>CM042886.1:3034376-3634376 GCA_023653495.1 Melastoma candidum
GCGCGTGCTAGGCCGGAGGGCGCGCGTACAACTATGACCAAAGATGTTAGCTCGGTTCAGTGTGAGGGGAATGTTGAAAATAAAAATATATAGTATGTCAACCTTTAGGCTTTGGACTTTGTAGAATCCCTAAATTCTTTGATTTTTTTACTTTTTGCAGTAGTAACATGTTATTCTGATTGGGGGATGCATGAGGTTGGATGAGAAGGGAGTAAATACGGAAGGAAGGAGGGAAAAGTGAATATATATATATAGTAAACGACAGAAAAGGGTTAAGGATGATATTTCAATAATTTTTTTTTTGAAATTAATTTTAGTACATTAGTTAACAAATTTTGAAACTAACGACTTTATTTCAGGGCATTAGTCAACAATTTTTGAAACTAAAGACTTTATTTTACAAATTTTTTACTGATTAGTGTTATTAAGAAACAAAACTGAAACTTAAGAGAATAAAGCTAGCTAGCCGGAGGAAAAAATGGGAAATAATATGGTGCTTTTTATTAGACTTCAAGTGGCAATAACAAAAAAAAAGCAGCAAATCAAATAATTCCACCGCACCTCATCGTACCACCACCCTTAAGCTTAATATATTAAGAAAATAATGAACGAATCAAAACACGTTGCCCCCCTCCGCTCATGTTCCTCGTCTACGCGCATATAGGCGGATGTCGCTCCCCACCAGCCCAAAAGGCCAAAGCACCCGAACCCAACCCCTTCGTGGGACATATATTCCATCTTTTCTTACGGATTATGAATTTTATTTTAGAATTCTATACCGGTGGTTGTACCTTATTAAAACCCTTTATTTTATTACATAAAGATTTCTCGTCCGACTTCGCCATGCCATGCCACGTGTCTCTTTCTCATTCGAGAGGAGATAAATTAAAACGAGAGAGAGAGAAAATAAGAGCAGGGCAAAAATGCCTTCACCCGTCTTCACCTCCACTCCACCTAAATAACCGAAAGAGACTCTGGAATGGACAAAGCCACACGCACCTTCCTTCTGCCTAAATCCTCGTCAACTTCCCCCTCCTCCCTCCCCAGACTTCTTCCGAGTTCCTCGTGGGTTTTCGTGGAAGCTGCTCCACCGAGAGGTCGTGGGATCGGGAGGATGTGTCAGAGGAAGGGTAAGGGGAACGAGAACAAGGACCACGACCAAGACGACGGTCGAGGACGTTCGCGTTGTCCCTGCTGCCGCCCCTGGGTCGTCCTTTCTTGGGCTACGAGAAGGTTAGGGAGGTGTCTCTTCGTCACTTGTTACCCCGTCATCCATTGCTTCGGTTGCGACGAGATGAGGCATCGCCACCATCACAAGCACTTCGACTGGTGAAACGTAAAACTCTGCCCCCAATTCATGTTTCATGCTTGGTAAGGCGGATTCTAATTGTACGTAGTTCTTCTTGTTCAAGTCCTCTTGGTAATTAATTCTGACTTGTGTAGGGATCTGGGAATTGCAGGAGCGTTTGGATTAACTGTTTTTTATTGCTGCTATCTTGCTACCCGACCGGCTCTTGTAGAAAGGAAACCCGTGTTAGGACGGCCTAAAGAGCCTCCTCGCGGTTTTGATGTTCTTCCTAGGAAAACAAACATTCTTCATTTCTACATCAAAATTTGTCTTCAACCAAAGACCGTCCGCCCTGATCTCACCAAATCATTGCCCAGAAAGTTTTGAATTCTTCCTGGGTCCAGGTCGAATTCAGCAATGCAATTCAAAGTCGAAAGAGTTAGTGCTGGAATAACCGAAAAGGCGGTCCCGTCTTCTAGCTTCCGTGATTCATAAGGTGACATCTGAGTTTATTCATGTCCGATTGTTTGAGGGGCTTCAGCATGAACATCTGAGCTCCTTCCTCCAAACACCTGTGTTTTCTTTCCCCGTCAGTGCATTAAAACCATTAGGCGACAAAGGATTAGGATAAGCTTAGATTACTTGTGGATTCTGGTAGGGACGTTCTCGGACGACACCACTACAACAGGAACCTCCTTCAGGAGCGATGATCCCTGCTAGGAAATAAAAACACTGGCTAATGGATTTGATGAGCTGTTCGTGCATGAAAAAACTAGAGAGGCATCGAGAGATTTGCCTTGATCTTTTTTAGTAACTCGTAACCAGTCATCCCGGGCATGCAATAGTCTGTGATGATCAAGTTCACCCCGGATGCCTGCAACACAGATACATAAGTCCGATCAATGGTTTATGCGCAGAAAATGAGGTGCTTTGAAAAATCTTAATCCCTCTCCCTATCTGGAAAAAGCAGATCGGCAACGCAGGACGCCAAACTGACCATCGTTGCAGTGGAATTTGGTTGATCTTCTATCAATCCCAGATATTCGAGTGCTCTCATCCCATTTTCCACCGTTGTCACTGCACCAGTTCATCAAACACCACAAGCATTAAAAAAAGAAAGGAACACGGAGCAGATGAACCAACAACTGGGGTCAATGCCGCATTATTAGCATCACCTAAATTTGAAAGAAGGGTCAGTGGCTCTGCCGTGGAAAGCAGCACATGATTAGCTTATTAGGACCTTAGACGTGGGACGAAGATAGAAAATTCAAAATTATCGGGTCCCCTAGAGTTTTAAGTTCCACCCACTTCACTTGATCGTTTGTCAAGTGGGTGAATATTCTTGCCGGGAAACAAATGTAGACCAGACCAGTAAAGGCACCCTCAATTAGAATGTCGTTTTCATCGTCTCATCTCCTACTAAGTGTCCAAATTCTCGACAAGGTGCAGTAAAGAGAAGAGACAGGCTCCTAATTCACACAAAGCTTATTCTAGTTGAAATCATGGAGGCCGCAGCAGAAAGCGAGGCCATGGGGAGGGGGACGTTACCTCTGCAGGAAGAGTTGGTAAGCAACGTCTGGATGATCTTGCGGTCGATGAGATTGTCGTCGACGGCCAGGACATGGGGAACATCCCTGCACTCCGTCCCTGATTGATTGGGCAGCGACAACGTGGGACTGGGGTAGGGGAAAGAAGCCATGGAATCGTCCCAGGAGAATTGGGGAGTGGCAAATCGGAGGTGAAGTCAGTTGTTAGAGTTTGAGAGTAATCTGGGGGGAGTCACGGATATCGCGTGATATCTCTTCTTGTTTACTTAAAGCTCTTGATATGCTGGTGCTGATGCTGACAGGAGTAGTAAGTAGTTCTTCTTCAGCCTTGACTCTCGGGGGTTTCCGGTGTCGCTGGTTATTTTTGTCTGGGTGTCATGGGTGGGGGAGACAAGAAGCCGTGGGGAGGGACAAAAATCTTGTCCGGCGTATCCTCCCCAACTTTAAAAAAATCAAAACACCACACAGACATAATTTCTAACCCCCAAAGGTTCCTTTTTTTTTTTCATTAGTATCCGTTTCTAAGACATATTTAATTATTTTGTATTTTAATATTTAATGTGGTTCGTAACTACGTTTAAAGTATATTGAAATTATAAAATTGTGATTCATAGCTACATTTAAAATTGATTTTTCTCTAAAAAACACTTAGTTGAAAAAATATTTCCCGTTTTACTATTAAAACCTTTTAATTTCTCATTTTACAGTAATAAGAATTCGACTTCGGAGCTGTAAATAAAAAATTCAAAAATTCTATCGGTAAAATGAGAATTTTAATATACATCAAGTTTTCTCCGAATAGTTTAAGTTTTTAATTCAAATGTTAAGTTTACATCCTGAATCAAACCATACCAACAGGTATTTACATTTGTAAAGAAAGTCGTCAGCGATTTCCAGTCCCTAAGAAAAAAATAACAAGTAATAGAAGAATTTTTAAAATTTAAATAACCCCTTTAAATAGGCCTGAAAGGGCAGCAGAAAATGGCATGGCGACCCAGAAGAGAGGAGTCGTTGGTTGGGCCTAAAAGGCCAGTTTGGAATTTGGGAAAATTCTTTTTGAGTTTGGACTCGAGGGATACGCCCTCGAGACATGGGCTATATTTTTAAAAAGGTGGAGGAGGAAGGAGAAAGATCAAAGATATACATATAAAACATCGTTCGTCCCATCACAACTGTACAAAAAGAATTGACCAAAAAAGGACTGTCCAAAAAGAAAAAAGAAGGCCTGAGATTACTTTTTGACCTGACCTGAACCTCCTTTTTGGGCACGAAGCGGTTTGACGCCTAGCTGTCCTAACGAATTTTTACAAGATAGGATCAAACTAGGTACCTAAGTTTAATCGCATTTATAATTTGTTACATAGTAGGGTTTTATTCAAATACGAATCGCTCGTATAAGATTTAATTCTAAATAATCGCTTAAATTAGTTTTTTTTTTTTACTCCTCTTTTTGGTCCGGAATCCTTTTCCATTTTTGGGGAGTATCATTCATTGCGGTCGGGTCGGACCCCCAAATTGACCCGACCAGGCCCACTTGAAATTACAAATACTTTATTATAAAAACGTGTATCCCATCCATCCTCTGCTGCTCCTCCTGCAGAAAAAGGTTTCTCGTATTGTCCCTGTCGATCCAGCTTCATGTCATTAAATGTGGAACTGTCCTAAAGGCAAAACCGAAAATAAGGACCAATATGGAGGGCAAAGCAAATTCCCCATGATCAAGAAAAAGGCCCTTTTCCTTTTTTCTCTCTGTCTTCATCCTTTTTCCTCTCTCCCCTGACAGCGACTGCACGCGAGTGCCGCTCTGAGCAAAGCCAAAAACCAAACAATCCCCTCACCAACGCCCAAAGTGAATGGGCTACTACTATCTGTCTTTGGCATCCTGGGTATAATGCCGGTGTGACGTTCCTTTAGACGAAAGCTTTGGTCTTTCTTTCCATGCCTGCAGCAGCATCATTCCCTGGATGATAATCCTGAAATGACGGCAACGCTTCCGTTGCACCTCCTCGTCTTCTCCTCCTTGCTGGTTCTTCGTCCCCTCGCGGTCAACCTGTCCTTCAACGACGACCTCCTTGGGCTGATCGTGTTCAAGGCCGACGTACATGACCCCGACGGCAGGCTTGCCTCTTGGGACGAGGATGCGGACGACGCCTGTGGCTTTGCTGGCGTCAAGTGTAACCCCAGATCCAACCGGGTCGTCGAGCTGGACCTCGATGGGTTCTCCCTCTCCGGTCGCTTGGGCCGGGGACTTCTCCAGTTGGAGTGCCTCAGGAAGTTGTCCTTGGCTAGGAACAACCTCACCGGCAGCGTCGGTTCTGGTTTTGTCGGGATGCGTAACTTGAGGACCCTCGACTTGAGCAGGAATGGTCTCTCCGGGGCACTGCCTGGGGACTTCTTTTGGCAATGCGGGTCGCTTATGTCGGTTTCGTTATCGAATAACAGGTTTTCTGGAGAATTGCCGGGTAGTATAGGCTCATGCTCGATGCTCGCGTCGGTGAATGTTTCATCGAACATGTTTTCCGGTGTTCTGCCAGACAGCTTATGGTCCCTGAGCGGACTGAGGTCACTCGACCTGTCTGACAATTCTTTTGAAGGGGAAATTCCTGAGTCGATCAAAGGGATGTACAATCTCAGAAGCATTGCCTTTAGGAAGAATAGATTTTCTGGAAAGATTCCTGATGGGATTGGAAACTGCTTCCTCCTTAGGTCCGTTGATTTGAGCGAGAATGTGTTCATCGGTCGAATACCTGACACAATCCAGAGGCTCGCTATGTGCTCGTACCTTAATGTACGGGGCAACTACTTGGAGGGTGATATTCCTGACTGGATCAATAGAATGGGTCGCCTTGAGGTTTTGAATCTTTCGGGTAATAGATTTACAGGCAGACTTCCTAGTTCTCTGGGGAACTTGCAGTCGTTGCAGGTGTTGGATCTTTCTCGAAACCGTCTGTCGGGGAGTCTTCCTGGATCATTGTCTGGCTGCAAGAACCTTTCAAGTGTTGATTTCAGCGATAACTCATTTTCCGGTGATGTTGCCTCTTGGATCTTCAGCTCCAAATTGTCAAATGGTTCTCTGCAGATGCTCAAATCATTGGATATGTCGTCAAATTTCTTTACGGGTCAAATTCCAGCTGTTCTCTGGGAGATGGCAAGCAGCTTGTTGTCGCTGAACTTGTCCAATAATTCCCTTACTGGTTCTATCCCGGCGAGTATCGGAAATCTGAAGGCCTTGAATTTCCTCGACCTGAGCATAAACAGGCTGAATGGCACAATACCTCCGGAGATTGGACAAGCCACTTCCATGAGGGAGATGAGACTACCAAAGAATCGACTTTCGGGAAGTATCCCGAGCTCCATTGAGGCGTGCTCTGCGCTGATGACATTGTAAGTTTATGAGAGTTATATTCAGTCGGTATTCTTGTCTTCGAAGGAGTTCCATTTCTTGATTATTTGCATCTCGGATTTTCCTTGTAGGATTCTGTCTGAGAACTCACTATCTGATTCGATACCGATAGCGATATCGAAGCTGGTTAACCTTCAATTCGTGGACCTCTCTTTCAACAACTTCACAGGAGTCCTCCCAAAACAACTGGGGAGTCTTCCCCGCCTGCTCGACTTCAACATTTCGCACAATCATTTGCAGGGCGAACTTCCTCTCGGCGGCCTTTTCAACACCATTTCGCCCTTTTCTGTTTCTGACAACCCAGAACTTTGCGGAGCTGCTGTCAACCGTTCCTGCCCTGGGGTCCTTCCAAAGCCCATTGTCCTCAATCCCAACTCAACCGATGTGTCAAGTGGTTCGCTGCCTGAAACTCCTGACCACAAGAGAATCATTCTAAGTATATCGGCTCTCGTTGCCATTGGTGCTGCTGCTGCTATCGTTATTGGTGTTATTGTCATCACCGTCCTCAACCTTCAGGTCCAATCGTCGGCGTCTAAATCTGCTGCCCCCCTGACATTTTCGGCTGGGGATGATTTCAGCTTCTCACCTACCAGTGGCGCAGATTCCGGCAAGCTGGTTATGTTCTCTGGTGAACCTGAGTTCAGCACTGGAACACATGCTCTGCTTAACAAGGATGGTGAGCTTGGTCATGGTGGTTTCGGCACCGTGTACAGGGCAGCGCTTCGTGATGGTAGATCCATTGCAATCAAGAAGCTCACCGTGTCGAGTCTAGTCAAATCCCAAGAAGAATTCGAGAGGGTAGTCAAAAGACTCGGCAAGATCAGACATTCCAACCTTGTGGCACTCGAGGGTTATTACTGGACTCCTTCTTTGCAACTCCTGATATCGGAGTTTGTCTCGGGCGGAAATTTGTGCGAGCATCTACACGAACGATCAGATGGGAATGTGCTTTCGTGGAATGAGAGGTTCAACATAACACTCGGGACGGCAAAAGGCCTCGCTCTTCTGCACAGAATGGGGATAATCCACTACAACATGAAATCGAGCAACGTCCTCATCGACAGCTCGGGCGAACCGAAGGTGGCCGATTTTGGACTTGCGGGGCTGCTGCCAATGCTCGATCATTATGTTCTGAGCGGTAAAATTCAGAGCGCACTTGGATACATGGCACCTGAACTTGCATGCCGGACCGTGAAAATCACCGAGAAGTGCGACGTGTACGGATTTGGGGTTCTTGTGCTAGAAATCGTCACAGGGAAGAGGCCAGTCGAGTACATGGAAGACGACGTAACAGTCCTCTGTGACATGGTCAGGGGAGCATTCGAAGAAGGCAGGGAGGAGGAATGTGTTGACCGGAGGCTCCGAGATAAACTTCCCATAGAAGAGGTGAGACCGGTTATGAAGTTAGGCTTAATTTGTACGTCGCAGGTTCCGTCAAACCGTCCGGACATGGTGGAAGTAGTTAACATCTTGGAGTTGATCAGATGCCCTTCGTCAGCAGGCCAAGGCTTTTCATCTTGAGTTGCTATGCTAGGTCTAAAAGACCAACACTCGTAACGAGAATCTGGCAAATCCGGCGACAAGGAATCCGGTCATCCAGGCATCCATCCCACACCCATCTTCGAGGGGGGACAATTCAGCAAGCCTTCGGATCGGAGATCTTATTTTCCGTTCTTCTTGTTCGAATGTCTGCCGGATTCCTTTTCACCGGAGGTTCCATTTTAGGACACCTTGTTAGCTTCGGAATCACTAATCAATGTCGGTTTTATTACATGGTCGAGTGCTTACCGTATTCATTAACCTCGTTCTAAATCGGATCCATTTAACTGAAATTCAACCACTCCTGGATCAAAACATTCAACAACTTCACCACTATGAACTCTTTGCGTAACGTTCTCGACATCTACTCCACCCATCTCTCCCCGACTTATAATCACCGATTCACTTTCTATTTAAGCCATGATCGCAGGCATCGGCCCGATCATACGAACAACATTAGGAATAATAAAGTTCTCGTGCTTCACCAACATGATCGATACATCGTTCTTCCTAATCGCCGCGGCGGTGATATTCCCCTCCATTGGCCTGGGAGTGGCGGTGACAGCTGGCGTGGAAGAGCCGGTCCTCGAGCTCTACATACACGACATTCTCGGAGGAAGCAGCCCCACAGCAAGGCCGATCACAGGACTACTTGGGAATATATATGGAGGACAGGTGACCGCAGACCGCGAAGCTTATTCAACTATGATAATATCAGCTTTTGAAAGGTTTGAGTTTATTGACCTCCTGCGTTTCATCTATTTTTGGCATTGCCAGGTGCCCTTCGCGAGGCCTATCGGATTCCTTCCCCCGAAAGGTGGAGTGGCCATCCCGAATCCAAATGGTGCCATCCCCACTGTGAGCGGTCGAACGGGGATCCCCCTCGGAACTGGTCTGGCTGGTACAAACTTTGCTGGTGTACAACCCCAGACTGCTGTGGCTGGAAACAACAATAACAACATTGTTAGCACACAGTTGGGCCCTGACGGCCTTGGCCTCGGGTTTGGTACCATCACAGTTATCGATGACATAATCACCTCGAGCCCGGAGTTGGGATCTCAGTCAATGGGGAGAGCTCAGGGGGTTTATGTGGCTAGCTCCGCAGACGGGACGAGCCAGATGATGACATTCACGGCGATGCTGGAGGGAGGGGAGTACGGAGACACATTGAACTTCTACGGCATCTACAAGATTGGCAACCCGATGTCACGTCTTTCGATTACGAGCGGGACAGGGAAGTATAAGAACGCGTGTGGCTTCGCAGAGGTGAGGCCTCTGGTACCACCAGGGCAAGTCATCATTGATGGCGCTCAGACACTGCTAAGGATCACTGTCCATCTGAAGTACTGAGGCAACGAGCCGACGGCTGATGATCTCCGGCTGGTTGTGAGAGAATCTCGATATCGTGTTCTGTATAAGCTGTGTGGTTTGGTCACTTCCTCCTTTTGTCGTATAACATGCCCCATGTATAATCACTTTTCTTACATTGTATTGGAATATGGTATTAGTAATTCCACAAATTTTATATGATCTAAACATAAAAATCTTAATCCTTCCAGTTGTCTTCCCAACCATTTCAATCAGAAGATGCAGCAGCAGGCTTGGATGCAATCCCATTAGGAGATCCATTGCCTGTGGCCTTCCGACTGGGAGGTTTAACTTCCCTGATTTCATCCCAGTCATCGTCCCAATCCTCATCCCAGCCCTCGGTAGTTTCCCCATCATTGGCTGAGATGACGTCTGTCTGCCCCATTTCGAGCTCTTGGTATGGGATCCCATCGACCCTTCTTTCCGATTTCCTAAACCTGCAGCATGCCCAAATGCCTCCCACAAAGACAGCCGTGCCAAACAGAAAGTAGACTCCGTGGATGGGATTCGCGGTTGCAGCATGTGGTAACTGCCATTCGAAATGGTGACCGGGAACTGGTGAAGAAATGTGTATGACACACTCTCCGGAACCGGCATTCAACACAACAAGAGAACTTCCTACTATCTGCACTGTCACATTAAACTGAAAAAAAAAACCCAAGAAAACGTTATGGCTTTGTCTAACCATCAGATGATTATGACTAATCAAGGCAAGGCACCTAGGAAATCAAGAGATTGACCTCTTCGGTTTGTTGTTTCTTAAGTTTAACCTCCTGCGACGAAACATTTTCTGGCGCAAACAAAACTTTGAGAGTGAGAGAAGACTCCCCACCATTTTCAAGTATTAGAAACGTGTCCTTCGAGCCTGCAGGAAATCAAAGACTATTGCCGTCGTTACAACAGTCAATATTACAACTCCCATACACACAGACAGCATTGACATTGCCTGTGATGAAGGAACAATCAAATCCATCCAATCCCCCCGAAGAAACTCAGATGATCCAGCGGCAGCATATGTATATTGAAACGACGAGACTGTAGGATTTACAACTACCAGGAGAACACAACTCAAAAGTCAAAACCATGGTAATCACAAACACACTCGGAAATCACTAAGTCATTCCCCCGTCGAAACCTTAAAAGTTCCATCAGCCCAAAGAAACAAAGACACACAAAAGAACAAATCGAGAAATCCCCAAACAAAGTGAACAAATAACCTCGTACCTCCCCCTGGATGTGCCAAGCACGCACTCAGCTTGTTGCCATCCCTGCAAGATTCCAATTTCGAGCACTTATGGCTAAAGCCGCTTCCTTTAGGAACAACAGGACTTGGCTTATTATCCCCCGACTTACCACCACCGGCATCTAAACCCGACGCTGGACTCGGCGCGGGAGGATAGCCCTATAATCAGCCCAGACGGATGACAGAAAAAATCAGTCGAATAAACCGTTACGAATTACCCACAAAGGGAGAAGAAGAAGAAGAAGAAGAAGAAGAAGAAGAAGAAGAGCAAAACACCTGGTCAGTGCTAATGCCGGGCGTCGGCGTAAGAAACCTCCTGTTGGTCAAGAGGGAATACGAGGAGGTGACCGTCAAGGGGTACCCGGATATCAAAACCAACAGAATTGCGAGAAAGATCGGATCTTTGCACATATTTGTTGGTGGGGAATTCAATCACCCAGGATGAGAGAAGGGTGAAAACTCCCGAAGCAACGAAGGGGGCGATCCATTGGGAAAGGGAGAAAAGAAAGGGCTATTGGAATCAAAGTTTCTCGCTTTTAGGGAACGCCAAGGACTTGGTGTGAGATTTTGAATGAATGGACTTTGAACATACATCTAAGTTAGATGGCCGCGCTTTGTTGGCTTTGGTCAAAGTAGGGCGAACACCCTTCTATAATACAAAGAAAGGCCCGGCACGAGCTCCGTCGAGTTAAAAAGTTTGAGCTCGAGTTTGGCTCGGTCTAATTATAGCATTTAAATATAGAATGAGTTTAAATTTTACTAAAAAATATGTAAAATCAAGTAAAACATACAATGTATTATTTAGAAGACAACTTTGACTTGATTTAATAATTTTTCTTTAAAAATTACTCGTACAAACAAAGAAGAATGTGAAAATGGATCGGGCATCCCCGCTTTACATCCACAAATCTTAATGTAAGAACAATCACAAACTGCAGACAAAAACAATAGTAACAATCATAAGTAACCTCTGATTATCGTCTAAAGCTTCAATACAAAGATACTTATAACAATATAGCCTAGAAAGCAATTGAAACTCGAAAAATCGATAGCCGAAAAGCTAAATCAGAGCGCGAAAGTTCAAATAAGAAACATAGTCATTACACTTGTATCTCACACTTGAATCAGATATACAATCCATATTTTTCAAAAAAGCCACAAACCACAAAAATCATGCTCCAAAAAAATCTCCACAAGAAACATGATAATAAAGCTTCATTAGCACATCCTAAGAATTTCATAATGACATCACATGCAATCAAACAATTACAAAGTGTCTTCCAATCACCATAACAATAATAAGACCAATATATATATATAACTTAAAATTGTAACTAACAAGTAATGATGATTAACTTACTTTCAAGATATTGAATTAAGCACTTAATAAATATCTCTTGACATGTTTTGTGTTTCTGTAAAAGAAACAAAAAAGTGATATAAGAAGCTTAGGTTAGTAACAATAAATAATATATTTCGTAATTTTAAAAATTTTAAATGAAAAAAACTTACTTTTTCACTCCTTTTAACCCTATGTAAATGTCAAAGCCAATCTTCTCCACAAAACAATGCTTCTACTGTGTTTGGAGAAATCGATGAATAATAAGCATCGATTTCCCTCGTTCCAGGACTAAATATAGCTTCAAAAGCTACTGAGCTTACTGGGATGGCTAAAATATCATTCGCCATTCTTGATAGAATTGGGTTATGCATTCGATTTATTTTCCACCAATTCAAACACAAAAAATCTTTAGCAATTTCACTCTTCTCGAGATGACGTTCTTTTCTAAATATCCACCATCTCAAATTTTTTAAGCCTCGAAGTCTCAAGTTTTTCGCAATATGATTCAAAATTATTCCAATTTTAGGTAAAATTTGATTGCCTGCTGATAATGCTAAAAGAATCCAAACTCTCATGATTCAAAAGGTTAGAAGATGACTTACAATATTTAATAACATACTCTTCATGAAGGCCTTCAATTGTTTTTTCGATCAATTCCTTGTTTTTTGAAACATCTCTTTCGGAATAAAGCTTTGAAAAACAAAAATTAATTGCCATTATTTTTTGCTTGGGTCCAGCACAATAACAACAATAATTAAATTGCAATCGCAGCAATATTTGTCAAACTTGAGTTTCATCTTAAAGCTAATGCCTTAATAAACTCATTTGGATTATGTGAAACAATATCTAATATAGATATTACATTTTGAACTTCTTGAAGATACATATTTGAAGTAGTGCTTCGTTGCTTGAAATAATCTGTGTAGCATTCCAAAGAGGCTCCAATGGACAAACATTTTGAGCATTATTCATATTTTCCTAAAAAGGGTAACAATCAAATAATGAATCACGTTGATAAAGCATCCTTAAACATTATAACACAAGTAAACATCTCGAATGTTGAGTTCCATCGTGTTTTGACAACCTATCATCAAAACGGTTCACATATTCCACACTTTGCTTCACAACTTGAATGATGTTTTTAATTTCAAACTATTCATCATGAGCACAAAGATTTAACATTCGCACAATATCATGCATGAAATAACTTTCCTTCACCCCAATAATTTTCTTGAGACTTGAATCATCTACTTCAAACACTTGATAGCCCCATCATTATTAGATGCCCAAAACACAAAAAAAAATTGTTCTCAGTAGCCCAATCTTTCATGCATTTAAAAAAATTGCATTAGAAATCATACTACATTTTCTCAGGGGATGAATGTAAAAGAAGCTCAAGACGTGCCAATCTTTTTTCATTCGGGCATCCCTAACTTCATCATCATAGCTCTTCGTTTAAAATGGACCTTGTACGGCTTTGGTAGGTGTGGGAGGGGTAAGGCTCTCTTGTTAATACCGTTTTATTTTCCCAATCTGTGATCACAGGTAAAAACGAAATGAAAATATGGTCGAAATTTATTTTTATTAGTAAAATATTAATATTTTTATATAATATGTAGGGTCGTAAGCCACCGATTTATAAGTTTTAAGGCTCACGAACGCGGCTCATTTTACTAGTTGGTAAAAGAAACCAAACCCAAAAAAAGAAGCAGGTTATACCCGACAAAATTTGTAAGTGGCCGTTTCCAACGCTAGCTGCTTCAATACTAATTTACATTTGCGAATCAACTTCGTGGTATTCACTATACTTTTCCACTTCTAAATAATTTATACATAAGAGAATTTTCATTTGTAGTATTCACTATTAGCTTTGTTCAACATCACTGGTGCCTTTCCGTTTTGTTTTGGCGGGGTAGTTGAAATGTTAAATGGACGCACGTGGGGTAGCTGGGAAAACAAAACTTATATTACAACAGCCCAACAAAACTTCCAAGAAGGCATCGTCAGATATCGCCATCCATTAGCAGAGCCACCCACCCCGAATAATATTATCTAACGGGAATGATCGCACTTGCACTTTCGGGAGCAGTGGTAGTAACCAGATGACGATGAATGGATGGATTGATAGGTGGAACACAAGTTCGCGGCTCCCACCCGCAACTACCACTCCCCTGTCCTTGATAAGAGGGGTAGGTAGCTCAGCAGCTCACACAACCAAACCCCCTTCCTCTCCCCCTCACAAATCATCAAATAAAGCCCATCAATCAACACGCTCCCAGATACCTTCCCCAGTTCCCTCAACCCGCTTGGTTTTCTCCCACCAACAGCACAAGCTCGAGGGACAGAACAGAGAGGCTTTGCAATAGTGAGTTTTCTATCTGTCTTTTCTGTTACCCGTTTATTGATCAGTCTGTATTGGTGATGATGATTATTATGATTGTGGTGATGTGGGATTTGTTTCTGGCAGTGGGTTCTGAGACGGTTATGGTCCATGAGATCTCTTTCCCTACCAAAGTCACCACTTCCAAGCCCCTTTCCCTGTTCGGACACGGTGTGTTCTCCTCGTTTTGGATCATTTCCCACCTGTTTTTCTGTGACTTGGTGTTCCTGAGACAGGTGTGTTGTGGTTGTGGTGTTTGTTTTCTCGCCAGGCATAACCGACATAGAGATCCACTTCCTCCAGATCAAGTTCACCGCAATCGGCGTCTACCTGGACCCTGAAGTCATTGCCCACCTTCATCAGTGGAAGGGGAAGTCAGGGACTGCCTTGGCCGGAGATGATGACTTCTTCGAGGCTCTCATCTCGGGTGGGTGGGCTATGATCCTAGCTAGATAACCGGGCCTCTTTGACGTGTTCTTACGCCTGGCCTGATCTGTTGTTGTCTGTCTGATTGGGGTTCGCAGCTCCGGTGGAGAAGTTCCTCAGGATTGTGGTGATCAAGGAGATAAAGGGGTCCCAGTATGGGGTCCAGCTGGAGAGCGCGGTGAGGGACAGGCTCGCGGCGGAGGACAAGTACGAGGAGGAGGAGGAGGTCGAGCTTGAGAAGGTGGTGGAGTTCTTCCAGTCAAAGTACTTCAAGAAGGACTCAGTCATCACCTTCCACTTCCCGGCAGCATCAAAGATGGCCGAGGTCACATTCAGCACTGAAGGGAAGGAGGAGGCGAAGATCGTGCTGGGGAATGGGAACTTGGTTGAGATGATCCAGAGGTGGTACCTGGGCGGAACCAGGGGTGTTTCACAGACCACCATCTCCAGCCTCGCGGAGAACCTCTCCTCAGAGCTGTCCAAATGAAGACTGCCCTCCGCATGTCTCGTGCTCCGGTCCGAGAATCATCGAAGAAGAAGAACGGGATTCCGTTAGATGGTTTTTGTTCACCGGTAGATTACTATAAAATCTTGTTCTTTTGATCGGGGAATGTATCAAATAGTTGCATCAAGGGCAATGAAGTTGCGGCAATAATGTGAAATATAGTTTGAAAATTCGCCTAAAGCAGCCAGTTTTCTTAAACAGTGAAATCGACTCAAGACTTCCAATTCCAACTATTATTTATCGATTAACATTAATTTAATAGAAATCTTGTGGTAAGACAAGACAACACCAACCGAGCGTAACGTTTTCGAATTCCATAAAGGCCGGCAATGGAAACATGTGGCCCAAAGTAACCACTTCGGCCCATACATATTTCCGGCACGACATGCTTGAAAGCCCATTTTAGAGCCAGAAAAAATTCAGGCGACGGCCCATTTGCAACAACGAATTTATATTTCCTCTAAAAGTACGGGCAATCGAGGGTTAACATGACTGTGGGAGATATTAATATCGTTATTATAGAATCATGACGAGTCGTGGTCATTATTACCGGGCAGAAAAAGGTCGTAATGAAAAGGACAGCCTTTCGATAATAACGCATGCGGATACGACGTCGTCCCGTGGGTTTCTCCACCTCCCTCCCTCCCTCCCTCCCTCCGTCTTTCTAAGAGACAAATTTTATCTCTTCCTCTCCTCCGACAAACCCAACGTGGAAAGAGGAAGAGGGAGAACGAAGAGAGACGCCACGCCAACACTCCCGCCTGCCGCACCTTCTCTGTTCCGACCTTCGAGAGTATCCGGCGCAATGCAAGATCCCGGCCACCACCACCACCACCACCGGCCGGGGAACAGGCCTCCCTTCCCTAACCCGATACGGGGGTCGCACCACCGGAGGGCGCATTCCGAGGTCAACTTCCGGATCCCAGAGGACCTCGATTTCGGGTCCGACCCTTTGTTCGAGTCCGGATCCCGGTCGGGGCCTTCCGGTAGCTTCGACGAGCTGGGGTCGGAGGATGATCTGCTTATTTCGACGTACATGGACATGGAGAAGATCGGATACGGGACCGGGGCGGGGGCGGGGTGTTCCGAGAATGCGGGTCAGGAGGATGGTAATATGGGCGAAGGAGGAGGAGCAGGAGGAGGGGAAGGGAAGAAAGTGGGGCATAGGCTCAGTACTTCCGTGGATGGAGGGTTGTTAGAGAGCATAGAGGCTAAGAAGGCAATGACTCCCGATAAGCTCGCCGAGTTATGGACCGTTGATCCGAAGCGAGCTAAAAGGTTTGAGCTTTTTCTTTTCTCTTTCGGGGAATCCGGAATGTAAAATGTTGTCATGTAAGGATATGCTCTTGGTGATCCTTGTGGGATCTTATCTCTCTGTCTTGGCGTGCTTTCGTTATTGGCATTGCCCTTCCAGGTTGGGTTCTCACCATATTCGAATTGATCTGTCTGTCCTTAGCGTTGTCTGAGTGGAATTCTCGCAAGGACCTTTTGCCTAATTGGTGGCGTTGTTCTAACATTTGGTTTGAAAGAAATCCGGTGGCTTTGTTTTTAGTAAGGTTTTAGTTTTCTCACAAATTTAATGTAGAGAAAGTCTAAAGTGTCTGTTTTTGTTGAGTTCAGCTTCCACAACAAGGAGTTTTTCACGTAGTTTGATCCATGATGTGGGATATCTAGTCAAGCAGTGATGTTGGCTATGGTTGATTAGATAGATAATTGAAAAAACAAATCAGTTTGGAATTGGAATAAAATTGCCTTCGGGATAGCCAATTTGTGATATTGGCTTTGGGGACACTTCGCATGTAATTATCATTTCAGCTGCCGTGATAAACATCCTTCTTTGGTAGTTGAATGCATTTCCAGCGGTACAGTTTTGTTGGCTTGTGGTTGTTGATGCTTAGTCAAACATGTTCTTATGAAATCACGGGATTTGGTTTTTTGTGCTATCTAATGTGCGGAGTGCCATTTGACTATCAGTTGGTTTCGAATTATTGGCCTTATATTCTACTGCCGATGCCATCGTGCATTCTTCAGGATCCTCGCAAATCGGCAGTCTGCTGCAAGATCAAAGGAGAGGAAAGCCCGATACATCTCTGAACTTGAGAGAAAAGTTCAGACACTTCAAACTGAAGCTACTACCCTTTCGGCACAGCTTACACTTTTCCAGGTTCGAACTAGACTTTTCTTGTTGAGCCATACTTTGACTGATGCTTGCACAGTGTTCATGTCGTGTAGTTTTCCTTTTACTTCTACTAGTGCGGAATAGTTTATGGAAATTGGCTTGCCTCTCGCCGTGGCAATAATTACTTGTGTGCGTCCATCATGTGGATGGACATGATTTTATATGAATTTGCTTTAGCGGGATTTGTGTATGTAATCTGATTGCCCTAGTTGACATCTGTTAAAAACTCTGATTTCAGAGGGATACGACTGGTTTAATGGCAGAAAACACGGAGCTTAAGCTGCGATTACAGGTTATGGAACAACAAGCTCAACTACGTGACGGTATGTTTTTCTAGTTCCCTTTGATAACAATATTAGCTGCATTAATCAAATTGAGGGTGTCAAGATTCATTCACTGTCATCCTCTGGTTATTCTGTTGCCTCTCATGTCTCCTGAGCATAGGGAATTAAAGTCAACGATCGTTGGTTAGATTGATTCTGATCTTCTGATCAAGACCAAACGTTGGCGCAATGGTTTTCGAGTCTTTCGGGTCAATTTTCTTCAATCACTCTGATCTGCGATTCTCTGTGTGTGTTCAGCACTCAACGAAACACTTAAGAAGGAAGTGGAGAGGCTTAAGATAGCCACGGGGGAAGCAATCACTCCATCGGATTCCTACAATCTTGGTATGCACCACATCCCGTATGCGAAACCCACATTCTTCCCTCAACATGCTCAGCAGGGCGATGGCGAACCCCAGAACAACATGCAGATGCGGCAATTCCACATGTTTCAGCAAAACGCAGGAAACCCACATCAGCCTCTTGTGTCCATAGCCCATCCCAACTCCTACTGCGACGTGATGCAGCAGGATCCGGTGGGTCGATTACAGGGGCTCGATATCAATAACAGTGGTCCTCAACTAGTCAAAACCGAAGGTCCTTCAGTCTCTGCCAGCGAAAGCAGCACAACGTTCTAGCGCACCCCGCCCTTAGTGCAAACTGTACGTAGTCTCTAACTCGTTGACTCGAGGACGAAATCATTTGTTCAGTATGATCAAAATTCCATTCCACTGGAAAATTCCGCCTGATTAACACCCGATGCACTCAAAGATCATCGTCGACTGATGGGCGTCGCCAGTCGCTGTCCTGGTTTACACCTTCTTTCATTTCAAAAGTAACACCACAAGAGCCAGAGCACGCGAGGATCGACCCCAACTTGTGCACAGGGGCGCGGGAGGGGGATATGAAATCCATAAATGCACATGGAGGTGTTGTGCAGGGCAGGGCAGGGCAGGGCAGGCAGCCACACATGACCATGTTCATCAACTAACATGACAAATGTTTTTAGTCAGAAAGTGACTACTTCCTTGAGATGACACGCCACTCAGTTCTATTTACACGTGCTCTCTCTCTCACACTCTCTCTCACTACCCCTTGTGAGGTTCTTTTTATACGACTATGATCTGAATTGGATAATGGGAAGAAAGTCACCCTCCCTACTTGTTCGTTTGAAGGGTCCAATCGATGTTTGGGTGTCTTTGTTTGCCGGGACGACTCCGACCCTATGCTACTTTTGGGTGAAGGGCATAATCCCATGATAAATTGTCCCCCCACCATATGCCAATGCCACGACTCCTGTTTCCATCCGCCCATTTGCTTAAACCTATCTATTTTTTTTTTATTATTTCTTGTGGCCTCGATTTCAATGTCTGAACAAACCCCCCTTGTCTCTGGATAAGCCTTTGTTATCTTAAGTTTTCTTAAGTTTCAAAGAACGAAGAGGCGTTTTCTTAGGTTTCAAAAGGATGCTTCGTTCGTATACTTCGTGAAGCCGATTCGGTCATTAAGAGAATAAAAAGGAAATATTTTGTTCGATTATTCGAATTTGACATATAAGAAGCTAATTCGATTAAAGGTGTGCATTCTTAATTAGTCATTTATAGTTCATTCATGTTATGTATTTTATTTATGTATCATTCATGTATTATATTTATTTTTCTTCATGTATCGTATTTATGTTCTCGTGTCTTAAAAACCCGTAGGCGAGCTTATAAGAGTGAAGTATATACCTTGGATTTCAAATTCCGAATTTAGAAGTTGGTCGCTACAAAATTTATGCAACTAATTGGGTTTGGGATTTCGGGAGGGTCCCTACAAAATAAAAGCATGTGATGATCATAGAAGAAGGTGTCCCACATCTCCTCGAATCGAAACGTCAAAAAGTTAATAGAACGAGTAGAGGACAAAAACAAACACCATCTTCCATGAATGAAAAGTAGCGATGAGTCACGAGATGAAAAGTAAAATATGAATTGTGAACTCTTGTTTGAAATTATTACACCATGAAAAACAAGTACGAACGAATGCATGCGCGTCGTCCCCTTAGACAAAACTCTAAGTTTTCTTTCTCTGATTGCCCTTGTCTTTTGATCAATGAATCATCATCATCATCATCTTTATCAATTCCTACAAAGTGACTTTGTAAGCCTTAAACGAGGAAGTAGGGGTTGATTCTGTGGAAATTTAGCCAACTACTTCTGCATTCCCCCCGTTCTTATCACCTTTGGTCGGCTAAATCTCACCTTCATTTTCCATTATCCTTCTGCAATAAGAATAACAACAAAGTTACAAATAACCCCACCAAATTTGAACGAAAACCCTAGAGGTCAGAGGTGGGAATTCCCCCCCTCCCTTGATTGAGAAGGACGTATGGGAAATGCCCGAAAACGTCGGGGAGCCATGTGCTCAAGACACGTGGTAGGGCCAAAATCCCTCCCACAAGTCCCCCATATATAGAAATCTTATCTAACCCCTCCCTTCCAAAACCCTAATATTCGGTGATGCATACTCCTAATGACTAAGATGTTAATACGTTGGCAATTCCTTCGTTTACTATATAGTATTGACCAGGGTAGCCAACCACATACTACTATATTAATACCCGACCAAAGACATGTTGTTGGAAGAACAGAAGTTATATTTTCCCACAATACATTAAAGAACAAGTCAATCGTTCGTCCGTGCGTTTGTTATAGATAATTTAAGAAAATAAAAACAGGGTCATGCTGATTCCATTCAATGTGTGATGTAGACTATAGATCGATCGAGACGTCGATGGATTTAACGTAAGTTGGAGTTCGATGATCACATTTAGGGTTGATAATTGGTTGATTAGGTGAGTGAGAGCGAGTCATTAAATTAATACTCAAAACCTTTGGGTTTTTTATTTTTTGTCTCGTCTTCGTCGTATTATCTTTTTACTTTTTAAAATCCATGGTGGGTAAAAAGAGGCAAATAATTCGATTCAGATAATCTTAAAAAAAGAACATAACATTAATATCGATGCCCACAAATCAAGGGGAGTTGATCATTCATGTCTCTCAATTATTTCCCATGCGGCGGCGGTTCATTGAATATCATATCAATCGACTTTTGTTTGTGGTTAAGTAAAAAAGTTGGTGATGATTTCTTTTTTCCACTCGTTGGCATTGAATTGTAAACCTGGGGCATATGCACATATCATCAAATGCATGTGTGTCTGTTTGCCTTTGTTCAAATTATTCTAGACACACAAAGTCAGTACATTACTAAACTCCCCATAAAAAGAAGAACTTCAAACAAATCACGATTCCTACCACCACCACCACCCTCCTGTCTAAATAACATGCCCCGCCTAATCCCAATAATTCGAGATGATTCCACTGGGTGGGGCATGATGGAAGAAAGTCTTTGGAGTATACTCTTTTGGTGCCAATATACCAAACCACCGATATACCAATCGCACGACTCTACTAGCCCAGAAGCATAAACTGAGGAGAGCCCCCTTTGTGTTCGTTTTAACCACCGTGGGGGTCTTTGGATAGATGTGTCGTGATTAGGCAGGATGATTAGGGGGAAGTTACTATTAATCTCCCTTAAACAACACGTTCGAAATACGTGTTGAGAAAGATTATGACATCGTCGTTTCTGTTTACACGGGTATGTTCGGACAGGGATGCATGTGCTTGTGCATGTGGATGGGGAGGCCCCACACACACACTAGGGGTTGAGGTTCACTTTGTAGCAAGTTGGTAGTGTTTGAGTTTGGAACATTTGCATGTGCTCCAACTACAATCCAATCCTTCCACCTCCTCCTCCCTCCCCACACCCCAACAAAAAAAAAAATTAAATTAATTTTTTATTTAAAATACTTTTACTTACTGAAATTGGATCATCCTGCCGCCTCTTATTACTCTATATAAAAGCCAGTGCTTCCCTCCGAGCATTTCCCACCAAACACCTTCCCCTCTTCTCCCCTCCTCTCTCGGAAAGGATCAATGCCAATGGCCTCGTTCTCCGGTATCGCTCTCGCGTTGCTCCTTGCATCGCTCCGTGCAGCTAGCGCCGACTACGGGGGCTGGAATGATGGCCATGCCACTTTCTACGGAGGCGGGGATGCCTCTGGCACCATGGGTTAGTCCAGCAACTGTGGTCCTTCCCCCGTTGATCCACTGTTTATGTCGTTGGCTAATAATTATTATCATCGGTGCTTGTTTAGGGGGTGCTTGCGGTTACGGTAATCTTTACAGCCAGGGTTACGGGACGAACACCGCTGCGTTGAGCACCGCCCTGTTCAACGATGGCCTGAGTTGCGGATCGTGCTACGAGATGAGGTGCAACAATGACCCAAAATGGTGCCTGCCGGGAACCATTCTGGTCACTGCGACCAACTTCTGCCCTCCTAACCCTTCCCTCCCCAATGACAACGGCGGTTGGTGTAACCCTCCGCTCCAGCATTTTGATTTGGCTGAGCCCGCATTCCTCCAGATAGC
Organism: Melastoma candidum; assembly: GCA_023653495.1. Taxonomy (NCBI): domain Eukaryota; kingdom Viridiplantae; phylum Streptophyta; class Magnoliopsida; order Myrtales; family Melastomataceae; genus Melastoma; species Melastoma candidum. Next base: position 3,056,392 of record CM042886.1, read on the forward strand.
TCAGTACAGGGCAGGAATCGTCCCCGTCTCCTTCAGGAGGTACGCGAATCACGACGCGACCAGTCGTCCCCGCTAGCTATTCTTCACAGAAGTAACGTCTCGACTGATCATTTGACCGGTTCTCCTTTCTCAGGGTGCCCTGCGTGAAGAAAGGCGGGATCAGGTTCACGATTAACGGCCACTCCTACTTCAATCTCGTCCTAATCACCAACGTGGGTGGCGCCGGGGACATCCATTCTGTATCGATCAAGGGATCGAAGACCGGGTGGCAACCCATGTCAAGGAACTGGGGACAGAACTGGCAGAGCAACTCTTACCTGAACGGACAGTCTCTGTCCTTCCAGGTGACCACGAGCGATGGGAGGACCGTGACCGCCTACGACGTCGCCCCCAACAACTGGCAGTTCGGGCAGACCTTTGAGGGCGAACAATTCTAAACAAAAAAACAAAGGACGTTATTACAATTGGTGAAGGTAAACGGGCCTTTTAGGTTGCATTGCAGGGAGTGGAGGAGAAGGCAAGGAAGGATATTTCATTTCAGCCACAAGAACATGAGTTGGCTGTCTCATTTGCAGAGGTTGCTCTTTTATGGCACCCGCTAGGCTTTTCATACTACATAGTTTTTATACATTACCATTTTAGCATACAAGGCATATACGAAGTATTATGCATTAAATTTAGGTGGCCTAAGGAATTGGGTATTCTTATGGGCAGGCCTATAATTATTATCCCGTGGATGATGATGGGTTTGTAATATTTTTCCTTGTTTTCCCTGAAGTGGATTTCCCACAGTTTGTATCATTGGTTGTGATTGGCAATGAATTGAATGAATGAAGATTGAAAGTATATTCAATTTCAGTTACATTGGAAGGTGCCGCCTTCTTTTATTCTTCATTTTTTTTTGGGTTGCGTAACGCCTCTTTCGGAAGCACATAGCAGATTTGTATTGCACGTTATGAAGAGCCAAAGCTCTCCCAGATAACTTCGAGACGATGATTTACTCGAGATATTTAATAAACGAATCTGATCGCGCCCTATCAAAATCCTGACTTATCTGATCGTCCTGAATTGGAGAGTCTTACGATGACCGATCTGAATCGGGTAAAAGCCTTTAAATCGACCATCCCTAAAAATAAGTTTTTTTTTTAAATGGAATAAGATGTGATATTTAAACCAAATTATTATTAATATCTTTATTTTCCTCTTGAACGGTTTCCAAGTAGATGATGTTGAAGTTCGAAGAAATACTTGTGTGATGTAAACGTCTAATGACATACTAAATGATTCTTATGGATGTACAAATGGGATAATTCTTTTTATACACGTGGAAGTAGGTATTTCTCTAATTTTGGGTGCTAAGTACCGTTGATTTACAATAGAATTTGTAAATACGGTTCCATCTTCGAATATATTCTGGATATTGTCCTAAGTCGTGATTTCAAATCGTGGTCTCGAGGCGATTTGTCAAAGTCAGAGTTTGAAACAGCGATTTAGGTACACTAAGTGAAAAATTGAAGTGAGTAATGTGTCATGGTATCAGATTAAAGTCAAGGTTTGAAGCCACGACTTTCAAAGGACATTAATGATGTCTACCTTACTTCAATTTTTTACTAAGTGTATCTAAGTCACAGTTAGATCACAACTTAGGGACAATATGTAGAGAGTTTTTGAAATTGAAATTATATATGGCAAATTTCTTCAAAAACAAACCGTGCAACCCTAAAATCTTCCAAGCACAAAGTCTCCAATGAGTTAAAAATTAATCGGATGACACCTAATGAAATCGTCCATAAGCAGGATTAAGAACCCAACAACAATCCAAGGTGATACTCTGATGGGCCTTAATGAGGTTATAAATTGGGCTCAAAGCCCGCCTTAGTAATGGGCCGACTGGGGTATATAAATACGTATCGGGTCATCCTGTCTTCCTCTTCCCCCAGGTGAGAACCCTAGTCGCGCCGCCGTGCACCCTCTCAGCAACACTGCAGTTCTTCCCTCGACTCTCCCGCGATGGTACGATCTTCCTCTGAACCGGTTCTCGAGGTGATCGCCGATCGGTTAAGATTGTGATTTATCATTTTTTTTTGGTGGTTTTTTGGTTGCAGACGTTCAAGCGCAGGAACGGAGGACGCAACAAGCACGGCCGCGGACACGTCAAGTTCATCCGCTGCTCCAACTGCGGGAAATGCTGCCCCAAGGTAAAGCCGATTCTGAGGATTTCTAGATTTCTCTGACGATGGATGTGTGAATTTAGTTGGGAGCAGATCCGTCTCTTGCTCGACACTTAAGGTTCGGAGTTGGAATAGGTGTAGATTTCGTGGTTTTTATGTTGGTTGATTGTTTGTTTATGGCTGTTGCGATAGGATAAGGCTATCAAGAGGTTTCTTGTGAGGAACATTGTCGAGCAGGCCGCAGTTAGGGATGTGCAGGAAGCTTGCGTCTACGACAGTAATTATTTCGTCTTCTAACTCTGGGAGTTGTGTCTGGCATATTTTCCCCATTGTTTTTATTGAGGCTTTGTTGTTGTAGCTTACACACTTCCCAAGCTGTATGCGAAGATGCAGTACTGCGTTTCTTGTGCTATCCACTCTCATGTTGTGAGGGTCAGATCCCGCACTAACAGGAGGAACCGTGAGCCCCCGCAGCGCTTCATGAGGCGCAGGGTATCGACTCCCCTCTCTTCTTTTAATGCTTTCTTGTTACATTCATAATTATATGTCGGATCTACATTCCAGTCGTTCTGGCGATGGAATGTTGGACTTCTGTAGTGACTTGCTTTTTATCTGGGGAGAAATTTGATTGTCACGTTATTCCAGATAGGATTAGGTTCTGCTTCTTTAATTGTACCCATGCTCATACCAATAGCCTAAATGTCAGTCTTGTAGCATGCGCCATTTACTCTTCTGGCATTGCTAGCAAATTGCTTGTTAGATATTTCCTTCTTGAGAACATAAACTAGTGCTGATGTGTACAGACTCGGTAAACCTAGTCCCTCACTCCGTTTGCCTCGGGTGATTATGCTTTCTTGTGTTTATGTTGTGTTTGACTTCTTGGTCGACAGACAACCTTGAACATTTTTCATAATAATTTGTTTGTTTTTTACCCCTGTGAACCATGCATTCCGGTCTAATTTTTCCGAAAATGGTTTAATCATGACAGGATGATTTGCCCAAGCCTGGTCAGCCAGGCCAAGGACCTCGTCCTGCGGCTGGTGCACCTGCTCGTCCTTGATCCAACAACTTTCTGAGCAACGGAGATCCCCATGTCCTGATCCTAAGAAATTTTCTCATGCTTGATTTCAGCTCTTGCGGACAATTTGGAAATTATTCCAGCCTTAGAACTATTGGGACATAACCTTGGAAGTTTTGGATTTCTTTTGATGTCAATTTATAAAGCTTGTTTCAGTTTATTGCCGCTACTTTAACGAGTAGGCATATCATCTGCTGGCAACGGCTTCGCGGTTGGCTTATTATCTCACGACCAATGTAATGCGGTAGACCGACCAATCGACCGTTGTCGGGGGCAGCATTCTGATCCTCGTTAAATGTGTAAGAAGCTTGCGGAAAACTACCCTAACCGACCTCATATTCCCGCCATGTTAACCGTCGCCCTCGCCCTCCCTCCCACCAACCCTCAAACCTTATCTTCCAAACAACCAGCCGTCGATCCCTACTCCGTTCACACCGAGCGCGGCCACCTATTCTCGACCGGCCCCACCTTCTACCGCCCCGAGAGCTCCATCGGCCGCGACCTCGCTATCCTTTCTGCCGTCCTCCACAAGCGGTCCACCCTCCGACCGCTGCGTGTCCTCGACGCCTTGTGTGGGTGCGGCATCCGATCCCTCCGCTACCTCCTGGAGGCCGATGCCGACTACGTTGTCGCGAATGACGCCAACGATGGGGGGTTTGACGTGATTAAGCGTAATCTGGCGAGGGTTGGGGAGGGTCGGTGGGAGGCTAGGAATGAGGACGCGAATAAGGTGATGATGGAGATGGGTTGTTGGGGGAGGAAGGAGTTCTTCGAGATCGTCGATGTGGATTCATTCGGGAGTGACATCGGCGGGCTGTTGAGAGGGGTTTTTGGGTGTGTGAGGTTTGGAGGATTGGTGTACTTGACTAGCACGGATGGGTATTCTTCCGGAGGACATAGGCCTCATCAGTTGAGTCCCAATCCCCTCCTCAGATTCTTAGCGTAATTTCATTTCTCTTTGGAGGTTGATTCTGTGCGCTTTAGGGGATGAATGAAATGTGGTAGGACTAGAGGGAGAAGTTCTGGGTTTCATTGAAATTAGGGCGTTTTACCTAGCTTAGTTTCTTCAGATTCCAATGGCATTTTCTGAATTCTTGATTCCATTAAACGCAGAATTTTGTTAATACCTTTCGTAACCGATGCTGGCATATTTTTCTTTTCACGTCTACTAATGCAATACTACATTCTGAAGTAGCAATGGTAGGTGTTTGGTTTCCCAGGGATCGAGTGAATCGTTGTAAATTGGCCTAATGCGAACTGGATTGGAATATCAGCGTTTACTGTTTTCATTGTCGTTGATGTGGTTGAACGGTGATATTTTTGTATGATGTCTGTGACTGAGTCAAACCGTTCTTTTCTGGATTCTTGGTTTAGCTCATTAGCCGCATTTGGAGCTTATGTGCGCCCCATGCCATATTCCAATGAGGTTGGTTTGCGAATGCTTATAGGTGGAGCCATTCGTGAAGCTTCTTTGCTTGGATATCGGGTAACACCATTGTTCTCGTATTATTCATACCACGGACCTGTATTCCGTGTTATGTTAAGGGTAGAGAAAGGAAGAGATCTCGATAACAGGTTTTACCTTGTTTTGCTTGACCCGTCGTCTGAGTTTCCCTCTTCATAGTTCTTTAAGCTCAATGTGCGGCTGTAAATTCTCGCTATTTGATGCAGGCATTATGAATTCATCAGCTATTGCCACAGCTGTGGACATTCCCAATCTCATCCATGGGAAGAACTTGGTCGAATGTGCTGCATCTGCGACAAGGCAAAGGTTCTTATTAGTCGGTTACACCAATTTGACAAAGCGTGAAATGGCTGCATACTGTTGTCACTTACGCTTGGATGTGTTTTACTAGCTGTTGATTGCTTATTCCCAGGATCGAGGGACCTTAGTTGTATCGGGGCCTCTATATACCGGGTCTCTTCATAGTGGGTCTTATGTCATGGAAATGATTGAGTTGGCTGAGGAGCTGGGATGGATTGGTAATGGCAAAGGGGCTGATCTAGAAAAGCTTCTGCGGCTGATGATTGATGAAAGTAATGTGAGGTTGCCATTCGGTTTCATCAAAGTGGATGAGGTCTTGGAAAAACACTTCCTCTTTTGAGGCTCTCTATGGGAGCAGTTTTGTTTGGGAACGACTTAACAATTCTAAATTTCTTTCTTATGATCTATTCCAGGTCGCTAAACGGGCCAAAATCAATTCCCCTCCGCTTAGAACCATGATGAATGCCATACAACAGGTACTTTTGCTGTCTCTAATACACTGAGCAGTCTGATCATCAAAACATTGTCTGGATTGCGTGTAGAACCTGGGATCAAACATTTCTCTCCCACAAGCATTCTCAGACTGCAGGACGGCTGTTCATTGATATCTACATCTATTGCATTACTCAACAGTTTTCACAAGTAGAATGACTGACAGAAATATGTCGGTGTGATGTTGTCGCTGTTGATTGAATTGGCTTATCATGCATATTGCTTTACTAATATTGGATGGGCGATGATTGCAGCTGGAGCTGGGATTCATCAAAGTTTCATTTGTAAACTTATTGTTGCAGGAGGGATATGCAGTTAGTAGGTCTCACATTATTGCTAATGCCATAAAAACGGACTGTCCGATGGATTCATGCATTAGGATTGCCAAGGAACTGCAACAGTGATGGAAAATGGTCTGCACAATGAGAGGCGCAAGGAACTGGATAAGCCAATCTTCAACATCGGGGAAAGCTTGCAGATGCTTTAGTGTACCCTCGGATTCTTACATATATATATATATATTGAGAGAATGCTAGTGTAAAGGAAAATGCCACGACGTAGTCTAGTCGTTCAAACTGTTGGATCCTTTGCTAGGCCCCGAAGGAGGGAACACCCCCCTCGGGAGAAAGTTAAGAAGAATCGGGCGGGTAGACCACGCTTGAGTCCTTCCATGCTCCGACTTCAACATTTTGCCTTCCCTTAGCGATCCTGGCTGAAACTGCAGATCAGAGCCTTGCGATTCTTCTTCAACAGTTGGACCAGAGTCTTCAACTGATGCTGTGCATGGCAAACAAGGCAATACCCTGGACGATGACATGAGGAGAGCTTGGAAGATGATCAGGAAGAGCACCGCAGGGAAGAGCCCGAGTCGGCAATGGCATCTGCATGGGAGATCCATTCGAGTCTTTGAATTTGTTGGATGTTTGTAAGTAGGAGGTTTTGAGGTTAGTGAGGGAGAGGGAATGGGAACCATTGTTAAGAAGTCGCTGCTTCAATGTTGCGGTCGTAAAGTCGTTTTTTGTGGATGAAGTCCCCGTAATTAAGGAACTTAAAGCCTACCGGAGGAAAACTATTTGAGTTCAGGAACGGCAAGTATGCAAAATCGGTCGGTTGTCTCTCTTCTGACTTTTATGCCATGCACGGGTCCGCGTCGCGAGACGTTGGGAAGACATGGCCTTGCGTTGCAATCAGACATCAGATCCTGTTTTTACTCATCCTGTCTTCCTTTGCCTGGAGATGCGAGTCGCCCTGCAACGAGTGTGAAGTCCATGTGACGAGATGATGAGCAACGTGCTCCATGATCGGAAGCGTGTTCATTGTTCTCGTTCTGCTTCAGCAGCTTTTGAAACTCCGATTGCTCCTATGACTGTTGTTTTTGAAGTCAAAGGATGACAACTACGAAAATCGAGGCTGAACTGGGAACAAGAAGCGATGATGGCCGGCTTAAGTTCGAACTCGGGGATCGTCAATCAACACAAACGCCTTACTTCGATATGATAAGTAGTAATCAATCACAAGAGAAAACCAAACCAAACCATACCAAACCTCACCAGGAAATAAGAAAAAGAAGAGGGTTGTGAAACCAAACGATGAATCGTTTGATGTACTACGGGCAACACACTCCAATCGAAACCGAATTTAGTACGACCCCTATTGCAAGTGGCTGGTCACCGTAGATCGGAAGCATGTACATTCTTCTTGCTCTGTTTCGTCAATGGCAGCGTAATATGCATGAAGCCGAACTTCTTCCTCTGCGCCAGAAACTGTTTCCGTTGATCCTGACTTGCCCTGTTGGATTTAGGAGGAAAGGTCAGGTCCTCTCTTAATTCATTCAACATCTGGCTCAGGGCCACTCGGCGGCCTTCTGTCTGCCTCCTCGCCACGTACTCCTCCGGCAGTATCAGTTTCCTGCCCAACATGTCCCGCATAGAAACAGTCGTCCTCAGTACAGGCTTCGGCTCATCATCGTCAATGTTTGTCCTAACAATGTCGGTGGCAGGAGACCTCATGTGATGGTCCAATGGGAACATTGGATTGGCCAGATACGGGTTCTTGTGGTTATCGCCACGTTTTGGAATCCACCTCCTGAGAGCCTCGCCGGCTTCTATCTGCTTCCTGTTGGCGATGTCAACCCTGCTCAAGGCCTCCTCAAGTGCCTGTTGACTCAGTTTGACCTCCTCCGTCGCGTCCTCCAACTTCTTGAGAATTTCCGATCTCAAAGGATTCCTCTTGCCTCTGTTGTTCTGGGTCAGTGCCTCTTCAAGGTTCCATCCAGGCGTACTCGTCGGGGATGACCTTTGGTGGAACGGGATCAAATTATCAGGTTCTGGCAAATAAATGTTGAATGAGGCCTCATTTCTCGACGATGCCTTGATCTCGGCCATGGCCACTGCCTCTGCAGCCCTTGCCGCCGCCTCCATCTTTCTGGCTGCTACTAGTTTCATCTCAGAGGCATTGATTCCAATCGTGCACTTGGACTGATCGAACATTGTTGCGTCATCGTGATTGGGCTGCGGCTTGAGAGGCGACACCATCACCTCAGAGGTTTTTGATGTCAGCCTCAGACGAGTCTTCTCGAGAATCTCCTTCTCCCTCTTGATTCTCTTATTGAGCGACTCGACAGAAGTCTGGATCACTCCGAGCTCGCCGATCGTCTTACCCAGGTTCGATCTCGCCTGATTCAGCTCCATCAGTATCAGCTCCTGGGACTGCATCCGACACTGAGCATCGCCACTGATAATCCCACCGGGCGAGGCCCGAAGGTTGTGCTCCTCGGCTTCGGGGGCCGTCGCCGTGCATCTCAGAGCTTCCTTCTGAAGCTGCCACTTGAGCCCTTCGACGATCCTCTTGGTGGTTCCCAATTCCTCGAGGACGTCGAGAGTCTCCAGCTCCTTCATGATCAGATTCTTCTCCAGCTCCAAGGCCTGTTCCTCCACCGACTTCAGATCAACCTCTCCGACGTCCTGCATTCCTCAAAAACTCCAGATCAACGACCAAAGCACAATCCTAACCGTTTGCACTCAGCACAGCAAATGAGCCAATCAAGGGACATTACGAAGGCGGGGCTGAACCGGAGGGGGCGGAACGGCGGGCGAAACCCGGTGCCCTCGAAATGAGTAACGGCTTCCTTGACGGAGGCAAAGGGGGGAGAAGTATCGATCTCGACCCTGGGGGAGACCTTGTTTAGGACAGGCATTGTCGTCCCATAACCTTCTTCCCCATTACAAGGAATACTAGGAAGGTAGCAGTAGTCCATATCAGTGAGACCCACGCACACGCGGGCATCCAAAGAACACACCGAAGCCCAACAAGGTTGTCCGTTGTTTAAGACTGTGTCGTGGGCGGTGGTGGCGGTGAGGAGAAAACAAAAGGGATGATCATCCTCGAGCGATAAAAAGGAAAAAAACATTAAACTTTGTCGGGTTGGGTTGGTGGGGGGGAGGGCATGATTATGGTGGTTCTTTTTGGAAAAGGAAAAGGAGGGAGAGAATTCAATGGTGGTCCAAATCCAAACACAGATGACTCTTCCCACACCCCGCATTGCATGAAGTTTCCCTGAATGGGGAGATGCTTTAGTTCAAGGGTAATCGGAACTTCTGTTGCCATGTGACATGAAGGTGGGTGGGGGTGATAGTGAACCGTGTTGGGTGTGTGTGTGTTTGTGTGTGTTGAGAAGGAATGTGTTGAAAAAGTAAAAAAAAAAAAAGAAGGGGGGGGGGGGGGGTGGAGATGATGAGTAATTGTTGGATTGACTTTTTTATTCATAATCTTTTGGGAAAAGCGAGTGGAGGGAGGGAGGAGTGTCCTTTTTGAACGGCAGCAATTGCGGGGGGTTAAATTGATTTTGAATCAGCGGTTGTTGAGTGGGATGTGATTTTGAACCTCCCAAACATCCCCCCCCCCCCCCCAATTGATTATAGGCCTAAGGCCCATATACGAAGGGCTTAGTTTAATTGCTCTTGGTGGGTAGACCTCTGAGCAAGGGGAGTTAAGGAAGCCGAAAAAACAAAAAGTTCTCGCAATCCCCAGGTCGTGCTCTGTTTCTTCATCGAAGCCGTCGTCGTCATTGTGGATGTCATCGGTAGCATCTCGCCCTCCCCCTCTCCCGGAAGTGTAATTGGTCCGGAGAAAGGTATGTTCCGTCCCAGTGCTCCAGATTCGACGGTGGTGGTATCGACAGACGGACGATTCAATGATGTAGTGGGATAAGAGAAAAGGCAGCTTCATTGTGCCCAAGTAGAATGCAGTAATGGCTGCCGGACTCGTGGGGGTGCTTTTCGCGAGAGGGATGCAGCAGCTGTCTAAACTTGATGTTGAAATTCCAATGCTCTGCAGCACCGCCTGAAAACGTGATTTGTTAGATATGTTGTGCGATCTATTTTAATAAAACAAGCATCACACTATTCGGCGGGGCTTTTTCGGCCGTTATTTTATCGTTTACATGACCGTGCTATTTCGCTCCTCGAAAAATAAATTATCAACACCTAAACACGGTCACCCCCTGCGCCGCCTGCAAGCTCCTCCGGCGAAGTTGCTCACAGGAATGCTCCTTCTCTCCTTACTTCTCCCCTCTCAAGCCCCAGAAGTTCGCGTCAGTCCACCAGGTTTTCGGTGCCAGCAACGACTCCAAGATGCTCATGGTGACCCGCCGAATGCCAAAAAACCCTAATTAATCATCCTCTCGTAGTTGATAACCCTGCTTTGATTTCCTAGTAAAATGACTAGTTAGAGGAATTATTATCTTGTCATGATCAAAAGATCTTTGTTTTTGGGTTTTCTTCGTTGATTTTAGGAGGTGCAAGAGAGCCAAAGGGCCGACACCGCCAATAGTCTTGTGTACGAGGCTAACGTGAGGCTCAGAGATCCGGTTTACTGCTGCATGGGAGTGATCTCTGCCTTGCAGCAGCAAGACCAAAACCAACAATCCGAGTTGAACATCTTGAGGGGTGAAATCCTCAATTACAAATATAGGGAAGCTGCCGCGACCAGTGGCTTACTCCTTTCTTCCCATCACCAACATTTGACTTTGTACTCTTCAGGAGGGCCGGTTTTCATGGCCGTGCCCCGTCCGCCACCAACCCAGGCGCCCCATTCACAACCACAACCCCTGCAGCAGCAGCAACAACAGCTGTTGCGAGAGCCACCCCTACTTCCAAACTCGACATCCCCGTCTTCCGTGTTCACTCGGCCAGCGAGCTCCACGGTTACTAATAACATCACGAACGAGAACGCTTCTTACTTTGGTTGATGTTCAATTATTACGGTCTTTAGATAAATGTTTTTCTTACTATGAACGTCGACTTAATATTCACTTTTTGTAATACTATTCATACAATATTATATGATCGCACTATAACAATTTTTCCCTATAGTTACGAATAATCGTATAGTTATGAATAATTTTATTTGTATTCTATCACTATAAAATTATAGTAACGAATCATTTTGTCAAAGATTGAATATGTTCATTGCAATAGTCAATTACCTGTACAAAATTTAAAATTATTTAAAAATTAATTTTTTAGATTTGAATTTTTTTATTAATTTTAATAATTGGTTTGTGGTTATAATGATATCGAATAATATTGTTTTAACAAACTATTTCGTAAAGTAATAAATATGCTTCTAAAAGAAATTATTTGCATACATTCAAAAAATAATAATAACTCTAAAAAATAGTACAATCAAACTAAAATAGTATTTCATATAGAAGGAAACAACACCTAGAAACAAGAATTACGCATGTTAGTATTCCATTTTTCTACCATAAATAATTAAATTAAGTATAAATTTTTCTAAGAAAACTTACTACATCACTAAAGCTGAAAATAATAGATCAAGAAAGCGGCAATTGGATTTTTGCAATTCAAAGTCAAGTAATTTTTTATCTGACCTTTAGACTCCAATTGCTTAGAATTCATGTTCTCAATTGCTTTGTCCTTAAAAAGCCATCACCTAATGCCATACACAATTTCTAAGTACTAAGAAAAAATAAAATCATAAAAAAAACATATATACTTGACAAAATATAATTTATCCTCAAGAATTTAATATTTTTGTCTCGAATGTTGTTGGTTTGTACGAATAACTCCGAATTATTGTAGTGTCGGGTACCATTTCTTTAAGAGAAGTTTATTCTCTATTTTTGGGTTTATGCGCTAAAAAAGAAAACAAATTCTTCGACGAAGTGTGAATTTTGACAATGAAAAAGTGGAAAAAATTAAGCGATGATTGCGTGTTAATAATTTTAGTGGACTAATCACATGACTTCCTAATAATAGGGATTATGAATTAGTTTATGGGGCTTAGATGAGTGGTCTCAAATTTTGTTTATGATATAAGAAAACTCTTGTTCAAATAAATTAGATTATCTACTAATTAAGAGGGTAAGGATCACGGTCGATCTTGGGGTTGTTAACCAAAATTGCGCTACTTAAAAAAAGTTGATGATCGACAATTTTTTGGGTTCTTTTTATGATTCACATTCCAAAAAGGAAATCCATATTTGGCATCACCACAAGAGAAAACAATCTAACAGTTAGTTTTCCAGTTTAACTAAATGAAAATTAAAAAAAAAAAAAGCGGGCATACATAATACAAATCAAAATTTTAAAGAGAATTAATTCGTACTGCCTTAAAAATTGGCTATGTCTATGCATTGACGATGGAGTGCTGCCCTACCTTACAACACACCGGTCATGTATTCCCCTCTAATAAATATATGAGAAGATGATAAATAATTGGGCAATGTAGGTAAAGAAAGAGGTGGGGGGTTTCCTTGGTGTGAGGAGGACATCAACTGCACCTCCCCATATGTTCGGATATTATTATTATTCCTCGGAGGGGAAACGGGAGAATCGTGGGGGATGCGATGCGTATTCATTTTCTTGTATTTTTGTTTGGAGTGAACGAGGAAAAAGAAAAAATATAGTGATTAAGAAGGAAATTAGTGTGTTTAATTATAAGACAAAGAGAACAATCAGAGTGGAATATAATGAGAATGTGAATGGACATTCGTTAATTCAACATGACAAGAATGCCCATTTCCGATTCCTATTCTTGGGACCAACCTAACCTTATCAAGTCCCTGGGTTTAAGCAACATACGCAGGTCATGTCTCAGCATGACGTATCCTGTTACTTACGGCCCTCTCCCGTAAGATGGACCGGCCCAACTAGGTATTTGGGCCCAACTAATAAAATGGGTTGAGCCCAATGGGCCAACGCCCACCCATGATCCTAATTTTTAGTCAATGAATTAATTTCCGTTCGTCGTCCTATTTTAACGGGCAATCTTCTTTCTATGTCGGTAGCATCGTCTGTTCTCTTGCAGGGGAGGTGGTAGGTACCTCGAGGTAGCGAAGCTAAAAACGACGAGCCGGGGATGTACCGCGGCTCGGATACGGCTTAGGAAAGGACGAGAGCGACCCTAAGTTGAATTAGTTTAACGTAGAAAAAGACGTCATAGATCGAACCATGATCCGGGGGCTCTTTTACTAATCCTTGACCATTAGATAAAGACTTCAGTCCCAGGTCGAGCCATATTGCATCGCTAGGAAATCAGACCAAAGGAAATTTGGCAGGCGATCATTAATCGCGCTATCCTTGCTTAGTTAACCCTCCTGCAGTTCTTCCTAACCTCTCCGTTGGATCCAGTGAGCGGCCTGATATCTCCCATCTTGATCATGCCGTTGACGAAGTCGTTGACAAAGGTGCTCTGGCTGTTGCCATAGGTCTTTACTAGGGAGTCGGTGGATCCACCGTTGTACAGCTGTTGGTCCGAGTGGAGCAGCCCCTTCTTTTGGAGCAGGTTCTTGTAGTAGTTGTTGTCGAAGAAGGACGGGGTCTGCTGGTCGAGTGGAGCGAGGTTGTTGTCCCCGACCCCGTTCGGTCTTGGGCAGATGTTCTTCCTGGTCTGCGCGAAGGACGCGTCCACGTTTGTCTCGTTGTATACTCTCGCTCTGAAGTTTGTGCACCTGGCCTGCCCAATGGTGTGCGACCCGGACAACGCCACCATGTCCCTGGCGGAGAGGCCGACATTCTGGAAGAAGGAGATGAGCTGGTTGAGGTTGGAGGTTGGAGGTGGGATGCTGTTGTTGGCGGCAGCCTGGCTTGCGGTTCGCGCATCTCTCCTCCCCAGCTTCACATCCCAGTAAGGTCCACCAAGCTGCATCGCATTCAAGAGCATCGTTAACGTGATTCAATCGAACGAATCCCATCGATCTGTCTTGCGCAACCATTATATTCAATATTTGTCCCATCATTTCAACTCACGAGATGAACAGAGTCCCTGGCAGTGATGGCCAGGACGTCAGCGCAGGACACTATCCCAGGGCATTCCCTCTCGACGGCCGCCTTGATTTGGTCGATGACGTTGAACCCTCTCACAGAGTTCTGGTTAGGCGCCGCGTTCTTCTCCCCGGTGAAGGTGGGCGTGTCGTCTAGCAGTAGCGACCCATCGCAGCCCTGCCACAAACAAACGGGTAAATTGAAAACAATACAAATAACCACTCAGCGCAAGATCCGACATCGAAAACGGAGAAGTGGTTATTACATTAACGAAGCAGTCATGGAAGAAGAGCCGGAGGAGGGAAGCCCCCATGCGGGCCTCTTTCTGGATGGCAGAGCGAACGACAGGCATGATGGCCTGGAAGACTTTAGGGCAGCTATGGTAGTAGAAGTCGGTGGTGAGTTGGGAGCTAGCGGACATCGCCAGTAAACTCACGACCAAGAACACGGCCATGATGCGAGGAGGAGGAGAAGCCGGGGCCATGACAACTGACGAATGCCTCTGTATGTCGTAGGAAGAGTGTGCTTGGGATGATGATGGAAATCGTGGAGGGGGTGTAAATTGGGTATTTATAGGGAGGAGTGGAGGTAAGCAGGTGAACCAACACGGTTGACATTTAAATAGCAAAACTACATATATATCATTAGGATGTAATATTATTCTATTGCATGGGGAGGAGTCATTTTTTCTACGTTCACAATCAAATCGACAAAAAAAGTTCGCCATGATTAAACTAACAAATATTTGAAGGGGTCAAATGGAGGTGATAAAAGTCGTGAACATTTGTCGTATGGATATTTAGGTTTTGTCAAAAGTTGTGGCTGCCTTCTGTTTCTCCAAATAGTCGATGCTTCTTCCTTATAGACAAAAACTTTAGGTGGTAAGAATGATGTTTACACACAATTTGGCAATCACGCCCAGACACATAACAGGACATGACATGACCGCAACGTTATTTCATGGACCCGTTTGTGTTTATCTCCTCCTACTATGAATGGGATTGTCGATCGCGGTAGCGTCCGGCGGAGTTCAAACCCCTGTAAGGTAGCCGAGCCAGAATATTGAATTCGGCAGTGGTTGCATGCTATGCCCATGCCCTACATCGAGGTTTCAACTAATCTCCAAATACCATTCGCCTCGAGTTCAAAGTCATCAAATGAATCAGCTTATATGTGGTTGGCAATTAACTCATTAGCAACCAGAACATTCCCTGTGAAACAATCACACCAGTGCCTTCCGCTGTAAGCAATACATCGTTCGTGTTTCCAAGAGGAGCAGTTTTATCGAGATTTCGCTTGTATCACAACGAAGCATTAGTCAAGGCGGGATCGGAAAACGGCCCAAACAACTCCCACTCGATTCGATTTTTGTCGGAAGAGTTCGTTAAATTCCCAGGAAAGAGATAACGGGACCTTTCCCGAAGGTTGCTTTGTGATCTAGATAAAGACACAACCAGGTCGTCCGAGGGTGTTTTTCTTTCGTTTACTTTAAGGAGTTGTTAGGAATGAAAACAAAGCGAAACTGACGTTTTCTTTTTCTCCGGGCATCGTTGCTTTCCATGTCTCTTGTCTCCCCGGCAGACAAGTCATCCGAGGGGCAGTTAATGCTGGAAAGAGTCCACAATCCAAACAGACAGTAAACCCAAAATTCCACATCGAGAAAGAAAAATGAGTCGACCTAATATATATAACTCAGCGAACTACTCCCTTTATTTTCAGTTAGTTTTAAAATGGAAATATGTCTTGTATGTTGAACTTAATATTTGGACCGGTCCAATATTTAATAATTATGATTGGATATTGAAGGGAAAAATTATGATTGGACGATTATATACAAACGAGTTATGTTCATGAAAATAATTATGAGGGTCGGCGTCAATAGGAGGAAAAATTGGTAAGAGGGTGTGTGCAAGGGAGTGCCAGTTATTCAAAAGGAGGGAACATATTTTTGACTCTGGTGTTATATATATATATATATGGATTTTGTCAAAATGTTTAGGTATGGATAATATGACCAGCAAAGGTTAAGAATGGAAAATAAAATGTCGTACCCTAAACGTTGCCAACACTCCAAAATAATATTTGTTCTAATGTAACTTTTCCCCAGTAACTTTAATTTAAAAATTAGTGATTTATGCGTACAAAAATCTTACAAACAAGATATGATATTTGACACGTTTTTTTTTTTCCTGTTGTAATTTTTTAATGAAGTAAGGTTTTAAGGGAGGTCGCTGGATAAAATTTTAATTGTTTGTCGGCTCCCATGAACGACTCATTCAAAACCATTTTCGTAGTTAGAAAGAAAAAAACAGTAATAATGAGTCTCCTTGTAGGCTTGTCGGGTTCGAAACGGGTCGATATCGTTTTCCGTTCTGTAAATCCTAACGCGATACGATTATGATAATTATGTGCTGTGGAAATGCGAGGCTCGTTGCGAGCGATATTCGTAAAAATATTTCGTATTTTAAGGTAATTGGTTTCAAAATTTTTAAAATAATACATTTAACTCGATTTTATAAAAATTAAGTTCACTTTCAAATTGTTTCTAATTCGGCTCTCTAAAATTTGAGCTTTTTAAGCATAACAGAAGGCGAACTCATATTTTCTTATGTCAAAATCTTCAAGTCCCTCAAATTCGGCATTCAAAAAGTTGATTTGTTAAGGAGTGAATTCGATTTTTATAAAATCGATTTTAAAATATTATTTTAGGAATTTCGAAAGTGAATGCACGGAATATTTCTGTGACAAGGTTAATTAGGAACAAAAACTCGTGTAAACTGATATACAACCATGTCAAAACATCCCGAGTTAATAATAATATAATCCCAATGTTTAACGTGAAGGGCCTCCCTTTTTATTGATGAATTGCTGCACCGTGCAAATAGCTTCTTCCCTAATACATCTGAAAATCCTAACAAAACTAGAATAGTTTGATTAAAATGATGGAGGATGGCACTACTAAGATATGTTAATGAATCCATGCATTGTTGTGATCCCAGAGTGAGGTTTGTCCGAACACGCCTTTGCTGGGGACTGTTTGAGACAGTCGTCCTCTACGTCCACTTCCTTCTTGTAGAAGGGTTGAGAAATAGTCTCACACGGGCTAGAAAAGGCCTGGGCCAAGTCTTTAAATATAGTTGGGACCCCTCACCTAATTACTGGCTTTTAGGTGGAGGGCACCCCGACACACAATTTCAACATGATATTAGAGCCAGATTCATCATGTCGGACAAAAATTACGAATGAGAATCCCACCCCGATGTGAGAGTGGACAACAAGAGGAGGAAGCCGTAGTAGTAGTAGAGGCATGTTGGATTGGGGATTGATCGCAGGTTGTATTGCGGCAGAAGCCAGAGTATGGTCATCGGGACAATCCCCTTGGGCCCATCTATGTGGTCGACATTGAATGAAGGGCACGATGTAGCGGTCGCAATAGGATGATATATTTGATACATCGGGATAAATCGAAAAAAATTTTTCAAAGTATACACTATATAATTGATAAGTTGGACAATCATTCCCTTCCTATCACGAGTGACTAATTTACTTATTATCTTGTTTCGAGAGAGTAACGTATTCATTCATCAACGATTTAAACCTTTTCGAAGAATCTTTGTTGTCCTGGTATTGTCGGCCACAAGAATGGGAAAGAAGAACGGACAATCCCACCCCGCTCATCCTCACATCTGGCTGCTTCTTCTAAATTATTTCATTTGAGGCATATAAATCTCCTACTAGATGGGGCAAATGGGAAAGTGGGTTTCCTCTCTTTTTTACAAGCCAACCCAACTTTGTGGGGGATTTTGGGAGATTGTTGTTCATGATGAATTTCTGCATTCGACATACATTGCACATAATTGGGTCGACAACGAGGCCCATAAGTTACCGCGAAGCTCAAGTCAGTGTCGTCCTAATCCTAAAGCCACGTTCAGACTACTATACACAGTACCGAGTCATGTGAACGAGGTTCAGGCAAAGGGTCAGCAGAAAGTGAGGCCATTAACTAAAGGGCTTGTATTGACAGGGAAGGAGAAAGAGTTAATGTACTAACCCTCTACTAGTGGCGCTCTTTCATTCTCAGTTCACTCCAAGTCATCGTCCGACGCTTCCTCTTCGGGTAGTTCAAATGCGTCTACCTCTGCGAAGTAGGACTTCTGTTGCCTGATGAACTCTTGCAAGGACTCGCTAGCCTTCTCCACGTCGTCAGGGGGTGGGTAAAGCTGCTTCTGTCTCAGAAAGTGATCGATATGCAATGTTATAATCACAAAAGTCTGTATACATTGTTAGTGATGAGTTCGGTATCCCATTAATTTCTGAAAGTGCTTAGCTAATACCCTAGGGGATCCTTGCTGTTTACTTCTTAATGTGCATGCCAGTTACCATGAAATGAAATAGAAAAGGATCATACCCTCTTGTTGGGAAGACTACATGATTTGTATATTGATCTTATTCTCGCTTTACTTGAGCTCGTATTCCGAACCTTTCTGCTTGGTATAATACATGACTTGGATGCAGCTCTATCTTCTACTTCACCAGGTCGTTTCCTGGCAGAGAACACCCACCATACCAAATGTGAATTATCAGAATGCCCAGACATGCTATAATCCTTTCTTAAGAAATACGTTTCCAAAAAAGCATCACAAGATCAACCCAGAAACACAGAGAGCATGCTGCAACCCCATAGGCTTTCGCTTTCACGTCTCTCTAAAATAGCAGTCATTTCATCACCGGATTAGAGAAGCATTGCATTAACCATGTTGTTAAAGAGCTGCCATAAGATCAATGACTGCTGTGAATGTTGCATGCCCAATCTAAGAACCGACCTAATTCTGCTGCTCCTTCTAGTATGGGAACTAGCACTGGAGGATGGCATCTCCTTCCCTTTACTATTCCTCCGACAATAAATTGTCCCAAACTTGAAATCATGGCCTAAAACATGACATAACAACGATCACCACTTTCCTCCGGTTGAACAACCAAATGTCCCTCAAATCAAACACATCAACCGGAAATTCCCAAAAGTACTATTACCAGAGAAAGAAGGCAGGAAGTCATGAGAAGGTGTGGAATCAAGCCCTGAGAGATCGAAACACGTTCCCGGGGCATCTTCCTTAGTGGCTTCGACCCGAGAATCGTCCAGGAATGGCAATAAAAGAGCTTGCTTTGAGGAAGCAACGTCACTGGTAAGTCAACCCTAACATAGAAATCAATGCCCAATCTAATTGCAAAGAGGCAGAAACAACGCAGTGGCAGCTTACGAATGCCACCTTGCTCAATCTGGGAACTGACCTAACGTCCTCTTTGCTCATTCTACTAGGGGAAATGACACCTGAGGTCGCCACTTCCTTCCTTTTACACTTCCTAGTAGGCCCAGAATCCGAGCGATCGGAAATGACAGGATGAATGCCAATGCCTAAAACAGAAGCAACGATTCGTCGTTCAAGGTCCTCGCTCGACTAGCCAATCCCTAGAGAGCAAGCAATCAACCTAATCACAGAACACGAAATTCACATTACCCTACCAGAAGAAGACGATAATGGAGAGCTAAAACACGTCCCCGGGGCATCTCCCTCGCCAGCGGCTACTATGCGAGGATGGCACGCCACGGTCCTGGGAGGACGTCCCTTCGAGGGGGCGAGGTCGTTCGTGAGGTCCGTAAGAGGACTCCTCCAGCTTCTGCAGTCGTCGGCACGGGGTATCGTCGGCGAGGGAGGCTGTTGGGACTTCTTCGCAGCTTCCATTGGAGAGAGGGGGGGGGGGGGGGGGGGGGGGGGCGCTTCTTCTTCTTCTTCTTCCTCAAGATTAGGACGACTCGGGTCGCCCGCCATGGATGCAGAATTAAACTTCACGGTGGGGTCGGGATCCGGATACCGTATGTTTTGGATGGGCCTGTGCTGATGTGGGTCCTAAAATAAGGGGCCAATGATAATGGACTGAGACCATATAAGGATTACATGGGCTGGGTTCTGAATATGGGCCGTTACTCGCTGAAATCCAACCTTTTAAGCCCATTTGACGAGAATCCGGTACTGCTAAAGTAAATGCGCCCATCCCGTTTGCGATAGGATAACACGACCTCGACCCGATCTGAATACCGGCAAGGAATTGCTAGCAGCACATGAGATGAGCGAGCTAAAACAAACTAACAAAGTCAGAGCCATATGTGTAGAACGTGTGATTATGGCAAGACGCTCAAAGTTATCGCGAGAGAATCAACTAGCAAAGTCCCGCAATAAAGAAAAGAAATAAACATAAATAAAAATTGGTGCATCGAGTAGGTTATGTGAGTCGATGAGCAAAATACAATCGAGAAAGAATAGATAAGGTGGAGAGCCACCGCGTATGAGGATGAGGGACTACAACGGGGATACAATGAAAGCTACAAGCAAAGAGTCAATGCACACGTCTCTCCACTAAGTCCTCGGAATAAGGAAACATGATTCGCGACCTGACAATCACATTAAGAGTCGTGAAGACTTGGATTATCCACCACATTTTCTCTCTTCTGTTCTTGTAAGCACTATATTTTCCAGTGTTTTGTTTACGAGGTTAGTGTATGTTGTTCATTTGGCGATCACGGTTAGAACTAAAAATTGAATTCCTATTGTTGGTGAACAAATATCCCTGACATTTTACGGCAAACAAGAATGAAGATAAAACGATCAAAATATGATCGGAATGAACCCGAATTGGACATGAACAAAAAAAAAAGTTCTTTAATGAAGATGTGTTCATTATGTGAAGTCCTACCTTGTACGTATGTCGTGTTTTCAGTGCAAACGTTAATAGATGTGTCTTTTTTTTTTATCTTGACACACAAGGGGATGCAAAATCATCAAATTTTGGTGAATTCAGGGCCCGGCCGAAGCTTCCTGGATTTGAGCCAACTTTTCATACAATTCCAAAACGAAAGTTATATAACTTGACACTTGAATGAAATTCCATACAGTTACACAGAAAGGAAAAGGTAAAGAAACGAAAGGGTATTCTTCTTCATCGAATAACACTGGATGGGTGGTGAAAACCGATCCCTTTAACTTCAAAAGGACCTTCTTGATCACCACCTTTCCTATTCTTATTTCCCATCTTCCCAAGGGAGATTCTAAAATGCAATGCTATAACATCGCGATTTTACCCCCTTGGGGAATTCCAGAACACGATTTTTCTCCCCTGTTTTTCTCTCACTTCCTAGAACACGTTTGCTCGACAGCAGGAGGGGACTGCAAACATATGCCCTGCTCATTTCTCGTTGTTTTCGCTCCAGTTCTTTACCGCCTGGACCACCGCGCTCTCGATCACTTGAGAATAGATCCCCCCGCCGCCCTCATCCTCATTCTGCCAAATGCAGATAATGTCATACGCACGTGATGGCCGTAGCAAAAGAAGGACAAAAATGTCATCTCGCGATCATACATAGAAGCCAAGAAGGGTCCATGTCTATATGTATGGTGTGTGATAAGAAGGGGAATGCATCATGTGAGAATAAGGTGTCATTTTGCTGCAATGATATATTACCATAAATATTCACATATGTAGAAATTACTATTGAGTTTTTTCTTATAGGTTCTACAAAGGTTGATGGAAATGAAAATCTTACATCTCCTCCAAAAGCCTGTAACTGGAAGTTTTTTGTACAAGAAACCCTAGCTTCCATCACGTTGAGTCCTAACTCCTCGAAAGCTTCCAGGATCGACGAGAGCAGACCTGGGCAGCTCCTGTCCGAGAGGACTTGGATTAGGTAGCCCTTCTCTAGGGTTTCTACATTAACCTGCCGGAAACAAATTTGGAAGGGCTCTAGACCGGAAACTGGCACACGTGAAAGATCGACGCTCAATCGAATAACAAGGACGGAAATTTCTTGATACATGTATGTACCTCTGGCAAACGAGGCTGCTCGCTCGAGGAATCGGCAACGGATATATCTCGGCTCAATCTTTCCACCTTGTGTTTCAGTTCTTGGATGTAATTCGAAGCGTCCAAAACGATTTCTGTCTCATCCATCTGCAAAAAACAACAAATAGGCACCAATCCATATCAATATTGGGATGTTACGTCGGAACAAATCGTTTAAGAAAAAGGCCCGGGCAAATGTAGGAACCGCCTGACCGATCAGGCTGTGAGAGCATAAACAATCACGCCAGACCGATAGTAAAACCGTCATCCTCAATCAGAAGGGTGTTCAACTGAGGAAAGCAGTCTGCATACCGCATGGGAGTTGGTGATAGAACGGAGAACTTGAAGCTTCTCGCGAAACGCGGCTCTCTTCTGCTCCCTCGATACCATGACAAGACGAAATTATATCGAACTAAGGAGTTTACTTTCCCTCCCCTATTCGATTCCCTCCACTTCCCACGGGCTTCCTTTCCACTGCGCGGGTTTGAAGAAGAGGGGATTGAAGAGAGGGGAAGCATTAGCTCTGCATATATAACAACACCAACTCGAAACTCAACCCACCAGCTTTTCCTTTGGGTGTTCCCTTCAACACACATGACTGCCTTCCTTTCAGTATGTGGGACAAAATCTTTGCATGTGAATTGACCTTCTTGTCCCCACGAGAATCGCTGTGTCCTAAAACCATTTATTTTATTTTCTTCTCTCTTCCACCCCTCGTGAGCCCAGATGACGTGGTCTGAGGACATGTTCTTATTATCTTACGGCCACGAAGAAGGAAAAGAAAAGTTACACAAAGTCTAAGTGGTTTATTTTCTTCTCCCACAATCTTGGAGTTATCATCTTATCGTTTTATTACATACACACACAAAAAAAAAAAAAAAACCGGGGTCCATTTTTGTCCCAAGAGCTAATCTACAAGCCCCCCTAGTCCTACCCCCTCATGTACTCCTTATCATACGATACACATAATCTAACGCAGAGATAAAGGTCTCGGGGAAAAGTTATTGAATCATGTGTTCATTATGTCCGACGCCATGTTGAATTCTCCATACTTTTTAAAAGGGTTTCAATAATATCCATACCTACTACAACTAGCTCGCACAAATGATATGTCTGTTTCTTTTTTTATTGTGTATGTATTGAAGGAGGGGGAGGGAGGGGGAATAATTGACAGATCTAGTCTTTAGGAAAGGGACATTATGATCCCTGACAAGGAGAGAACAGTGAGTACCTCGAATAAGGCCGTGGGGTGGGAAGAGATGGAATTATGAGCTCGTGAATGCGAAAAGGTTTTGTTGTTGTGCGTAATGTGACGAGTGAGTTGTGTTTGCGTGTTTTCTGCCCTCTGCATTTGCAGATCATCATCATTCGGTAGCGAAGCCAGACACGTGGTCCGGTCTAATTGAGGGAATTCGTCGCGCCCGTTGCGTTATTTCCGGGTCAGGGTTTCCAAGAATGCATTCCCCGCGTTAAGCACTCGATAAGGAGAATCGTGCCGAATGCCCGGAATGCATACTCATTCCATTTCTTAGTCGATCGCCACATGCTCAGCCCGACATAAGATAAAGCATGCCAACTAATCTCGATATTTGGATCGCAGTACCCCATCGAAACGAAACCGAGCAATAATCATCCGATTAGAATGACTACTATTCAGGAAGGAGGAGGCCGGGACCATACCGAAAGATGTGTGTGAGCGACTAGAGGAAGAGAAAGCGAACCAAGACAAAAGCAAAGAGAGAAAGAAAACGAAATGAAAGAAAGCAAAGCCAGAAGGGATGCCTTTTCTCTTTCTCATTTTTTTTTTTATTTTTCTAGGGCTTGCTTGATTCTTTGGGATGCCTCCAAACTATCCTCACGGGATCCTTTTCTTTTCTCCTTTTTTTTTCTAATTTTTTTTTTATCAAGCAATGCCCCCTTCTCTTTTTTTTTAACACTTGGAATCCCATTTTTATCTCTTTTTTTTTTCCATTCTTTTCTTACATCATGCACATATTTCATATAACAGCCGTCATGTTTTGTCCAATTCCCCCCACATCTTTCTTTTTTCCTTTTTACTCACCACAATCTTCCGTCTCTCTCTCTCCACACGTGCCATTCCCCACCTCCCCTTTGTCTTCGTCCATGTTTTATTCACTCCCGAGGGGTAACCTGGCTGGGGTTTGTCACACTTTTTTATAATACGATGACATTTTACCAACGAGCAAATTCTCGATCACGTACCTCACGTGCCCGTAAAACATTAGTCTAAGTTTGATCATGGCGGTAATACAGGAACTCGGTACGAACCACAATAATTCGGACGCGTGACTGACTGGGACGACGACGACCACCTCGGGGGATGTAAACATGAGGGGTTGTGAGGTTGAGGAGACGTGATTTCATGTCCACCTTTTTGAAAATTTAATCGAGGGGGTTGGGTGGCCCCCTAACCTGCCATGAAATGTGTCCTCGTTTCTGTGACAAGATGCTTTAACATATTACAAGAGGTTTAGATATGTGTTACCAACGAATTAGTTTACTAGTTGTAAGAATGGTATTACGACGTGCGTTTTCATCTTGTATGTATTTCACGTCTTTTCTCGTCTCTTTATCTGGGCCATGTAAAGGAAACTGTGCGCGTGTGTTCACGAGACTCAAAATCACACACCCAGACACGTATGTTTGTATGAATTTCGATGTTTCTCTCATCTTTTTTTTTTCTTTATATTTTTTGTGATAGAGCTTTGTTTGGGGAGGACTCGAGGAGGGTTTTGTTACTTGGGTGTTGCATGACGATGTTGTCTACATTCCACGAGGACAAAAGAAATCAAACGTACTCGGAGGATACACACAAATAAAAACACTCCAATCCTATTCACATGTGTGCCCATTAATCATTACTACAAAACAATGAGAGCAATAGCAAACGTCTTTCTCCCCCTCGGGGGAAAAAAGAGAGAAAAAGAAAAAGCTTTGTCAATCCTTTGTTGTAGACTTAGACCCCTCGCGGATGACCTCAGATGTCGTGCAAAACATATGCATAATTGGCCGAAAAGAGAAAATGAGTCTCAAAGTGTTGGCAACTCCACATTTGGAGCCTTAAATGCTCCTCGAAACCGGGTGAAGCCCTACAAACATATTACAGTATCATTTACAATTCCTTGTCTGCGAGCACGGCTTCGTGTTATTCCCATCTTCTGAAGGTTCGAACCTCGTAAAAACCTCAACTTCGAAGTGGGTTTCTAGGGCTCTTTTCGAACGAAAAACAGTTGTCCATTGAGGTCCTCTCAGCCTGATTACAGCATGGGCAACATTTGTCCTCGGATATGTCTGCGCTCAAAGGAGAAACCCTCGAATTTCCTCCGCCAAGCCAAAAGCACTGCTTGGTCAATTATTAAGAATCCATTCATCAACGATTAGCTCATCACAGCTGACTAAAATCTGCAGATTTCCTTTACTGAAAAGAAGGGTTTTTTTATGTACAAAATTAACGTCATGAGAGCACAGCACATAATGTGTTTTGCTGGTGACGATGCTGACCTGTACACGTTATTTTTTCCGCCTAAAATTATACGAGCATCAATTCATTTGTTGAGTTTCTTCGCGCAACCTGACAGGATTAAATCCAGGAAAGGAATATTTCTTCGGGCCCCAATCATGGATTGAAAGCAATATCCCCAATTCTCTGTGTGATTCATGTACATATTTGCACATACGCTCTAAGGTAAAAAGCAAGCACGTACATTACAGATCGACTCGACGGGAAAATTCGCCGAAGTTGCACTTATACGGCGATGTGTGCATAATAATCGTACGTTTCGGATGTATGTATACTCCGTGTCCGTAAAAATGGATCAATGCCGTGTCGAATTGATGTTTTGGGGTCAATGTCGTTGGATGTGAACCTCTCTTCTTTATCCTTTTTCTCTTTTGTGTTTTTGCAAGGTTTGCCAAAGGGAAAAAAATTGCGGAAAGAAAAAAATAAACACACGTGACTTGCTCTTCGGGGAAAGTACATTCACATGCGAATGCACAATTGCGATGGCAACAAAACTTTATAAAAGAAGAGAGAAAAAAAAACATTATGAAATTATATAATACATATTTGTTTTTTTGGTTGGAACCAAACCGTGTTCTCTGCATTTTCGACAGTGGAATGACAAGCAATATGAAACGGGGCCCCTTTCGTCGGGCCAAATATACCACAAGATATGTTACGATATAGACGCGCGCGAAGATATGTCCGGTCGAAATTTATTACCTCAAATATTTGTATCGTCTAGTTGGATCCATGTGAACAAACTCTGATGCGCTTGAATTTATATGTTTTTTATTTAAAGGTTGAGCGTGAATAATCTTTTAGTTTTAGAGTTATGGTAGATGGGCCTGAAGTAAGATCCGTCCGCAAGGCCCATTTAGGAATTGGGCCTTCTTGTAAACCCAGTTGACACGGAGGAAGGATGCTGAAATAGTCGGTGAGATAAAATATTAGTGGGCGGTTCATTTTTCATCTTTTCTTTTTGTTTGGTATTTCATTTGGCAGTGCATGGAAATAAAATATAAAGGGATATAATTTCCCTCTTTTTGAGGTATTATAACAACTTTAAGGTTTTGATGAACGCGTAGATTAATTTCCCTCCATACACCTTGACGAGAAAAAAGTAGTTACCCTTAAAAACAACCAAAATGGAAAAGAAAAAAGAAACCCTGCCGTAAAAATAAAAATGAGGACCAATCACAAAAATTCATCCCTGCTAACAAAAGGAAAATAACAAATTTTCTTTACTACATGAACCCAAGCGGACTTTTTCTTTTTTTACCTTACTTTTAAAAATTATTTTAAATTTTTTTGTAGCTAATTATAAAGTGTAAGTCAAATTTCTGATTTAGTATAATAGAGTGCTTTCATGGTCCGATATAGCTTATTTACTTTTAATTCCGATGTGGGTGATAAAATATCGATCCGTGACACTAACTTTTAGCCGATTTAGAGATTCTTCCATAATTTGGGGACACAAATTGATATTTTGTCGCTCGCGTCGTATAAAACTAAAGTTAAAAATTAGTTACGTTAGATAATGAGACGACTTTATTACGGTAAATCTTGACTTATGATGTCATAATTAAGTCATAAAAGATTTAAAATATCAATTTAAGCCCCAAAAAAGTTTTTAGAGGACATGTCATTAAAGTAAAGTCATTAAACTCAATTCGTAGAACCAATAACTCGAAGTCACTAAAGTTTAGTTTTCAAAAAAATTAGAGTTAAAAACTTCGAGTTTCATCCAAACCGAGGAAAAGAGGAGGAAAGGGGAATATGAAGGGGAAAAAAGAGACATTGAATTCGAAATTTCTAAGGAGGAAAAAGGGAAAGGAGAAAAGTAGACGAGTCTTTTTGTGAACAAATATTATTGTCATGGTGAATTATGAGTTTTGACTGATTTATTTCATAAATATTTTTGTCAACCAAAATTATTATGAAATAAAGCTCATTAAAATTAGGGTCACAAATCGATATTTTATTATTATCGAATGTTGAATTAGAGAAAAAGAAACAGAGTGAGTAGCTAAATATTTTTCATGTTTCGTTTTTACTTTATGAGGTAACCGCGAAAGTAGAGCAAAGAAATGAAATGATGGGCTTTCGAGTGTCTCCCTTCATCCTCCGTGTACAAATTTTGATATGTTCATATCTCCGAACACGGTTATGGAAATCCGTGGGCTTTATTGGGCCATGGGCCTATTTGAGGCCCGTTCCAGATTCATTCATGGGCTCAGTCGAGACGAATTCATTATCCTTTCATTATACAAAAAGAAAAACCACAACAGAAGCCGCGCCTCGCCATCGCTCGCCAGCCGCGATGATTTGAATCTGGAAGGGAGGAGGTGAAGAGTGGAATAATCGCTTTCGGGCGTCGGAGTTCTTGAACAGACGCCGTGATTCTTGATGAGCTACGACCATTGGGGTCGTGTAACGGCCCAGTTCTTTGGATTTTAGGATTTTGCGGGGTCTGATTTCGTCCAGATGTCCGTCATCTGCAGTTCTGGATTCCCCTGATCTGTCTGCTGCTCATGAAGCTTGCAGGAACTCGGATTTCCAGCCCCTGATTTATTTCCTTCATGACTGAGCAGATGAGAAGTCCGTGGAAACCAACGAGAACTGGCATTTCATTGTGGCAACATTCTATTTCTCCGAACAAGATTCGTTAGTGTTGCTGAACCATATCCCTATTCTTACTTAAAATGCTCAGAACTGGATTTATCTCGCCGTCTGTTCGAGAATTTACTAGGGAGGTGCACAATGTAGAGGTGCACACGTTGTAGAGGTGCACGCGTTACACGTTGTAGAGGTGCAACGTGGCTTCTACTATCATCTACAGAGAACACTGTAGAGGTGCACACGTTGTTCTCTGAGATGATAGGAGAAGGCTTATAGCCAAGAAGATTCTCTCCATCTCGCCTGATTGCTCAGGTCAAATGCTCTCTTGTCTATTGCATATCTACAAACTGGAAATCCTCGAGATGGAATTGGCATGAGAGAGGTCATGAAGGAGCTGTGTCAGGAAGGAACCAGGCAGTAGTTGGATCTATATGGATGGACTATGGAGTCCTTAGTAAGTTCTTCGCTGTAGATAAAAGCAGCATACACAAAAAGAGAACATCTATTCCACTTTACACGATCTGGTAATGAAAATGCAGCAAATGTTTTATGAGCCTGAACTGAGTTGCCTGTAGATTTTGAATTTGTGGTAATGACGTGGAGCTTGAATTGAGTTGTCTGAGAAAGTTAAATTCATACTTCGAGTTATTTTCAGGACTTACATTAGTTTTCTTTGATGAAGTTGATTCCTTTTTAGAATACTTTCCTTTATAGTTTAGGTTGATTTATGTGAAACATCAAACTTTTCCTGGAGTAACTGCTAGTTGCATCCTCGAGTGACAACACTTCTCTCTATTCAACTGATTTTGCATTTCATTTAGATATTGACATACCGAATCAACACTTACCTGTCCTCTGTTATCCTTTAAATATATGTAACAGCTTAGAAATCAGATTGTGTATTCTGAAAATTATGAAACCAGAAGAAAAGGAGATGTTCTACAAAATATCTTCTAGCAGGCTATTCATTTGAAGAGTATTTTCTGGCAGGCTATTCATTTGAAGAGCACCAGAAAAGAGGTTGTTTTATGAATGGTTTGCTAGGAGGCTATATATGTTTGTTGAAATGGCCAATGCACTTGTTATGATTGCTAGGATGATCATGGTTCTCGCCATGACTTTGTCCTTGAGATTGGATATGCCGTGGACATCCCTAGACAAAGACAAGTTATTTAAGTTAGAACCGCAACAGATTTACATGCGAATTCTGCATGATGTTTATGGAAATAAAAGGTGGTGAATTAGATACCTGAGTACAATGGCACCTGGGAAGATAAATGCGAGGCAGACTGCGGAGGTGGAACCCACGAACTGAAAGAAGTACCATATGTTTGGGAAGGCAATTGCTGCTAGATAGGCCACAGCAAGCAGAACTATGGTGAGAGACACAAATCTGGTTGTGTCTGTTGACAAAAGAGGCTTCTTAGGGAAAAGAACTTCATCTATGCTGCTTCGCAAACAGAAATTCAATAGAGGAAAAACCAGCATGAGATGTAGCGCATAGCTGAGTCGAACAATGTCGTTTAATAATGCTGCAGATGGAGAAGCTGAGCTCCGATCAAAGTTGATCAGTATGTCAGGCATGACAGAATCCCCAAAAAGCAGGTATCCACAAACTCCAACCACAAAGTAGATGCCTGAACATAGTATCAAAGATACTCTCACTGCTGATAGCATATCCGAGGGCTTGCCTAGCTCGAAACCAATATGATGAACTGCAGTTATATGAACTTATGGGCGTTATTGGATTCTCCCAGAACATTGAAAAAGATTGTGGCGATTCTAAAGAGTAAACCAGTCCTATAATTATGTTTTCGTTTTACTTTCTCCAAGTTCATGAACCTAGTTATTGCACTTTGGAATTATACTGACATGCAGCTCTTACCATTGAAGTGGAATGTGAAAGCTGTCACAATGACTGGAACTGCAGTGAACAGGTCAAAAAATGATGCTTGAGTCTCCACGCGCGGGAACCATCTGGGGTTCTCTGCTTTACCTTCCACCAGTGCATATATTGCAAGGACTGAACTTACAGCAACAAAGACAACTGCTAGGAGCACCGAGATGGCTGAACTAAATCTCAGTGAGTCTGGAAAAAGAAAAAAAAAAAACAGCAGAAGCATGTTAGTCTTAATGATTATGAAAATTCTGCATATGTGGGTGGGCACATCTTTCTTGAACTTGAAATGGATGAGAGTTTACATAAAAATTTTACAATGTCTTTTTTTTTTTTTTTGAAGTAGCAACAGAGGTCATCAGTCAATACATGAGCTTAAATTCATGTTATGTTTCGATGATGTCTTTCTCTTTCGGATGAGTTTACGAACTTGCATTCTTACCGTACATTCAGTTTTTTGAACTTGGCATCCGGGTAAATTTTGCCTTAAATTCTGTTATCGGTTTGAATTTTCTATTTTTGTAACAGAAAATTTCGAAGGAATACTAACCTACATGTCTTAGCAAGACCAGCGGAAGCATCACGATGACAAGGATGAAGAGGAGTGCAAATTCTCTGGAATTCCACCACTGAATGCCAAACCACTCCTGCAATACACCCAGATGCACAGATCCACCCTGATGGTTTCCAGACAGCACGTCACCTGAGAAAGAAAACGAGGTTGGAATTATATATCTTCTATTCAGCAAAAATCATTTATTGCTCTAACACAAATCTCCGCGAAGCACGTGGGCTCCATATTCATCTGATCTTTGTCTGCTCACCGATTATGATGAGGTAAATTATTAGACACCCCAGGCTAGCGATCATGACACAAATTTGCACTGCCACAGACGCCAGCGTTCCAAATGACTCCTTCATGACCCCAGCATACGTCATCGAGCTTCCGGTATGCGTGAACCTCATCAGGAACTCAACCGAGATGTCGACGAGCCAAGCAACTGCCGCGATTAGGATGAAAGCAGGTATAACCCCCAGGACCTTGATGGTTGCAGGTATGGACATGATCCCGGCACCAATAATACTTGTGGAGATATTGAACACGGCGCCGGGGACGGACCCCGACCTGGTGGTCAACTTCCCCTCAGGAAGCAAAGGGACCTGGGATTCGGCCTTTGGCGACATCTCAAGACCCTCACAAATTCTCTGGTAGGCTTAAAAGCTGGCTAGCAGAGGTTCGTCTCTCTTACAAAAACTTTGTCTTCTCATGCATTCGTGGGCATAATGAGGTGATATATAAAAGGAGGGTCCAGGTAGTCTTTGGGTGGGGGGATGGTGCTAAATTACCATAATGACCTCGGTTCTAGAACGGTAGCATTACCAAGCTAGGTGTGGATTTAGAGGGGCGGGGATGTCAAATGCGAAACTGGGTCTGGTAGCCTTATTCAACTGCGGATGCATGATGATGCCATATAGAAAATAGGACAGGTTGTTGGGATTTGAGAGGGAGAAGTGGTTGTTGTGGAGGCTAGACAGATAAGAACCTGGACATGGTGTCTGGAGAAGTTTGTTAAAGGACATGGACGGGTTTGTGGGTTAGGTGAAGAAGATTGGGATGGGCCCGGACCAGACAGACACGCAGGGACAGCATCAAATTCTTAAAATGACATGCATTGGATATGGTTTGTCTTTTTCATTTTTTGCATGTTTGTCCCCATTAGTTGCTGCTTTCACGAGTCTTGACTGACACCCATCGTGCACGGTTTTCTCGCAACAGAGAAACGACGATTTCTTTGATCGGATCTCGACTCCGGCCGATGCCGTGATGCTTGTCGTGTTTGTATACCCAAGCTGTATTGGCTTCTATTCTTGGGATGGGAGGGGGGGAAGAGATTGATGTCGTGACGGCTTTTGCACGCGAAATACGGTTTTTTTTGTTTGGTGACCCCAGATTGGGTCCCAACCCGTTTTCTCACTTTTGGGCTTCTATTGGGACAGCTCAACTAACTTATGCTTCCCTGGCTTTGGATATTGGGCTTAGTAGGCCCATTATAAGTTGGGCCTGAAGGCTACCATAAGATAAGAAATCAGTTCTATTTGATTCGGAACAACTTGATCGGATGTCGAGGTTGTCATATGAATTTTAAGGTTGCACCAATGACTTCCCACGACACGACCCCCCAAAACAAAACAATACGTTGTGAAAAAAGAGAAAGTGTGTCCTTTAATCTGATGTGACCACTCAGTTTCAATGACGACTCATCCTACTCGGGAATATTGTGTTTTTGGGACATTGCAGTTTCTTATCACCTATGTAAATGCCTTTGATTGACATTTTAAGTAATGGAAGGGTGTGGGAGGTTGAAATCATGTCTGTTCCCACGTTTTCCTTCTTAAAGTCAACAAAACCACCGTCTTTCCTTCGGACATCCTAATTCTCCAATGAGGATTCGCCACGTGGTAAGCATGAATCCCTACCCCAAGTTTCCTGTAGGAGCTCTCGCACCTAATCATAGCCTCACCTCGTGCCCTTTCCCCTATATAATGCCCCGCTTCGTCCGACACCCCCACCCCCGCCGAAGAGATATTGGCATTGTCTTCCTCCGACCGAGACCTCGGTAGCCTTCCACATTCCCAACCTCATCGCCCTCAGACACCCACAGAACTGGCTAACCACTTCCGAGAATCTCCCCGAAAGGAGATCCTGTCCCCTCGATCCCCTGGCGGAAAGGAAGGTAACATCGGCGTCGTGCGCTCCCTCTACAAGGCCCTCTGCTCCCGTGACGTGGACACCGTCCATGGCCTCCTCGTGCCAGACCTCGAGTGGCGGTTCCATGGCCCCCCGAGTCACCAGCACTTGATGCGCCTCCTGACTGGCTCACAGGGTCGACGCAAACAGCAACAGCAACTCCCCTTCACCTTCGTGCCAGACTCGATTGCCTCATTTGGGCAGCTCGTGATCGCCGAGGGCTGCGACGAGCGCCGTTCCGTCTTCTGGGTCCACGTGTGGACGGTGTCCGACGACGGGGTGATCACCCAGGTAAGGGAGTACTTCAACACTTCCCTCACCATCACCCGCTTCGGCAGCACCGAGGCGTCGTCGTCAGAGATCGCCCCCATCTCCTCCACCAACGCCCTCTGCGCATCCATCTGGGAGAGCAGCCTGTCGGACCAGGTCAGGAAGTCAGTCCCAGGATTGGTCCTGGCTCTGTAAGGAAGCAAACAATGGCTTGAAGTTATGGTGTCCTGCTAGGCTCTAAGTCTGGTTATAAGGGGTCTGGCCGTGGCGTGTCGTTTTTATGCTGTAATTCCATCCTAGCCCAGTCCGGAGATGTCGAAGAAGACGACATGGGGTCGTTATTCCGGTGATGCTGTAATAAAACCTCCGTCCTGTCCATGATTTCATTGTCAAAATTGGGTTTTGCTTCACGCAATCCCGCCCTCGTTTGTCTCCCGCGATAATTGGCATGAAATTTTGGAGATTTATCACGTGATGACCGTTGAAATTAAAATTTCATTAGCGTAGACAGAATTAGATATGGCTTATATTAAACTCAAGCCATAAACAATGAAATATTTAATGAATGGTACAATTCATTAAATGTTTTTAGATTTAAACAGATAAAAATAAGCCCTATCAATTAGTCTAAACAGAATTAGTGAACAGCTGAAGGGACTATCAATTAGCTTGACCGACCGAATAAAAGCTTGGTATGAGCCATTAATCTCGATTTAACTAACTAAATTACAATCCTAACTCAAAGCTCCCCACCTTTGAGTTTTATAGTTTTATAACTTCCCTTTTTCCCATCCGATTACCATCACACACTTTGCACCACATTTCGCGGCGTGCTTGAATTCGCAGTCTCGGCAGACATGACTATGCCGTGCCAGGTCGATGATAAACGATACAGTGCTCAAGATCGGGGGTCACCACCTCCGGCCTTTTATGGCAGGACAGCCACCCTGTCCACGTCCCTGCTCTATTCTCATCTTCCTCATCACGAGCCTCGTCCATTTCGTCCTCAAGCCCTTCAACCAAATCTCCGTTGTCTCCCAGCTTGTCGTAAGGTTCTCCCTCCCTCTGTTTCTTCGGAATTTTAATGGGGGAGGTGATAATGGATGGAACGACTTCTCGGTCATCGGCAGGTATACATTGTTAGGGGAATACAGATTTCCTGACAGGGGAGTGGCGGTCATCAAGACGTTCACGACTTTTGGTATTATGTGCTTCCTCTTCACCACAGGCGTCAAGATGGACCCTGCCACGATGTTCCACCCCAGTCACACTACGATCGTGATCGGCATAGTGATCTGCTTGGCGATGATCCTCATGATCGCCCCGGTGATAGTTACTACATTCCATCTCCCGAGTGACAGCAAGCTCTCCAAGTCCCTGCCCTTCATTTTTTCTGCAAACTCCCTGGCGGGACTTCCTGTCATTTCAGGCCTCCTGAGCGAGCTACATCTCCTTAACACCGAACTGAGCCGCATCCCGATCCCCACAGCCATGTTCAATGACTTGATCGGGATGACCGTATCGGCCGTGGGGACGACATTGGCCAACAACATCGGGGAAAACCCGATGAACTCATTCTTCTCGATCCTGTCTGTGTTGGCCCTCCTGCTTCTGCTGGCCTATGTAGTCAAGCCTGTAATCTCATGGATGATTAAGAAGACATCCCAGGCCGTCCCATGGGAGAGAGTAACATAATCGTGGTCTTCTGCATCCTGTTTATTACCAGGTTTATAAGCAGACTGTCGGCCACCACTACGTCCTGGGACTACTGTTCCTGGGCCTCATCGTCCCTGACAGTGACGGGCCGCCTCAAAATCCAAGTTACCAAGTGAGAAAACTTTGCTAAATCCAAATGAGTTGAAAGAATGATTTACAAAGAAAAATAAAACCAATTCCCATTGGCTAGAGATATCTAAAAAATAATTAATCTCCAGCAATGAAACTAATCAAACTAATGAAATTTTTAAATAAAAAATTGATAATAATAGTAATGATAAAATTTGCTTTCCCTGTTCAAGAGTTTAATTTGAGGAGATGAATGGCATCATCCTCATTTAGTTGACTCCTTGCTTTGACGTAAACGTCCCCAAAGTGCTGCATTACCAACACCGACGTGCCCGACGAATACTCCGCGGACGCGATCAGGTCACCAAGCACCCCGAGCTCCGGATATTCGATCCAGTCCATCATCGTCTCCTCGTCCATCAACTCCGTCGTCCTCCTCCTCTTCCTCCCCACGACTATGAGGTCGTGACCCCCTCCCAGCTCCCTCATCCACTTCATCACCTGCTCGTGGTTCTCAGCGACGAATTCGTGGTACCCGACTCGTTCATTCCTCCCCCTCTCTGCCACGAACTGACTAACCATCAAGTCGTCTAGCTTCTTCTCGGCTTTCTCCTTGACGGACGTGCACTGCCACCCGGCGATCACGATCCGGATCAGCGTCACCCTCAACTTCGGGTGACCCGTCATGCGTATGCCTAAAGCCAGGGCCGCACGATCGTCGTTCCCGGTGATGAACACGATCGCGATGCTGGTGAAATAGTTCGCAGCCAGGCTAAGGCGGCGGTCACTGTTGCTGAATAGCAGTCCAACCGTACAAGGGGAATACGCTTGGACTTTGCTGTTGATGCCGCGAGTTGTGGTCAATTCGGCGGAGCTGACTTGTCGATTCGCCTGAAACGGGATTATAATAAGAGGGATGTGCTCCTGCAGAGCAAGCCGGCAGATGAACTCGTGCATACTCCGGTGTGATGAAATCGCCAAGTATGGCCTCAGCCTAACCATACCATTGGAGCTCATCGCATAATTCTCAAATGCCCCCATGATGGGAGATGACCCGTTGGATTTCACATATCGCAATCGCTCATCGTAAGGGTGTATGCCAGGAGTCGCTTGGCCAATTAGCTCGTTCATGTGGAGAACGTGGGCAAATATCGGGCTGCCTTTTGTCGGAGAAGATGCCTCGAGAAGAGAGATGACCCCGGGAACATCATCCTCGCTGTGTACACAGCAAATGACCCGCAACTCATGATTTTGCGAGGTGGCAATGAGAAACCTTGCATTCTTCCAGGTCGGGGCGCTTAGTCTTGCATGGGGGCTGTAGAACATGCGTATCAACGGCGTCACGATCATGGTCACTATAACCTCAGACATTGCTAGGGCAGTGAAGACTGCCTTCATGATTTCCTACACATTTGAAAAGCAACAGAAAGATGACATGAGCAGCTGGGAAAATTCGTAACCAGTAAGATTAATAGCACGAGATCTTACGTTGGCTGCGGTCCAGCGAACGTACAAGGCTAGGTCATAAGGTCCCTTTATCACGAGCATAAGGCCGAGCAAGACGGACTCGCTGAACCTTAAGCTGCAGATGAAATAGGCGGATGCCGCACCGCCAGTGAATTTTGCCAAAGCTGAGACCATAACTAAGACAAAGATCTCTCCAGCAGCTTTGAACTGGATCTGGGAAAAGTCTAGAAGGTTACCAATGGAGACGAAGTAAAGGGGGAACAACAGTTCCATGACGCCGAGCTCAGTCTTCTCGGTCAACGTCGCACCCACCGGGGGTCCATTTGGGACCATCAGTCCGGCGACTAGAAATCCCAGCTGCATTGAGCCTACTAAATCACACAAGAGCCCGGCCACCAGCGATCCCAACAGGATCGTCAAAACGTAGGTCTCCTTCACTGGTATTCCACCAGGCGACCTCCGAGCGATGTATTGTATTGCAGGTCGAAAGCCCACATAGAATAATATCGGGACAGACATCGCCCACACAAGATTTAATTCCTGGTTAGAAGGGAACCGCAGGTACAATCCGACAAGGTACCCGCTCCACCCTAAAATCTCACTAATCATGGTGCAGGACACAGCCAACTCGCCTAGCTCTGATGTCATGATGTTCATCTCGTCGAAAGTGTGGGCGACGCTTGGGAATCGAGTCACCGACATCCCGATCCCAAACAACATGCGGAAGAACCCTTTCTTTACTCCGGGAAGATCGAAAACGAATGACAGGGCGAGCAGGGTGAAGAAACAGGTGAACACGCCCGATGCCCCGATAACAGCCGCTTTCCTAAAGTTCCTCATGATTACCATGTATTCCGTCTTCACGGCTAACGTGAAGATGACGTACATGGCGCCCAGGTAGCCAACTGTCCTGACCAACAACATTTCCTCTGGCCAAATCTGGATCTTCCGGAATAGCTTGGAGTGGCCCATCATGTTGGGGCTCATTATCAAACCAGCCTGCAATCATCATCGTCAGGTAGACAACAGGCATGGAGAGACCAACCCTGCGCGAAAGCATTGGCCTCGGCCAGGACTCACCAGGAAACTGCATACGAGCTTCGACTGTTTCAGGGGCCGGAGGAGGAAATGCAGCGTATACGACAGCAAGTTTATGATGGCGAGCTGCAGCAGGAATTTCATGAAAGCATCGTCGGTGGGGTTCTCGCCGAACCAAATCCCGCGGGAATGCCTCTTCACGGTAGAGCACGCGATGGGACCTTTCGCCCTGAGGAACCACGCCCTGTAGGCGGCCGTCGTCAAATTATGCGACGACGACGACGTCGTCGGATCCATCGGCCCTTCCTTATCGGTGACAACCAACGGCCTTGTCTGCGGGGATTTACTGAGGCATTGTTGACCGACGGCGGTTAGAATCCCCTAATGGGAAAGCGGTTTATGTGGTGGGGGTGGGGTGGGGGGGGGGGGGGAGGGACCTTTACGAGGTTGTCCTTGGGTTGACCATGGGAAATGTCCAAGTTGGAACCTTTTCAACACCTCCAGCTCATTTCTTGAAAGCAAACACAAAACCAAATTAGTCCTTCTAGTTCCAGAAACAAGGCGGTTGGTTTGACTTTAGGCTCATTCATCATCATATCAAACCTTACCATTAAACATCATCAAAATAATCTAATATCACTTATTATTAAAAAAATGGTGAAAATCACTATGGAGGAGACAATCGTCCTCCTCATCATGAACGGTGGCGTAATGTAACAGCGACGTGTTCATCCCCCAGAAGTCCGGACGCGCGATTATCTCCCCGGTCCCCCCGAGCTCCGGGTTCTAGCTCCACTCGAACCTGAAGTCGAACATGTTCCTCGTCGACTCCCTGTCCTGTCCTGCAGCACCCGGTTCTCTGTCACGATCCTCGACATGTCATCCACTGCCACCTCACTGTATGTTTACCCTCTCGATGCGCTCTACCTTATGTTGCATTTCGGCAAGGGCTA
Organism: Melastoma candidum; assembly: GCA_023653495.1. NCBI lineage: Eukaryota > Viridiplantae > Streptophyta > Magnoliopsida > Myrtales > Melastomataceae > Melastoma > Melastoma candidum. The sequence continues at coordinate 3,094,380 of CM042886.1, forward strand.
TGTCATCAGCCTTCTGATCCATCAAGTCCTCGACCTCGGTCTCTGCCGCCTTACTCTCGAGGGCAAGCCTTCGTACAAATAGGCATACCCCTGGGTGGCACGACATTCGGGACCCCAAGGCTAGGGCCTCACGGTCGTCCGCCCCTCCGAGGAACAAGACCGCCACATTGCAAGAGAACCCCGTGTCATTGATTGGCATCCGCCTCCGTTTCTCCTTGTCTATGAGGATCCCGACTGTGCATGGTGCGTGGATTTGTATGTTCCTGTTAATGTTGCGGAAGGCAGACACTGTTTCCATGACGTAGGCCATTGAGTCTTTTGGGAGGTTTGGTAAAATGGCATGATCATGATCGGGACAAGCACGGTTCGCGCGAGCCGGCAGATGTCCACGTGCATGTTCTTGATAGGCGCGGTCATGGTGAAGGTCTTGATCTTGAAATTCCTTTCTCATGCATCTACTCGAGCAAAGGCGAGAGCACAGCAGGCGTAGTGATCTCGATTATCACTAGTATTGCATAAACAAACTTGTCCAGTTCCTGCACATTCAGAATTAACGGCGGCTTGTACGTTTGGGTCATTGAGAGGAAAGGAACAACATCCATTTGCTTTGCCTGACCTCTTTTCACGACCATCTGTCGAAAAGGAACAGATCTAAGGGTCCCTTGAAACCCATCATCAAGCTGACCAAAACGGCGTGTTTCTCGTGAGACGTGCGCCATAATACCGGCACAGACTTGGCGATTTTGGTTGGAACGATGATCCCGAGCATTGCCTTCCAATACCGGCTGTTGATCATGAAGACGTTCAGGTTATATCCGATTGCTATGTAGAAAGTTGGCATCAAGTACTCCATGATACAGAGCACGGCCTTCTCCATGAGGGCCGTGCCCAGGGGCGGACCATCTGGCATAGCCATCCTAGGATGAGCACGCCCAGGTTGATCGCCCCGATCATGTCGCCAATTCCAGTAAGAACCAGAGCACACAACAGGATTGCTATCACAAAAACCTCCTTCACCGGCCTTTCATCGGTGGCAATAAGACCGGCCATGACAAATGAGGACTCAGCAAGTGGCCTCTGCTTGAAATAAATCCCAACCAGAAGCCACATCCACGTAAACAGCTCGCTCACAATCATGGACAACATCATCAGCTGGCTTATTTCAGAGGACAGCAGGTTGAGCTCGTGGAGCAAATAGATGACTGTCGGGAAACGGCTGACGGCCAACCCAGAAGAAGTGAACAGGAGGTGGAAGAACAGGGTAGACTTCATCCCATTGATCTGGATCTTTGAGGGCTAGCAAGAGGGCCAACACGAAGGGCACAGCGATACTCAGCAGCCCGAGTCAGACGGGTTGCTTGAACTTCCTCAACATGGTGGAAACGTCACAACGAAGGTGAAGTAAGCAACGGAGATTGCCGCTATCGACCACGTCACCATCAACTCGTAGCTAGGTGAAGCTCAGGTAAAATTTGCCCGAACCATTGGGCCCCGTGACGGCGCCCACCTGTCAACATCGCGGAACACATTGTCGACAAATCCTCAACACGAATCGAACCCTTTTCCCCATGACGAAAAATCATCCGTGAACCCATCAGGACACTGTAGACTAACTTAGGCTGCCGCAAGGGCCGGAGGACGAAGTAAATCGCCCCGCCTGGCCGACGAAAATAGGATTAGCTGCGCAGCAAAGATCATGAAGTGGTCTTGGAGGACATCCCTCGGAGGAACACCCCCTCACGAGTTCATAACCATGGAGGTCACGTTCCACCGCATAGGGCACATGGGATTTCATCCGCGGGATCAGGGACAACGGATGCCGAACCATCGTCTGAAGCGAAAACAATTACTGAAATTTTAATGGGTGATTGAATCTCGATTATCAGCCTGCCACAGCCGCAACAACAACAACAACAACAAATTCCTACCTAATTTTATCCATCAATTGTGATGACCCGACCCCACCAATAAAACAAGAACAAAACCAGAAAAATTGGAAAAAGAGAAAGGGGAGAACTCGAAGGTCGATCGTATTTAATGTAAGCCCGACGACAAAACAACATTCCCAGTTCCAATCCCATCCACTTGCATTGGATGATTTTTCCCACAAGCAGACTTTGAAGACGAAGACTAGTTCAGATGCAAGTTGCAGGTACCAAATTGCGTAAATCACCCTCCTCCTTCGGACAACCTCTACCTAAATATAAAATTATTATTCTTAAATATTTAAAATATTACGCACTTTATATTTTATTTTATTTTATTTGTGGGAAATAAGCAAGGAGGAAAGATGGGGACTGCATAGAGACATGACTGTCTTCTAAAACAAAGAGAGAGCAACTTGCCCGTGTTTTATATATAATGTACATTCACACCTGCTCGCCCCTAACTTTTCCTCTCTTCCCTTCGCCTTTCGTAAATTAAAACCAACCGACCGACCATGCCTTGCTCCCTGCATCTCCACCGCGGCACCATCCCCGCCGCGCCGCCCCCCCTCCCCGAGCCCCTTGCAGTGTACCACTCCCATCTCATCCGCCCCAACCAGTGCACCTCCACCGTGATCCAGCCCGTCAAGGCCCCCCTCCATGCCGTCTGGTCCCTCCTCCGCCGTTTCGACAACCCCCAGGCTTACAAGCACTTCCTCAAGAGCTGCCAGGTCATCGACGGGCACGGCGGCATCGGCACCCTGAGGGAGGTCCGCCTCGTCTCTGGCCTCCCTGCGGCCTGCAGCCGCGAGATGCTGGAGATCCTCGACGAGGAGAGCCACGTTACCGGGTTCCGCATAGTCGGCGGGGACCACAGGCTAGAGAACTACCATTCCGTGACGACCGTGCACCGGGGAGAGGGAGAGGGCACGGCCGAGGTGGTGGTGGTGGTGGAGTCGTACGTGGTGGACGTTCCTGAAGGGAACACGGAGGAGGAGACTCGCGTCTTTGTCGACACCATCGTGCAGTGCAACCTACGGTCGCTGGCCAGGATAGCCGCCGGACATATCCGTCCATAATAATGATAACAATAATAATTTTCTAAGATGAGTAGCTCTTTTTTTTTGGTAGAATAAATCATATTTTGGACAAAACTTATTGATTTTAATTTTGGGGGGGTGGATGTAATGTAACATTATTGTTGAAATGGAAGCGCAAGTTGCAGCTGCCTTGTTCACAACAAACGGTAGTTGTTGGCACGCGGTCATCGTTGTTGCTTTATATCAAAAAGAATAGGCTCGTGGAATTGAAGAATCTTGACATTTTTGGACCTCGTTCGATGAATGTAATGGACAACACCCCCCCCAACTTGCATTTGGACTTCTTGTTTTGTTTCTCGAGTGATTTGGCACTGGATTTGAGACACACGAAAACAGGCATTGGAGGTTCATGCACCCACTGTCTGACACCCAGAAAGAAGTGCTTCTCTTAGGAGGTGGAATCAACTGACGCCTAGGAATTCTAATTGTAGTTTATAATAATAGGCACAACTTGCACGGGACAAATCCAGCTGTTAGGACCAAAACTATGGTCCTTTTCTTTCTCGAAAGAATTTGGGCAAGTTGATCTACGAAACAAAAGGGATGATAATGTTGTGGCGACTTGTATTTTAAAAAATAAATTGTGACCAAGTTGGCCAAATAATGCTCCCCCCCCCCCCCCCCCCCTCTTTATTGACCCCAATTCCCATACCTTTTTTTTATCTAAATAAAAGCAAAAAAAGAAAAATTCATGCTTCTTATTATTAATATAAATGAATCACCAACTTCAAAACCTTTCTAAAGATGTCATACCAGTGAAAACCTGTCAAAGCAGTGCCACATCTCGGAAACAGAACTCGAAACGGCCAAAATGCCGCCCGCGTCGCTGCTCAGTGCATCTTGACATGTAATGCAACTAAAAGAATTGAGTGTGTCCAAAATGACGAATGACGTTCAGAATGGCAAATCAAATGCATTGACTTTGAGCATGCCAAGCCTAAGGCGGGGGACCATTCACATGCACGAAAGCATGTGATGAAGAATGGCCAGTCCGTTTTGTCTATAGATTTAAGATACTTGTTTGTTTAAGAGGAGCCGATGGGATTATAAGCTCTTCTTCCAATTTCGGAAGCCCCACGGAGTTTCTGTGCAGCAATCGTGCCTAAACTCTGCAGAAAGAAATACCGCCCAAGAATTGATTTCAGTAAGTCGCGTCACAATGGATATTTAAAGAAAACAATAATTTTGAAGACAACATCTTCATTACGTCCTCCGAGGGAGAGTTCTCCCGGCCACTATATCTATGCATTTTTCTCAGCACGACGTGATGCGCCTGAGCATGAACATTACAAAAAAAAATCGTTTGATGGCCCAAGCTAATTACTGTTAACTGTTATTTATACCTGTCCTCTGTGCAGTAAGCTGGTCCAGAACTCCAAATTTGGAACTGCCTGCAAAAGATAGAAAGCATATTGATCACGAAGAGCCCAATCTAGGGGTTAAAGCACTATGTTTCTAACATAACCATTTTGAGAAAAGCAACTCAAAGGACAAAATCATAGGATCACAGGTCGGGCATAGAATCTGCCCCATCAGTATTTCGTACCCAAGTCACACATGAAGATGGCATTGTCAGGGGAGACGACTTACTTCTATTCCCCGAACTTGAAGGAAAAAATATCTATATGCTGCTCCAGCAATTAGGTAGCATCCAAGGACACAGATGATTCTGGAATCCAGAGAACATGGTCAGCTGTTGTTCATAGTAACAGAAAAGGCGTTTGCTAATCAAGAGCACACAAGGGATGTAAAAAACAGAAGCCTACATTGTTAGAAAGACCCAAAACCATCCCCAACCTCTTCCATAGAGGTGTATGACTTTCGCACAACCAGAAGGATGCCTTATCTCCGTCACCTTCGGCAGGAGATGCATAAGGACTCGATATAAGATTAAAGATCAATGCAGGATACAAAGATGCTCAGCGTCTCTGCAAAACTTACATAGTCACACTCCCCCTGCTTTTTCAGCGATTTTGGTTCCTAAGGAAGAGAAAATACCAACACGTAATCATGTGTAACACAAATTTCCGTCTGCTTTAGAAACTAGAGAATAAATACCACTTTACTTACTTGAATTCTATTCCAGTCACATATAACAGACACATAAAGTGAACATGTTTGGCTGCTGTTTGAAATTCGGACAGTGACGCCCCTATGTGGATTCATCTCATCTGATCATCACAACAGTTTCTATTTTTTGTTTGAGTAGGTCTGTTTGTAACCAATGAAAAAGAAACATAAAGCGCATTCAACAATCATTTACCGAAATGCGCGACCTTTAAGTAAGTGGAAATAAAATGATTAGGTAGCACTGATCAAGCTAAAAGCACTGGATTTGGTAGATATCATATCTAGCAAATGTATAAGTGGAATGAAGATATGCCTGAGGCAAGAAAGCTAGCCAAATATTGTAAGAACCTTAGAGAAGCAGAGAACTGAATCTCACCGGTAATGCTGATGGAAGAATTCGATGAATGGCCAATGGCAGAGCACACTGGGTAGCCTGCCCAAGAAAAGGGAAAAACGAAACCTCAGTAGTGACCCATTATGGTTGTCAACTTACACCAGTAAATATAAGATAATCAATGAACAGCAACGGAAATTTATCAAGAAAACTTATGCAATATCAGCATTGAGCAAATGACCAGTTTCATCTTCAAGCACAAGTGCACTGCATCCCATCCCACAACGTGATGTACCACCACAGTCCTGTAAATTTTGAAAGATGTTCGAATCAAAGAATGGTAATGAAATGATTCATTTGTGGCAATAAAAAGTTATTACAGAAAATCAAATCTGGAACAGAGTCCATTGGACAGTCAACCTATATTTTTGGCAATTACTGCAATCACTTCATTTTCTGGGAAATGCCAAAATAAAAGGGCCAACAGCTTGGGGAAGAACGCTGACATCACTCACAAGTATTACAGATGTATTGTATGCCTCTAAAATCGAAATGGAAATCACAAAGCTTACTGATATTTAACCATTAACTACAGGTTCTCGCTGCAACACCAAATATGATGCACCAACTAGTCTATGTCTAGCTTCCCGGATCTCACTGAACATCACTCAGCTACATCGACTATCTAGACGAATAACGAGGCAATCACGTGGAACACTATCAGCTTTTGAAAGAATAATCGAGGGACCTGGAACACCAAGAAGATAGATCCAGAGCTTGGAAAGTAAAGATACATTTCGGTTACAACTCCGATCGTCTGGAATGTATGCATGTCTTAAACCCATCCTTCATAACACAGACTTTTCAAGCAGAAGAATTGAAATCTAAATGCAGAACACCTACCGAGCATTTCATACACCTCGGTGGATCATGGTTGAATATCATTTCATCACAAAGCTGCTCAATAAGAAACAGATCAAGAAATAGATCAGCTAATAGACAAGTACACCTGCATAAAAAACCAACCATGCACTCTGTGCAGCGCAGAGAGTAAACAAAGACCACGTTATGCTTGAAAGATCGCTCGTCAAGGCCAACAAAATCTAAAACAGAATATTCGATGTCCCTAGGACTGTGCAAAGTATCCCGTGGCCAGAGGCAGGGCAGAGGATCGTTATTGCATACTTAAGAACGAAAAATTCTTAGCATGATGGTTTATCTCCAAACAGAAAATAACAAACGTGGCCAGTTGAAAGCCAACCTGAAACCATAGCGTAGTGTAGTCATCGGTCACCTTGTAGAACCTGCATCGAATTGAACTAAAACGTCAGGACAAACGAGAGATTAGAGTCAATTACAACTGTCAATACAGTGCCGAACTCCGACTGCAGCAATCTTTGATTTCCTATCATCCAAAGCCATAAAAAATTTACTCCAGCGAACTCAAAACACTGACGCAACAACGCAACAAAATATCCTTACGACTTAGTCAAGAAACAAAAAGCAAGGATCACCGGCGACCAATAACTGAGTGATAACAAATACCCGTCCTCGCTGAGGACGCCGTGAGGGAACATCGGAATCGGAGCGGCCAAGCCGTAATTGTACATCTTGCCACGGTCCACGTAGCTGAGCTCGCAAGCAGCCCTCGCTGATTCCAAGCAACCGATGGAAAGGATGAAGAAGAAGAGAAGGAACCACGGCAAGGGGACGACCGCGCGTCCCGTGGAGGCCATTCCGATGAATTTGAATCCGGCCGCAGCCGCGCAACTCTGGCGGCTCATCTGCCGTCCATTGGGGATTATCTGTTGATGGTAAACGGTCGAGCGCGGGGGTACACTTAGGAGCGCGACAAGAAGAAGAAAGAATGTTGCCGTGATGATTAGGCTATGATTCAATTAAACGCGATTATTTTATGGTCGGGTGTGTAGCTTTGGGATCGCCGGATTTCATAAATTCTTTAAAAATGTTACAAAGCTTTTTCGGAATAATTGGGGTTGACCCGACGTCAACCTTAATGTCCAAGTAGAAGAAGTCCAAGTGATGGGACCCAAAAAATGAAAACGCCTGCCGCGCGTCGGTACAAACTGAACTAATCTAGTTAATGGGCCTAGGCCCAGGCCCATAAGTATGTATGGGGAAGAAAAAACCCTAAAAACCTTAAACCTACCTCCCACACGTTGTGACGCCGACGACCGACGAGCTCTGCCATGGAGCCGGCCGCCGACGACCGCCGCAACTGGGCCCTCACGACGACGCGGTTCTCCGACCTCCAGCCTCCGATCTCCAAGGCTGTCCTATCCGCCCTTAGCCTGGCTGGCTTCGAGTACTGCACCCCCGTCCAGGCCGCCACCATCCCCTTGCTCTGCGGCTTCAAGGACGTCGCCGTCGACGCCGCTACAGGAAGCGGGAAAACCCTAGCGTTCGTCGTGCCCCTTGTCGAGATACTGCAACGATCGTCCCCTTCCGCTCCGAAAACACACCAGGTTCGATCGAGGATTCCTCGGTAATAATTACGGGGCTGCGGAGTGGACAATTGCCTTTGGAAGTTGGCTGATTTCGTATTTTGATTTAGGTGTTGGGGATGATAATTTCTCCGACCAGAGAGCTCTCCTCACAAATATACCAAGTCGCTCTGCCGTTCATCGAGACTTTGCCGGGCGTAAAGCCGGTGCTTCTTGTCGGCGGGGTTCAGGTTAAATACGACGTGGAGAAGATAGAGCAGGAAGGCGCAAACTTGTTGATAGGGACTCCTGGTAGGCTTTACGACATCATGGATCGGGTAGATGTATTGGATTTTAGGAATCTCGAGGTACGCATATATGGTTGAGTCAATGAAGGAGGGACTCGCCCCTGTTCAGCTAAGCAATTGTGCTTCTTGAACAGATTTTGATTTTAGATGAGGCGGATAGGCTCTTGGACATGGGATTTGAAAAGCAGCTAAATTCCATCATATCTCGCCTGCCGAAACTCCGTAGAACTGGGTTATTTTCAGCAACTCAGACTGAGGCTGTTGAGGAGCTTTCGAAAGCCGGTTTGCGCAATCCTGTAAGGGTTGAAGTTCGAGCTGAAGTGAAGCCGCCAAGTGACTCGACATCTTCCCAGCAGTTGGCTTCTGCAAAAACACCTTCAGGCCTTCACATCGAGGTATGTTCCACTTTCCCCAAATCAGTCTTGTTATGTATGTCTAGATGTTCGACTGATTGGGAAAAGAAATCATTATTTCAGGAAGCATTTTACCCTCAGTTGCGTTTTTTCTCATCGGATGGGATGAAAGTAGTCATCATCTGTTTCTAAATAACAACGTTTAGCAGATCAATTTTTCTAATATTAAGAAAATTTATGTTGCATAAACAGTGGAATGTGGATTAAATGAATATTTTAATCACAATTCTAAGCAATATCTTGAAATGTTTGTCTTGCTGCCTGTTTTCTGAACCTATATATTTTGCTTGTGGCTTATTTTTCAGTACTTGGAGTGCGAGGCAGATGAGAAGCCTTCCCAGCTAGCAGATTTTCTTGTTCAGAATAGGTCAAAGAAGACCATTGTGTGAGTTAGATGGCATGCACGCCATTTAATTAGGTTATATCTTTGCCATTAGATGACTAAATGGATAATCTTCTTTTGCGCAGCTACTTCATGACGTGTGCCTGTGTTGATTATTGGGGACTAGTTCTTCCTCGTATTTCTACCCTTAAAGGACTATCTCTGATATCACTGCATGGAAAAATGAAGCAGGTAGATGAAGTAAGCGTATCATTTTTTAGACTTCTGCGGAACAATTTTCTGGTACTCAACTTCCGGAATTTTCTGTTCTATAGACAGCAAGGGAGAGAGCGTTGGCATCATTCACATCTCTTTCCAGTGGAGTTCTCTTATGTACTGATGTTGCAGCCCGTGGGTTGGACATCCCTGGTGTTGATTGCATTGTTCAGGTCTGCTAGATTACTTTACTGGTGCTTTATTTTTTGTACCATCATCATCACAATAGCATTATTTTTAGCAGCAGGACCCATGTTTTTCAACAATGTCCATCGTGATTATTTTTATTTGATTCCTGCCTAATTCAAAAGTAGCCGGATCAGTTACTTGCAAGAAGTATTAGGCAGCCCGTGTAGTAATTCTGCAGTGGGGCTAATGTTTTGTTGAACATCCTATTGCTTTTCAGTATGATCCTCCACAGGATCCAAATGTCTTCATACACAGAGTTGGGCGTACTGCTAGGTTGGGCAAGCAAGGAAATGCCATTGTGTTTCTATTGCCCAAGGTTTGTCTAAATTTTCAATCATTGACTAGGAAGGACCTCGCCAGAACATCCCTGTTTCAGATGGTATATTTCCTCTAAATTGGTTTCGCCATTATATCCTGGCAGGAGGAAGCCTATGTTGAATTCTTGCAATTGAGGAGGGTTCCTCTCCAGCAAAGGACGTGCTCAGGCAGTGCCTTCAATGTTGTACCCGAGGTAACCATTTCTTTTATTTGTTTGAAAATGAAGGTTTCTCAATCTATGTATTTCATCTCTGCTTTCTTCTGTCCTGTTGCATCCAATCTAATCAAACGAGTAAAATTTCAGATGCAATTGGCTGCCACAAAGGACCGGGACGTGATGGAAAAGGGAGTCAGGGCATTTGTTTCGTTTGTTCGTGCTTACAAGGAACACCATTGTTCTTATATTTTCAGGTCAGCAACATTTTTATTGCCTGCTGACCATTATTTTCTGTCATTAATTACTTGTATTTATGGAGACGTTTATCATATTTGCAGGTGGAAAGAACTGACAATTGGAAAATTGGCGATGGGATTCGGTTTATTGCAGCTTCCAGGGATGCCTGAAGTAAAGCACCACAATCTTTCCACTGAGGGCTTCACTCCCATTAACGACATCACCGTGGAGGAAATCAAATACAAGTAAGCATCATGACCAGTCAGGATCAGGACGGTTTTTTGTTTCTCACTTCTATAGACGGTAACAATCCTTATTTACTTTCAGGGACAAATCCCGGGAGAAACAGAGGCAAAAGAACTTGCTAGCCAAGAAGAAAGCACAGAAGGAAGATCCTAAATCCGACCGGCCAAAGAAGAACCAGGTGACGGTACCTACAGTGACGAGGAAGAAGACAGCAAAACAAAGACGCGCCGCTCAGACTGCCGAAGATCGAGACGAGTTGGATCGGGATTATCGCCTTCTGAAGAAGTTAAAGAAAGGAGCCATCAACGAAGATGAGTTTGCGAAGTTAACAGGAACAGAGGATTTATGAGAGCAGGCAAGCATTGAGCATTATGTTATTATGTTTACTATATATGTATATAGCTTTTATTAGGCTTCAATTTTGTTCCATCCATAAGCAGTTTTGACAGATTTTCTTTAACATGGCATGCAACGTTTGACCCCGAATAATTAATTTAACTTAGAAGGACGTATTTTATTCCTCGTAAGTGAAGAAAGCATGTCATGACCAAAGGTCTCTCTCTATTGAGAGACTCGCGGGCGGTTACATTGCCAGAGTTGAGACTGGCTATGGAGGAGGAATGACTTGTCCACCACGGGACGACGATGGGGTCTTTCAGAAGATGCACGGTATTTCTACCTGGGCGACCGCCAGCTGCATCTGGTTCTGGAGGTTGGAAGTCGCTGCCATGCAGCCGTACACTGGGTTCCTCACCCTTGCGTAGCCTTCATGGACCAGACTGTTCACCGCATCAGGGTGTGCCGGGAGCTCCTTCATAGGCTTTGTCAAGCCGAGTTCCTTGAGAATTCCACAAAAGAATCACTTGGGTCAAGCACTGGAAAACCGGAATCCTTATTTGCTTTTAATGGTGCAGGTGGAGTGGTTAACGAGGATGGTTGTCCGACATCCGGGGCGAAATAGACGTCCGGCTCTTGAAAGGTCAGGACCGGCATGATGTCTTCGTCTTGATGAAACAGAACGGCATCAACATCAATGTTTTCCCGTTGCTCTTCCTCTTGCTCTTGTGGCAATAAATCACAAGTGCAGTGAACTCGACTTTTGGAAAACCGAGTTCATACCAAAGACCATGACCCATGAACTCGGGTTTATATTTTATAAAAGCCGAGTTCAGTTCCTTAAGCATCGAACTCGGCTTTTGTAAAGTCTAATTTAGGACATTATTTCTGAAATTTTGAGGGTTTGTGCCCTAAAACGGGAATTATTCTTGCAACAAACGTCATTTAGGAACAAAGCTTGTTTTTAAGGTATCATTGTATTGAACTTTTTTGTTTTAGATTCAGGACTTTGGTTGAACTTGTGTGCAATGTTTCCGGAAAATGTAGCCGGTTCACATCTGCAGCATGATTAATAAAAAATCTGTAACACCAAACCAGCGAAAGTGGTGGAGCCTGCCACCGGCTTGGTAGGATTACTACTCCGCTGGCTTTTCCCATCACCAAAGGAGAGTAGCATATCCCGTCGGTATGAATTTTAGCTCTTCTGTTTTCACTTCAGCGAGATGCTCGCGCAATTTTCAGCTAGCATAGTATTTTTCACTACCCAGGTAAAGCATATTTCTCTTTTTATAGAGATGCATTGCAGTTCATAAGGAATATAATGCTATGTCTATCTCTATGGTCCACGTCTCTACTACCTTCAGCTGAGCAGTACGATTTACCTTCCCACAAGCAATCGCCTTCGCCGGCACCTCACGGAATTCTTTTTGGCGAAAGCTGATATTCCATAGCTTATATAGCTTCATGCTTGGTTTTTAATATATGCATCTGAAATGTATCTGCAATGCTACGACGTTTGATGGCCATGCTAAGGCTTCATGTACTGAAAAGGTGGAGGGATCATTTTTCGCCCCCGGCATCCTGAATCAGGGAAGTGTTTCAATGTTACTTGGAGCTCAGGGTCTACCATGTCTATCTGGTGAAGGCTTGTTGAGTTTCTCATTCTGCATACCTTCTAATTCCCTTAGCTCGAGTTCGCGCCATTCTTGAACCAGTGCACAACAGCAACACATCAGGTGTGTCAAGAAGTCGTCGCACACACTGCCCTGTAAAACCAGCCCGGCTGTTACACACGCTGCCACTGATTGGGGTAACCTCCTGGTAAGAGATAACAGCTACCTCTATGTTGAACAGCTCCCTCAACTTCTTCCTGATCCAGCAACTGTAGCAACAGCAACCGCAGAACAGGGAATAACCCAGCAGATGATTGATTGCTGCTTCCCTTGCTGGTCATTCAGTAAAAAAATGTTGAGATGCTCTCAGTGAACGATTGAGGAGAGGGTAGGGGGTACCCTCGATGCTTCACGCTGCTTACCCGTTCTCCCTCCTGTTGCTTTGTATGCTATGTGCGAAAATAAACCGCAAGGGTATATGCAGGTCTTCAAGCCTGTAACAGGATGCAATTAAGCATTTGATTTGAAATGATAATCCCTTGTTTAGTGAATTAGAGAGAGTTACTGAGGCAGGGCTCCTTGCAGCAATCGAAAAGGTCAGTCTGCCAATAATTGAGGCATTGATCTTCGACCTTCAGGGCGTCTGCGATGGCCCCTGCATTGGTTATGTACCTACAATGAGAGTTGAAACAAACCAATCAAGTACTTCTGCTTGAGTCCGTGAAGCATAGAATCTGATCTACCAAGAGAGGAGAACATACTTTACCCGGATATTACATATGCAGGTGCATTTGCGATGAGCTTATGAGCCTTCCTTGTCGGGAAGTCGTTCATTACATTTCCAGTCACTTCGATAAGGTGTTCGACCAGTCGACACATCTTTGGGTCATTTTCGGCTGTGAATCGTTCCAGCTCCACTTGAAGCTTCTGCCTCTCCTCTCCAAGTGCTTCAGCAATTTCCATGTCGGGATAATATCTGGACAGTGACCTCTCAATTATGTCTGCATCCTTCCTCGTCCGATCGGGTTTTAGGATCGCTTGCTGGAATTCCATGTCCTCATCATCTAGCTCATATCTTCTGACATCATTCCTGGTCGCCTTGATTGCTTCTTTCAGGTCCTGTTAATGAAGATCATTTTTAGCTGGACTCTTGAGCGATATTCTCACAGATTGACCCTACGTTTGCATGTCTCATGCATTACATGTTTCCGGAACCCTTCAGCTCGACTAACATCGGTTTACCTGCATCCGGAACTCTTCGACGAACAAGTCCATGGCCTTTGGTTTCAAGAACCGATCCATCTCCTCGTGCACCTCGCGGAACCTATACACGACGTTCCACCCGGTCGCGACCATGTAGAAGACGCTCTTGACCACGCAACACTCGGCCAACTCGGCCCCCCTCATCAACGCCTCCTCCAGCTCATCGATCACCTCCTCCTTTATAACGTCCAACTCCATCAGAAAAGTCCCCTTCATCAACCCCAACATCTTCGCCACGAGACTCGCATGCTCAGACAGGTTGCTGCAGTTGTTGACGTGCGACCTCGCGCGGGCGGCCGATGCCGAGATCGCGCTCGCGACTCTTAGGAGGTCGTCGGAAGGGGTTGACGGGGAGTTCAAGTAATGCTCTGCGCTCGCCATGTCCGCAGCCGGGCGGGTTTGGGGAAGTCGTAAAAGAAGGAATGAATTATTAAAGGGGAAGTTGGGTTGGGTTTGCAAAGTGTTTTCCGCTTTGAACCTTTTTATGTGAAAACTTCAGTCTGATGAGTGGGAGCGATGGATCCATCCATCCTTCCTTCCTTCTTCCCTTCCCTGGCTTTACTTTGGAAGTAAGAAACTTTGGTAAAGCAGATGGTTTAGTCTTTCAGAGTGCGAAGAAGCTTCAGGGTTCAACCTCCTGGGTCCTACAAAATTTGGGCCGGGAAATGAGCCCATAACAAATAACGGGCCGGCCCAATTCTACGACGGGGAACCGAGCCTTAATTTGAACACCACATCCATCCACGTTGTGGGAAATCAGTGAGTGGGTGGGTGGGGGGATTCTTATTTCCCAAGCATTCATCCGGAGGAAAAAGTGTAGGAAGAAAGGAAAGGGGAAGGGTTACTTCATAAGGTTGGAATAAAACATAAAAGCGGATGCCTAACTATGCCTTTGCCTTTCTCCTTTCGTCTTTGCCTTTTGCCCTGCATGGTCCACTCATAAAAACGTGCAACCCCCAAATATTCTCAGACAGAGGAAAAAACATTATTACAAAGCCACAGAGAATGTCAGACTCCAATTGACCACAATCTAACTAGACTAAAAGGAAAAACAATTACCACTCCTTATTATAGAGTAACTCAATCAACTCCCCCTTATTACCACGCAAATCCACGGTTTTCGCATTAATTCACAAGGTGCCAAAAAACCACCACCCCCCAGAATGAATTTTTTTTATTACCATTAACCCCAACACACACACACACACCCGCCCACGGTCATCTTTATCTTCCACCACCACCCCCTCCTCTCTGTTTCCTTTCAAACCAGTCAAAACCCAGTATTCTACTGCTGCCACCCTACCCACCCCTCTTGCGTACCCACCGTAACTCCAATGTGGCCGCTCCGGAGGATCAACACCACCCCTCCATCCCCTAGATCCACCCCCTTCTCCTGCTCCTCCTTCAAGGACGTCCAGTCCCTCTGCGCCGCCGACGACGAAGACGACGACGTCCGCCGCCGGCCGCAGCCTCACTCCCCCGTCGCCTCCTCCCCAAGGAGCAGCCCCACCGCCGTCTTCCAGCGGATCCGGATCTCCGCCTCCTCCTTGGCCCTCCGCCACGCCACCTACCTACCCACGAGCCGCTCGAAGTTCCTCCAGGAGGAGCGGATCACCGTCTACTTCACCAGCCTCAGGGTGGTGCGCAAGACCTACGAGGAATCCCGGGCGGTGCGGTCGATCCTCCGCGGGTACCGCGTCCCGATGGACGAGCGCGACCTGTCGATGGACTCGCAGTACGTGGCGGAGCTGCGGGGGATGCTGGGGGGGAGGAGCGCCATCCCGTGCGTGTTCGTGGGGAGGAGGTGCGTTGTAGGGGCGGAGGAGGTGAGGAGGCTGCACGAGAGCGGGGAGCTGGGGAAGATGATCGCAGGGGTGCGGGGTGGTGCGGGGGGCAGGGGGGACTGCGGGGGTTGCGGGGGGATGAGGTACGTGGTTTGCGGGGTTTGCCACGGGGGACGCAAGCTCTACGTGGACAAGTCCGGGTTCAGGTCCTGCGACTCCTGCAACGTCAACGGCCTCGTCAGGTGCTCCCTTTGCATGGGCCTCTGATTGTATGGCCCAAGGCCCAAGGCCCATTCGAGTACATCGGGCCCACATTTTCCTTTTCAGACGTTACCTAATCTCCTCTAATGTGCTTTTTGCCTTGGGGGGACATAGACATGTTAATGTTGTAGTAACCGGCGTGCGTCCCTTCTGGTGCCGTGCCATGCCATTGCCAATTGATCATTCTCTTCTCTTTTCTTCCTTTTTTTTTTTTGTAATTCACGTGCAAGTGTTGTGTCTTGAGGAGAAGGAGACGCACACCATTGGCACAACACAGTGATCAACCAAATATGATTGTTGATTTGGTCTGTGTCACTCCAAAAATCACGAGCTTTCTTTCCGTTATCATGAAAACATTTCGCGATTTATGACGTTCATTTTCTAAATAATATTCCATAATTAAGTAGTTTATCTAAGGCTGTTTTGAAATCACCTTTTTAAAAAGTTGAACTTGTCGAGAACTAATATACATGTTAATGTTAAAAAATTTAATTATCTATTTAGAAAACGAGGAATAAGTTGTTTTCTTTTCCTTTCTCTTATACATTCAAACAATACAAAGTAAATTCGAACGTACTGAAAGGTTGGCTTGGAGTTGGATGGAACAGGGCACACGCAAATGACGTGGGCGGCTGCGGGTGGGGTCAAACTTTTCAAAGGTGTACATATACTTTGGACCAAGTCCCCGAAAGGATTCTTTTTTAATTATCGTTCGGTCTCCGGTCTTTGTTTCTTTTTTTTTTCTGGTTTAATTATTATTATTATTACATTGGAGATTGATTTGGGTTAAGGTTTAGTATAATGTGGACAGCCGGCTAGTCAAATGTATCCCAAAGGAAATTACTTGCTTTTTTATCCCCGGGTCGAGATGCAGTTTTACCTAATTAGGCAAGATATTGATTTAGTATTCATTATCCCCACATGATGTAGGGTTTAAATATTAGGACAAAGTGGATGTAAGATGGTAAAGTTTTAGGAAATCCTAGCCTGTTCAGATTTTGTCCAAAATGTTTTACATCGTCCTGTGTCCTAATTTAATACTAATGCTTTCATATGGAGAAGAAATTGTATTAAGAGTTGAGGGTTGTGTACCAAACAAATCCAACCCAATCCTAAATCCCACCCACAAATTTCCAACCTCACATCATTATCAATCATCATCAATCACACGTAAACCATAATAAACTAAACAAATATAATCATATGAGATGATGTTCATGGCTCTGTCCTCCCTTCCCTCGGTTTTAGACTTTATCTCCGTCGTGCATTGCTAATAATATTTATTAACCACTCTAAAAAAAAGATTGTATCAAACATCAATCCATAAACCAAATCACCCTCTAAATTAATAACCACAATTATGACTCTAGAACAACAACAACATAATAATAATAATAATCTTAAAAAAGTTTTATTACACGCGTTTTTCAAAAACTACCCGACGACAAGTCCCAAACACTCCAACAACAGAGAGGGGAGACTTTCCCCGGCACACACGCCCACGAACCTAGACCTCCCTCTTCTTGTTCTTCCTTGTGGATGATTGTCATCGAACAAGGTGCCGCCATTTTGTGTTCCCCTGTGGTTCTGATTAAAGGGTTTGTCAGAAAAGAGGGAATAAGAGACTTTTGGGAGGGGCCGTGTTTATTCAGCTGCCGGCGTTTCCGAGGTGTTCAGTCGAAGAGGACCTCCCTCTTGTCCCTGGATCGAATGGGAAGCTGGAGTTGGAGTTTCCTGGTGATGGGTCGACCCCCGATGGCTTGGTTCTTGATGCTCCTTGCTGTTCAACTCCTGGCGACCTGTCGTTGCTTGAACGATGAAGGCGAGTTCATTTTCTCGTTTTTTTTTTTCAAAAAGAAAATTTGTGATTCTTTTTTGTTTTGTTAACTGTTCTTTTTTTCTTTTTCTTTTTTTGGGGGTTGGCAGGTCTGGCTCTGTTGGGGTTGAGGGAGAGGATAGCGAGCGACCCTTTTGGGGCCTTGAGGGATTGGACCAGTAAAGATGGGGAGTTTGATCACTGCTCCTGGTTTGGGGTCGAGTGCTCTGATGGGAAAGTTGTTGTCTTGTGAGTCTTCTTCCCATCTTTGCTGCTCCTTGATCCTGTGTTCCTGAGCTACTCCTGGGAAATCATTAGTGTATATCCTGGTTTGATGAAACTCCCTATAATTTATTAGGCATCTCTTGTTTCCTGAACTCGAAAGTTGTGTCCCTCTTGTGGTGTTGAATTACTGGAATAAACACTCCCAAATTTTACGCATCAGTGCAAGATGCAGGCAGTTTGATTTCAATCCTAATGCAATCTCGACTGCAATCGGCTACTCCCTGTTTTCTTAGTTTCCCAGCAGTTGTTCGGTGGCCGTCTCTTCGTTTTAAGTTTTCCAGTTCTCATGTGGTGGTCTTTTTACAGAAACTTAGGTAATCTTTGTCTAGGAGGGACTCTGGCGCCAGAAATCGGGAAGTTGACTTACATTAAGTCCATGTAAGTGATGAGAAATGAAATTTTCCCTCATTCATGTTAATTTTCTCATTTTTCTTATAATTGCGGCATGTGGCTCCTCCTTCTGCAGTACTCTTCGCAACAACACCTTTTCGGGCGCCATTCCGGAGGAGATTTCGAACTTGAAGGAGCTTGAGTTCTTGGATTTAGGATTGAATAATTTCAGCGGTGCATTTCCCTCCAAGATCGGAAATAATCTGTCGATGACAATCCTGTATGTGTTCTTGTTATTTGTTCCAAACTCAGATTTGAATGGTAATGTTTCGGATTAAGTAAATTTTGCTCTCTTCTCGTGCAGTCTGCTGGATAATAACGACCTTTTAGCTCCCTTGTCTCCTGAAATCAATCAGCTCAAGTTGTTCTCCGAGTCTCTAGTAGATGATAGGATCTTCTCTCTTCCCTCCAAGGGATCACCTCGATGTGCTATATCCTGGGCATGGTATGCTCTTGAGATAATGATTTATGTCCCTAATTCAATCTTTCATATTTTCAACCGATTTTGTCCCTCAAGTTTTCTCCTCTGAATATTTCAACAGCAAATTTGTTCGAATGGAAGATTCCATTCCTACTAGAGTGCTTGTTGCTGCTTCAGGAAGTGTTGTCTCAAGTCCATATGCACGAGAATCCCATCCGCCACCCGAAAAATCTCCCAACCCAATGGAGCCGCCACCGCCACCGCCTCCTGCACCTGAAGTGTCCGGTGTACCTCCACCAGAGTCCCTTCCTCGACAAGAATCCAACGAGAGAAAGACTATTTGGAGTAAACACCCCGGAATGATGGGTGGAATCATCGGGGGCTCTGCATTTGTGCTGATTACGTTCCTTGGCGTGTTCTTCTGCAAAGGCGCTAAGGTTGCCACGGTCAAACCATGGGCTACTGGCTTGAGTGGACAACTCCAGAAAGCATTTGTTACAGGTAAATATTCACAATGCCTGAAAGTGATCTCCTTCCTACAATTTCAGATTCGATACCGACTCACTTGATCTGCAGGGGTGCCGAAGCTGAAGAGGGCTGAACTTGAAACAGCTTGCGAAGATTTCAGTAATGTAGTCGGGTCTTCCTCAATTGGTACGATATATAAAGGGACTTTATCGAGTGGGGTTGAAATAGCTGTAGCCTCTGTTCCAGTGAAATCTGCGAAAGATTGGTCAAAGGATCTGGAATCACAATTTCGATCAATGGTAATAGCTAGCATCATATATGTAATCTAATCTGGATATTACATATCAGACGGGTCTGGTTTATCCTATTGATTAATTTCGCAGGTTGAAACTCTATCAAAGGTGAATCATAAGAACTTTGCCAACCTCATTGGGTATTGCGAGGAGGAAGAGCCTTTTACTCGGATGATGGTGTTTGAATATGCTCCTAATGGGACTCTCTTCGAGCATCTGCACAGTAAGTCATATGAATCTTCGAGTTTTGTTTGCTCGATTGATTAGTCATATACAAACCTTTCGATTTTCATCTGCAGTTAAAGAATCCGAGCACCTGGACTGGAAAATGCGGCTGAGAGTCGCCATGGGAGTGGCTTATTGCCTCGAACAAATGCACAAGTTGAACCCTCCAATAGCACACAAGAACCTGAACTCGTCGGCTGTCAATCTTACCGATGACTATGCTGCAAAGATATCGGATTACAACTGCTGGACCCAGGTGGCTGCCGCCGAGATGCAAAATCCGGGTTTCTGCCTCGTAACAGCATCATCCACGTTAAGAGGCCCTGAAGCTAATGTTTATGCATTTGGGGTTATTCTGTTCGAGATGATAACGGGTAGACTTCCATACTCGGTGGATGACAATGGTTCTGTAGACGATTGGGCATCAGACTACCTGAGAGGGGAGAGACCCCTCAAGGAAATGGTCGATCCGACGCTCGAGTCTTTCAACGAGCAGCAGGCAGAAGGAATCGGGCAACTGATATGGATGTGTGTGGACCCGGACCCTAGACGGAGACCGCCTATGGCAGAGGTCACCGCAAGGTTGAGGGCAATGACCAGCATCACCCCAGATGCAGCGATCCCCAAAATCTCCCCGCTCTGGTGGGCAGAACTCGAGATTGTCTCGACAGAGGCCAACTAGCCAGGTTTAGGAAGGTCGGAACTGTTTTGTTTTCTTTGGTTGGTTAGTGTGTTTTTGCATCCCGGCGCGAGAATCCGCCAGTTACGCTTTGTAAATACAAGGCAGGGGTAGATATGCTTGTGGATGAAGGGTTGTTGCACGCACGTCGAACCTGCATTTGCATTTAGGCTGGTGAATTGCCACTTTTGTTAGAATTTAGTTGCCCCCACGACATGAACAAACATCTTCTTACAAGAACCTAATTTGTGTGTATATATATAGCTGCCAGGAACTTCCTCGTGGATTGACAGTAACTGATTATCACATAGTCGCAGATATGGCGAAAACCAGCCTCCTCACAGCCGTTTTCGCTGCCCTTTTCCTATCTTCATTCGCCATGGCTCACCCCTATGCCTCTGTCCCAACCGGTGGATCTGTTGTGGAGGTCATCATTGAGGGCATGGTCTACTGCCAGAACTGCATGCACTATGGCACGCGGTCCCTGGCCGGAGCCGAGCCCATTGCCGCAGCTAAAGTCAGCGTGATCTGCAGGAACTACAAGAACAGGATTACCTACTACAAGACCTTCGAGACCGACGCCGTCGGTTACTTCTATGGCGAGCTCAAGGGGTTCAAGATGGTGCACCCAGTTCTGGACCACCCGCTGCAAGGTTGCCATGTGAAGCTGGTCTCGTCCCCCCGAGGGAACTGCAACGTGATGTCTGATGTGAACAAGGGAATTCACGGCGCGTCCCTAAGTTATGGGGACAAGAGGCTGTCCAAGGGAGACGGGGAAGAGGGTGTGGTCTACGCAGCGGGCCCCCTGGCGTTCCGTCCGCGGGACTGCCCTCTTCCTAAGGCACATGCCTAGAGATTTTTAACTAGTCCTCCTCCCACTCCTTGTGTTCGTGCGTCCTCGTACTTGTTGGCCTCCTCTCCACTCCTTTGTGGAGGTTGGACAGCGTATGTAATAATATCTAAATCCAAACATAGACAAACGGTCGATATTCATCTGCGCATTTCAATTATTTTTCTACCGTATCAAGTTTCAAAATTACTTAACTAATATAAAAATTGATTGCTTTGGGAGGTTAAAATTGTCATTTCAAAATTATTTTATTAATACCCTATATCGCTATTTGAAATTAAAATCGGAGTTTTAAACACTAATTCTTTAAATTTTTTTAATTAAAATCACTAACACCAGTTTCTTTAAAAAAAACGTGAAGCACTAATCTAGCGTTAATTAAGA
This sequence comes from Melastoma candidum, assembly GCA_023653495.1. Taxonomy (NCBI): domain Eukaryota; kingdom Viridiplantae; phylum Streptophyta; class Magnoliopsida; order Myrtales; family Melastomataceae; genus Melastoma; species Melastoma candidum. Next base: position 3,115,787 of record CM042886.1, read on the forward strand.
AATTTTAGATGGAAACATTTTTTCGAATATTATAACATAACTTTAGTCGATCCATGTCAACACACATTCAACATTCCAATTATATCAAAGAGAAAAAAAAGAAGCAAAGTTTATTTTTTCTCTGTAAAATATTTTTGAGATTTCGGGTTTGAAAGAGGACTTTGGGATCCGATAAAGATAGTCCCAAATTCTGCTTTTGAAGAGTGGGCCTTTCCTTTTTGCTTGGATTGGATCGGTGGTTTCATCATTTCACTTTTGTAAAAATTCTTCTCCAAAATCCCTTCCTCCCCCCTCTCCCTCCACCGTCTTCCCGTGATTTTATATGTTCGTAACGTAATAATGCCGCATGTCAATGGTGTCAACGTCAATTTTTCTTTTTAATTATTCGGTTCCCACCTCCGTATCCAAAGCTTTACATCCTTTTTATTCACTTTGGCGATAACTAACTCTACTATTTATTAAATAACCATTTAAATAAAATCGTGGTTCCGTTTTTTTTTTTCTTTGACAGGCTATGTATATAACATTGTATTGTGCCGGCTGTCTCACCCTCGCCTATGCCATCCCTCTCCTGTTCATGAAATTAAATTTGGATCCACACCATTGAAGTTTTGACGTGTTTCCCTTTTACTTTGCCTGTCTATCCCCATTTGTAGGTGCAGATGATGTTTTCTTGCTCAATTATTTGGGCCCCATCATGTTTCTTTCCCATCAATATGAAATGAAATAAAGAAAGTTGTAGTGAAAGTTGCCCTTGCATTGTCATTTCGCCACCTCCATCAACACTAGCACGATCGGTGACCCACGGGCCGGCCACGGCTTGAACCCACGACTAACATACAAGGACGACAGACGCTTAGGGAGGGTTCGAGCCGAGCCGACGCGTGCCAGCGCATGCATGACATAAGACCTATTTATACAAGAGGCCATTCTCCATCCCCACCCGCATACACTCACACATCATAAGTCCTCCCCTAGAAATATCTCCCGCGGGACATGAAATCCGAGACCATGACGAGGAAGCACGAGCCCCGTTCGAGCTCGTCCTGCGCGGCCTGCAAGCTGCTGAAGCGTAGGTGCACGTCGGCGTGCATATTCGCGCCGTACTTCCAATCCGACGAGCCGAGGAAGTTCGCGAAGGTCCACAAGGTGTTTGGCGCCAGCAACGTCAGTAAGATTCTCATAGAGGTCCCCGAGGAACAGAGGGAGGACGCGGCAAGCTCCCTCGCGTATGAGGCTGAGGCTCGGCTCAGGGACCCCGTCTACGGCTGCATCGGCGCCATCGCTCTGCTCCATCAGAAAATGATCGAGCTGCAACAGGACCTCGCCGTCGCGAGGGCTCGTTTGGCCCGGTACAAAATCGACCGCAGCTCCGCTACGCTGACGTTTGACAAGGGCTTTGCCATGGCCGACTTTGGGGAGTTCCCGTGGGGCAACGTTGACAGACTGAGCCAGGGCTTCGGCCAGAGCAGCTTGTCCGGTTTAGCGATCCCGGCAGACGATGCCGACCAGTATCTCTACCATATATATTAGCTAGACCTCGGACCACCTCTTCTCCTGTTGTCCTACCTATTCCAAATTGTGACGTCCTCTCTTTAAAGGCCCAACTAGGAGGCCCATTTAATGGGCCGAGTTATTCGAGCCCGAGAAGTCCGAAATGACCTTTTGTTTTAGTATAAATTGCGACTAGAAGCCCATTAGCGTTTACTTCAGCAATCGGGAGCGAGAAGAGCTAGGGTTTGCGGGAAGAGCGGCCGTCGATTTGGATCCCCCGTCGCCATGAGAGCCAAGGTTAGGCCCTAATCCTTTGATCCTATCCTTCGTTGCCCGGCGGACGTCTCTGGTGATTGGAATTGGCTGGGATTCTGCGGATTGATTTTTTTTTTTTTGGTGGTTGCTACTTCGTAGTGGAAGAAGAAGAGGATGAGGAGGTTGAAGAGGAAGCGCCGAAAGATGAGGCAGAGATCTAAGTAGTTATTGATGTTTTCCGACGATGTTGGGGCGTATGCAAAAGTTAAACTCTCTCTGTATCTTGGATTTTGGATTTCGTTCCGTGTTTTATGGATTTATTGTTAATTTCCTCCTTAGCTGTGCTCTGAAGAATATGTATGTGCTGCCCGTCCCCTATATATTGCATACCTAACGATAATTTGCTGCATGATGGCGATACTTGTCTTGCATGAAATTTAGAGAGATTTACCGTTAGTTTTGAGGGCGGGTTTTGCTCCGTATAAAATGGCAGGGGCGGGTTTTGAACCGGCCCTGTTTCGGGAAAACGCGCTTCTTTAATAAGTAAATAAAGGAAACCCGCTCTTCTAGTCGAGTTGCTTAAAATAATTCATTAATTTGAGAAAGGATTTGTGTTCGATTTTTATTAGGATGAAAATTTTTTAGTTTTTTGAAAAAAAATTATTTAAAGTTGTTGCTATTAGGAATCGAACCCAAGAACTTTTGCAATTTATGAAATTATTTTAATCAGCTCAAAATTCGCCCATTATTTACTTATTAAAGGAGGGCGGGTTTTCGCCCTCTTTGTTAATTGGGAGGATTGTGGGAATTTACGAAATTCGTGACTTAGGGGCCGCAAGGGGACTGATTATTTCATCGGATGGGTGGGGATGTGATGGGGTGAGTTTTCTTCTGAGAAGCCATGCCTAACGAGTTTTCGGAAGTGGCCTCAAATGCTTACGCCTCAGTAATCAACCACATCCTTTAAGATGTGGTGGTGTTCTTTGGAGTTTAAGGTTAGCGGTTTTCTAGGATATCTGGGCTGGCAAGGAACAGCTTGTTCTGATTCAGAATTTCTTGTATGGGAACGAGGCCTGAGCTCTCCTTTTGTTTAAATGTTTCATCTGGGGTCTCCGGTGTTTGATTGATTCGGAGCTATATCAAATAGGAATGATTCAAGTTGATTCATTATTCAATATTGTCTCGGAGCGGATCCGTGGACTGGAAACGAGCTATGATTTTTAAAGCCATGATTAAATAATTCTTTTGAAACTGAACTCGCTGTCTTAAGAAACAAAGCTCCTTTCATTGATTGGTTGGGAAAAGTAATCGTAGTCACAAAAACTTCAAAAAGAACTGGTGCGATGTGATATTCTTCTTTAGTTGGCCGATGTCACAAAGTTGAGGACTGAAATGAAACTAATTCGGAAAAAATGAGGACTAAAAGTGAAATTAAGAGAAAAAAAGGAGAAAAGGGAAAGTCGGTAAAATAGTCCTCTGCATCGCTCAGCTGCAGTCTCACATTTCCTTCCCCTCCCTTCGAACCGCAGGCGATTCCTTCGACCTCTTTCGCTGTTCCGCCTTTTCCTGGCATCGGATTCTCTTCTCCATCCTCCTCGAGGTTTCAGCCATCGCGAGGAGTTTCAAGGGAGGGAGGGGCTTGGGAGGGTTTTGCCGTTCCACGTCTCGGATCAGATCTTCCATCTCCACGATTCCGTACGCCGGCCGCCCCGATCTGATCCGCCATGGCCACCGCCAACGCCCCGATCACCATGAAGGAGGCCTTGACGGTCCATTTTTTTCCTCTCCTCTCTCTGCTTGTTTTCCTCAATTCGCTTCTTGCTTAGTCCCTAAGGAGTCATCCTCGATGCTTCCAGGATGGTGTCCGATCGGTGTTTGCTTGCAGTTGTTCGTTTTGAATGCGCTTAGTTTTCGAATCTCGTGGAATTTTATTCCAGATCATGAGATGTGATGCTCGATGTTGTTTCCGGATTGATTTGTTCGGTAGGAGGTGTGTGCGGTGTGGTCAGTCTTTTACTTCATCAGCTTGGATCGGATTTGATTTGGTACTGGACTTGATCTCCAATGAAGTAATTGAGATCAGTTGTCGTGAAGCTCTTGGCAGTGTGGATTTTAGTTGGAATAGGAATCTCATGTAGAAGTCTAGTTGGTTCAGGCATCCGTCTGATGTTTTTTTTCCCCCTTTGGCAGCTTCCGAGTGTTGGAATTAATCAGCAGTTTATCACGTTCACACATGTGACGATGGAGTCAGATAAGTATATATGTGTCAGGGAGACTTCGCCACAAAACAGCGTGGTGATAATTGATATGAATATGCCGATGCAACCTTTGAGGAGGCCTATCACTGCAGATTCAGCTCTCATGAACCCTAATTCTAGGATTCTCGCGCTGAAAGGTGTGTTCCAGTTATTTTATGTTTCCTGGTTTGTTGCAATTGCAATCGTATAGGCCCTCAGTGTGTTTATGAGATTGAGGGAAGAATTCCAATGTTACAACAATTTACTTTTGTAACGATTTGAAGTGGGATAGTACTTTTCCATCATTTCAACATGTATAAGAAAATATCGTGACATTTCATTTCTAACTGCAATTTACCTTCATTTAATTTCATAGAATGGCTCAAATATCTGGAGAAATAGTGGTGTAGAGTTGTGGATCTTGCATCCAAGAGCCCTGTCAAATAGGAAATCAGAAATATGCTTTTGGGACATCAGGAATAGTTTAGTGTTTTACATGCTTCTTTTCTGAGCGAGTAGCAAGTAGCCACTTTCCAAATCTTATGTCATTGTGGCGTTTTAAATGCTTCTTTTCTGAGCGAGTAGCAAGTAGCCACTTTCCAACTCTTATGTCATTGTGGCTAATAACAATTCACGATATTTATTCTAGCTCAACTTCCCGGAACTACCCAGGATCACTTGCAAATATTCAATATTGAGATGAAAGCGAAATTGAAGTCCCATCAGATGCCAGAGCAGGTACTGGGCGCTCACTATTTTCTTTACGATTATTGTTCTCTGTGTCAGCTAATTCAATACAGGGCCTGGAAAAGTAGAGCTAATTCAGTTCCCTTTGTTTTAGGTTGTCTTTTGGAAGTGGATTACTCCCAAGATGCTGGGCCTTGTCACCCAGACTTCTGTATATCATTGGACTATTGAAGGTATATTTACTTTTGTTGTTTGTTGCTTACCAAAAAAAAATACTTTTGTTGGTATTTTTGCTTGGTTGGTGCCTTGTCGCACCTACATTTTATTCACATGCCTTTTTTCTTAAAACATGTAATCCTCACCCTGGCAGGTGAAGCGGAGCCTGTGAAGATGTTTGAGAGAACTGCCAATCTTGTCAACAACCAGATCATTAACTACAGATGTGATCCTTCTGAGAAATGGTTGGTTTTGATTGGGATTGCACCAGGTTCACCTGAGGTAATAACATGATGGATTTTGATTTTCTCTTTCGTGGGAAACTAAACTATACTTGTTTCCGTCATGATCTAAATTTGATCGGTCATGAGTGGGTAGGCGTCATTTTTGTGTTGGGCTTCCGAACTGCTACTTGTGCTAATCTTGGCCCATCATATCTATCAATCACATAGCTGTCTGAGTCTTAGAGAAACATGGACTCCAGATATGCATGTAATGTGCTTATGTGTGAGTTTTCTTTCCAGCGGCCACAATTAGTTAAGGGGAATATGCAACTTTACTCTGTAGACCAGCAACGTAGTCAGGCTTTGGAGGCCCATGCTGCATCTTTTGCCTCCTTCAAGGTTGCATTTCTAACTCGAGTCTTTGCAATCTCTTTGGCTTAGAAGATGTTGGCTTCTTTGGTTTCTAGTGACATATTTGTCGATTTGACAGGTTCCTGGAAATGATAATCCGTCCACTCTTATCTCCTTTGCCACAAAAACTGTTAATGCTGGTCAGATTACGTCAAAGTTACATGTTATTGAGCTTGGTGCTCAGCCAGGTGATATTACTAGTTTGTTTGTGTTCTAAACTTAGTTTATCGTACTTTTTTGTATTTCTCTTTTCTACTCATTTAAGTACGATGTCCCAATTCTCAGATATCGTTCTTGCTAATATTGCTTGCCGTATTGACAGGGAAGCCGTCCTTTGCAAAGAAGCAAGCTGATCTGTTTTTTCCTCCGGACTTTGCAGACGATTTCCCTGTGGCGATGCAAGTATGAGAAATTAGCATTTGATTTAAGTTTCTTGAAGTTGAAAACTTATCATTGACCTTTTCTGGTTTTTTCAATGCAGATATCCCAGAAATACAGTTTGATATATGTGATAACTAAGCTCGGGCTATTATTTGTCTATGACCTCGAAACAGCTACTGCCGTCTATAGAAATAGATTCAGTCCAGATCCCGTGTTTTTAACTGCAGAAGCTACTACAGTGGGGGGTTTCTATGCTATAAATAGGCGTGGGCAGGTGTTGTTGGCCACTGTAAATGAGGCCACCATCGTGCCTTTTGTTAGTGGTCAAGTATGTACGATGGCATAACTAATTATATTCTGCTAATTTTTCGTGTGTATTCATTTTTTTTATTGTGCTACTTGATGATTGTGGCAGCTGAACAACCTGGAGCTTGCCGTTAATCTTGCCAAAAGAGGGAACCTCCCTGGTGCCGAGCAACTGGTAATACCTTGCTGAGTTGTAAGAAAGAAAATAATTTTTTGTCTTTTCTGGTTACTATCTGAATAAATAATTAGCTTTACTGAAATCCTGATGAAATCAATTGCTACTTGTGTGCCTTTTAACAACTTCTATTCTAACATGTTGTTTGGAAATCATTTGCGGTTGTGATTGTCTCTCATATCAGCCAAAACCAGATTGTCTTATTTGCCTCTGATGCTATCAGGTTGTTCAACGTTTTCAAGAATTATTTGCCCAGACAAAATATAAAGAAGCTGCTGAGCTCGCTGCAGAATCTCCTCAGGGAATTCTTCGCACACCAGACACAGTTGCCAAATTTCAGGTTTTGCTGTTGTTGTGGTCGTCCTCTTTATCCAATGTATTATGCTTATGCATGGATCATTATAGGATGATAGAGTTGTCTTGATGGATGCTAGTACCATAATGGAGCTTGAGTAGTTACCATCATAAGGACATATTCATTTTCCTTTTATATGTTGCAGAGTGTACCTGTACAAGCTGGGCAGACGCCTCCTCTTTTGCAGTACTTTGGGACCCTTTTAACTAGGGGAAAGCTCAATACATTTGAATCGCTAGAGTTATCACGCCTCGTTGTAAACCAAAACAAGAAAAATCTTTTGGAGAATTGGTTGGCCGAAGATAAGCTAGAATGTAGTGAGGAACTGGGGGATCTCGTGAAGGTTTGACTTATTTTAACTCAAATAATCCCCTTTGTTGTTTTATGTTCACATTTGTGGGGATGTGGACTAAAATATGTTTTTTTTTTTTTTTTTGTTAGACTGTTGATAATGATCTGGCATTGAAAATCTATATCAAAGCTAGAGCAACCCCAAAGGTCGTTGCAGCTTTTGCGGAGAGGCGTGAGTTTGATAAAATTTTGATTTATTCAAAGCAGGTGAGTGAGCATATTCATGATTATCTAAGCCTGATAACCTTTCTCTATGCTTTTATCTGTTATAGTTGCTTGGCTCATGTAGAGGACCCATTGATTGATGTTTCAGGTTGGCTATACACCAGACTATCTTTTCCTGTTGCAAACCATTCTACGATCAGATCCTCAGGTGTTCTCTCTCATATACAGACTTAACCCTGGATTTAAAGGAGATTATAAGAAAACATGATTAGGGTATTTCCATCTGAAATAATGTATGTTTTCCAACATTGTTTCAGGGAGCTGTTAATTTTGCTTTGATGATGTCTCAAATGGAAGGAGGCTGCCCTGTTGATTATAACATGATCACTGATCTCTTTCTTCAGGTGCTGTTTTGTTTCATTTAAATATGGAGCTACTTCTAGGTCCTTAGGCAATCAGTGTTTTGGGGTTGTTTTCATGTTGTGTAATTGAAGAGTGGGCACCTAATTATATATCTACTAATGTAGCATGGTATACTTTATCATTAACTTCACTAAATTTTATATCACTTCTGCAGAGGAATTTGATCAGAGAAGCGACTGCCTTTCTGTTGGATGTCTTGAAGCCTAATTTGCCAGAACATGCTTTTCTTCAGACTAAGGTTTCTTTAGCTTATCGTGTAAATGTACTGGGAAATATATCTGTCAATACTTATTGTTCCTGTTTTGGGAATCGATGCAGGTGCTTGAAATCAATCTGGTGACTTTCCCTAATGTTGCTGATGCTATTTTAGCCAATGGAATGTTCAGTCACTATGATCGTCCACGTATAGCCCAACTTTGTGAAAAAGCAGGTCTCTATGTTCGGGCCTTGCAAGTAAGTGCACCTTGCTATTCTGGGCTTGATGTTTTAGTGCTTTGTAAGTTTTACTAGTTAGTAGGTAATCATTGTGAGATCACTTATCAGAACCAAAAAGAAAAAGGTGCTAACACTGTTCTTTCTGCAGCATTACTCAGAGTTGCCTGATATCAAACGTGTGATTGTGAATACACATGCTATCGAGCCACAGGTTAATACGTCTTGATGCCTTTGGAACTTGTCTTTATGAGCATAGTATGAGACTGATTTCTTTTTTTGCTTGGCAGTCCCTTGTGGAGTTTTTTGGTACCTTGTCGAGAGAGTGGGCTTTAGAGTGCATGAAAGACCTTTTACTGGTTAATTTGAGGGCCAACCTTCAGATAATTGTGCAGGTGCATTTTGAAACTTCTTCTTTCCATTTGGATTCCTTTATTATTTCTGTTGTTCTATGAATTAAGATATGTTATGCCTTTGCAGGTGGCAAAGGAATATTGTGAGCAATTAGGAGTAGATGCATGTATAAAACTTTTTGAGCAGTTCAAATCTTACGAGGGTTTGTACTTTTTCCTTGGCTCATATCTGAGCTCCAGGTAATTTTTTTATGCTGCTGCTGATGGTCCACTCCTGGGAAAAGGTCGAGGGCTTCATCTGATTATTGTTTTATCCAGTGAGGATCCTGAGATTCACTTCAAGTATATTGAAGCCGCTGCAAAAACTGGACAGATTAAAGAGGTTGAACGCGTGACTCGAGAATCGAATTTCTTTGATGCAGAGAAGACTAAGAATTTCCTTATGGAGGCCAAGCTTCCCGATGCACGCCCACTTATCAACGTATGCGATCGGTTTGGCTTTGTCCCTGACCTGACGCACTACCTTTACACAAACAACATGCTTCGATATATTGAAGGTTACGTGCAAAAGGTATTTTTCTTTAAAACTTGTTGCAGCAAGGGTGATTTTTGCATACCGCCAGAAGAAGTTTAGAGGTTATTCTCCTTTCTGTTAGGTCAACCCGGGAAATTCTCCTTTAGTAGTGGGACAGTTGATAGATGATGAATGCCCTGAAGACTTCATAAAGGGCTTGATCCTCTCCGTCCGTTCTCTGCTACCAGTGGAGCCTCTTGTCGAGGAATGCGAAAAGAGGTGACCCTTACATACGCTTATTCTTCCCATACTATTGTCATAGTGTAGCTTATTTTATATGCGATATTATTAACATATTTAATGCGTTCTACAGGAATCGTCTTCGATTACTCACTCAATTCTTGGAGCATCTTGTGAGTGAAGGAAGCCAAGATGTGCATGTACACAATGCACTGGGTAAAATTATCATCGACAGCAACAACAACCCTGAGCATTTTCTCACCACGAACCCTTACTACGATTCCCGTGTTGTGGGTAAATACTGCGAGAAACGGGATCCGACTCTTGCAGTTGTGGCCTATAGGAGAGGTCAATGTGACGATGAACTCGTTAATGTTACAAATAAAAACTCTCTGTTCAAACTACAAGCAAGGTAGCTTATATCTGGTTTGGTTGCTTTCTTGTAGAAATATATCTCTCGCTGTCTGACATCTTTTCCCATACTTGTCTTATAGGTATGTTGTTGAGAGAATGGATGCTGATCTTTGGGTGAAGGTACTGAACCCTGAAAACGAGTACAGGAGACAATTAATAGATCAAGTGGTGTCTACAGCTTTGCCTGAAAGCAAGAGCCCCGAACAAGTATCGGCAGCTGTAAAGGCCTTCATGACTGCCGATCTTCCTCATGAGTTGATCGAGCTTCTCGAGAAGATCGTGCTTCAAAATTCTGCATTTAGTGGAAACTTTAACCTTCAGAATCTCCTTATCCTGACAGCAATCAAGGCAGATCCTTCTAGAGTCATGGATTATGTTAATAGACTCGATAACTTTGATGGGCCTGCTGTTGGGGAAGTGGCTGTGGAAGCTCAACTTTACGAGGAGGCTTTTGCAATCTTCAAAAAGTTCGACTTAAATGTTCAAGCTGTTAATGTCCTGCTCGACAATATCCAGAGCATTGAGCGAGCTGTAGAGTTTGCTTTCCGTGTTGATGAAGACGCTGTTTGGAGCCAGGTAGCAAAAGCTCAACTCCGAGAGGGTTTGGTCAGTGATGCAATCGAGTCCTTTATCCGGGCAGATGACGCCACTCAGTTTTTGGAGGTCATTCGGGCAGCAGAGGATGGTGATGTGTACCATGACTTGGTGAAGTACCTTTTGATGGTTAGACAGAAGATCAAGGAGCCCAAGGTTGATGGAGAACTCATATATGCATATGCAAAGATTGATAGACTGAGTGATATTGAAGAGTTTATACTCATGCCCAATGTGGCAAATCTGCAAAATGTGGGAGATAAGTTGTATGACGAAGCTCTGTATGAGGCCGCAAAAATAATATATGCCTTCATCTCCAACTGGGCTAAATTAGCTGTCACACTTGTGAAGCTGAAACAATTTCAAGGTGCTGTTGATGCTGCCAGGAAAGCCAACAGTGCAAAGACATGGAAGGAGGTTTGCTTTGCCTGTGTCGATGCTGAGGAATTCCGCTTGGCTCAGATCTGTGGTCTAAACATTATAGTCCAGGTTACTTTCCACTTAGCTTGCCAATTTTTTAGTTTCCTCCTTTTTTTACCAATTATGCTATCTGTGTTCAATCTTCTGCTGACAAAAGTGGGTCTGCTTTTGAGAGTTTCTTTCATTGGTTGTTTCAAAGATGAAAGTTTTGTTCTCTCCTTTGACATAGATGTAATCTTAATTGCTTTAGGTGGATGACTTGGAAGAAGTTAGCGAATATTATCAGAACAGAGGGTGCTTCAATGAACTCATCTCTCTCATGGAGAGTGGTTTGGGTTTGGAACGTGCACATATGGGTATCTTTACCGAATTGGGCGTCCTATATGCAAGATACCGCCCAGAGAAGCTTATGGAGCATATTAAATTATTTGCAACACGTCTTAATATCCCTAAGCTTATCCGAGCCTGTGATGAGCAGCAACACTGGAAGGAGCTAACTTATCTGTACATCCAGTATGATGAGTTTGATAACGCAGCGACTACCATCATGAATCATTCTCCTGAAGCATGGGATCACATGCAGTTCAAAGATGTCATTGTTAAAGTTGCTAGCGTGGAACTCTATTACAAGGCAGTGCACTTCTATTTGCAAGAACATCCTGATCTGATCAACGACATGCTTAATGTGCTTGCTCTTCGTCTGGATCATACACGTGTTGTTGACATCATGCGAAAGGTTTGTTAAGTCTTGACTGATGACGCAAGAAGCACCTGACTTTTCTTTTATGGTTATTTTAGTCGTATGACAAGTGTGTGCCACTTCAATCTTCAGGCTGGTCATCTGCGCCTTGTGAAGCCCTACATGGTTGCCGTTCAAAGCAACAATGTTTCTGCTGTAAATGAAGCCCTCAATGAAATTTATGTTGAGGAAGAAGATTACGATAGGTTGCGTGAATCTATTGATTTACATGACAATTTTGATATGATAGGGCTCGCGCAAAAGGTGATTTGTAATTCCATTTTCTCTCGCTTGATATCTTAGTGAGGATTAGTCATCATCATTCCTTTTCTCAACATGATACAGATTGAGAAACATGAGCTTCTTGAAATGAGACGAGTAGCTGCTTACATCTACAAGAAGGCTGGCAGGTGGAAGCAATCAATTGCCTTGTCCAAGAAGCACAACCTTTACAAAGATGCAATGGAAACGGCATCACAGTCTGGTGATCGTGAACTGGCAGAGGAGCTCCTTGTTTATTTCATTGAACAGGTCTTCTGTTGTTTTCTCAAGATTTCCTTGTTTATTCTGCTGACGTTTATACAGCTTTTCAATGTCTTGCTTGTGCTGCATATTTTTCTTTTCCTGATGTTTTCTCCTTGTCGCTTTGATGCAGGGGAAGAAGGAATGTTTTGCATCCTGTCTCTTTGTGTGCTACGATTTGCTTCGGGCAGATATTGTCCTTGAGCTTGCTTGGATGAACAACTTGATAGATTTTGCCTTCCCATACTTACTACAGGTAGATCCTCATTCTTTACTTAAAGTTTCTTCTTTGTACGTGCATTTTGTCTTCAAGTACTCTGCTCGTGCTGATTGCTGGTCTGAAAATGATTTTCTTTACTGGTTCTTGGCCACTCACAAGTGCCTCGTACCACACAATTACTGAACAATAACGAGATTGATAAACAGAAAAGAGAAAGATTCATCTCCCTTTGGTGGAACAGCTCTCTGTTTAATCTGCTGCCTACCCATGAAAAATCAAATCATTTGATGTGCTGTGCATATTGGTGTCTGATTTACCATTTTCCTGTCGCAGTTCATCCGAGAGTACACCGGTAAGGTTGATGAGCTCATAAAGGACAAGATTGAAGCGCAAAATGAAGTCAAGGCCAAAGAGAAGGAGGAGAAGGATACCATGGCGCAGCAGGTACTGTCTTTTGCTCCCCCCAAAATACTTCCCTTAGCCAATCATGCGAGTCTCATAATTTGTCGATAATGAGCTGGATCAGAAGGAACTGACAAATATTCATTCTTATGACAGAACATGTATGCCCAGTTGCTGCCTCTCGCATTGCCGGCACCACCTATGCCTGGCATGGGAGGCCCTGGGATGGGAGGAGGATTCGCCCCGCCTCCACCAATGGGCGGAGGAATGGGGATGCCACCAATGCCGCCTTTTGGGATGCCACCGATGGGAAGTTACTGAGGTATACCATGACAGACCATTTCTTGCCATGGAGTCTTTAGGGTAGCAACCATAGCCTATGAGAGGTAGGAAGCTTTTTTTGGGGGGGGGTTTCCCTGGGAGATGGGGAGAGCGAGTGAGAAATGAGGGGGATCGTTTTGAATAATGTGCAAACCAAACAGTTTTGTATCTTGCTTGGGGGTTGTGGTGGCGGAGATATTGTTGTGTAATATTCTTTTCTCGTACTATCTGTGAGGGTACAGCCGCATTATTCTTTTCTGCTCGATGGGCCTGGACCAATGGGGGCCTTCTTTTTCCTAAAGTAAACGTCCCCCCGAAGGCGGTTTCTGGACTTTTGTCGTGTTGTTTGATGGAAGTCCGCCCAATCAGTCGAGCGAACCAAATATTTCCAAACCCTAATATCTTCGACCTAGTGACGCCAATTCCAACCGCCTATCGACTAAAAAAAATTCTGAGGAATTTTTATCTGTATCTTTTTGTTTCTCTCTGCTCGTGGCTTGTATATTTCTCGTAATATCAACACATGATTATTTATGTTTTTTTGTTTCTTCGTACTCGTGGCCTGTATATTTCTCGTATTACACCCGCAACCTTCATAGTTTCACTCTGAGTCGAATTGTATTATACCCGCAACCTTGAACTTGTAACTGTTGCCCAAGAGCAGTGCAGTAAAACAATATGTCAAGCGCATTTTCTTCACCTGTATTAGAAGAACATGTGAAGAACGTCGTCTTATAAAGAATTATATAATAAGTACTCATTGAGTCGAGAATTCAGATAATCTCTCCTACTCGATTTCAGCAGCCTACACTTTGTTAGCCATAAGTACATGTCCAACTCTAGTATTATTGTCGTTCGTATATACAACAACCTTCGGTCACGCTTGCAACATTATCAACTTCATGAAATTTTTCTTCATGTGTATTTTCTTATCTTAATAAAAGCACCTTACCCCAACACTACCTTTAGATTTAGTCATGCTTAGTGTTTTACATTTGTCATGGGTCCTTATCTCACCCATCAACTTTTTATCAAGGAGAAACTGTACCTCATCAATTGTGTCTCCCCAAAATTTCTGTATGAAGCGGACAGTAACATAACAACAACATCGCCTGAGAGTCAGTGATCTAATGGGAGGGCTTCCACTGCTCCGCGGCTGATGACTGCAAGACAATCTCCGATGTTCGATACGATGAGTCTTCCTTGGGATATCAATGCAACATGCACCGCCACTTGCATCCTCATCACCATTCCTCCTCATGAATACTTCATTGGCTTTTCGGAAAGCGTCTCTAATTGATGGTCTTTTATATCGGAACCACCCCGAGTAACCTCTTCCTTGATGTTAGAGTCCATATGCTCCTCTGCTAACTCAGCGGCCTTTTCTTCTCCATGACCGTCAAATACCCCGAAGAAATCCTATAACAGCACAACAATAATAATCGGGATCCCAAGACAGATGACGCCGCGGTTGGAATGCTCGTGAAAACCATAAAATCCCATGGAATGGACGAGGCCAAAAAACCTCTTACCAGCTTCACTACTCCCATCTTTGTGGACGGCTGAAGAGAATCTATCTTCCAACCACTTCCCCTCTTTCCTTTTCGAGAGTAAACTGATTACCCATCTCCTGCTGCCTCCACCTCAACTTCCTCAGCACCCAGCTCCTTCTCGTCGCCCTTCCAAGCACCCAACTCCAACTTCATCGTGGTGGCCACCGGTATGCATAACCTTGCCGGTCACTTCCTGTTGATGACGGGAGCAGAGCCGCAACCCTTCATCGGCCGGGATTTTATCCTTTTTCGAGTTTGAGAGAATGTTGTTGTCGATGATGGAAGGAAGAAGAAGGAAGAAGGCATGTAACGAGCCTGAATGAAAGTTGAATTGTGAAGAAGGAAAATGGCAAAGAGGGCTAAGGTTTGGTTATATCTATATATGATTGGTGGTAACGTGCGTACGTGTTTGAGGAGGATCGAATCTTATTATTTACTTATGCTTTGTCGTTATTACTGTTAGTGTCTTTGAAGTGGATGAGATCAAATATCATGACAAGACACACCAGTTACAAGCAGGTACAACTGTTTGCATCTCTATTGGGAAAAAATAAAAGTAAAAATAAGTAAATATTCCACGGTCTTTCATACCCCACCAAGCCCGAGAGTTTTCTTTTGTAAGTTGATTCTCCACATTTGGGTTACAAAAATACAATAAGCAAAACCCAACCCCGTGAAACTTGAAGACAATAAGCTTCCAAATGCTAAATGTGATGTGGACCCCCCCCCCCCCCCCCCCCCCAAACAACCTCTTTATTCAACGCGGAGGCTGTCGGAAGTCGAAGCTATCGTGGCCGCAGCCCAAGACTAAATATACTCCCCTTACAAAGACCCACCCACACATCTCCTATTTACCGCACAGTGAACAGGGAGCGATTCCCTCTGTCGTTCCTGCATCAAAACTAACAAAATTCTTATAAAGGCCGAATTAATTTCCTCGGCGCCCAGAGTAGCATTTCAGTGGTTCCTCCGCGACTGCCAATGGATAACAAATGAAAAAGGGTATCAGGATGTAGCATCTTCGTGAACTCGTCGAAAGTAGGCTGTATTTATATGCCATTTACCTCGATTTCTTCAGTTATGTCCTTCATCTTCTCAGCAATCTCCCGTTTTTTCTGTCCGGCTACAAGTACCAGAAAAGACCAGGAACACACGAAAGGAAGAGTGAAGCCTCTCGACATTGTTAATCCGGATCTTCCCAGCTAGGAAAAAGGGGGAGAGGAGAAAAACAACACCCACCAATGTTGGACATCTCCTCCAATCTCTTGGAAGTCCTCACTGCAAACCTCTGGAAGGCAGGGCTGCAGAAGAAACAGAGCGATAGTTAAGGAGGCAACTCAAATTAATTTACAACACAACAGCAAGTAAAACTGAAACCAAATATCTCAATCCACAACTTAACACCCACAAAGAACAGGACTGATACGAGCTACTTTCATTCGTGCGAAAACCACGAGATAGGGGGGCGACAAGACCGGGGAATCGAAGTGTTCCCATCTGAAGCTTAGCATGAGCTTCATAGACAGATTCCATGTACATCACCAGGGATTCCCCCCCCTCCCCCCCCCCCCCCCCCCGAGGAAACCAGGTACTTGCTTCCTCACAATAAATGGCCGATTCAAACAAAAATCCAAGCGCGTGGTTCATCGCCGGTAATTCGTTCCGTAACATATTCTACTTAGATCACAATCGAAAAGACAGGAAGGGATGGACAAAGAGAGGAACCTGTTGGCGAGGCCATTGACGACGATCTCGTTAACGAGGTAGGACATGACCCTGTGCATGAAATTCCCCCCCGCCATCTCCCCGATCGAGATCCCTCCCAACAACCCTAATTTGATCTTCCTCTTTTCCTTCGCAGAAGAATAATAATTCGGGGAATATGGGCCGGGCTACGCAAGCCCGGGCCCAGTAATTCAGCTTTGGGGATTGTGGGTCTCGTTTAAGTTTTGGTCAGATTTGGCCCAATCTCCATAACAATCTACAATTACAACATCATGAATAAATGTAGTACCACAATTACTAAAAAAAAAAATTGAAAGTTATTAGGAGGAATTTCAGCTCATTTCTCGATACATTACAATAATTAACATTAGATCTAAATTGATCTATGCATAACCAAACATTATAATATATTAATGTAAAAATATATATTAAATTGAGGCCAACCCAACCTTCTTGCTTTTTTGGGTTTTGGCCATGAAATTCTTCTCCTATTTATTATTTTTACTAATTTTGAGGAAAAACACCACCAAAAAAAATAATTATTATGTCAGCTGGAAGGCCATCAGACTCTCTCCTATGCGGCCATCCTCTGCGGCTCTCTGTACAGCTGATCCCCCCATGGCGGCATCATCTCGTATGCCGTCTTCCCGTACCCGTAGTGGGGTTGGGGGTGGTTCTGTTCTCCGAGGATCATCGCGTCCTCGGCTGCTGGCGCGTCCTTCACCAAGGAACTCACCCAGGACAAATCAGGCTCCTCTGCGGCCGGTCCAGAGTATGCTGTGTTCGGTGTGTTGCTGCTTCTCAACCTCATTGATGCGGACTTCCTGAGCTTGTTCAGCTCGTCTCCCTGCATGCCCCAGTCCAGTTTCCCATCTGGGGAGCTCCAGTCATTGAGGTTTGAGGCCATCATCGAGGCGTTGCTCGTGGCGCCCCGATCGATGAAGCTCTGGCTCCGCTTCGCGAAGGCAGAGGACCTGGAGTTCATGACTGCCGCGGCAACTGCACTGGATGAGTCGAAGCCGTGCGAGCTAGCAGGCTTCCTTGCAGGCGAGGAAATTGCGGAGGCAGGGTAGCTCGAGCGGAGCAGATTCGCATTCTGGCGAATCTGCATACCCGTAGGGGACTGTAACTGGGTTGTCGGGGTGGATGGTCTCGAGGGCACCTGCAACTGAGAGATCAATGAATGATCGAGAGACCCGACAAACATCTCGTCCAGGTTTGTGGGGTTCAGTTCCCCCATCCTGCTGAAGCAGGAAGGGGAGGATGTGAGACGAGATATCTCATCCATCAACTGCTGCTGTTGACGACTCGCAGCTTGAGCTTCCAACCCGAGCAACTCCATCTCCAAATCCATGTCACGAGCGCTTAACGCAGCCTTAAGCCGGCTGCTCGACAGCTGCAGGGAAGGAGGGGTGGCCTTCGGTTTGTTCTGCCATGAGCCCATGTTCACGTTCTTGGGAGATGAGGAGATTGCCAGAGGAGATATAGCAGTGGCGGCAGGCATCGACATCGGGGATGAAGTACCGAGCGACATCGCACTCAGCGTCGACATGTCAAGGCCGGAAGCCGAGTAGGAGTTTGGAGAAGGCATGGCAGACCCTGTCGAGGCATAAACCGGACGCAGTTCTTCGGGTTTGTGGGCAAAGAAACAGACTTTGCGGGAACAGCCGGTCTCGTCCTTGCACAACCGGGTCCTGTACTGAGCAGGGTGGAGCCACGACTCAAACACCCCGTGAGCATACTCACAGGAGTCTCCCTTTTGACATGATCCTTTCCGGAACTCGGGGCAGGGGACGCAGGTATAAGGGTATTTGCGCGGGTCTCTCCTCCTGGCGTTCTCCCCTGGATGAACGAAGGGGCACTCTGTCCAATCGTGGGAGTAAGCCCTCGAGCACGGCTTGATCTTAAATGCGTACATCCTGAACTCGTCCGTGCTGTAGATCCCGTTGTTAATATCCGGTAAAGAGATGTCAAGGGGATACTCCCTCTTCTCGCATCCTTCCTTCGTAGGCGACCCCGAAACAACCAACTTCTCCTCGTTCGAAACCATGCTCTCCGCATCGGAACTATCCTGCTCGCCTCTCAGCAACGCCTCAATACCCTTCCTCATAGAATCACACCCACGAGACCTCAAGGGAGGGGCCATCACGTTGATCGGCTTGTTTCCACTACCATCCGCACGATCGGCATCCGCAGAAGCCTCCAACAGAACCTTGACGACTTCCATAGAGGAAGCCGAGCCACCCGAGACAGCACAGTGAAGGGCGGTCGCCTTGTCAGACCCACAAGCCCGATTGACATCACACTTGCCTGACTCAATCACATACTTCAACACCTTGGTGCTCCCAAACATGGCAGCAATCATGAGGGGAGTCCTCTCCTCGAGTCCCATCTTCCTCGAGCCCATCCTCCGGCCATACCAGAGCCCGGACCCATCGGCATCCCGGCCTCCCTCCTCAGCTTCCCTCCTGAAGGCCAGGAGGTCATCGGAGGCTGCCAACTCGAGCAAGACATCATCTTCCTTCTTGTAAGAATCGCCCATGACTAAAACCACAGGGACGGAACACGGCAAACCTCAAAATTCCTGGGAATTGCAGGGAACACGAAGCCTTGTGAGATTACTGCAACCAAATGAATTTACGACAGAGTCAGGCAGGAATTGACATGGGGTTTAGAACAGAATCAGAGGTTCATAAATATAAAGGGGTAGGAAGCGGAGTGGGGGGGGGGAGGGGATAACATTTCTAGAAGCTACAGATATTTCTCGGAAGCAACCTCTCAAGAAAATTCAATTCACGAAAATTAAAAGAAAAAAAAGAGTAATTAAAAAGATTCCCTTTGCTGGAAAACCACACAAATTTACGCCAAACTAGCTGACAAACACAAGCGAAAAAGAAAGACTAAGTCTCAAAGCAGGCCGTCGCTTTCTTTCCACATCACCACAGTCACGGAGACAGGCTACCCATGTAATAAACAGGAATCGGTCCGAAAGGAGAAGGGTTGAGGGAGGTGGGTTTTTAATATAATTTAAAAAGTTTGAACTTTTATCCCGACCCAGAAAAAATTCACACAAAAAGACCGAAGCGTCGATCCACCGATCGAAGCCCCTAGAAACTACAGGACAACCACAAAGAGAACAACAATCTTGAGGGGGGGCGACAAAAGGCAGTAGTACCTATGAGTATAAATCCTGCTGCAAATAACACTTGAGGTAGGACGATGATGTAATAATGATAATAAGAATATGAAGCGTGGAGGTTCGGGCGGGAGGTTGGGAGATGGAAGACGAATGGGTTTGGATGTGGATGACGGGGGGTTCTTATGATTGTGCCGATTTTGAGGAGGGGAGATGAAGAAGAGTGGGAAAGGGGAAGGAAACTGCGTCTTCTCTTCCTCCTCCTCCCTCTTTATTTTTTATAATTAAGCCTTCAAAGGTAAGGGGGAAGCAGTCTCTGTTCGTAAGACTGCAGCCAATCAGATTCAGCCACGTAATTCTTGTAATAAAAGAAGGAGATGAATTAAAAATTCTGAGGGCTAAGGCTATGCCATCCATCTACTGGGTTGGTGGGGTGGGGGGGGGGGGGGGAGCTCAAATGAAATGCAAATTCATGACAAATGTTCATTTCATCCCCAAAACATTGTTTCATCGTCGGAATCTCAGAAAGTTTACCAAAACTCTTTGATACTGTTGTGATTGCCCCCCTCCCTCCCTTTCCTTTCTTTTTTTAAAGAGAAAACAATTAAAAAAGAAGTTGGGTTTTGGGAGACTTTGTTCACTCTTTGATTAATATAGTAGTAGATATTATACTAAAAATAGTTAGCACTAAGATCGTGGGAACTGTCACACGAGGTGCTCCAACTTCGCAACGATAATATATTCCCCCATAGTTCTTGTCCTTTTTCCTTCTTACATTTTGTCCCAAGTTCAAGGCCAGCCAGGGTCCGGTCCGAGGTGTGTGCGACGAGAGACCATTGCGCGTCCTCCTCTCCTCTGGTACAGGCGGCCACCTCCTTTCCACGATCCTTCCTAAGTCCTAACTGTGTGCGATATTATCGTCCCAGAGGGGAGGGGGGACACAAGAATGTTGGGCCCCCTCCCTAGTCAGCCGTCCACTAATTGCTCCCCACTTTGAACCATAAAGAA
Organism: Melastoma candidum; assembly: GCA_023653495.1. Classification (NCBI taxonomy): domain Eukaryota; kingdom Viridiplantae; phylum Streptophyta; class Magnoliopsida; order Myrtales; family Melastomataceae; genus Melastoma; species Melastoma candidum. Next base: position 3,136,060 of record CM042886.1, read on the forward strand.
AAGAAAAGAAAAAGTCCCAAAAGCAAGGCTCCACTGGGGGGGGGGGGGGGGGGGGGTGTGAAGATGATGGGGAGGCCATTTCTTCCACGTGAAGGTGATGGGATAAGGAACCAAGGATGATGATGATGATGATGATAAAAAGTAGAAGATGAAAGGAAGATTTCCTTTTGATTTCCTCTGTAATTTCTTCGAGGAAGATGCACATACACCTTCCTTGGGTGGGATGACATAAATAATAATTTCATCATATGGATTGGATTACAGTGGGATTGATAGTGGAGTGGGATCGCCCTTCCCCTCCTCCCTCCCTCCCTCGCTTAGTCAAGACAGTGATGAATGGGGTGAAATGGCCAGGGCGACTTGGTTTTTACACCTTATCTAAAATCTTAAATAGTATGTAATGTAATAATAGAGGGTTACATTTTCATGACATCTATCTTGTTATTATTGTGATTGAGGAAAATTTTTGGGGTACTGAATTTTCCAAAGGGCTAAGCTCGTGGGTTTGATTGACTTTGACTGGCAGGCATAATATTCGTTCGTTCAGGGTTCTTTAGGATTATTCTTTCTTGATCGCTGTTATGGGTGGTGGTCATTCTCATGGGAGCTGCCTTTAGAGTAGTTATCTCTACTTTGATTTGCCTAAACATGCTATTTAATGAAATCCCCAGGATTTTTTTATAAAAAAACGAACGCTATTTATCACCTTAAATGGAAAAAGAAAAAAGAGATTCAAACAAACGTATATATATGACTGGGGAAAACATTGAATTGTTCCCATGTAAATTGACTCGAATAAATAGTAAATTGTTATTGAATATGTCCTCCAACTGAATATAATAATAGAGTGAATGAATGTTATTAGGATTATAATAAGAATTATACATAGTAGTATAATGATATGATGATAAGAGTTTGATGTGAATAAGGGGGAGAGAAGGGGGGGGGGGGGGGGGGGGAAGAAGAAGTCAGCAATCTACAGCTGACAGACAACTAATCAAAAGGGTCTCATGCTATGACGAATGACATGAAATGTGTTACACCTTTCTTTCCTTGTAATAATTCTGGTGGGGTGGGGTCAGAGACAACTTGTCGTTTAATGGCACCGGTGAAAATGATTGAATATTCAAATGGGTTGACGCGTGAGGCTTCAAATGTCGCTTCTGGACGGCTTTTCTTCTTTAATTACAATTTATTATATATATATATAGAGAGAGAGAGCGAGGAGGGCCTGTCCTGTCCTGAAACATACGGGCCTGGCCTTTTTACAAGTATTTTTTATATAGGCCCAACTAAAATACACCGGAGTCCCAACCATAACCATATTTTACTTTGGGAGTCACAATGGTGTCCCATGTTAAATATGTATACGATCCTTTTAGTGCATTAGATAATGATAATTCACGCCTAGTGAGATAAATGATAATTTATCATTCGATGGTGTATTTATTTTTCATGACCTGATGAAAGAATGTCGTAATCTAAGCAAAGTAAATCTTACCATATATCCCGACGGATGCATTTCTAGTACCAATTGCTTTTGGTCATCATCTCCATTTGATTCCTTTACTTTAGGGGGTATACACTTTGTACAAGGTTTTGTATTTTCGTTCTTCGTCATTTGATGTTGTTGAGCTCTCGATTCCCACCTCTTAACACATGTCCACATAAATTACAAGTATTCTGCATTCTGCTGACAATTATACTTACATCCCATATCTCTTTTTCTCAAATTTAGTACTCCCGAAGAATTCATTTCTAAACATATTTATAAATTTTTTATTTTAAAAAGATTTTTCGACCGGAACGGGGAAATCACTAAACAAAGCGGACCAGTATTTCATTAGGAACAAAATCGTTGTCAAAATTAAAATATATATTAAAAAAAGCAATTGCAAAGCACGGCCTAATGTCAGAGAACTTGCGTCTGGCGAGGAAGACACCCGTTTCAAACCCATATTAAAGAGAAAATAATGTCGTAGAAAGAATACTTGTACAAAAGAACTATGTAAACAAACAAACAATATGATCACTCATAATCTATTCAAAAGTCTTCTATATGGTCCTTTGGATGGAACCTCTCCCTCTCCACTATTAGAGAGAGTCAGGAAGGACGTCTCACCTCCCTTACCCACCAAAGTAGGTTTGAAATTTCAAAAATTAGTCGATGCAATGAAAGTTGTGGTCCAAATCCAAAAATTATATAAAGAAAAAGAAAAGTGAAAAAGGGATATAAGATTATTAAAACAAGACAAGAGAGAGAGAGAGAGAGAGAGAGAGAGAGAGAGAGAACATTAATTATGATGTATAGGCTGTGTAGTGGGGTTAATCATTCCGTGAGATGAAACTTCATATCATATGGTAAGGCTGGTTGGTGGGGTGGGGGGGTTTTGTTTGCTTTATTCAAATGAAGAGGTAAAAAGTCAAGCTTCTGTTTCATTTTTAAACACTTTATAGAGTTAGGGTTGGACCATAATATCTAATTAAACTCCACCTACAACAAGTAGATTATGATGCCCCCCCCCCTCCTCCCTACTTCACTCCTCCTAATAAATCATCATCATTATTTATTATTAACTTCACTTATGAGATGACGTGGGCGGCGAGGCTGGCTCACAATATCTCCAACACTAGAAAGAACCACGACGTCATCACCTTCCGCTTCCATGCAAGTGAGAATGGGAATGAAACAAAACTAATAAAAGAAAGAAAGAGATATTGGAAATTTCTCACAGACAGACATGGACATGAACGGGAGGTAGGATTGGAGCTCCCCCCCGATTTCCATCTTATTACAAACCCCCCACCGCCACCAACCTTGATTTCTCATCCGCCCATATTTCCCACTTTTACCCCTCCCAACAACACCCACCCCTTCACTTTGTCCGGACAAACCCAACTTTTCAAAGGAGCACTTCCACTCGTTGTTACTTTCTAATTGACCGTCGTGGTGTCGTGCCTATGGCGACCGACGTGGAGGCGGTGCTCCACTTCCTCCGTAGCAACGGGTTTGGGGAAGCCGAGGTTGCCCTCCGCCGCGACCTCCTCGAACGTGATCGAGGTCGCAGGTCCAACGATGAGGCTGATGGCGATGATGAACTCTGTTGTTTTGAATACGAGAAGTTCTTGTTCCCCACTCCCCCTCCCGTCAGGATACATGCCTCTCCCCATGTTGCCGCCCTCCGGCTGGAGGAGGAGGATGAGGAGGAGTTTGTTAGCTTGAGGTCTTCTACCTCTGACCTCTTCTCTTCGGGTCAGGTTCTAGTGGATAAATCCCCGAATTTAATCATCGAGCTTCTTCTTCTTTCGCAATCCTGATTGATATTGTAATTCTGTTTTAGAGTTCGCGAGTCCGCATGGTCGTCGCAGTCACTCGCGGTCCGCGGACGGCGATTCGGAAGCTTCTTCTTCAGACAGAATGTCTCAGTTTGGAACAGCTCGGGAGTACCACGGTCACGATTTTGATGTGTACAACAACCTTTGGTACGATGAAAAGGAGGATGGAATGTTCTTGACCCCTTCCTTTCGGGTACTGGAGCTCGAGGATAAGTTCATCACGCCTCCAGAGCCAACTGCGTTGTGCTTCGGCGATGGCCCTGAGGATTTGTTGGTTGGCAGCGAGGGATTTCTTCGGAATGACTTGAGCAACGATTACTTGCACAAATGTAGCGGGTTTGAGTCAAACAGAGGCGTCTGGAATGACTTGCCGGACATGAGGGCAGAGTGCCTCGAACCTCATTCAGAGACCAAGGAGATGGTTCATGGGAGTTGTAAACTATCGGCTAAGTGTGAGGACGGTAATGACTCCAATTCCCGATACTTGCCAAGGATTGAGTTCGATGCAGTCAAGAAAATGGACAAGCAAGATTTCGGTGAAGAGAGGAAATCAGGTTCCATTCAATGCGGTGAGGGCGATAAAAATAGCGGCTCCCCTGGATGTGCCATCAATCAAGAGAGCAATGCAGATTGTGAAGACATGGCTTTAATGGCGGAAAATCCCGATGATGATTACGAGATATTTGATCTGCGGATCATACATAGGAGGAACAGGACAGGATTCGAAGAAAGCAAGGATCTTCCGATCGTGCTGAACACTGTCATTGCGGGGAGATATTATGTTACGGAGTACCTGGGATCTGCTGCCTTTAGCAAGGTCATCCAAGCGCACGATTTGCATACCGGTGTCAACGTTTGTCTTAAGATCATAAAGAATGATAAAGACTTCTTCGATCAGAGTTTGGATGAGATTAAGCTCCTGAAGTTGGTGAACAAGTATGATCCTGCTGATCAACACCACATCTTGCGTCTTTACGATTACTTCTATCATCAGGTGCGGTAAAAATATGTCCCTCCTGAGTTTGCAAGTCCTCAATGTCCTCAGCTATCCTTCGTGACTTTTCGGGGGAACTGTTTTCAGGAGCATCTCTTCATTGTCTGCGAACTCCTCCGAGCGAATCTCTATGAGTTTCAAAAATTCAATGAAGAATCCGGAGACGAGCCTTACTTCACGTTCGACAGATTGCAGGTACGATCGGCATTATCCCATTTCTTGAACTTTGCTCGGGTAGTCCGTCAGGCTGATGTTGTTTTTGCTCTTACCTTTGCAGATCATAACTCGACAATGTTTGGAGGCGTTGCAATATTTGCACGACCTGGGGATGATCCACTGCGATCTAAAGCCGGAAAACATCCTCATCAAGAGTTACAGCAGATCGCAGATTAAAGTGATCGATCTAGGGAGCAGTTGCTTCAAATCGGACAACCTTTGCCTTTACGTGCAGTCTCGTTCCTACAGGGCTCCGGAGGTCATCCTCGGCCTGCCTTATGACGAGAAGATCGATATCTGGTCCCTCGGATGTATCCTCGCCGAGCTCTGTTCTGGCGAGGTACACAGTCCGAACGATAGCCTCCCTCCCTCTGTGGGTCGTTTGCCTCATGATAACAACCTTTCGCTTATCTCACAGGTCCTATTCCCGAACGAGCCGATAGTAATGATACTAGCTCGGGTCATTGGACTCCTCGGCCTCATCGACGTGGAGATGCTCGAGAACGGGCAAGAAACGTCCAAGTACTTCACGGAAGAATTTGATCTGTACTACGTGAACGAGACTGACCAGTTGGAGTATGTCATACCCCAAACGAGTACCCTGGGAGATCACCTAGGGGTATCCGACATCGGGTTCCTCGACTTCCTTAAGTGCCTGCTCGAGATCGACCCCAAGAGGAGGCCGTCAGCTCGGGAGGCGATGGACCACCCCTGGCTCTCCTACGATTACTCCCTCTCCTTCTGATACCAAAAAAAAAAAAAAGAACAAACAAATCTTCTCACCTTATTAATTAACACATTCTTTCATTTGGTTGTTTATACAAATGGGCTTTCTATTAATGGGCCGGGTCGAATACGACGTTGTCCGAAAAGCCCGGACTTCCCCAAAGACAAAACTTGTGCCGAGTAATCCCACCAAAACAACTGATGAAACCCCATTTCTTGGTCATAAAGAATTTGGTGACCTGTTTTGCTTCTCCATATAATAGACTAATAAATAGATTGTGTTTGATGAACTAATACAAACTTACTATGCATAAGCAAGAGTAATAATGGTCGGTTCAGCACTTGCCTTAGAAAGGGGCACGTGTACGTCGAAGTTCAATAATTCAGGGGAATATTTGTGAACATGTTTAGAGAGGTCTTTTTACATTGGTAACCTTGTTTTCTGTCTGTTTTGGTCCTCGTTGAATTGGGCAAAAGGTTTTCTCAAAAGCCACGCAATGTAAGAAGGCCCCGGGGGAGGGGGGGTACTACCGTCATTTCGTAGCGAGCAAGACAAGAGAGGAAGTCCCGCTGGACGACAAAAAGGGGAACCATCCCCTGCCCCCACGACATGCCGAATATCAGCCGTTCGATCGTTCATCGCCCTCCTACGTCCCATGACGCAAACCCATCGAAGGGTCGAGATTTGCGGCTCACCGGATGACGCAACACCGCAAAAACAGAAAATACTGTGCGGCTCCCGTCTTCATCAGTTTTCCTTCTCATGTAAGAACCCCCGAAGTTGAGCTTAAATAACAGCTTTGACATCCTCCGCTCTCTCTGTTTAGATTTAATCGTCCTCTCTTGGAGTCTTGCCCTCCCTCCTTCCACCTCTCTGTCTAAGTTTGAATTCCTTCGCACTCCTCGACGAGCTCCGCGGAAGGAGAGACTTCGAAGGTTCTAGATAATGCTCGCGCCTCCTTCTGGGTAACTTTTGTCTGTCAGATCTAAGTGCGGGTAGTTAGTGGCGCTGGCGTCGTTCCAGTTGTTTCTTTTTGGGTTTTGGGATGGGGGTCACGTGCTGGGTGATCATGAGTTTGCGGTTGGGGATGGAGGCGTGAATGTGAATGTGAAGCTGTTTAGCTTGGTGGGTGTTGGGGGATTAAAGGTTTGGGGGCGGGGGGGAGGAGTAGTGTGTGTGTGAAGTTGAAGGTTGCTTCTTTATGTGGGCATCGTTTTCTGTCTCTGGAATTGGGCTTTTTTTTTCTGTATCTTTTGATGGCTAGAGGTTAGTAATAATAGTAAGGATAGTCGGTATGAATCGTAGTTTTAGGGTTAATCATGACCAGCGGCAGATGGTCAAGGACAGGGAGGATGACCTGGCTTTGTTCCTTGAGATGCGTATGCGGGAGAGGGAGAAGGAGAGGAGTGATCTCCTCCTTGGCACCGCGGAGGAGTTTGATGCCCCGTTAGGTATTGTCGCTCCTATTCTGGATGTTTTTGGAGTTAATGATTGAACGTGATTGAATCTGGTTGATGATAAGTTAGCTGCAAATTCTCTGTGGGGATTGTTTGTCTTGTTGTCTTGGATGTGCTGTTGTTGTCGGAGTGTTAGGTCTTTGTCCCATCCAAAAGGATTAAATCCTCATCCAGTTCATACTTTTGCTCCGTCAATCGCAAGGGACTTCCTCACGGTTTCAGTGTTCTGTTGGTGTTGCTTTATAAGCTATGAGGATTAAGGGTCTTGAATTCTTGATCAACTGTTTTCTCAAAGGGATTTGAAAAAAGCACATATTTGGAAGTTCTCCAAGCAACCCAAAAAGGGACATTGTATGTAATATCAATAAGGAAAGGCTTATTACTTTTTCACTAGTCTCGTGTGTCCATAATACCACTTTTCATGTAGGAGAAAATCTTGCTTAGGTCTGGTTCTTAGTTTTTTTTTTTTTTTTGGGTTCAATTGACAAGATATTAGATTCAGGCTTGTCCCGTATATAGCCTCAGATAATGTGTGATTTGATTAGAGTTGCAAAAAATTGCGTATTTTTTGCGTCATGGCAGGGTCAAAGCCTGGTACTTCTCCTATTTTCAACATAACATCTGTAGCACCTCCCAGAAAAACTGCTGCAGATGATTTCCTCAATTCCGACGGCGATAAGAATGACTACGACTGGTATATTATAGATTGTCTTTGTTGTATTTTCCTTTATGGATGGTGTGTGAGGATAATGCATGAAGAATATGATCTGTACTTGTGGCCAATCTGCTCATGTTTTCTCTCTCTCATCATATGCATTGCCATGCATGCTTTTTAGAGATGCAATCATCCATTGTAGAGGAAGACACATTATTCTATGTAATTTTTAAGTAATGTTGTCTAAATTTGAGTTGTTTTCCTGCTATGAAGGCTTCTCACGCCCCCGGGCACGCCTTTGTTTCCATCATTGGAGATGGAATCTCAGAAGACCCTGATGAGTCAGCTCGGCAACCCTAAGGCTAATCCTACTGTTCTAAAATCGAGAGTAAGAGCACTTAATCTGACTTCTGTCACGATTACTTTTTTGTCTTGTTTACAGAGTGGTCGTGTCATCTTTAATTATATTAAGTAGATATCAAGTATCAAAAGAAAATGCTTCTTTGATGACGAACGTTTGCTCAATGCACGGAAAATGTGTGATATTGAACAATGTGATGTCTCCCATGCACACTGCCCTTACTTTGGATTGATTTGAGGGTCAAATGAGGACTGGAAGTCACTTTGCTGAGACATAAGCAGTGCTCCTTGTATCCAACTGTTTAATGGTGTTTGCAGCTCGAAGTTATAGTTGCATGATATTGTCTAATTTCGTTATTGATTATTGTTTCTTTATGCATCTCAGTTAGCAAACTCTCTGGTGGAGCCAGTCCCTGTGAGGACTAGTTTGGCAACCCGACAGCCAGTTTCCACTCCTGGACTTAGTACATCAGTTGGTGGAGTGAGTTGCCGCCCTTCCTCGTCTGGGGGTCCTGGATCAAGACCTGGGACTCCTACTGGCCGGTCTACTTTAACAGCCTCTAAACCGTCTAGATCTTCTACTCCCACATCTCGTCCAACTTTGTCATCAAGTAGACCTACAGCTACCTCCAGTAAACCCTCCCCTATTGTTGCCAAACCCGCCCTCTCATCATCTAAACCAGCAACTTCAGTAACAAAGCCTTCACCTACTTCCAGGTCAACTACTCCTTCGAGGTCGACCCCGAGATCTTCAACACCTACTAGCAGACCTACTGTGCCTCCACCTAAGCCAATATCAAGATCAGCTACACCCACACGTCGACCTTCTACACCAACTAGTGCCCCGGGCGTATCTGCTCCTCAGACTAAGGTCTCTTCTGTGACAAAGCCCACTACTACTGCATCGAAAAGTTCAGTGCCATCTCGTGGAGCTTCCCCAACCGTGAAATCCAGACCCTGGAAGCATTCTGAGATGCCAGGTTATTCTCTTGATGCTCCACCAAATCTAAGGACGACACTTCCTGAGAGACCACTTTCAGCAACAAGAGGAAGGCCTGGTGCACCTAATGCACGTTCCTCTTCTGTAGAACCTGGTCCCACTGGAAGACCCAGGAGGCAATCATGCTCACCGTCAAGAGGGCGTCTTGTGAGTGGGGGCTTACATGCCAGCAGAAGTTCTGTTCCGGCCGTGAGCCGGAGTCATCTCAAGGTCAATGATAATGTGAGCCCTGTGGTGTTAGGCACAAAGATGGTGGAGAGGGTGATTAACATGAGGAAGCTCGCCCCGCCTAAACAAGAGGAGAAACATTCTCCACGCAGCAACATATCTGGGAAGTCTGCTACGTCCCCAGATGGCTCAGGTTTCGGTCGAACACTGTCAAAGAAGTCTCTTGATATGGCCATAAGACATATGGTAAGCGATGACATTGTGTTTTTGGATGTTATACTAATCGAAAGGTTTTGATCTATACCTTTGTTTTTCTCTGGGATCCAGGATATAAGAAGAAGCATTCCGGGCAACTTACGACCATTGATGACGAACATTCCTGCATCATCCATGTACAGTGTGAGGACAGGGACAGGCCCTACACGGGGCCGGACGGCGAGCGTCTCAGACTCTCCACTTGCCACCAGCAGTAACGCTAGCTCTGAGGTGAGCGTCAACAATAACGGTATCTACGTGGAGGTGAACGAACTGTTGTCAGAAGACGGGGTCAGCGAAAGGGATAACCATTCTCCCGGCATCCTGCGAGGAAGGCGATGATTGTGATGATGGGGGTCACATTAGAGGTTATTAGGATTCCACATTGTTGTTGGTGCGTCTGGTTGTTATTTAGGTGCTGTCAGCTCCGTTGCAGTGTTAGACTGCCTGTCCCCTGTTCCGAGCGGGTGAGATGTTCAGGGAGCGAAGCTTATGTGACTTTCTTGTGATTGACTGTTGCTACTGTCACTACTTCCCCGGCCACTTTCGACTCCTGTGTTGTTCAACCCAACAGAAAAATGGCACGAGCCAAGCGATCAGGCAGAACTTGCAAAGAAGAGAGAAAAAACTAAAGGGACCGGGATTTCTGTCAATCCTTTGGGTTGAGTTGAACAGTATACTGGAGCATGCCTTCTTCACCATTGCCATGTAAACTCCTACTTCTACTCCTGTGCCATGGATGCTGAACAAACTGAAGTGGGACTGTGGCCGATATCGAGACTATCTGATCAGGAGTCGGCTATCTGATCTCTTTCTTGTTTCATTGGTTGCTTAACCTTCCTCAAGGACTTGGATCTTTCTGGAAACATGCTCCGGCTTGTCTAACTGCATTGAACTTACTGGTCGGGATCATCCCCAAGGAGCTGAGTTTCTTGAATAATCTTCAGATCCTGTCCCCAAGCCGAAACAACCTCACTGGGACGATTCTGCCTTTTGCTTGGCCATCCATGAATACGAATTCACTCGAAGTGAAGGGACTCCAGGGGGCCATCCCTGACTCACTCGGGTCTACTCGAGGCATCCAATCCTTTTGCGCTGGGAGAAATGAGCGGTCAGGTCCAATTCCGTCGCGAGTATTCCACCTGTCATCTCTCGACCTTCCGTACAGCTGGCTCGAAGGAAGCCTTCCTTTGAGTACGTCTGCCCCTCCACCCAATATCTTCAGGATTTTGGAATCGGCTTCAACAACATATCCTGCCCGAGGGTTTCTCGATCTGCAACAATCAAGTTCATGGCTCTATCTCTTACTAATCTGGAAGTCCAAGACATGTGGGGAAACCAATTATCTGGGATCATCCCGGGGAGCATCAGGAAGTTGCGAACTCTGAAGTTGCTGAACCTTGGCCTCAAACAAGCTCAGACGGTTTAAACCCACATGCGCGCAGGCTTCACAAATAATAGAGTGATAAGTAAATGTCGTTCTCATCGAGAATGATTTCCGAAAACCATTTAGTAAACTGAGGTTCTTAACCAACAAAAACTCAGTTAATCATGAATACAAACAAAAAACAAAAATTAAAGTAAAACGTCGTCATAAAACAAAAACGAAGAAAAATTAAAACTCCCTTCTCTCTCAATGGCTCTTCTCTGGACACGGCTCTCACGTTAATCCCCTTGTTCTGTAAACACTCAAATTTCTTAGAGTTGAACAGAAAATTAGAGTTACTACTTGGTATTAATCATGGAAACATTCCCACGACATTCTCTCGAGCCCTTCAAGATTGGTAGTATAACATTTAGTGACTTAGCAATGAAACATTTAGTATCTTGCATTTATTACAGTTTAGATTGACTATACAGACAGCATCATGTAAATACATTTCAACCTCAGTTTGAAATCTTTCATGGCATCAGAGCAAACCTCCGATCTCGCGCTTCCGCCCTTGTCGTCGCTTGTAACCTCGGTCACCCACAACTTGATTCATCTCCCTAGCTTCAATTCAGCCACCGCGACGTTGCCACTCCCGAAACTTGCCCTCGACTCGACGTCTCCCCTTGGCTTCACTTTGGCCACCTAGACGCTGCCTTTCCCAACAACAACCCCTGCAGGCATGTTGTTGTCCTCGCCGTAGGCCTCGACTACCTTCGATGCACTGCCTCACCTAGGCTTCTCCTCGGCCACCACGTCGTTGTCCATCGCGATGACAACGCCTCCATCTCTAGGTTTGCCATCTTTTGCGCCGCTGCCTCTGATTACCAATATTATCACTGTCAAGCTTTTTCACGGCAACTATCCTCTTTGGTTGTTGCTGGCTTTGTCATATCTCTTCACTTATGACCTCATGCCTTCCTTATATGGATGGAAGTGTGAGACAACCATCCACTGAGCTTGTCTTACCGAATGGTGTGAGGATTTCAAATCCCGAACTACAGTCTTGGCCGAAAACAAATCATGCCATCCGAACGAATCTTCTAGCAACAATGACGTCAGAGATGATGCTTGAGGTTTATGATATCCTACCCACTTATGAGATATGGTCGACTCTCCAACGATGTTTTCTTCAAGCAACCCTAGCACGCGAATTGGAGCTCCGTGATCGCCTATTATCTCTCCGCCTAACGAATCAGACCATGACGATCTATCTTAGTGACATCAAGAATATTGCAAACCAACTTGCGACAATTGGGAAACCACTCCGTTCGCACTCATCCACGATCGTACCCCAGACTACTCCTTGCTGTGGCCGTTTGGGTGCTTATATTTTCCCTACACCAGACATCTCGCAAGGCACAAGCCTTCAATAAGGGCTGTTCCCTGTGTATTTCTCGGTTATTCCGATTCTCACAAAGGCTACTGCTGTTATGACCCAATTACTAAGCGGCTCTATATCAGTCGTCAGGTCCGATTCATTTCCCTATTGAGACTTTCTCCTTCGACATCCCACAACATCACTTGACGATCCCAATGCCGTTCAAATACCGTTCATGTTGCCAGTACTAAACTCGCAGCCCGTGCAGGATGTCACTCCCACAGTCTTGGTGCCTCCCGTCATACCATCTGCTTCGATTGGATCTATCCCATCACAGCAGACAACTCCTTTGCATTCCCCTTCAGTTACGACACCTCTTGTGGAAGCACCTTCCTCCACTGCGGCTCCGTCATCTACTGTAACGACTAACGCGGCGGCTCCCCCTTCTCGGCATCCCATGGTGACTCGCACGCGTGATGGAACTCGTTGTCCCCACATCCTTCTCAGTCTCGAGGCTCGGTCTCTACCGCAGGCCCCTACATCCTATCAAACGGCGCTCTCAATTACAGCTTGCAAGGCTGCAATGAACGCGGAATATCAAGCTCTTCTCTCCAACCGCACATGGTCCCTCGTCCCTCCTCATCCTTCTTAGAATATTATCAGCTGTTGATGGATATTCAAACTGAAAACGTGCCCCGAAGGCACAATCGAACGTCATAAAGCTTGTTTGCTTGCACAAGGATTCCACCAACGTCCGAGACTTAATTTCAGGAGACATATAGCCCTGTCATCAAACCTGCCACCGTTCGTCTGGTCTTGACCGTCGCCGTTTCTCGTGGCTGGGCCCTTCGCCAATTAGATGTTCGCAATGCCTTTCTTCATGGCGACATCTCTGAAGTTGTGTACATGAAGCAGTCGCCCAACTACCTCGATGCCCGCTTCCCACACCATGTGTGTCGACTGTAGAAATCCCTCTACGGCCTCCGTCAAGCACCTCACGCTTGGTTCAACTGTTTCTCTACAGTTCTTTTATCATTGGGATTCACGCAGGGTCACTCGGATACCTCCTTACTTTACTTGCACACAAGTATTGTGACGATCTTACTACTTGTCCATGTTGATGACATGCTTCTTGTTGGACCCGATTGCCACAAGTTGGATGCCCTCGTCACAGCCCTTTCCAGTCGCTTTGTTCTCAAGGATCTTGGTTTTCCGTCTCACTTACTCAATGTGCGCATCGAGTCATTTGCGCAGGGCCTCTTTCTCTCCCAAGCTCACTACACCGAGCAATTATTGCAGAAATATAATCTCAGTGAGTGCCAGTCAGCTAAAACTCCCCTGTCGCCGAAGTTTCAGCCGAGTTTCGACGCTCCTCTTACTGACAACCCCATTGAATTTCAAGAATTGATTAGATCACTCCAGTACCTCACCATGACTCGTCCAAACATTGCCTTTTCTGTCAACCAGCTGAATCAATATCTCCATTCGCCGACCACTGAACATGCTTGTGCTGCCAAAAGGATCCTCCGCTACCTAAAAGGCACATCTACTATTGGTCTACCCTTGCTAAAAATAGATCTAACACGTTTAACGACTTATGCAGATGAAGATTGGGCTGGTTGTCCTGCCACCCGTCGCAGCACTACAGGGTATGCCGTCTTTCTCGGCACCACTTTGCTCTCAAGGCGGTCAAAGAAGTAGTCCACCGTATCTCGCAGCTCAACTGAAGCTGAGTATCGTGCCCTTGCTTACACTGCCGTGGAGATTATGTGGCCCTCCTCCCTCTGCCACGAAATTGGTCAATCGTTTCGCCGACCGTTGATCATTTGCTGCAACAATAGAGGCGCCACCTATCTTGCTACGAATCTGGTCCAACACAACTGGACGGAACATGTCGCTATTGACTACCATTCCGTCCAAGAACAAGTCCGTTGTGGTGGTGATCTCGTCGTCAAATTTGTTCCCACAACAGAGCAGCGTGCTGACATCTTCACAAAAACTCTCGATGGTCGTTTTTTCACTTATCAACATACCACTCTCATACTCCGGCCTGAGCATGAGATGGGGGGTGAAAACCAGAGTTACTACTCGACATTAATCATGGAAACATTCTCATGACATTCTTGAGCCCTCCACTATTGGGATTGGAACATTTAGTGATTTAGTAGTGGAACATTTAGTGTCTTGCATTCATTACTGTTTAGATTGGCTATAAAGACAGCATCATGTAAACACATTTCGATTGAACATTCATTTCGGCCTCAGTTTGAAATATTTCAGAACACTCCGCGGGAGCATTTCGTACTCTCTCTGTTAAATCTCATTCCGATGACCAACCACTGATTAGGCAGGCAACAATGGCCTTTACAGAATCACTCCCCCGAGTTTAGGCTCGTCCCAGGCGGCCTTCTTGATAGCTCCAGGATTAACCTCGGCGGCTACGCACCACAAGAGAAATCTCCGGTCTCTCATCCTTGTCGACTCTGTTAGACCTCTCCGGAAATCATATGTTCATGCAATTCTGAAAGGCGTCTCTGTTGAAAAATACTGTGTTCATGATGTGTTCATATATATATGTGTGTAACTTTTCGTATTATATTTCAAAAATGGTGTTCTATGCTGTAAAACGGGTGTAGGTAGTCTGTTTATTATATGCACTGCAGTTTGTACTGCTTCTCCCCAAAAATGCACTGGCATTCCTGACTGAAATAGTAAAGCTCTAGCCACATTCAATATATGCTGATGCTTTTTTTCTACAATGCCATTTTGTTGAGGTGTTTCAACACAACTAGTTTGATGGAGTATACCCTGTTCTTTGTAGAAATCTAACATCATGAACTCTCTACCATTATCTGATCTCAAGACTTTAACAGAAGAACTAAACTGTATTTCTGTCATTTTACAAAACTGTCTTATGACAGAAGGTACTTCTGACTTAGCTTTCAAAAGATAAACCCAAGTAATCCTACTGTAATCATCTACAATTGTAAGAAAGTATTTATGACCACTTACAGATGTACATGAACATGGTCCCCATATGTCACAATGGACGAGGTCAAATATGTGTTCAGAACTCTTTTGATGATCTGCAAAAGGCAAACGTTTCTGCCGAGCATAATGACATACAGAACAAGCATCTTTATTACAAGAAGGTAACAACTGATTACATGATTGAACATATTTCTGTTTTTCAAAAGAAGGATGACCTAATCTGTAATGCCATACATCAAACTTCAAACCGTTACCCTGTTCAAAAACAGAAGAAACTGCATGTGTTCTGGGAGTGATCTGAACATGAGAAGTTTCCTTTATTTCTTGTAAAATATAAAGCCCAGCTCTCTCTCTAGCAAGTCCAATCATCTTCCATGATGATAGGGCCTGAATGAAACAAAACTCATTGAGAAAGAAAACACAATACAACTTGGTTTTCATTATTTGACTGACTGAAATAAGATTCAAATGAAATGAAGGGATATAGAGGACATTTTGCAAAAGTAAACCATTATGAAGTGCTACTTCTCCTATGAATAAGACTTCAACTTTAGCTCCATTAGGCAGAGAAACAAACATGTTTTGAACAGGAGATGTTTACTGAAGAAGGACAGATTACAGGAAATATGATTAGTAGCCCCAGTGTCTACGATCCACTGGGTTTTAAAATGATTACCTGCTGCATTGGAAAACATCATTGAAGAATCAGGATTAGAATGCTCGTGATAAGGAAAGGATGCAGTAGATGAGGAGTGAACTGCAGTAGATGAAGAAGAGGTAGCAGCAGGAGTCAACTGTTCTTCCTGATCAGTGAGCAAAGCCATCATTTTCTGAAGTTGCATCTTTACTTCACTGAGCTTAATGTTTTCTGCTCTTCCTACTTCAACCAGTTCAGAAACTGCAGCTACAGAGGTCTGTCCAGAACCATAGCTTCTTCCTTTCCTCGTTGCAGAACTAGATGGATATCCAATCAATTGGAAGCACCTCTCCTTAACATGGCCTCTTTTTCCGCAATGAGTGCAAACCATATCAGATCTCTTGACAAACTTCCTTTTCTGATCATAATGCACCGCTCCTGTGGAGGCAATAAAAGCCATTGGTTCTGTCTTCATAATAGACTTCACTCCCCCTACTTCTCTCCCACTTCTATATGATTCCTCTTGTATTGCCATATTATAGACTTCATCCAAGCTTGGGAAAGGCTTCATTGATAGTATTCTGCTCTTCAAGCTTTCAAACTCATCACTCAACCCATATAGAAATCGAAACACACAGTCCTCCATTTGATTTTCTGCAAACTTCTTAAAACACTCTTCATTACATTTACCACAACAACAGTGAGGAAGTGGCCTAACATATTTCAATTCTTCCCAAATACCATTCATTTCAGTATAGTATTCATCCACAGTCTTCGATCCTTGTACCACAGTCATTAACAACATTTGGAGTCTGCTTATTTTTGACTTATCTGGCTGCGAGTATCTCTTTTTCAATGCTTTCCAGATATCTGCTGCAGAATTCATATAAAAGATGTTGCTAGCTATGTTTTCGACCACTGACCTCAAAATCCATGCGGTCACCAGTGTATTGCACCTTTTCCATGCATAGTACATCTCATCTCCCACTGCAGGCTAAGTCACGGTACCATCCACAAACCCTAGTTTGTTTCTAAAAACTAGCGCCATCTCAAAAGCCCTAGACCAGGTATAATAGTTCAACCCATTCAATACTGGAGTCACCATTACCATGCTTAGGTTATCAGACTGCTGGATATAGAACGGTGAAGCAGGATCCTCAATACACAAGCCTCCTCTGTTCATTCCTGCCACCGTTGTTGTCACCATCGATTGATTGTCGTGAGTTGCTCCTGTCAACGCCATCCCTTGCCGACTCTGACTTCCTCCGACAACCGCAGCGAAGCTGCGCTCTAATACCATCTTAGACAGCGAAGGTACTGTCCATCGAAGAGAAGTAGAGCAAGGAAGAAGAAGAGCAAGGAAGATGGAGAGAAAACCTAATTTCTGTTATGTTTCCGTCCCCCAAGTTCACGTACTGTATCTAAACAAAAAACTAATAAGTTGGGCTTTTACAAACAATTAATCAACAGGCCCATACAACTTCTATCAATTACACTATTGTCTTCGACTTTAATTGCTTTTCTGTTGCAGCTCCATCCTTCTCTTGACAATGGGGGATTTTGAGCATATCATCTATACCCTCCACTTAGAGATCTTCCGAGTACTTCAATTAACAAAAGTAGATTCGGCCAAGTCGATGGCTTGAGCCAACCCCGCGACTTTATTCTCGCACTCCCCTAACTCGTCTTCTGGATTGCTGTCAGCCACAATGCCGGCACCTGCCTGAAGGTATGCAACCCACTCCCTCCGCTCAGTGGTGACATCCTTGGATGAGAACATGGCATCAGGACGGACATCGGTGGGGAAAACAATAGTCCTAAGCGTGAATGCAATGTTCATGTCGCCAAGGAATGATATGCCTCCGAAGCCGCCGCCATACGGCCCACGACGCGTAGTCTCCAATTGGTCGATCGGCTCCATCGCCTTCACTTTGGGTGCTCTACTGACTGTTCCGGCCGGTAATGCAGATCGGAGGGCGTCCCAATAAGAATATTTATAGTCTAACTCTCCTGTTACCTGCCAGAAGTTTGAGATTCTAAGAAACCAGGTCTATGCATTTGGCGAGGAAAGAATAGTAGGCATGTGCTCACTGTAGAGCTTATATGCATCAAGTGTGAGTAGCGCTCGACATTCATCAGCCTTTCCACTTTTACTGAGCCAGGTTTCGAAACCTGCAGGAACAAAACTGGGTCAGGTGGAGGTCCTGTCAAACAACATCAAGCAAGGAAGCCAATAATGCAACCTTTCCGACATCGTTTCTCCCCAAATCTACTAGCATGATATGTTCTGCTCGTTGTTTTTCATCTTTCATCAACTGAACTTCTTGCATCTCATCTTCTTCAAGAGTTCTGCCTCTCCGAGCAGTTCCCGCCAGAGGTCGGTTTACAATCTTTTTCTGCATACGAGAGTGAGAGACAAATCACACGAGTAAAGGGGCAGTAAAAGAAAGTGAGAGTGCTGGTGAGACGACACTTTAACCCGCCTTCTTTACAAGAGTCAGAATCTCGGGACTGGAAGCGACGAGGATACACCCTTTTGCCTGTGAAGGAATTCAACACAGAACAGTCATGAAAGAACAAAGGTGACTGAACAAATTATAAGGGAAGAAACTAATAGAACTACCTGCATGTATGTCACGTAAGGACTCTGGTTTATGACCCTTAAAGCTCTATACACCTTGAAGGGATCGGCAAATGTTCGGCGCTCGAAGCGTTGGCTCAGTACGATTTGAAATATGTCTCCTGCCTGAATGTGTTCTTTCGCCTTTAGGACGGCATCCTTGTATGCATCACCGCTCATGCTAGACCTCTCTAGGGGCCTGAAATTTCGAGGGTTTAATTCCACTGTACCTGGAGAAAGCAGAGGGCTGCGATTGGATCATCATGTCAGATACCACATAACAGAAGACAACATCCGAGTTATGAGCACATCGATTGGGTCGGACTACTCACGGGTTAGGATCCTGTAGTGTGCTCACCAACAAATCCAGCTTCTCTACTCCATCTCTGTATGCATCTTCGACGGGTGACTCTTGATTGAGACAGACCCAGTGTATCACATGGGCTTTCTGATATTTCACACAATACTCAGAACAAACCAAAAAGGTAACGTCAATTTCCGTAAAACATTGGGACTCGCCTTCTGTACGTGATCAAATACTATGACGTCGTTATACAGGCCGAGATGAATGTCGGGTAGGTTTCTACTGTCTGGAGGGGCACAAACGAATGATAACTTCTTCTTCTCGATGTAGCGGATGGTATCATAAGAAAAATACCGAACCCATCCGCCTGGAGAGGAAGTAAAATCAGGGTGAATTGGAGTGCACCATGTTCTAAAGGAAATGATCATTCGCTATTACCACAGAAGGTATCAGGAAGTTCCTCTACGAGCTGAGGCTGCCAATGCTCCGAGATTCTTCTTGGTATCAGCATGGGATCCTCAACCACTTCCTCGGTGAGATGCCCCTCGACATGGTCCGCCACGGTAACTTTGTTTCCCTTGGCAATGATTTTGATCATGGTTTGAGAGCCTACAACACTGTACCTTCCCTGGAGGACAACTGTTCAGAGACCATCTTTGTAGGGAAAACCTAACCAACCACATGGTCTTACAACTGTTGAAGTCTTGAAACCGGGCTCCACGGACTCGAACAGAAAGCTAGGAGCCTCCAGATCATCCTCCTTGACGAGACACCGATATGCAAGAACAGGAGTAAGGTGGTCCGTGAATATGCAGCGATGGAGGGGGATCAGATCCCCCTCCATCGCTGCAAAGATTCCCCTTTGTGGAAGCTTCCCTGAACTTCACATGATCAGCTGAACATCCCGACCATCAATGGCCAGTATCAGCAACCAACACCAATCGAACACTCATCAGAAGTTTCGAAACCATACATCGAATAACAGGGAACTCGACCGATCCAAACAAAAGTTACAGAATATGCAAGCTGTGCTGACTGCAGAACATCAGTAACAGCGAAACGAGAACCAAGAAACTGAACAACCGAAAATAAAATGACGAACCCAAAGTGGCGCCGGACAGGGACAAGCACTTCACGGAGGTCACACCTCTCGGCACTCTGCATGAGGGACGCGAAGCGGCTTGACCATCACAGGGGCAAGATCGACACTCTCCCAACTAGCAGTGTATATATTGCCATGTGTGGTGGATGACCTACTTCTTTTGGAAATGTAAGATAGTTCAAGGGGTCCCTTCCAAAACAGGAAAATTACATTGATAACTTGAGAAGCAGCTCCTACTTCCCACTGGCCTCCTCAATTCTCTCCTCCCTCTCTCTAAACAATCTCCCTCTAAACACGTGCACCACGTGGTGATCCACCGAACTGAACATAGTTGGTCACATCAGATTGAATACGATGCAACTAACTCTGAACATGAAAGAACGCGCCCTCACCTGAATCTGCTGGTCTTGCCCCATTCATCCCCATAAACAAAAAACCACTTAGCTTAATTGAAATTGTCTCAACAAACATCACAACGCAGTCAATTATAAAAGCCTAAAACGGCAGAAACTCGGGTAGAGTAGTATATCACAGCCTAATCAAACAAGCTGAAACCCATGTCATCATCCGACTCCTCAGCTGGCTCTTCCTTCTTTTCTTCTTCCACGGTGGCAGCAGCAGGAGCACCCCCAGAGTCACCTCCTGCAGCAGGAGCAGCCACAACAGCAAACTTGCTGGGATCCTACACGAAATGATGGCCCCGGGCAAAATGAGTCGTTGAAGTGACCACCAAAGCAAACATTAAGTATTTTTAAATGTTCAGAGAAGATGGTGAGGGATGACCTTCAGGTACTCCTTCACTTTGTCAGCGTGTGGGAAGGAATAGTCTGTTTCAACTGCAATTGCCAGAACGTTCTTGTAGGCATTGATGAACATGTGTGGCGCAGCAGCAATGGTCGGGTAAGACACGGCCAGAGAAAGAGCAGTAACCATGGAGACCCCGATTGCAAACTTCTCCAGGAGGTCATCCTCAGTGAGGTCCAGAACTTCAGGACTGAAAACAGAGCCGTTGTCATACACGGACTGCACAATCAGACCATAAGAGAAGGGCCTTATTCCAAGCTTAGCAAGAAGGGCAGCCTCCGAAGAGCCCACTTTGTCTCCCTTCTTGATCAGCTCAACGGGAGTGATAATTTCCACAGTACCCTTATTAATCTTAGTTGGGATGTTGAGAACCTAACAATTAAAACAAAGCAAATAAGGACATTGCAGTCATCATGGTAACAGTCTGGAATACAAATTACCACTACTTGCCTGGAAGAAAGAAGTCTGCGAGGGGTCGAGCCCAGTGTTGCCAGGCGGGACAACCACGTCAATGGGAGCAATCAATCCCACACGAGCAGGAGCACCTACCTGCAAGAGTTAGAATTGTCAAGAACTGAACAGATAATGAAAACAAAACTGACATATGCCAATTGTTAAAAAATTGCAGGATATCAAAGGCAAACAGGTCAATAAAACACAACTCTAAGAATTAAGTGACGAAGGTATCATGAAGCAAAAAATGTTGTCAGGGAGCAGCCAAGGGACAACGGATAATCATACGCAAAATGTTCACTTCCAAAAACATGGTAAATGTTCCATATAACAATCAGCACTGCGGCTACACAAACAGATTTAACAGCACCAACTTCAGGAAACAGTTCCAGCACAAAAAAAACTGAACAGGAGCCTTCTATCCTCTTTCAATACAAAGATAACTTCTCAGAATGAAGATGGCTAAAAAACTCAGAAAAATGTTGAGCTTCCAAAGTCAGTCATGCTGAGACTAGAGCAGTAAAATTGACAACTCCTCGGCCTTGCGGACATCAACCATCAAGTGGGATCCCATTGGCGGACCATACAGTGGCAGTAAGTACAAAAGCTAAAGTAGTCTAATTTTACAACGAGACCAGGCAATTGAGTCTCACCTTGTACTTGGCAACCTCCTCACTTACTTCCTTCAAGTCACCCTTGGTGAAGATCAAACCAACATTACCCTAAAGATCGTATTAACAACAAAACTCATCAACTAATCCATCAAATCGATAATTCCCAGGGCAAATCACGGTGCAGACAAATGCTACCAACCTGGAGGAGAGGGATGAGGTTGAGGTAAGCGGTGTTACCGGTCTTCTCGGAGTGTATCCTGATGGACCTCTTCATCATGGTGTTCTTCCCCATGAGGACTATCGAGTCCCCCCGCAATCCCGTCCTGATGTTCTGAAGCTGGTTCGATCCGACGTTGTCCGCTGCCACAATCAGGATCTGGCTGTACTCGTCCAGCAGCCTGCACAGCTTTCCGTCGTACGCCACCTTCTTCTCAGCCTTCGAGGTTTTTGGCGCCATTTCTAGCAACTATATCTTTACGACAGACTATAAGATTACTCTACAAACAACAACGGCAAAAGGGACAGAAATCGAGGGCCAAGACGAATGCTCCGACGACTTCGTCAAGGCAGACAGCGGAAGTACGCCGTCACTTTAACCTCCCGTGGAAAACAGGGTAATCCGGAGAAAAAGAGGAACTGAGAATGCAGAGACAACGGCGCCGATGGGAAGGAAGACGAAGCAAGTCGACCATATAAGGATTGGAGGGGGGTTAGGGTTTTCTGACCTAGATCGGACGGTTCAGAATCCATCCAAAGGAATGGGCTTTATATGTTTTTTGGTAGGCCAGTATTGTAATGGGCCTGGACCCAAGTGGACCTCCCCCTTCCCTCCTCGCAGTCGGACACCCGCCAAAGGGGACGGGGAACAAGCAACGAACGAACGAACGAACTTCGTCCCTGACGCTCTCTGACGTCAGCCATGGGATCGACGTGCAGGGATCGGACGTCGGAGTTCCGATCCCTCTCACAGACACTGAGGAAGATCGGAGGAGGTAGCGGGGGATCTCAGTCTGCCGGTGCGCTTGGTGCCGCTCCTCCAGAGGGCTCCACCGGATCGGAGTTCAACAGGAAGGCGTCTCGGATCGGGTTAGGCATCCACGAGGCTTCTCAGAAGATAGCTCGGCTTTCCAAATGTATGTCTTGCGAATTTTTTTCTCTCTGCTCCTGATTATGGATTTTGGATTGAGATGTCTTTGCCAGGATTTGATTAGAATGTGGCTTGAGAATTTAGTTTGGGTTAGGAGGATGATAAACATTTCTCAATGGAAGCTCGTGATAGTTTGTGGTTTTTCTTCTCGATCTTCTATTTCTTTGTGGTAATTTAGAGATTTATGGTTGTCGGCTTTTGTTTTTGAAGTGGCAAAGAAATCATCGATGTTTGATGATCCGACCATAGAGATACAACAGCTGACTGCGTTGATCAAGGATGACATTACGGCAATGAATACGGCTCTCCAGGACCTGCAAGCTCTTCAAAACCTGGAAATGAGTGACGGGAGGCACTCGGAAGACAAAGCTGTTCATTACACCACTGTCTGTGACGACTTAAAAGGCAGACTTATGGGGACTACAAAGCAACTTCAAGATGTCCTCACTACAAGAACTCAGGTCCGTTTTCTAAAACTATTTTATGTTGTTCTGGCCTCATTGAAAAAGTTTTTCCTTCTTGTAGTTGCATTGAAAATGCGATTGATCTGTATGTGTCCTTTTATTTCAGAACATAAAAGCTCATGAAAACCGGAAACAAATGTTTTCTGCAAATTCTTCGAGAGAGAATCAGTTTAGACAGCAGGCCAGTCATATGAATGAGCCACCTCCTTGGTCAACACCATCGAATGAACCAGGGAATTCACAACCAACTGCGTAAGCATTTGTTCGGGTCAACTAGTTCTCTTGTTTGAGTTGCTAGATGTTTGTATTTTCCCCTGATTCTCCTGTGTGTAATGGCCGTCAAAGTACAGTTTATAGTAGACTTTGGGGCTTTCCCACATGCCTTTGTCGTTATATTTTTCCTTCCAGATGAATAGGTTTTGCTTAGGTTAGACTCTTTATCTTCCTAACTCGCTTTCCTTATCCCTGGTTAACAGATTGGCATCAAATGGGTCTCAAGCTGGTAGCCAGTTGAGGTAATTAAATGGTTGCATATCTCTTTTTTTTCTGTATCATAAATCAGAATCGAGATGATTTTAGACAAAATCCAAGTTACCTGGTCAAGTAGATTGTTCTTCGGAGGTGTATATTTCACTCTACCCTCCAAAGAATTGTGAAATAGATGGATTTCTATTATGATTAGTACTTGTTGAGTGTTCCTATGGCATTTCTGATATCACGAAAGAACTTCTTTTTTCTGCTCATCGCGCTCTGCTGCAATCTAGACGAAGGCTGGGAGTTGAAACCGCTCCATCCCACCAGATGGAGGTGTCCATGTTACAGCAAGTGGCACCCCAACAAGATACCTATGCTCAAAGTCGTGCAACTGCTCTCCATAGTGTAGAATCGACGATACAAGAACTCGGGGGTATTTTTACGCACTTGGCCTCAATGGTTGCGCAGCAAGGTGAAGTGGCTATCAGGTTCGTCTTTTCCCTGCATTCTTATCTCGAATTCTGTTATGCGCGAATGTGCTAGACGTTCTTTGAGATGTGAAGCGAAGGTCTATTGCTTGGGCCGAGCCTTCTTACCTTTGAGGTGTGAATCAAAGGTCTATTGGTGTTCAGTGACGTTCTTCTTCTCTTGTTCACCTCGAAGATTCCGTAGCCGCAGTGATGAACTCGACTAACTCGTGAATGGGTATCAGGATCGACGATAACATGGAGGAATCACTGGCGAACGTAGAGGGCGCCCGGAGCGCGCTGCTGAGGCATCTCAATCAGATATCCTCGAACAGGTGGCTCATGATAAAGATATTCGCCATCTTGTTGCTATTCTTGATGATCTTCATCTTCTTTATAGCCTGATGCTACTTACTACACACCATACGATCATCTCCCAGGAGAATGCTGTGCATGTCTCTCATCTAAAATGTCCACCCAGCCACATTCTTTCCTCGGTGGTGGGGGCATTTAGGCATGAAGGCCGTGTGTTTAAGTGGGGACAACTATTGATTAAGCCCAAAAGAGAAATGGTGAAGGCTTTGTTGGATGACTCTTGTGGTAATCATTGTGATTCTCCCCATTAATCAACAAAGTACGCTAGTCGTTTTTCATGGTACTGTCTCTGATATAAAAAATTGGAAGAAAGAAAAGCAAAGGAGAGGATAGGAATCTTCCAGAGGAGTGTTAGTAACTCCAAATGACATGGTTTCTTATTTTAGGATAATGGTCATAAATACACGACTGACTTGTCGATTTTCAAATTGACCCATCATGGGAACTTCATGATGTAACCCAGCTCAACATTGTTCTTTGTAATGTGATTATTTCTTGAGAAGCCAATGGGAATGGGGGAATGGCATCCTCCCTCGCTTTTGGGCGATTCTTATCCTTTGAAATGTTGTTACATGCCGTTTTTTTTCGGAGTTTTGTTTCGACTAATTCGGATTGGGGGTAATGATCACTAATTCGATTGGGTAATGATCTTTCAACCAGGATGGCTGCTTCTCGAATTGAATTGAGCAACCTCGGAGTACATGCTATTTCATTTCATCCCGACTTCCGGAACCAGATTCCCCCACCCCACCTCTCTGTTTTGTTTTCATATTCACGCTTCGTTGCACTTCCCATCAACTTCTTACCGATTTGCCCATCTGACACCAACAGAACATGTTCTGTCCAAACCAGAAAATAAAAATAAAATAAATAGAAGAAATCAGGGATTGAGCAATGATGAGTCAACTCGCGATTCGTTCTTCCACGCATTCCCCTCAGCCAAATAAATAAATAAAATCGAATTTTCACCGTGATCACATCTGCCCTGTCCCAATAGGGTCAAATGAAAAAAAAAATTGAAGATCCATAATTTGATTTTATAGAATAATAATTATAATTTCCTCTCCCCTGTCCCCAGATCGGAATCGTCATTAGGACCCGGCTCGAATCTTGGGCAATAGTTTAGGCCAGATTTTTCAATCTTTCTTCTACCTCACACTTAAACAAAACGTTCTCTTAGCGTTTATTAAATCATCGGCTTAACTGCGAGAGCCCTGTCATTTGTTATTACAGTAAACATGGACTCTGCCTTCTTTTGAGCAGAACACGACCTCTCTTGTTTGTAACTCGGGCATTTTCCCTCTGATTCCTTTTATCTGGGTTATACCGCTTTCCCCAACAAAGTCCGCGTCTGCAGTCGTTATTCACTCACAGGGGCCTCCTCGGCTTCGGAAGAGTGGTAAGTGTGTGACATCGA
This sequence comes from Melastoma candidum, assembly GCA_023653495.1. Lineage (NCBI taxonomy): Eukaryota > Viridiplantae > Streptophyta > Magnoliopsida > Myrtales > Melastomataceae > Melastoma > Melastoma candidum. Next base: position 3,161,847 of record CM042886.1, read on the forward strand.
AGATGCTGAGTAAGGAACAAGCGAAGGAAGCCATGGTATCGAGCTTCGTGGTGGCCAGGGAGGTAAAGGAGAGACGAGACGAGGACGAGAGTGATCCTGGGGTCGGGCGTAAGAGCCTCCTCTGGCACGGGGGTTCTGTTTACGATGCCTGGTTCAGCTGTGCATCAAATCAGGTATGCAGAGGGAGGATTCGGTTGTTTCTTTTCGCCAGGTAGGGGAGAAGGAAGTGTGAGAATTGTAAAGCTGGTATTCCTTTTTGTTTGTTCTGGTCTGCAGGTGGCGCAGGTTCTGTTGACGCTGCCTTACTCATTCTCGCAGCTGGGGATGATATCGGGGATCGTCATGCAGATCTTCTACGGAATTCTCGGGAGTTGGACTGCATATCTCATCAGCGTGCTCTATGTTGAGTACCGAACCAGGAAGGAGAAGGGGAACATCAGCTTCAAGAACCATGTCATTCAGGTGACTCCTATTTGGCCGAGACCCCCCTTCGAAATTCCACGACTGATGATTTTATTATAATTCTCTCAAAAATCGACCCGGAATTTCATCTGTGCAGTGGTTCGAAGTGTTGGATGGTTTGCTGGGTCGGCACTGGAAGGCCATTGGCTTGGCCTTCAACTGTACATTCCTCCTCTTTGGATCTGTCATCCAACTCATCGGTTGCGCAAGGTTTGACTCCCAAACTCGAGCTTTTAGCCGCTGCCAATCTCCTAAATCAACGATCTCTGTTTGTTTTCATCGCCTTAATGATGATGCGTGGACAGTAACATATACTACATAAACGATCACCTTTACAAGCGGACATGGACATACATATTCGGAGCATGCTGTGCGACCACTGTGTTCATACCTTCCTTCCACAACTATAGAGTGTGGTCATTTCTCGGATTGTTCATGACAACTTATACTGCCTGGTACCTGACTGTCGCCGCCCTAGTTCACGGCCAGGTCGCTACCTGTTCCCCTTCATCGCCACTGGAACTGTTTTTTTTCAAGTCCATTGTACAGAAACTCAGGCTTTAGGTGTCAATTTTACCGTAGGTGGAGGGCGTTGTTCATTCCGGGCAGAAAAAACCAGTTCTATACTTCACAGGAGCAACCAACATTCTGTACACGTTCGGTGGTCACGCCGTCACAGTGTGAGTCCTGCTTCCTCAAACAAGTCTATAATGGCTATCCTTTTTCTGTTTCCTATTTCATTCCATTGAGTTGGGATTGATCGAGCATCGTTTAAACCAGCGAGATCATGCACGCCATGTGGAAGCCTCGAAAATTCAAGTTCATCTATCTATATGCGACCCTTTACGTGTTCACCCTCACCCTGCCATCTGCCATCACGATGTACTGGGCATTTGGTGACCAGCTCCTCACCCACGCAAACGCGTTCTCCCTGCTTCCTAAGACAGGCTGGCGGGATGCTGCCGTCATACTGATGCTCATACATCAATTCATAACATTCGGGTTTGCCTGCACGCCACTCTACTTTGTCTGGGAGAAGGTCATCGGCATGCATGACACAAAGAGCATACTCCTGCGAGCACTCGCCAGGTTGCCAGTGGTAGTACCGATATGGTTCCTGGCGATCATATTCCCGTTCTTTGGACCCATTAACTCGGCCGTTGGGGCACTCCTTGTCAGCTTCACTGTTTACATAATCCCTGCTGCAGCGCACATGACGACTTATCGGTCAGCCACAGCTAGACAAAACGCTGCTGATAAGCCACCATTTTTCCTGCCGAGCTGGACAGGAATGTATGTGGTGAACTCATTGGTGATACTATGGGTGCTCGTGGTTGGGTTCGGATTCGGAGGATGGGCAAGCGTCACCAACTTCATAAACCAGATCGATACCTTCGGACTCTTTGCGAAGTGCTACCAATGCAATCCCCCTGGCCATCAACCGCCTCACCACTAAACCCGACCAGCCTCGTGACATGAAAAGTGGGCTTGCCTTCGTAACTAGTGGTTGTTGATTGGTAAAAGCTTGGGTAGATTGCTGCTTAGACAAACTTGCTAAGAAGCAAAATTTATGGCGGCTGAAAATAAAAATGTATCCTGGTTAAGGTTTAATAGAAATATATCCTGCTTATACATGGTTTCGTCCGAATAAAGCCAACAAGGACCCATAATCCCATTTATAGAAACGAAGCGCTCTGTCTGGTCTCATCACCAAACATCTCCCGTTTCCCTTGGGAGTTGCGAGCCTCACAAAGCGCGAAAATCCTCCACCTACAGGTGTGAATTCCAATGATGCTCCTAATGTTTTAGCTACTGGCGGCAGAAGGTACAGAAATTGGTTTTGAGTCCTCTGCCTTTTCATGCTCTTTATTGAGCATCTGCAGTTGAAGTCTCAAGCTTCATCAATAATAGAAAGCCACAACAAAGAAGCATAGAGAACACGGAGTACAGCTAACATTTGAAACTCCACAAAATAATTTAGAGCGTGTCTTAAGGGATAACAAGGATAGAGGGTTTACCTTGTTGTTGATCAGGTTATGGAGGGCAATTACACTTCGAATAAGGGAGGAAAGATAAATGACAAGCATCATGTCATTCGTTTTGACTGTGGAGAGAACAAAAATCAATTCAATGATATGAAGCAGAAGTAAATAGAAAGAGATGGTGCAACGAACCCTCAGCATACCTGCAAATGCTTTGATCAATTCTGACACGTTCAGATTCGGCAGAAGGTTAAACACATCCTGTAAAAATTCTCATTGCGTATCAGAAAAGCATGAAGGCTATCAAGAACGAAGATGAAAAATTTTCATAATGTCTCATTCTGGCCTCCAGAATCCTTTCCTAGCAGAGCATATCCAAAGATAATTGCCCATAAGGATATTCGCACATAACCGACAAAAATTTTACTATCTAGATTGCCCTTCAGTGATATTGGCAGGTAATTCTTTGTCATTTGCATTTCACAGATGCAAACATTATTACTCCCAACATCTAATTTAACATTCACTAATCATCGTTGAGAAACACGTTCCACTAGTCAAATGAGCAAAGAATAAAATACCAACCTGTAGATGGTAGAGGATTTCGTGGTTAAGAGGAAGTTTTCCATCAATGACGAGGTCAAGGTAGCTTCTAATCTCCTTAAGCCGAGCATCCAATCCTTTCAACGCCGTAAGTTTGCCGGAAACCTAATTGTCGCAACCAGATATCAGGGATTCCCAGAAGATCATCAACTATGCAGGCTGTGAAAAAAAAAGTATGAAGGTTAAGAAGCACCAAGGAAAAGCACCTCAGTTGCGAGAGTGCTGATAGTTGTGTCCTTTACATCCCGAAGCAGGTGCTCGACACCTGTCAACGGGTGAAGAAATTAACGTTAAAAATATGTTTTAAACACGTCAACAGCAAGAAAAACTCACTCCTTACCAATTTCCTCAACTTCATGAGCAGCGATTTCTGAGGGAACATGAACGAAAACTTTTTGACTTTTCTGAGTAGCATTCTGTGAACAAAACCATGTTATGAACCAAGAAGTGTAAAAACTTTTACCATATAATCTGTTATTTTAAGTGAATAGTCCTCACCTCTTTCACTTCTTCAACAGCGCAGTACGCTTTCGTCGGAATCCCAAGCTCCTTGGGCTGAACATCAATAATGACTAGAACAGGATTTGTGACATACCTGGAGAAGGAGAACAAAACACCAAAACTTTAACTACACTAGGCGACAAGACTTTATGAAACTTCAAATTAATACGAAAAAAGGAGCCGAACTCACTGATCAAACAGAGCATGAATATTCAAGTCATTCTCTCGCAACTTCGGGCCGGTGCTATACCATCCGACAATGTGCTCCTTGGCTGAAAGAAGAGATCGTCAACTAATCAAAAGCTCACAACTGCCAGAACGGCCAAAATATCCCATCGCAGTGTACCATTGATTCGCTTGAACATGGAAAACATAGACTCGTGGTAGTTGTGATCGAGGAACCAAATGCTCGGATCCTTCTCATCTTCCTCAAATGGCACTGCGCATCAAGGAAAAAAAATCCCTAACCCTAAGCATCGAACCTAAAACCTAATCAGCTCAATCCCTAAACAGAAAAGATCAACAGAAACAACGGGGATGAATGGAGCCGACCGGCGTAGCTGTTAGAGACGTCGACAGTGCCCTTGAAGCTAGAACCGAGCAAGACCCCGACAACGCGCTTGCGGGTGTCCCTGGCGACACGGTTGTAGTTGTCGACGATGCTCAGGAGGACGAGGGGGTGGACTATCACCTTCTCTATCGGCCTCGACGACACCTGCTGCGTCTTTATCACGTCCATGATTTCACGATCTTGTTCGGTGGAAGTTCCTTCTCCCCCCCCCCCCTTCTCTTCGAGTATGGCGGATCCGAATTCCGAGGGAGAGAGAGAGAAGGGAGGGGGGTTGGGGTATGGAGTGAAGTGGGCTTACATTGGGCCAGGCCCATATATCCCAAAAAAATTAAGGCCCATCGGGTCTCTCGTTACAGAGTCGCTGTCGAAGCTTGCCGCCCTGATGTCGTGGTGCTTCCTGGATGGCTAGATCAGTGGGGCCCGACATCCCCCGCCCTGACGTGGACTTCAGCAATCATCGACCTGGCGGACTCCAAGCCAATCCGAAACCGCATTTAATAAAAACCTCCCCTCGGATCCGCCGAGTCATTATTATATATAAAAACTCGTCGGACGTTGAAGCCTGGATATTTTCGTTTCGTCCGCTCCCCGGCCTGCCACACAAAGGTCAATCTCGTTATCGTCAATTTACAACGCCACTCTCGATCCTCAAATTAGGGTTTGCGATCGAAGTAATCGGGACGGGTTTGGGGTGGACTCGAACGGATCGTGAGCACAGAGGTGATTAGGAGCTCTGGCGATGGATTTCCGTGACAATGGCGAAGGCGATGATGGTACTAACCGTGAAATCGATGGATTCGGGGAGCCTTCGCCTGCTACCGAGGAAGAGTCGGCTGGATCTGGCGGCGGCGGAGCTTTTTTTATGGCAGAGAGATTGAGGGATGCGATGTTCGGGGAGGAGGGCGGGGATCTGTTGCTGCAGAATGATGACAGGGATGGTAGGGTTGTGCAGTGGCTTCGCGCTCTCCATACGCAGGTGGTGGGTGCTTGTCGTGCCGACGAGAGGTTGAAGCCTTTGTTGAAGTTGAATAGCGCGTCCGGAGGTGGGGCGGAGGACCCTTTGTTGGCGCACTTGAGTCAGGTATGTCACTCTCTTTATGTTTTGCCCGTCGCCTTTGATTGAATAATTGTCTGGCTGCAGATTTGATTTGGTTCGATTTGATGAATTGACTAATCAATGTTGGTCTGGATGTGATGGGAGTGCAGTTCCGGTTAATTAATTTGCAGCGTCTGTGAGAGTGGGGTGTTATCTTGTTTTGGAAAACCTCCTGTTTATTGTGTATCGCGTTACTAATATGTTATGGTACTTATTTTTTCGAGTCATCAGCACTTTGAGCCCTCAGAGGTTGGTATGCTAGCCAGATGCTTGTGCATGCCGCTTGTTTCTGTACGTGTTGGAAAGGTTGTCAAGCAAGGCACCACCCTTTGCCCAACATCCATAAGGTAAAGGAAAGTTAGCGCACATTAATATTCTTACTGTTTTGTGATTGTGGTACCAGGAGGTCCTTGCCCCTCCTTATCTTTCTTCTGTATTCTGCCATTTTTTTGAGGTTTGGGGGGTGGAAGGGAGGTTGTCGTGTGTTGTAGGCAGTGGATACAGTCGCAAATATGTTTGCATTTCTTTCTACGAATCTTAGTTTCTAGTTTGTTTTAGATAGCATCTTAGTTTATAGTATGATTTGGATATGTGGATGCCATTGATTTATTTTTCAGTAATTGTTGAATTTTTTCTTAGATTATTATTTTCTCTGCCATGATTTGGCTTTCCTTTGGAAGGATCGTTCTGAAATTTTCTTGCTGCCTCGCTCCTTGTGTGTTGTTATTACTGCTATTGCGTGTTGGGTATTCTAAGACGCCCTGCCATGATTGCTTTGATGTTGTATGTACAAATAGGAAATATCGCGAATATAGTGCATACCGTAGAATTTCATTTATTCTTATACCTTCTTCTGTCTGTTGCATTAACTGCTGCTTGCGTTAGTTTACTGTTTTGGCTGACAATATACCTGGATAGTGTGTCACTGTCGTGTTGACCTTGATCAGTAGCCCTTTTAGGATATGATGTCGTGTAGCATATTATCGGTAACTGTCTTCATCCTTCCAAGTAAATATATGTTTTCACTTGTAGGTGAAGTGGGCGTATCTTATTATGACCTCTGAAATAAAAGGGAATGAAGGTAGTTTCGATTTCCTGTATTTTGATGTTGATCGATGGTTCTAAGATACATTTAGGATTTAAGATATAATTTTTTTTAGTGAGACTGACATTGGAGTAGACTCTAGCTTGGTGCCTTTGGTTGTTTATTCTCCTGATGCTGCAGTTTCCTCCATCTGTTCTTCCTTTGTTGATATTTCCTTGTCTATGTGATGATGTGTTAATATTTGAACTGGATGATATGCTTTGCCTTGTTTACTGTTGATATCTGTGTCTGCACCGCAGATGTACGTGTTTGGTTATAAAATATTTCTTTTTTCTTTCTAAGACAAATGAGAAAACGAACAGAATGAATAGTCTTCCTGATGTCCTGATCTAACCCGAGAAATATTGTCTGAAGTTCATAAAATACAAATGAAGGGTCTCAGGTTGGAAATAAAAGAGTCTATTCTGTTATTTACTGCATGAGAGGATTGCTATGACTTGTAAGGCTAATTAATCTGCAACAATTACATGAGAGAGAAAGTTGAAGCATTGATGGACTCATGCAACACTCCTTTGTCCCACAGGGGAAAGGTGTTTTCTTCTGTAATAACTAGATTTAGAAGAATTATGCTAGATTAGTTATAGGGTCTCACAAAAAGCGTGGGCTTCACTCATTATTATTTTTTGTTTATTATATTATTTTAAAACACTGCTATGTTTGTTTTTTCTTTTTTGTTAATTAACTAATATTTTTTTAACTTGATGTCTAAAACAGGGGTAATCTTAACCTCGCACTCTTGCCAACATCCGGTTTTCGCATGTCATTTGTTGGAGACAATGGTCAAACGGAGAGGCTGGTAACTGTGAGTGGTGGTTCCCAAAATTCTTATATCACAATTGAAGAAATATCTGAGGACACTTCTGGGAGATCATTTCTTGTGAATGTCTCTGATAGAAGTGTTTTCTACTTCTGGTGTTCAGAGAAATCAAAGCTCTTGGGGGCGGAATTGCTCGGAAAGGTAGGTTCAGTCACTTATCTCAGGGTAGTTTTGGATTCTACCGAATGTTTAGTGGGGGCTATGTGCTCATTGAATAGGATAATAATGAACGCATGATGGCTAACCGCTATATCATCGAATTTAACTTAAACAACACCTGTGGGGGATTCCTGATTTGTTATCAAGTTTTCTGTGTGTTTTTGCTTATTCTGTTGTTCTTGTTTTGTATTAGATGAGGGATTTGCTGCAGAGGAGGCCATCTATTGCTGACTTAACTGGAGTTAGTGAGTCCCGGCTTGAATACTTTGCAACTCACCTCCGTGGTTATCTTTTGGGATCTGCTGTGGACAATGGTGATGCTAGATATTCAGGCATTCCATTGTCTGACGTTGATTCTACAAGAAGTTTGCAATCTCAAAAGTCGTTGCGTGCCCGCCATAGCAGCAATCAAGCAGCTAGAGCAAATTTGCTTTGTCAAGGTAGTCTCAGCCCTAGAATAAGTTCCTTCAAGGAAGGGTTGCCCAGGAGCTTATCCATGAGGAATGCCAGGGACAAGCTAAGAAAGCTTGGAGAGAATCACCTGTCGGCAGTTGAGAATCTATCAGCTAGTTTACCCATGCCAACATATTCGTCTTGTTTTGACGACGAGAAATCTCCAGAGTCGACGAAATTCGACTCTTCTGCAGAGTTATGTTTCCTGGAGTCACTGGGCGGCTGGAAATTACCTCCTGCTTCAAGCCTATCTTCTCAAGTTTCGTCGGACTGCAGACCTGTCTTTGCGCCATGCTATTGCTGGTGCCCCCCTTCATCTTCAGTCTTAAAGCCTTCGGTGATCTCTTCTGGAATTCCGGGTTCACTGAAAGAATCTTCTCTTCCTTCACTATCACCTCTGGTGCCTATGGTGTCTTCGAGCTTGTTAATCCCATCCTCGTCTATTAGCTTAGCCAACCTTCCCCTCGAATTGCCTGTTTTTCTACCCGATCGGCTACCCCGATTGCCCATGCCTAGTTCTCAGCCTGTCCCTACATTTACGCCTCTTATTTGCGACCCCATTGTGCATATCCCAGTGATTGATGTCTGCTCTGCTGGACAGGGCTACCTTGTCAGCGCCGGTCCTGGTGTTACGGCTGGTATTGCGCCCAAGCTCATCAATCCGTTGATCCCGGAGACCAACTCGGTCCTTGAAGAGAGTGCACGTGAAACTCTTCGGCTATTGATTAGCAGTTCCGGCAGCACCTCCGGTGGCTTGGCTGGCATGCTGAGTAATGGCAATGATGTGATGAATGCTGTTGTTGCTGGAAGCAAGGGGCTATATCATGGGAGAGTGGTGGTTGATGCTCTCTCTGACAGTCTTGCCTCCATGGGATTGGCCTCAGAGTCCAGCAAGACCCTGAGTCGGGAAGGATGGGCCGGTCATGTTGATGACAATGAAGAAAAGGGGGCCGAAGAAGAACCGGAAGGATGGGAAACCTGACGCAGCGGAAGGGATTAGATGGGGTTACGTATTAACTTTTGTGGATATATAGAAGTAGATATGGGGGGCATCAATTTTGTGCCCAGTAAGGCAGGCAGGCCTTTCTTTGTTAAGTGGTTTGTAGTAGACCTGTTCATGGGCGGGCCTCCAATTAGTCCGACCGATCCGTTCGATATTTGAGTGAATTTGAATAATATAATTTATCATATGGGCTATGATCGTAATTTTTAAGTGCGATTAAATTTTTAGCCGAATTTAGATAAATAAAAGTATTTTTAGTTCTAAACGTAATTTTTTTTATTATGTTTTATTTTCTATCATATTGTGCCGAGTTTTTTGGTCGGCCTGGTCTTGTGTAAAAAATTTTAAACTCAATAAACCTGATCCGACGTTAAGGTATGGACGTGTTTAGATGATGGATAAAAATATTTGGCCTTGGCCTGAATAACCCGGCCCAAAACTACTCAAACCCGCCATTGTTCAAGTCTAGTTTGTAGGAGGCAGCTAAGTACGTTGGTTTTGAATATGGTGTTACTGAGGTTGATAGTAATTTTCCTTGTCAAGCGTGAGTCAAAGGGAAAACCCTCGTTTCAATTGTGTAATTTGATCTATCTTGCAATGACCAATCATGGAAACGGGTTGGACGTTTTCTCATCAGGACCCAACATAATGGGTTGGGCCGTCCGTGTCATTAGAGGCCAAATGACTAATGACGTCATGTAAGAGGAGTTCAATTAAATTTTGGATTAGATAAATAGTTTATGGATGGGGGTGCGGGTACTGGCTACTGCCACCGCCCCCCCACCCCCAAGCACAAATTTGTGGTAAGTTTCTTTAAAAAATAAAAAAGAATCAGCTTAGAATTCACCTGGATTATTTTTTAATGGAGGGAATTAAAGAAAGCCAAAATGTCCGATGCAATTAATTATCACTTTCTTTTGGGAAATTAAAAAAGGGAGACGGAATCTTGATTGGACGGACTCTTTAAAATATATATATATATATAGACACGGAGAGTCATTTGGCCGTGCAATGCATACTTACCACCCAAACCCACTTCCTCATTATATCCCTGTACTAAAATTAATGATGGTGCAGTCGGCGTCAAATGTTTGACGACAATGTTTGAATTCTTGACTTCTTTCTGGAGCTCATTCTTGAATACCTAGTGGAAGGTGCCTGCGGAGCTCATACTGACGGTGTGTCTACTACTGCTTATCTCATCATTTGTTTGTCACAGTCGCTTTTTATGAACAGGTAATGCGAAGATATGGGGTCCCTGGGCCTCATGAAAAGCTGAAGGAATCGACCACCCCAGGATGAGCTGTTTCTCAAGAGAGCATAAGAAAGTTCATCGAGGGCTCAAAAATAACCGCCAATGCAAAAGCTGGCCTTTTAAGGTTGGCTCCGCATTCTTACACTGGCGCTGCTGCTGATTTGGATTGAAACGTTGATAAGGCCGTAAAAAACCAGGTGAATGGGTGGGTTCGAGGCTCCGGATAAGTAATGCAGAAGCTAAAACAGTTGTCCCCATTAGTTCCACTAGCTGTGATGAAAATTACTTTTTTGGGGGAAGGGGTTTGGTTGCCTGAGCGTATTGATGCCGAGTTATCTCGACTCTTAAGAGAACAATATCTTAGGACCACACCAGTCTGGCGGAACCTCTTTTTAAAGCTAGCCTCGAATATGATTTTGTTCAGTTTTCGCACACTTGCCGAAGAACATGTCCTTCCTACGAGATGTTGTCTTCTTTCTCCTGGCAGAGAGGAACTGGAGCAAGACTGTCGCCGAAAACCATGGATATGCAGAAGGAGAGGCCTAGGACTAAATACTTAACGTTTGGACAGCATTTGTTGGAATGTAAGAATTCATGAATATTAAAAGAATTCATCACAAAATTACGATGTTTTTCTTTCTGATAGATTTTCAATACCTAATTGTAGTATATAAACACAACGAGTAATAAGGGTTTGAAGAAGCAAAATTCTGGACTGATCTTGAAATGAAAGCCTAATTAATTATCCCAATACTTTTTTTTTAGGAAGTTGGAGTTCTTCATGGTACACCTACTAGCAGCATACAATGAGAGCTGCAAAATCTATATATCGGCGAAGAGATTGTACGTCTTGGAATCTACGGCAATGAGCCTAAGGGCCGCGATGGCGGCCGCGACTGACATGCAACCAAAGAAGCAAACGTTAAGCCAGTGCCAGGATTTCTGAAGAGAGGACATTTTGGCCTCCTTCGCCACCAGGTACATGTGGTTCGCCAGGATGAACGTCAGCGGGAACGTGCTGATGGCCCCTGTAAGGCTCTCGAAGTCCCCAAGGAATGGAAGGAGGGCCGACACGAATGTGTTGATGGTTAGGTACCCGCCTCTGAAGACGATACGGAAAGACAGGTTCCGGATCTTCAGGGCGCTTCCCTTGACTCCGAACCGGGTATCCATATATTCGTACATCGGGCTCGCGAATATCTGGGGTTTTGACGAAAATCTCTTCATTTATGCAGAAAATGTCTAGCAACCAATGAACGCCATAAGTTAAGGATGAGATCTCTTACGTGGAGCGAAATGACTGTCTGGAGGAAGGCAGAGACATTGGCTATGGCTTTCAACCAAGTCGGACCGGTCACATTGCTGAGAAGATAAGATGATGTCGAGGACCCATAAGCCCAGTATCCGACAAATGTGACGGCATACATCGGCAAACATCCGAGAGTGAATTGGAAGTATAGAGCTTTCAGCATGTTTTCGACAGCAGGCTGCCTCACTGTAGCCTGTCAAACAGTCAGAGGGAGCAAGCGTTGTAAAGTTTCCATCCGCTGAAAGGTAAACAAAACATAATCAGACCCAAACCTCAATATTACCTGTATCTCAGGAAGCATTCCCGTGTTGTATGCAAAGACGAGGTTGGCAGCTGCACCAATCGTCGTAAATACTCTCGAAGATCCCGTGCCTGAAACAGAGTAATCCCTGGGAGGGGAGTTGATACCTGCCGCATCCGATGTGATATGTCAAAAATGGGAAAAGCATCCTGTTCGATGAATCGAGAGGAAAGACCTCTTTTACCATCTCGGAGAGAAAGAACGAAGGCGATGACGATATAGACAAGGCTGAATAAAGTTGAGAAGCCAAGCCATATCCTCAATGCTGACAAATGGGGTATCCCTATGGCGAACAGTGCACACACGAAACCTGCTATCGCGATGAAGTAAGGAAGCTTCATCTCATGGTCATCGCGGAAGAGGACATAAATGGCCTGCATAACCGCAGTTTTAGATATCAATAAGCAAAATTTACTATAATGTCAATGTTTAAATGATGCAAATGGTCGCCTTTTGATGTCGGCTGACCTTCAAGGACTCCCCGGCCAATATAATGAAGCCGGTGTTGATCATGAAGAGATTGACGTACTGCAATCCCCATGTGAGTGAATAAGCTTTCTTGCCTGAGGCAGAAAGCAGACTGACCATATTCAAATGACTAAATCTGTATGGATACGGTGCAGACGAGGAGGCGATTCCGCAAAAGAAATTGTAGCAATTGGCTGATTTTCAGCAAGGAAATCGTACCATATAAATGTCCCGCAAGGTCTCTATATCTGATATGCCTCTTTCCACCAAACTCATGGAGCTTGGCAATGAGAACATTTGCATACAGCGAGATGGCTGCTGCTGCAATAAGGCCGACTGCCCCAAAGATCCAACCAAGGGGCACCATTATCGTCCCCGAGTATCCCAGCACGAAAACACTGTTGATCCCAGTGGTGAGGACGAAAGCTGCCTGGAACCATGAATCTGCGACAATCCGGATGGGAAGATCAATAGATTACCGAAATAGCCGCGGATAACAAGAACAACTCAGTCCAGGCGTGCAACTTATAAACCATGAATCTCTCCAAATAAGTAGCATAGGGAGTATTATCTTCAGCAAGACCACAAAATCTTTCACCTGTTACGGCAAATATGCGAATCGAGACAGAATCTCACACGGTAAAAAGATTCAAACGACAAAAAAATGGGTCTTGCAAAGTTGCAGGCTTCGACTCATCGCCAGAAAATCAATCCCAAAACAATTAAAATTCCAGGACACAATCAGGAAAAACACAATCCAACATTTCCACAAAACAATCAGACAGATGCAGGCAGGGCACCTTTGCTAATCTCATGAGCGGTCTCGGGGACCTCGACGTAGGAATGCTCCTCGTCATAGACCCTCTTGCCGACGTCGGAGGACCCGCCGCCGCCCTCCATCGCGGGAGAATCGGGAAAGAAACGCGAAGAGGGTCCGACCCCAACACCACTGCCAAGGAGCAATTCCTCCGCCTCCGCCTCCTCCTCAGCCTCCACAATACACGTCACAGCCAGCGTATATATGGATTCTAAAACTCCCACAGAAACGCTGGGAGCATTTAAAGCAGGTAAAAGAAATCCTCGCGGGTCTTCCTCCTCCTCCACTTCCTTTTCCTTTCCCAATTGGTAATTCCTATTCATATACCTCCTAACAGCTACAAAAGCGTAGATTTAAAAATAGACCCCCCACCCCACAACCACCACCACCACCACACAAAAAAAAAAAAAAAGGTCAAAAGGGGAGTGAGGGAGAAAAGGGAAAGCAGCGATATTATTATTATTTATTCCTCCTAATTAAAAGGATGGGACAAAAGCATGGAATTCTTTCGCTGCCCATGCCTGCCCCTTTTTCTCTTATTGGGTGGAAATGGGAGCGAATGATTGATGGAAGGGAAAGAAGTGGTTAAGGAGGAGACGGTGGGGTTGGATAATTAGGTGGTGGGGTGTGGGAGGGGGCATGGGAGGATCTGTCGGCTGGGTTTTGTGGCGGCGGGGGATTGGCCCGGCTCTGTTTCCCGATCGCCACCACAATTTTTTTATTTTTTTAAAAAGAAGATACTTTTTTTAACTTTGCCTCCGTAAATACAAAAGGCTTGAGTAAGAAGAAGGACATCATCGGACCAGTCAAAAAGTGCAAAGTACTTTGCGTACGAGGAATTCCGTTCGGACCAAACACGCATTAAAACATGTTTTTGAAACCTTTACCTACCCACCCCTTGCGGAATTAGAGGAGGGGGTGGGTTGCATGTTTTTTTCGATGAGGAGAGTCGGTCACGTCTCATTCGCTTATCGGGAACCGAGTGTTATTAGGAGAGTCTTGCCTAACCACCCACCCCCCCCCCCCCCTCCTCCATGTACATAGATCTATGTAACCAAATAAAGAAAAAAGAAAGGAGGAGAAATCGTCGGTTGCTAAAGTTGGGAATCCTGGTGGTAGTTGTAGAATCTTGAATTGCAAAAAAGCTAAGCTCATAGTCAAACTTTCTTTTGAATAATAAAAGAAAATCTGATAAAATGAACGAATAAAGACATAATAAATAAATAATCCCCATGAAAAAGGCAACGAGAATCTGATACTCTCAACTAGTTTTTATATATATATATATATATACAAACCCTACTGAATATATATTTCATCGATTCCCAATCAAATCATCATCCAATCCCTCCTCCCTCCGGCTGCCTCCTGTCACCAACCAATCATAAAGACGCGATGATAACTGAAGGCCCAATCATAAAGCCCAATTCAACATATTCAGGCCCGACCCATTGTTGTTACATCCGCATCGTTGTTGTTTATGCAGGTATTTTTTGAATCAGGCAAATTGTTGTTTTGGGGGGGGGGGGGGGGGGGTTTGATGGATATATGCCTTGTGCGCTCCCAACTCCAGATTGGGCACTCTTAGTAAAGCTCTTAATATGTATTACTATAGAATTATTTGACAGTACTTGCACTTGTCATGTAGTAAAATTTCACGACAGTACATATGTGAAAAAGAAGAAGAGAATTCACAGTAGTAAAATTGTATCTAGGACCCTGGATGTGCAATTTTATTCTCTTTTTTTTTTTTTTTTGCCCGGGGATCTCTGTGGAGGAATATTCTTGATGTGCTTCTTTTTGCATCAGCCAAATTCGTGCCCTTGGGATATGGTATCAAGAAGTTGCAGATCATGCTCACCATCGTGGATGATCTGGTCTTTCTCGACACTCTCATCGAGGAGTGTCTGACCGTTGAGCCTATCGACGAGTATGTCCAGAGCTGCAACATCGTTGCCTTCAATAAGATATGAGGTATCTCTCTCTTTCTGCCTCATCCAATTTAAGGTTTATACCCTTCTCCTCTGGCTCCCACTAACATCCTCTGTTTGTTTCAGAATTCTGGATCAAAGCTGTCGTTAAGTCCCGAGAGTAGTAAACTCTCTTCTTCGCGTTGCTTGCGGCACCGCATGCACTTCAGAACAGAGTGCAGTCGTGTTGTCATCTGGGTCTGGTTTTGGCAAAACGTCCGGCAACGTTAGTTACGAAGGAATAATAATCCCATGCAAAATGCAAGAAAGGCTGCAAATATCGTGACTGCAGTCGATACAGATGATACAGACAGAAGACGGTGTTATGGCGATGTTAACAATATCTTACCCGACGGAACGGAACACCAAGGACAAGGATAAGCTCCGACGGAACCTACCCACTAGCAGAAGCAAGACATGAAGGAGGAATCCAAAGGGAACGCATGATCCGCGACAAGGAAGCTGGCGATGTGCTTCGGTCTCGGATCAATGCGATCCCTTTGGATGCATCCTTCAGTTGCCATTCATCCCATTTCCTTCAGTCTCCCCCCCCCCCCCCCCCCCCTCTTCAATTTAAAGGCCATGAAATTTGCCGGTGGGATAAAATTGACCAAGTCCCCTCGAAACGAACCCAATCCAATCATATGATTGGCTTTGGCCCCTCCTAATATTTTCTTTAGGAAAAAGGAAACGAAGAAATCAGCCCCAGATCATTTGAAAGGGAGAACATGGCATATAGCGTGTGGATCTTCTTTTGGGTGGATGGACCGACCCATCATTATATTGTGATCTTACTAACTAATTTATACAGACCTAAACCAAACACATGACACCCAATGACCATCAAACACAACCCCCTTCAGTCGAATCGGGTAATGAGTAGGAAGAGGAATGCCAAAATAGAAAAATTTGATTCCTCCTAACTTTGTATCACAGAAAGAAAAACTGTGGTCCAGAAAACCTTGTCATTCCACCTGCCTTGCACTCCTCGTTTCCTTATTGTTAAGCTGAAGGAAGATTGTTTGGAAAGCATCATGCATCTCATGAGTATAACATTTCTCTTTTGTAGCCTAGTGACTTTAATAAAACTCTTCCCAACAGATCTCCTCCTCAAATCATGATTCAAATGATGAGATTTGAGGCGCTAACCCCCCTCAGACCCACAAGTACCAATACCCCCTTCATATGATTGCCACGTTCTTGTCCGAAGTGTGTTGTCCTGTGACTTTCCTCCCCACATGCGTTAGTCTCGTTGGATTTTGCATTACATTTGGGGAGAAATAGGGGGGAGACCAACTTCGTGCTAATACTAAGGTTGATTGATTACTTAATCGTCGATTAATGATAGGATGAGCCTTCATTTGGGCCGTGTCTTCAGGAAACTTCAACGGGCCACGAACGTGACCCAAGGTCGACCGGGCCCAAATCATTTGGGCCTGCGAATGGGCCGAGCGTGCGATCTGTAAATCCAAGTAATTGCCAAAGAACTTCCCCCTGGCCCACATCAACGAAGCTCTTCGTTTGAGTTCCATCTCTTTGAATTTCTTCGCTGACCGCGAGTGCAATGGACCGAATCGAAGGGGTCGAGTGCTTGCGTGGCCCACCACAAATCGACATATAGTTTATTATTTAATTATTTGAGTACCGTGAGCTTAGCCCAATTATTTGCTATTTTATTTTCTAAGGCAAACATTGTCTAGGGTTTGCTGGAAGAATTATTTTTTTACCGTCTTAGGTTGAAGCAGAATTTTGTCGGTTATTCGTTGGGATTAATTAAATCTACCCCAAATAATTTGATCTGACTTGTCGGAATCAAAGATGATGACTAATACGACCAGAATTTCGGAGTTGGAGACAAGAATAACATAGTTCAACAACAAATTTTCGGCGATTGATAACCATTTGGGAACCCTCACTGCATAACAAACATAACTAAGATGGAGTTTCCGGGAATTGCTCCTACGAGTAGTTGGTGGCAACAAAACAAAGAGTTCATACGCCTCTCATCACACGTAAGGGAAATCATTGAGTAGCTACAATTGTTACTAGTTTGTGGGCAAAAGCTTACAAAACGGTTTCATGTCCTTAAAAGAATTAAAGGAGAAAAAGACCTCTACATGATTATGTTGGACGACATGAGTACAAAGGATATAGTTCTTGCTTATGACCAAAATACAATTTAGACTCAAAAATATAATTAAATTATTCCAAATTACGAAACGGACTCTTAAAATGATTATAATATATGAACCTCTCGTCTATTCACGGTGAGAGTAGAAACAAATGAAGATAGTGACGGGTTGGTCCATTTGGAGGTAATGAATTAGGTATCGGAAGAAATTCATCAATACGATGATCAATCCCAAACGATTGGAGGTTCGCAACACAAACGTGAAAGATATCTATAATATCTCAATGCTTAAACTCACAAACAAAAGGCAACAGCTCAAGTTACAAGTATTAATTGATGAAACTTTTGATATTATTTTACTCATTGTACAACGCATCATAGTAACGATGTAACATGCTAGAAGTGTGTACAATTGCAGACGATTTGACTAAAGTCAAGTTGAGCTAGTCCCGTTATTTCATCTAATGGGGGATAATCTCATGGTAACAGTAGAGCAACGACTCAAGTTACATATAATTTCCCACTTGAACACACCTCAAAAAGATCCGACTTGATTAATTGATTTGAGTATATATATTAATATAATAATAATGTATGTACTTTGGATTTGTATTTGACTATCACTTGGATTTAAAATCGACGTGCGGATGTTCATCCGTGATCTTTTGGCTTAACTTTAATCAAATGTATAGAATTTACGTGTGATCGTTTCCCTCTGTTTTATCGGGCGATTAATAATTCAAAATCGACGTGCGAATGGCCATCTTAAATCGTGATTTTTGGCTCAATTTTATTCAAATATATAGGATTCACGTGCAACCGTTCCCTTCCGTTTTATCGGGCGATTGATAATTGATCCGCACATGTTACATAAAAAATGCAAACAAAGGGATAGGAGGAGAAAGTGAATGAATGATTTGTTAATTGGGCCTGAAGGAGAAGCCCATAATAGAATAATAATAAGAATATCAGATGGCCGGTCATTTTCACAGGGAGCAGCAGACAAGTAGAGAGAGGGGCAGTGGAGCCGAGAGCGAGATTAGATTTGGGGGTGTGGGTTGGGAAGGAGAAGAAAGAAAAAGGGGAGATGGAGATAACGCTGAGCAGTGGGTATAAGATGCCGATGGTTGGTTTGGGGGTTTGGAGGATGGAGAGCAACCAAATCAGGGGACTCCTCCTCAAAGCCATCGAGCTCGGTTATCGCCACTTCGATTGCGCTGCCGATTATCAGAACGAGGCCGAAGTCGGTGAGGCCCTCTCCGAAGCTTTCCAGGCTGGCCTCGTCAAGAGGGAAGACCTCTTCATCACCACCAAGGTTCCTCTTCCTCTTCCTCTTCCTCTTCCTTTCGAGTGATGATGATTCCTTACGCCCCCCCCCCCCCCCCCCCCCAAAAAAAAATTCTCTTCTGGTCGTAGCTTTGGAACTCCGATCACGGTCACGTTGCCGAGGCCTGTCGCGACAGCTTGAAGAAGCTGCGTCTGGATTATCTCGACCTCTACCTCATCCACTTCCCTGTTGCCACTCGCCACACTGGTTTGTCTTTCTCTTTTATTTATTTGTTACTCCTTCTGTTGTCCCCAGATTATTTTAAGCTTTGCTGCATTCTGAACGCAACCACGCCTCATGAGATCCTGATTGCTAAAATTCTCTATTTCTCTACTACTGTTAAGAATACACGAATGTTCATTAAGCAGCAGTCCTTGGGAATTGACTCCTCATCTCCTTCTACCTCGACTAACATTATTTTCAGACTGACCACTGAGGTGATCCCTCTCTTTATTTTCCTTTTTAATCAATTATTGCCTGCAGGAGTGGGCACCACAGCCAGTGCTCTGGGCGATGACGGTGTTTTGGACATAGACACAACCATCTCGCTCGAAACGACCTGGCATGCCATGGAGGACCTTGTGGCTGCGGGGTTAGTTCGAAGCATCGGGATCAGGTATTGTTGAACCCTACACAGCTCATTTTGACGGAATAGTGTGTGGAGAAATAGCTGACATAACTTCTGTGGTAATCAAATATGCCTCAACGGGGGTATTAACAATGTCCTTGCCTATTCGAGAACTGGTTATCTGGTTTTTGTAATCTAACTTGACAAATGCTCTCTGTTGGGGTTCACAATTTCTGTCAATTTTGCTATTTGCACATTCTTGGAGAGCAAAAATTTAGTGCGGAAGATGACAGAATTACAAGTCAAGATAGTAGTAGCCTGAGAATTTGTTTCATAAATCCATGATGCTTCTATCTTCATGATTTTGACGTTTTGTTCTTTGGACAAATATTGCAGCAACTATGACATCTTCCTAACTAGGGATTGCCTGGCCTACTCTAAAGTGAAGCCTGCTGTTAATCAGATAGAAACACACCCCTACTTCCAGCGTGATTCCCTCGTAAAGTTCTGCCAGAAACACGGGATCTGTGTCACAGCACACACTCCTCTTGGAGGTTCTGTCGCCAACACGGAGTGGTTCGGCTCCGTGTCTTGCTTGGATGAGCCGGTTCTAAAGGTAAAATTTGTTATGGTTATATTATATCTGGGAATGAATGGCTCTACTTGTTCGATTATCAGGGTCCCTCACCGGCTTGTTTCATTCGTCCTGTAAATTCAGGGTTTGGCCAAGAAATACAATAAGACGGTGGCACAAGTAGTTCTCCGGTGGGGCATCCAGCGAAACACTGTTGTAATCCCAAAGAGTTCCAAGTCGGAGAGATTGAAAGAGAACATCGAGGTGTTTGACTTTGAGCTGTCGGAGGAAGATATGGGAATAATCAAGAGCATAGACAAGGAGTATCGCACCAATCAACCTGCCAGATTCTGGGGCATCAACCTCTACGCCTGAGCAGTAGTAGGTTCATATACATATCCTTCATCCTGCGCCACCCAAGCATGTCATCTCGTGTTATCATGAAGGTAAACATTTCTCTCGAGAGAAGAAAGGAAAAGTATCAAACCAAGCACGGAACTCATTGGGTGGGGGGGTAATCCCTCACATTTATTTCGTTTGTGTTTCATGTGATTTGAAAATGAAACACTAATTTTATATTTCTGTCTTCCTTCTTACATCTAAGGAAACTAAAAACCAAAGCCTTGCTCTGTTTTTGGTTTGGTGTCATTAGGTGGAATGAATAGGAGACCGCCATCTTCTACTTGTACTACTTCCCCTTTGTGCTTCCTCTCCTTAGCAATATCCGTTAATTTATTCGCTAGAATGTGCCACCATAGTTCTTGTAATTACCCTCCGGTTGACATCACGAAGTTCCCGTTTCTTTGTTTTTGTTGTCCTCTTTCGTTTGTCGAGCTTGTCAAGGTAACTTCTTGTTCTTCTTCTTCGAAAAGATCAATTTTTGCCATCTGCTGGGAGGGATTAAGAGATCACTTTGAGTTTAGCTTTGCTTCTTTAACTCAATTGTAGGAAGAGGAGATGGAGATGGGTGATGGTAGTGGGATGTTGCACTTGGGGAAGCAAGGCCATTCCCATTCCCGCCAGCCTTCCTCCTCCTCCTCCTCCTCCCTCGGCCGATCACGGAGTGAAGTCCACAAGAGGGTCGGCATTCCTCTCAACGATCCAAACCACATCCCTCCCTCCTCCGACCTCTGCCCTTTCTCCGCTGATAATTCCCCTCCCCCATCCAACTCTCACAGGGGATCCAACAGCGACATCCCCTTCCTCTACTTCCTCCTTCAACCCTCCCCTTCCCTCACAACCCCGCCCTCCATCCCATCATCAGCATCGGCAAGGGAGGAGTCGAGTTTCCCCAAGTCCCAAGGAGATGCTGGGGATGACCTCTCCTCTGCTTATGTCAACTTTGATGGTGTCATTGTCCACAACTCTTCCTGCACCAGAACCACCGATGAGAAGAGCGGCAATGAGACCCATGAGGATTTTGATAGCAGGGCGAGTGGCAGCAAAACCAATGGCGATGACAGCGATAACGAAGCTGAGAGCAGCATCAAATTGTCTGTTAACCGCGTGCATAGGACTGGTTTGTCGTCTGATAAGAGAGACGGGGCGAAACAGAGTGCTTATAGGCATTTTCGAAGCGTTTCCATGGACAATTTCATGGGGAAGCTGAAGTTTGCCGACGTGCCTCCCAAGTTACCCCAACCACCTGAACTTCATCCCGGGCAAGTCTCTCCAAGAAACTCCCTTCATACAAATTCAGATGCATTTAGCCTGGAATTTGGAGACATCGTATTCAGTGAAGCAGAGAAAAAGGAGATTATGGCCAATGAGAAACTCGCCGAGATTGCTTTGACCGATCCAAAGCGTATGAAAAGGTACATACTCCGTTTTGAAGTTGCTTCTCTGAGATACCATGAAAGGACTATATATGTATGCCAAATGAGGACTGACTAACCATTAGGCTGATACATCAGGATCTTGGCCAATCGCCAGTCGGCTGCTCGTTCTAAAGAACGAAAGACGAGGTACATCCAAGAGCTGGAGCACAAGGTGCAAACCCTTCAGACTGAGGCAACCGCGTTATCTGTGCAGCTTACACTTCTTCAGGTAATTTGGTTTAGGGTTCATCTATTTCACCGTCATAGTCCGGCGGTGATGCTTAATCATCAAATTGCCTTCCTGCTTATATTTATCCAGAGAGATACTGTGGGGCTGACTAATCAGAACAACGAGTTGAAGTTCCGTCTACAAGCTATGGAACAACAGGCACAACTACGAAATGGTACGATTTTCCTGAGTTTGCCACTGCTTTGTTTGGTTGGAATTGTGTCGTAGCCATCACCTTAAGTATTGGGAATGGGAATGTGTTATGTTTTAACTTTTCTTTAGATCACTCGAAGATTGATGGTATTTCCACTCCTTTTGAAGCAATCAATAGCTCACTAATCTTTCGAGAAAACATTCGCTCTTCTCCTAGACCAGGGTGTAGAATTATCAATCATCAGCGACTGCATTACCATAAAATTAGCTTTGACGAGTTGTTCACTTCTTTTAAGTGGCAGCTTCACCCATCTATCACTCCTGGTGTCTTTTGGCTTGTGGTTGTCTTAGAGCTTGCTCATGCATCTTCTACCTTGGTTACAATACCCGTTTGTCTTAGTGAGGATTTACCAAGTGCTTGATTAGTTAACGCCATTCTTGTAGAAAAAAATTCTGTGGCAGGCAACCGTTGTAGCTTTGATGAATATGTTCAAACGATGAACCCTAGTTGGCGGAGAGTGGTCTTTCCTCGGCGAATAATGCAAACTGGTAGTTGCATCCGTGCGTGCGTGCGTGAATTCCACCTTCTCTCTCCTTTTGTGTTGTAGCCTTTTGGAAGTCATAGATGGAGTAAAAGATGTTCATAGTAGGTTATTATCATCCCAATTTTGGTTGGGACTGAAACTGGCCGGTGTTTGACAGAACTCAATGAAGCACTGAATGCCGAGGTACAAAGGCTGAAGCTCTCGACAGTGGACATAAGAGTGGAGAGCCGCCCATCTGAGGGCATGGAGGATACATAGATGACAGCGAATCAGCAGATGTGCCGCCAGCTTCCACAGCAGGAGATGGGGAATGGAGCTACCAAAACCGACGGTAAGACATAAACAGGAATTGGGAGGGTGGCGTTTGTTGTCAACCTCCTCAATTATCCTGTTAAGGTGATTCAGTTCAGTGACTTCAGTCGTTAATCCAAGGATAAGCCAAGTATTTACATTATAAATCCAAGGGCAAACAGAAGAAGCGTGATTGTTTGTGCATCTCCCCCATTCCTCCCCTTCTAAAAAGAAAAACAATTAGCAGAAACCAACCATAACCATATCCAACCCTTTCAACACTGAAACCAACGAAACTGAGAGCATCATTCATCACAGGTGAAGGCGCTCGGAGTAGGGATGATGGAACACTAATTCCTCAGCGACCCATTTCATCCCACATCCCTGTTCTTGCATACAAGTTTGACAACATCATGTAAACCCCCACGTTTCCCGGATCCATCTCCAGTGCCAGTTTCCCCAACTTGATATGACCGCGGTCGAAGCAAGCATTGCGCAGAGCACCCCACGCGGATGCACTACCCTCACATCCTTTCTGAATCCATTCGCAGATTACGTCCAGTGCTTCATCCAGCTGACTGGCTCGGGAAAGCAGGTCGACCAGACAACTGTAGTGTTCTTGCTGAGGATCTAGCCTGTACTCGAGCATCATCGACTTGAAATAACCAACCCCGAGTTCCACGGGGTTGGTTCGAGAGCAAGCAGAGATAACAGTCACGAACGATAACTCATCCGACTTATCCCTTCCACAACCATTTACTTGCAGTTGATTAGCTCATACATTCGGAATATTTGTCAAACCAACACGGGTTTCGGAATTTGGTTCGAGACGTGACTACCGTTTAAAAAAAGTATAGAGGAAAGACTTACAAAAGTCATATGAATGCCACTAGAATTCATTCTTGAGAAAATACAGAAAAACAACAACAAAACGTCTAAAAATTAACAATATTGTGATAATTCATTCTTTGATTATGATTGTCTGTGATGCATTGTACGTAAGAATATATTTATATTATAAATCTCGACTATTTTCTAAGGTTTATAGTAATTTTCATGTCGAGTTCGACTTCGCATGTTAACTACCATTCTCAATTTTCGTGGCATGTATCATCGAGTGGTACTTACGTTCTTCACTCGAATGAGTTGGAACTTTTTACTCTCTTCTACATTTATAGTAATATCCACGTCATTCTCCTGAATGGTGCTACCTACTACACGAAAAGGATAAAGCGGGACCCAGATCACAATACGGCACGTCTTGCTTGGACTAAATAAGTCTCAATCGTTGCATCGATTTGGAGATACACTGATTCGGTTTCCCCTGTCTAATTGAGCCTGAGATAGGGGATTTCATCAATTGGGCCTAAAAGGGCCCCTCATAGAAGCCCAATTTAGATTCGGATGAAGGCCCAGTAATTACGTGCTCCAATTGACAATAATCCGAAAATGGATTATATATAATCATCGTACGAACAAAATTCACTATTTAATACGACTAAATATGAAGTGTTTTTTAAATTTTAAGACACAAATAATAAACTCTTATCAATTTTTGATTAAGATCTAATGGAGCAATGTTGTCTTTGCTTTGCAGGTAATAATATAAAAGCCCAAAACGTCGTCGTCCGGGCTTCCCAAATCGTCATCCCTCCCCAAATAGAGCGAGCTCTAACCCTAAGGCGCCGACGTCCACTCCCGAAGCCATGGTTCAGGGCGCGAACGGGGCGGTGGAGAAGCCCAGCAAGATGCGTTGGGGGGAGCTCGAAGAGGACGAGGCGGAGGACCTCGACTTCCTCCTCCCGCCGCCTCGGGTGATAGGCCCCGACGAGAACGGGATCAAGAAGGTCATCGAGTACAAGTTCAACGACGAGGGCAACAAGGTCAAGATCACGACGGTCACCCGCGTCAGGAAGCTCGCCAAGGCCAGGCTCAGCAAGAAGGCCGTCGAGCGTCGCAGCTGGCCCAAGTTTGGGGACGCCGTCCACGAGGACGTCGGGAGTCGCCTCACCATGGTTTCCACCGAGGAGATCGTGCTCGAGCGTCCTAGGGCTCATGGTTCGTTCCTTGTTCTGATCGTTGTCGATGCCCTTTTCCTGTTTCCTGATAGGATCGATCCTTTGTCCTGGCTAATTAGGTCTTTTTTCTGATCTGGTCGTTAGGTTTGAATTTCAATCAGAGTCTTGTCTTAGAATTCTTCCAATCAGAATAGATCTTACCTTTTTTTGTCATGCAATGGTTAGCATGCTATCGTCACTCTTTTCGAAAGGATTGGAAAGAATTAGGTCAGGCAGGTCTCATCTAGCCTTAATCAACTGATACACATTTCTTTGTCCATTGCCAGCCTTTTTGGTTTGGTTTACGCTGATATCGTGATGCATATTGGTAAATTAGTCAAAGACACTTGTTGCATTTGATGTCAATGAAAAATTTGACAGGTAGTAAACCCGAAGAATCAACTGCAGCTGGAGATCCCTTGGCTCAGGTGGGGAAAAAAGGGGCCGTTCTCATGGTGTGTAGGACTTGCGGCAAGAAGGGCGATCACTGGACGTCCAAATGCCCGTACAAGGATCTCGCTCCCCAGAGTGAGGCTTTTGTCGACAAGCCTTCAGGACCGGAGCCGACGGCCAGTAAGAGCAATGCTTATGTGCCGCCTAGCATGAGAGGAGGTGCTGTGGAGAGAGCCGGAACGGAGATGAGGCGAAGGAATGATGAGAACTCAGTTCGTGTCACCAATCTATCTGAGGATACTCGTGAGCCAGATCTGCTGGAACTCTTCCGTACTTTTGGCCCTGTCAGTCGGGTGTATGTCGCCGTTGACCAGAGGACTGGTCTAAGCAGAGGCTTTGGTTTCGTCAACTTTGTGAACAAGGAGGATGCCGAGAGGGCTATCAGCAAGCTTAATGGGTACGGTTATGACAACCTCATCCTTCGAGTTGAATGGGCCACACCAAGAACAAATTAGAGTGCCATCCTGGTGAAGTCTGAAGCTGGTCGTTTTGTGTCAGATATTCGCGCTGGTCACTGAGGTTTGTTAACTAAGTTGCTTTCTTGAGAAAATCGGCTACTTATTGTTTTTGTCTAAGTGGTGCTGCTTATTGTTATTGTCTTCTCTATCTAACGCCTGAAAACATATCCTAGAACACATGACTTATCCTGGGGTTGTAAGAATTGCCTCTGGCTTGGCGGTTGCAATGCTCATGAGATACTCGATTTCTTTTGTGATTTCTTTCATGGATGGCCTGTTCTGTCTCTGCTCGTCCAAGCAACTCATGGCCAGATAAGCCAGCGCCTTCATGGTCTCCACCTCGATCTCTGTGGCGTTGTCCTTGATAGCTGGATCCACAGCGCTCATCAGCTTCTCCTCCTCTACCATCCTCTGCACGTAAACTGTCAGGTTCACATCATCATAGTCTCGGTTGAAGCTTATTGCCTTTTGGGATGTTAAGAGCTCTAACAAAACGACCCCGAAGCTATAGACGTCGCTTTTGTCAGTCAGCTGAAAGTTCCTGTAGTACTCGGGGTCTAGATACCCGATAGTTCCCTGAGCACAGGTCGATATGTGGCTCGTGTCGGTCTGCGCCAGCCGGGATAGCCCGAAATCAGAAACCTTGGCAGTCAGCTTCTTGTCAAGTAATATATTGCTGGACTTAACGTCCCGGTGGTATATCGGAGGAACAGCTGAGAAGTGAAGGTATGCGAGCCCCTCGGCAGTGTCATGGGCTATCCGAAGACGTTGCTGCCAGGAAAGCTGGCACCGAAGAAGTTTGTCGTGCAGGTGTTCGAAGAGTGTCCCCTTCTCGAAGAACTCATATACCAGGATTGGCTGCTCAAGCTCTACACAACAACCGAGCAGCTTCACCAGGTTGCAATGGTTAACCTTGCAGAGGATCCTGACCTCGTTTAGGACCTGATCAGTCCCTTTAGCATTCCCAACCTTTGCACACTTGATGGCAACCGTGGTTCCATCATCCAGGATGCCCTTGTAGACTACCCCGAAGCCACCAACCCCGAGGAGCCGATCCCTGGAGAAGTTGCCTGTTGCCTTTATTATCTCTTTCCCCGTAAAGTACTTTGCTCCCCTGCCACCATTTGCATTGAGTAGATCCTGTCGCTCCTTGGCTTGCCGTTCCTTAAACTCCTTGGTACGCTTATGACGGCTGTAGAGCAGCAGAGCCATCGTGGATGCGATAAATGCCAGACCGAGCCCACAAGTCATGCCTGAATCAGACGTTAAATTAGTTTGTGCACAAGCATCGATTACATAAGCATTGAAATCGATCAGAACATTCAGAGTAAGACTTTTACCGGCAATGAGGGCCGTCTGGTCTTTGCAACCAGCAAGATCCTTACATGTACTGTCTGCGCAAACCAGCATTCATCCAGATATCGATCATCTTGGTTACTTCAACCAAATCAAGGCATGAACGGAAGGACAAGAACTAAGACTTACTGTTTATGCAGACGCCCTTGACGGCATCCCATGTTAGGCCGGCGTTACAGTAGCACCTCTTAGCACGAGTGGTGTCCTTCACCAAGTCCATCGCACAGGTGGAGTTCCTGTCGCAGTCTTTCTGGGCCTTACAGAGGGGTTCGTTTGGCAATTCCCACTGGATCTCCATTGCAGGGCTCGACCACTGGCTCTCGGGCTTGTTCCAGTCGAGGCTAACGAAGCTCATGTAGGCCAGGCACCCATCTCTCCGTGCCCTTATGCTGTAAGCGGTCAGGGAGCCACTGGTGCGGAGCGAACAGCAGTTGGGTGCTCTGGCACATGATGGTGGCGCAACGGAGGCGTTGCTGTTGAGGTAAGTGCGGCAGAGGCTTGACTCCGAGCAGTTGAGGGTGACAAGGATGTAAGAAGAGCAGTTGAAGTAGAAGATTGTGTTGGCGTCGGAGATGGTGAAGGGCCGGGAGCGGTTCAAGAGGATGCCGCCGTACGGGAGGTCATTCGACACGCACGTGTCGTTACGGAAGAACAGCGGGGGTTTTATAATGATGCGTTGCGTCTCAGTGTTGATGGCAGTGATCGTGTACGTGTTGTTCACACTCTGGAAGAGAAGGGCGGGCGAGTTGGTGCACGTTACCGCGTAGGCTGGGTCGCCACATGTGGGGGATGTGCTTAGGGGGTACGGTACCGGCATGGAGCCACAGTTTGGGCAGGGGGTTATGGCCATGGTTGCGGTGGACAGAAGCACCGCTACTACGTGGTGGACCACACTCGCGGCCGCGGTCTTCATAGCACCAGAGGTTTTCTCGTGGAAATTATGCATATGTAGTGTTTATTGGAAAAAGAAGATGTTCGATTTCAAGACGAACATTCTAAGAAAAAACGACATACTACCCGATGATGATGATGGATGCTGTTTCTGGTCAATCCACGTGGTTAATTTTCTGATCATAGGACTACAACAGAGATCGATTTCACTGTCATTACGACAGTTTCTTGGATCAGCTCGCCAGCTAGTCACCCCTTACCGGTCAATTCCGCGTATCCCAAATGCACGGCAAGTGCAGTCGCGCCTTTATTATCCTCGTTGACGCTTTTGCGATGCTCTGTTTTGAGCAATGCCCCATTCCTTGGTTGAAACTTGGGGCGAAAGAAATATATTGCTTGACTTCTGAAGTCTGGTTTGCCACCCTCTGAAGACGAATCCTGGAAATGTCTCCCACGAATTTACTCCTGTAGAATGCCGTAGCTGACTGGCAACATGAGTCCTTAGCCTGACCTTAAATCGCTGTCGAAGATGTCCAGATTTACATTGAAAATGCACATCCAGCGCGTGGGAGGGAGCTTCTTGTGCGCGCTTGCGCAATCTCGCCTTATGCATGCATTCTGGGAACACGAACTACCAGAAAAGGTATTGCAGGTCAGTCCTTGTGATCAACCCTCCTCGCTCGGCATGAGAACTAAACCACCTCCTCTGCGGCATAACTAAAAACACTGAAGTGTGAGCATGTTGTTTTCAGACTCTGGAATGACCTTAAAACACACGCTAGATGGTAAAAAAATACAAAGAAGAAGGACGGAGGAGTAATACCATGGGCAAGCGATAGCAGGGAAGAGCACAAGCGGCGCCGCAAGCTTCTTCCGGATGCCCCTGCACTACCTGAAGTCTGAGTGGAAGCTCGACAGCCTTCTCACGGAATACGGCCTATCCACAAATGGTGACCTTAGTTCCAAGTGGGAGTTCGCCATGGGCATATTCCTTTGGCCTGATCCTCACGAAGGCCAGACCAATGAAGCTACCACCCCTCGCTTCCTCGCTGCTATCAGCAATCTGTCCGCCATCTAAAAGAAAATCAAGTAATAACGCAGGGGCAAGTACCCGATGCATAACCCGGTTCCCAAACTGGCGCCTGCGTCTCTGACCATAAACTTACAAATATACCCCATCAACAAATGGTAAAGGTGATGCTCATTGCGGTTGTAGGTAAAATGGAAGTCCATTTCAGACCCAACTCTTCTACAACTACTATTACTACTAAATCCGTTGGGGAACCAAAACCAAGGCGTGAGTGAATGCGCAATTGTATTACGATCAGAAATCGATGAGAATGAGGATTTACACGAAAAGTGGGATAGCGAGTCAAGCATGGGTGGATTAGGATTCCGGGAGCAGCCGGCTGGACGCCAGGCTTTCATCTTCTTCTTCAAAGCCCATAAGCAGTTTTAAGTGATTTGATGTATGTTGGGTTCGCGGCTTCTACTGGCTTGCTCGCAAGTTAGCCTATTGGGATGGAGCTTTAGGATAACCGGAGAGGCGCGATCTCTTTCCCTTTCTTTCTTTCCTTCTCTTCCCGGGCAGAAGAATCACAACCTCCTATTGGTCATTGGTGTCTCTGCTTCGGCAGTGATATTACTCATGAGGATCGATGTCGCAATTGTTCACATCACTTTAAAGATCCAGAATGCGGATGTTATCAAAGCTTGGGAGCTTGACGTCTCTCCACATAGTTTCTGTTACAGAGAGCTCAAGAAGGCGTCAAAAGGCTTCAGAGACGAGGAACTGTTGGGGTTCGGTGGCTTTGGTCGAGTTTACAAAGGAGTTCCTCCGAATACCAACACCGAAGATGCCGTTAAGAGGATCTCCCACAAATCGAAGCAGGGGTTACGAGAATTCATTTCGAAGATCGCCAGCAACGGAAGGCTTTGTCATTGGAATTTGGTTCAGTTACTGGGATGGTGTCAACATCACAGCAAACTGGCTTGTGTATGATTTCATGCCCAACGGAAGCTTGGACAAGTTCACTTTCGATAAACCGAAGGTTGTCCTAAGCTGGGATCAATGGTTTAGGATCATAAAAGACCTTGCCTCTGGTCTCCTGTACTTGCACGAGGAATGGGATCGAGTTGTCATTCACCGAGACATCAAGGAGGGCAACGTTTTGTTGGATGCTGCGTTAAATGGTAAGCTGGGTGACTTCGGTCTCGCCAAGCTATATGAGCATGACTCCAAGCTGAGCTAACATGTGCCGGAAAGCCCACAACGAGCTCAGATGTCTTTGCATTTGGTGCATTGTTGCTCAAAGTCATATGTGGACAACAGTCGACAACCGATAGAGCCAAAGGCATTGCCGGAGGAGCTTGTACCAGTCGACTGGGTGTAAGAGAAATGGGTGTCGGGAACTATCTTCAACGTGGAGGACTTTAGGTTGGGAGACGAATACACGAGCTAGATTCTAAAGCTGGGCTTGCTGTGTTCTAACAATTCCTCGGAGTTATGTGACCGACCAAGAGGCAGGTCACAAGGTACTTGGATGGCGATTTGCTGTAGTCGGCAGAGGTAGCAGCCCCGGTTACAAAACACGAAAAGGTGGAGAATCTCGATGTCTACGTTCACTCTTATCCGACTTCTTTTGAACCCGTCTTGTTAGATTGAATCTAAACTGTACGTATTTGTGTGCGCCGAAAACAATCATTATCAATAAAGATGTCATTGGTCGGTGGCCCTGTTGGATTCCGACAAGTTGATGCTGAGGTCCTGGCGGGTGTTCTTCTTCATCCAAGTGCCTCTTAGTGATTTTGGAAGCAATTCTAGTCTGTAAAGAAAACTACTTAGATCCTGATGGCAAATGAAAGGTGTAATGCTGCCTTGGCACCAACAGGGGATTCTGTTTTTTACAATTTTTAGCCTTTTGACAGCAACCCCCTAATAATTGCTGGTCTTACAAATTTTGGGTGGTTGTGGGGATCCCATCAAAATTAGTAAGACCCAAGTTGCTAAATTTGGACCACCCCATAATCCTCACAGTCACACCAACCACCACCTCGATTCAGAAACATGTGAGCTTTCCTCTGAGCCAAACACTAAGTAACAGTAGTTTAAAGGGAGCTGAAAGTTCTGCATGATTTGGGTAAAACTATTCCTCCTTGACCAACCAGCGGAAGACAAATGAATAATTTCAGTGACCCAGTCACATGGGGGATAAATCCATCGAATATGAACAAGGCCCGGGTTAGCTGAATCTCCCGGTAGTCCTGTCCTCCTAGCCATATTATAGGCACAGGGATCCTTCTAATCCCAGTAAATGCAGATAGGCTATGTCTGGCACGCTGGAAAATTTATGTCCCCCCCCCCCCCCCCCCCCTCCCTACAGATTAAAATTTTAGATAATGCTATCACTACCGACGACAGAGGAAAGAAAGACAGCATTTTGTACAGGAAGCGGCTAAAACTCACCTTCCATACGGTACGAAATTCTTTCCGAAATCCGTATCGAAGTACGAAATTATTTTATACTCAATTCGTATAGTATAAAGTTATTTTGTATTCGATTTATATTCGGTTCATATTCGCTTCATATAGTACGAAATTATTTCGTACTTGCTTTGTACTTTACGAAATAGTTTCGTAATACGATATGAAATAATTTCGTACTGTACAAAGTATGTACGAAAGACTACGAAATAATTTCGTACTGTACGAACTGAGTACAAATTGTGTACAAAATAATTTCGTACTGTACTAAATAGTTTCGTTTCGGGGTACGAAATAGTTTTGTACAATACGAAACATGTACGAAAAAATTTCGTACTGTATGAAGCGAGTATGAACTGGGTATGAAATAATTTCGTACTGTACGATATAATTTCATACTCAAATACGAAACTATTTTTATTCTGTAAAAAAAGGTTCGTTTTTATTTCGTTCTGTACGAAATTATTTGGTACTCAGTTAGTACATGTTTCGTACTGTACGAAATTATTTTTGTAATCAGTTCGTAAATATTTCGTACTCTGGTATGAAATAATTTCATACCCGTTTCATACTAAAGAGTACGAAATAATTTCGTACAATACGAATAAAGTATAAAATGAGTACAAAATAATTTCGTATTATATAAAACAAATACTAAAAAATATAAAAAAATTTCTCGCCGTACAAACGTGGTATGAAATTCCATACAAATTTCGTACCGCATTGAAAGCTTTCGTGATCAGAAGCTTAGGCCTTTGGGTCAGAACGGTGGGTTGTTCAGCAATTCCTTCTGGACCTTCCCCATGCCACGTGTCGTCACCTGAATAGCTTCGGACAACATCGGCCAAAGACAGATCGATAAACGCAGGTTTTTTGCGTTTGCCTTCAATCATCTCCCCCCTCCCAAATCTTCCTCCACCTTCCTCGGATCCCCTCCCAGAATCCCCATCCCCCAACCGCCCCTTCGCTTTTTGCCTCCCCAGCAGAAGGATATTTGTTTTATTTTATTTTTTTTTGAAATTTCTTTCTGGGTTTGCGCGTGCCCCAGCTCTGCCGTTTCGCGGGGTGAAGGATTGGAACTTTGTGTGCCCAGATCTCTGATTGAAGCTAAAGAGGGGTTCTTCGTCGATTTGGGGTCGCGATTTTCCGGGGTTGGTTCCGATTGGGGTGTTGAATCTGGGATTTTGTTTGTCCTTCGCGTTTGGGTCTTCCTTGGTCAGATCTTCAGGAGAGGCGGAGTCTTGGGTCTTGGCTCTGGGGTTGGTTCCCGGTCTTCTGCCAGGTCGATCGAGGTATTAGATGTCTTCTTCGTACTGGTGTTACAGGTGCAGCAGATTCGTTAGGGTTTGGAGCCAGGACACGGTTACGTGCCCTAACTGCGATGGCGGGTTTGTGGAGGAGATCAACACGGCGTCAGCCGCGGCCACATCCCCACCTCCACCTCTGCCTGCGCCTTCATTAGGTGGGGACCACCGTCGCCGAGGCCGGTTCCCTGCAGCTGCCATGTATATGATAAATTCGCAGAACTCTTCTTCCGGGAGCTCTAGGCGGGCCCGTCGAAATGCGGGGGATAGATCCCCCTTTAATCCTGTGATCGTGCTCCGTAGGCCTTCGGATGGAACTGGGGATGCACAGGAGCATAATTCCTATGAATTGTATTATGATGACGGTGGTGGTTCGGGTTTGCGGCCCCTGCCACCATCAATCTCGGAATTCTTGCTTGGATCCGGGTTTGATAGGCTGCTTGACCAGCTATCTCAGATAGAGATCAACGGCATCAGTCATTTGGATCGCCCACCAGCATCCAAGGCTGCAATTGAATCGATGCCCGTGGTAGAGATTGGCGTGGATCACATCACAAGCGAATTGCACTGTGCTGTTTGTAAGGAGGTTTTTGAATTGGGATGTGATGCTCGGGAGATGCCATGTAAACATATCTACCACGAAGATTGTATCTTGCCTTGGCTGGCTTTGCGCAATTCATGCCCAGTATGTCGGTTCGAGATGCCTGCGGATGGTAACGTGAGTTCGCGGGATGATAGCTCGGGAAGAGGGGGTGAGAATGGGAGGGGAACATTGGAGGAGAGAGTTTATGATGAGGAAGAGAGCGGCAACACGAACGACAATAATAACACGGTAGGTTTGACCATATGGAGGCTGCCCGGTGGTGGGTTTGCTGTGGGGCGGTTTTCAAATGGCCAGAGAAATGGAGAGCGGGAACTGCCTGTAGTATACACTGAGATGGATGGCGGGTTTAACAATGGTGGCATGCCTAGAAGGATCTCTTGGGAAACAAGGGGGACAGGCAGGAGAGATAGGGGTGGGTTGTTAAGGAGGGTTTTCAGGAACCTGTTTGGATGTTTTGGTGGTGGGAGGAGGACAATTGGGTCAAGCTTGTCATCAGCTGCTTCTTCGAGCTCCAGCCCTGTGGCAGACATTCGAACAGGAAGAAGCAGGTTGTTTCACATGGGTACGAGTTCATCATCGAGGAGGCATAGAGCTCTTGCCCTGGTTGCTGATGATGGAAGTAGCTGATCTTGTCGTGATTTTCAAGTACGGATGAATTTATTTTCTTTGGAGAAATTGGAAGTCATGTAATACCTTCCTTCCAGGTGGTCAGTCTGCTTTGATGAGGCAGTAGGAGTTCGAAGAGGGGGAGTGTTGATGTTCCTCGATGCTGAAGGAAGCTGCTGAAATGATATGATAACGATTATTGGCCGTGAGTGGACCTATCAAAGGTTGTTTTAATTGAAAGTGATCTTGAAATTCAGCAGCAGAAAGATTTGTTTCCTGTTTCTATTTTTGCTTCTTCATTTGTCTTGTCTAAGGTAGATTCAGGTGGTTGTCTCCTCGTGCTATTCAAGTGATATGCTTATATGATATATTGATAATGTTGTTTGCAAAAAGCATATGAAGCCTCTTACGGTGTTCGTTTTGCCTAAGAAATGGTTCCAGAGGTACAATGGATCTTATCCGATCTTATCCGTCCAGTGTTCTAAGTGTGACAAATGCATTTACATGTGCCATTGAAGTTTTAACATGACAGTTTGCCTGTTAGAGCAATTCCCATTTCTTCTGTCTTTTGGACAAAGTGATGAAGAGTAAAGACGAGATAAGAATCTTTCCCAGTCGTTCCTCTTTCTTTGGGGTGTTGCTTGAGCAAATGGCATCCAAATGATTCTAAGTCGGCCTTTGCCTTTCCTTGACTTTTGTGAAAAAGGGGGCTTCTTTTTCAGTGGATGGAATGGTAAAAGATTTTGTAGGATTTTGCTTTTTTTGGGATTCTGTGGCATGTGGTAGCCATTAACACTGCCATGGCTTAGGCACATGATGACGACTAGGCAAAAAAGTAGAGGAAAAAGTTGGCATGGCGTTCTCTTCATCTCTGTTCTAGGTTTTCCGGTTGTTTCCACAATTAACTGGCAATCTCTTACACCTGGCACGCGGACGGTTTTGGCAATCCTAGTAACTTGCCCTCAACGGACACAATGTTATGGCATCAGTTCTCACACTAGCATTTTAAGCACCCTGAAGAGTCAGTTTGTCATTGAAATCGGAACTTCTTATCATTTTGCTTTCCCTTTGCCTTTTCCCTTCTTTGCATCCATTTTGGCCTGGATGCGTGCTGCCGCTGCTGCCTTGGCTTCTTCCCTCTTCTTCTTCTCTTCCTCTTTAGTGGCGGCTGCAAGCTCACGCTGTTTCTTCAGCTCTCTGCAACAGTTATGCAGTGAAAGGCAGTATATTGCATTCTACTTCAGGATCTGATTCTCGCCTGAACATTTTAATCCAAACGAAAAAATACAATCGATTGTACAGATTGGAGAAGCAAACTTACGCCAGCCTTGCCCTCTCCTCTGTGACTGCGCTGACACTCGAACCCTTGCGAGGCTTGCAAGTAACAAGCTCCACTTCAAAGATAAGGGTAGCACTAGATTAAGAATTGGGAGACCATACGTTAGTTGTTCTGCGAATATTGCTTTAATTGAATTGGATAGACAGCAGACAAAGTCATCCACTTTTCAGGCTTCACTGATATGCTAAGATAGCACAAGATGGCATATAGGACCAAATGAAAAAAAAAGTTATTACTTGGGAGGGATGTCCGGTGGAGAACCCGCGCTGCCATAAGCATATTCTGGCATGCATGTGATTTTTGCAACCTCCCCAACCTGATCGATAGAAATGCGGATATGAAATGTGTACTGGAAAGAGATTTTAAAGTTAAGAAGATATATTCACCTTCATTGTCCTCAAAGCTATGTCCCAAGCTTTGATTACGGATCCACTCCCAATCTCGAAAGAAAAGATGGTGTTATCTTCATGGGTAGAGTCAAAAACCGCACCAGTTTCGGCGAGGATGCCTTCGTAACGAACTGTTTCAGAAAGAAAAAAAGAAAACCCATCGACGAAATCAGTGTTAAAACAGAAACCATAAGACCATCTCTATCAAGAGAAATAACAATTCCAACAATACCATCGACAAGAGGAAGGGCATCGGAGGGAGCTTCCGCATCAGGTTTAGCACTCCTGACGATTGTCTTGATTACCCCTCCATCACCAGTTAAATCCAAAGCCGCTGCCATGACTATAACAACAAACCTGGCATAGCCAATGACATAAAATCGTAACCATGGGATTACAACACCCATAATCAAAACACAGAAGAACATACAAAGTCAAACTCTACTACATCGACCGAGTTTCTCCTATCCCGGCACACATTGTGAAAGGCAACTTTATTCTTGCCGTAATAACTGAAATTAGCACTCTGTCAGTTCCACCTTAACAAGGGCACACTACGAAGAATCCATCCTTTCCTCTCCCCTCACTCAAACAACTAAAGGGTAAACGGAAGGAACCCTGTTGCGGGATTCCACCGAGACACAGACACGGATTCCAGTCAATGTCCGAAGTCGAAGAAAACCCCGAACAGATCCAAAAACAAAAAGTCAATCCCCAGAACCAAAAAAATCTCGACTTTCGGCCTAAACCTTTCATCGCCTCTATCCCCAATCATCCAAAACACCCAATCAACTCGACCGTCGGAGGGACAGGGCGAGACAAGTCAAAGGGGCCCAACGACGGAATCAATCCGAATCGGAAGGGATTGGACAGACTGACCCGATTTAGCTGGAGGAGGGATGCCAATCGGGGTCGGGGGGAAAGTGGGTTTCTGGGTTCGGACGAATCGACGGTTGGTGGGAGACCGGCGACCCACGGCCATACGCGTACGAAGCGGGGATGTCTTCAGAACGGGCGGGTTGCCCGACAACGTACTAGGATTTTAGCTCTTGTGGACCCCACCCCACCCCTAAAAATACCAAGTTCCCATTATATATATATATATATATATATATATATATATATATTACTTTATTTTTTGGGATTTTAATAATAATAATTTCCAGAAATGTGACTTTTTTCACCGTGTTATGTCTTGTGTGAAGGCACAAATGGTTTGATTCACTTCTTTTCTTTTACGCAAAGTTTGAAGTGATTACTTCCATATCATAGAATTATAGTTATTTCTTTTTAAATAATGAAATAATTAATTCCTTATAACAAAATGGAGCTAGTTGTATTCGGACAAGCTTCATGATATTACAAAATTTGCTGAGAAGAAAATTCGAGTATTATCCTTAATATACCATGCGTATAATCTATGAGTTATTACAAGGCAAGAGAGAGAGGGAGAAAGAGGGGGAGGGGAGGGAGATTAACTGTTAAGTTGATAAAACCAGGTCATCGAGCTTCAGCGTGACTAAACATAGGAGCAAATATAATCTCGCACATTTAGATTGATCGTTAATAGAGAGAGAGAGTGAGAAAAAGGAATGGATTTGTAGGGCCGGATAAATCTTGGAATGCAGTCAATTGCAGCATTTGACATTATTGATCATTACCAAGGGAAAAGGAAAAGCAAGATATCTTGGTGTTATTATTATTACTATTGAATTCTTAATGCTTTCTGGGTCGTTTTTTTCAAACATGTCCTGTCCGAATATGATGATGATTGATTGATTCCATATCTTTTTATGTGTTGTGTGCGTTTTTTTTTTCATATAAAAAAATATTTCGGATGATAATGATTCTTTTCTTTCTTTCTTTCTTTGGCATGCTAAAACAAAACACATGATTGCATAAAAAGAAGGGAAGACATAGATGATAATCAGGCTTAAGAGAAAAAAAAAATCATGAGGTGGGATGGGGATAGGGATGGGAGGATTTTGCCATTGACTAAGATTCATCACCTCGTGAATCCAATTTCCTTCTCGAATGAAATGTCCTTACCATCAATCGAATGTCTCAGACGAGATCATAACATTTAAGCATGTTGTTTTATGTGCTTGGTCCCATCTATTAGGCTTTTGTTGGCTCCCTGTGATGTATTCTATTAGATAATTATAAAACTTGTGAGTTGTTTATTTCGAAATCGATTGACAAGTTCAGCAATTGATTTACTTCCCCTTTTCCTTAATAAAAAAAAAAATAGGAGTGTGGATACAAGAAGAGACTTCTTTGATTGATTTCTCTCTTCTCCTCACGTTACACTAAACAAAGACAACAACGACAAAAAAAAAAAACAAAATCTCCAAAATCAAAATCACCCTCTTACAAAAAGAGAAAGAAAGAAAGAGGAGGGTTTTTGGTCTCCATCTCTCGACACCGGCCTCGGCCTAGGGATCGGCATGGTCGTGCCAGCACAGTAGCATGGTGACGCATCTCCGGACGATGTAGAACCTAGCCCTCTGCTCCTTCACCAACCTCGCGCACTTGTCGGCGAATGCACAAGTCCTCCTCCTCCTCCTCCTCCTCCCCTTATTATTCGACCTCCTATGGACGACGGGGCGCTTCCGGGACTCGCACAGCCTCCGCTCCTCATCGGAACCCATGATCTCCCAGGAGTAAAGAGCGATTGGGGAAAGAAGAGTTTAGTGTGGGTGTGTTTTGTGAGGAATGGAAGAGGACGATGTTACTTATAAGGGGAGATTGGACCGGACACTTAAATATTTTAATGGTATCTTTGTAAAGCACATAATCATGGATTATAGATTTTTAATTAATATATATATATACATATAATATTTGGTATTATGTCATTAGTGACCCCCCCACCCAAAACGTGAGTGAGATATAAGCAAATGGATATTCCTTTTTACAAATCTATCCGTCTTTAATTAATAATGACACGGACTTTTAATGTAATAAAATTGGGAGCCAACAAAGGCTAAGCGCCCGCAACGCAATTGTCAAACTTCCCGAGGATGTGAGGGAATTCCAATTCCAATCGGACTGTGATTCCACACATAAGAACTGTGGGTCCAAATAATTAGTTTCTTCATTTAATACCTCTAGTAAGACAATTTGAGGGTGGGCGTTGAAAAGGACTATCATCCTCTTTCTTGACGGCATTCTTGATGTAATGTATTAATTAATTATTAATTTTTTTAAAAAACTTATGATACAACACTTTGTATTTTATAGTTTAACATTTAAGGTTGTTCGTATAATACTTTGAATTTATAGTTTAATGTTTAGAGTTTATGATACATCATTTAAGATTTAAAATCTTTTACTATGGATTTTTTATTTAGGGTTTTCAGTTTAACATTTATTGAATATGGTTTAGATTTTAGTTTTCATAGAATCATCAATAGAAAAATTGAATTTGATCTAAAAAAAAACTAATAATATAATGGAAAAAAATTCTAACTATGTAATAAAAGTAACGTCTGTCTGGTGTTAATTAACAAAACTTAAAAATAGGTTGAATAAAAAAAAATTAGATTAGAAACTAAGATGGTAAAATGGACATCTTTCGTTGCTTGCAAAATGGAGAGGTGATCTTTGATCCGATGGGGTTATCCGAGTCTCGATCACGTGATCCCCCCGGTCAGTTCCCCAATGAACCCCCCGGGGGAAGTACAGACGGTAACTGAAGGAAACTTCCCAGTATCTCTCTGACAACATTAAAAAAAAAAAATGATTTTGCATTGAAAGCGAAACGTAGCCGTCCTCCCCACCCCCTGCTTTCAGATTCGCCTGACAAATAAATGATGGGCACAATTTCCAATCCACTCACTGTTCTTTGGCCCCCCCCCCCTTTTTTGAGGCCCATGATGGCCCAAAATAATGACAAGGCCCAATCATGCA
Organism: Melastoma candidum; assembly: GCA_023653495.1. Lineage (NCBI taxonomy): Eukaryota > Viridiplantae > Streptophyta > Magnoliopsida > Myrtales > Melastomataceae > Melastoma > Melastoma candidum. The sequence continues at coordinate 3,201,207 of CM042886.1, forward strand.
TGTTTGAGGCCCATAATAATTCTGTTGGGCCCATAAACTGGGCCTCGGCTCGCCCGGATCAAAATGATGGAGATAGTTAGGAGTAGGAGGTTCTTAACCTTAAGGGTTCGTTTGAGGAAGGCGAGTTCCTTTTGATGATCACTGTGTTTAAGTAAAAAATCAACTGTCCGGCCACGCAACCACGGTACTCAAGACACGCACGCCGCGTGCCATAAAAAAAGGAAGGATGAAGACAATAGAGAGAGATAAGGAAACGCGATATGAAACAAGTAGCAATTGCTCATACGACTAGTGAAATCGTCATGGACGTTCCTAAGAGAGCCTTCTTACCATCGGATATCCGGTGAGCAAAACCGTTCCTATCATAAGCGCTTTTCCTTTTCCCTGTGGTGTGGATGGAGGTGCATGCAGCCTATTTAGGCTTTCCTTCTGCACACAACGGGAAACTCAACATCAGGGAAGAGAAACACAACCACCTCGGGCATACATACCCTCTCACGAGCCGCCAGTGTCGAAACCCTAGAAAGGACATGTTCCGGGATGCCCACCTAAGCCTTTTTTAGCCATTTGGATTGCCGCTGCAGCATCATCAAGATTCTCGAAATCACATCCCTCAGAAGAATGATTTTCTTTTTCGTGAATCTTAATGATGCTGCAATAGCAAACAACGACTCATATTCTTCCTTTACATCGATCCCTTTCCATGAGAAGGAAGGGGGCATGGGATGAAAAGAGGAATAGAGAAGGAAATGAAATTTGAGGTTTGGGCTACTTGGGGTTTTATTTATACACACACACACATGGAATTCGAGAGGCATATTTTATTTACTTGTTCTTTTTAAATAATATTATTAGAAGAATAGCTTCTTCCTCCAACCCAAACCCATCATCAATTTTGACCAGCCTTTTCCTTTTTATCTAATTTTACTCAAAATGGGAAAGATCTTTGACTCATGAAGGGCACCGACGCGTCATGTGATATGATTTGATTTTTCATTTTTCCCAAAAAAAGGAATGGCAATGAATACGATGAGAGCAAACTCCTTACGGTTTTGGCCGCGTCACAAGACTTGGTGGTGATCATGTAATCAAAACTCAGTAACATAGATTGTAATAAAAGCTTTTTTAATCACGTAACATCTGTGTTGTGTGTGTTAGCCCCCAAAACACGACAGGTTACATCCGGATAAACGCAAACGTACAGGTAACGATTACCCTATCACATCCCCAGGGATCAACCCAGCAGGACAAACCCAATTTCTAGTTTTGGTAAAAATCACAAAGACTCATCAAACCCATAAAAGCAAATGTTTGCGTCTGATACTAGGATTGATCTTTGGACACCCTCTCCCCTTGAATCAGGGCCCGATCCTCCTTCTGTCCTCCTTTTCTGGGTGTGATATGCATTGAGGAAAATCTTTTATGTTCATTTGAGGTAAGTCGGGGGGTGATTTGATTTTTATGGAGAGTTGCGGCCTTTACTCATCTTCATCGGAACAAGAAAATTTTACGTGATGTTCCCGGAAACTTTGCACTTGCTTTTACCACACACTCCACCCCAAATAAGTTGATACCTCATCAAGGTCACTCAATTTGTTTTATTCTTATTTTTTCCCTAATTAATGCCGGATTTGCTCCTAGACAAGTCTACTCGTATCGCTGATTAGGCCCAGCCCATTGCGAATGAGACGATCCTTTTCTAAAAAAATTGGAGAGCGTTCATTTCACGATTTGGATATTAGCAAAATTACATTACATTACCCTATATAATGCTAAAAAAATTATATAATTTTATAATGCTAAAAAAATTATTAGATTAAAAAAGAATTAATCACAACCGGACCCGCTCAATTTCTTCCTAATTCCATGGAACGCACACAATTGCCCAAGGTATGGAGAGAGAGAGCTGCATAGTCTTCTAGGCAGGTCTGTGAGCCTGAAGGTTTTGACATATCAAATAAATCTCTCTGGAAGATGGCCTCGTGGCTTTAGGCCTCAGCAATGATGTCTTCCTGAACAGCGGCTTGCACATCTTGCAGAACCCTGTCATGCATACCCAGGACATTGATTCATCCCTGATTGGTATGCAGAAAAAGACAATTGAGCCGAAGAAGTTACCCAGCATACCTTGTACTTCTTCGCTCTCCAGAAGCTTAATAATGAGGTGACCGTCTGTTTGCAGCACGCCCGTGTCATCCGCATCAGATGCGGAAGGGTTCACTTCGCAGCTGAATTCATGAGCCAGCACATGTCTGCCAATGGCCACCTCAAGAGCTCGCGTGCCCAGTTCCGCTGATAAGGCTGTGTCCTTGATTGTAATTCCAGAAACTGGTGGGCACATATCAGATAGTATAACGTCAAAACCCCTGCGCTGCATCCACACATGTAAACAATATTACCCACACCTTCTAACACGTCTAACTAACTTGAAAGGGCGCCCCGGGAGTTTGCTACTACCTGCGGGGACAGCCCTCTGATATCATTCACCTGAAGCTTCATAACGTCTGCGCACACCGTCCGGACCCTTGTGTCGCAATGCTTAGAAGGAATGTCGACATTCTGTCCCATAATCAGTTCCATTTAGCGATACCCAGTGCCCGACAGCCCCGCCAGACAAAATTCCTAAATCAACAGATCATTACAGAAAGATCAAACCTTTACATCGATGCCGATCACAGCACCCCCGTTCTGGACAGGGCCCAGACTTTGACAAGCAACCTGAAAGAATCAACCGGGAAAAACACAGGGCAAGCTCAGACACAACAAATGTCACTCCAATATCCACAGGTAAAAACGAAACCACGGGCAATAGCGGCCGAACCTGAAGCCAGGCGCCAGGAGCGCAGCCGAGGTCGAGAACGGATGATCCGGGCTTTATCAGTCGGTACTTGTCCTGTATCTGAAGCAGCTGGTTTGGGATTGAACAAAGGTCAGAACAAGTCGTGGTTCGACTGAGCAAGATTGTGGGGAGGGGGTGAAGAAGTGGGGGTCGTGGGAGAAAGACTTGAAGGCGGAACGAGCCACGTAGCCGAGGGTTTGGGCTTCCCTATAGAAGAAATCTGCCGTTCCTCCGCCACCGACCATCGGAAGCCACCGACTGCGATGCCCCTTCAGACAACCTGCGGCTACCCTCTACAACCCCTCTAGGGTTTCCGGAATTTGTTTTCACAAACTTAATTTGCGGATTATCGCAGAAATATCACGTAATTTCCGTCAAACCCTTTTAAAAAATTTTTCTTCATATTTATGAAGATAAATTCGACTTTTTGAATTATTTAACAATTTTGAGAGTAATTATACTAAAAAATATTAAAATTACTACAAGCTAATTCTAAACTAACCCATATATATATATATAATATGGGTAAAATTGTTCACAACGACTTAGTACCGGAGGGGGCATCATTTCAGCTTGCAAGCAAAACAGCAGCAGCAGCTTACAAACTCTTGACAAAGTTAATGCGTACACTAGGGAAACAGCACAGAGTCTTCCGTAACAGGGTATGGCTCCATCGTGTAGTAGAGCCGATAGAGCCGACATCCTGAAGCCGGTAAGCTTGCCTGGATCCCCAGAATCAGTTGTTCGGAGAAACCATCAGCTTGGATCATGGTGTGTACTCCTGCACTGATGTTTCACTGGACGTCCCATCTCCAGTTCATCAAATAAAGACAACAGCAACAATCGGAAGGCGGAGATCAAGATGGCCTAATGCCATTGATCTTCTTAAAAAGAAAAGGAAAAAGAAAAGGGATAACCAACTGCAGAACAACCTGTGGATATTGAGATTGCACTTGCTCCTGCAATAGGATATGGCAAAACCAGTTGAAGCAGTTCCATAGGAAGATAAAAATTTTAGCGCGACCGTGAGTCCCCATGCTTGATTATCGGCCAGATGCCTATATTATGAGGTAGGGTATTTGAAATGCAGTTACATTACCAGACACGACAAGTGGAAAAAAGCAAGCCAGCATCGAGAACAACACGACAGCAGGAGAAGCATACTCCGTGAAGATGTTCCTAGGCGTGAAATATGATCTAATTTGTCCTAGTAATCAGCAATACTGTGTATGGACAAGAATTAGTAGTTTCATTTCATATCATCCATGTCATTGTGCATTGGACCTCGGAGATGAAAAGGGAAAAACGACTTAAAGTGGTCCGAGGGCTGACCTCAAAAGGAACGATAAACTGCAGATCTGTATCCGCACCAGACATCTAGTACAGGTCCCTCTAACAAGGCTCGCAATTCCTTATATACCTTGGTACTTGGATAATCAGGCCAAAAAGATCAACGATGGGGCTGGGCATCCTTACCTGTATTAACTCTTTAGAATGATATAACTTGAGCGGTAGCCTTATACCAATCTTCTTGTAGGGATTGATCATGCTTAGACGGTTGTAGGCCTCCTAAGTTGAGAGTCCATCACGATCCGACTTTCCAACCTTGCGAAGCCACTGTCCCTCTTCACTGACAGCAAAATCTTTATGATAGTAAGCTTTGACCCGATTCTTCGCATCTCCACTATTTCTCGATTCAGAGGGAGCTGCCTGAAACCCGCTCTTGTATTCCGCATCTGCCACTGCTTGTATGTTTCTGGCCTCTCGATTCGCTCAGAGCCTTCGCACGCGATCACGTTCATTGCTTCCCAACGGAAAATGTCCCTTCAATCAACAACCTCTCAGGAATATCGCGGGGGATATTAGTCTCTAGCATATCGAAGATAGTAGAGTAATGATAGAGCGCTTCACGAAACCGCGAGGTGGAAAAATGGGGCACCATACGTCCCATTCACAATCCCCCAAGATGAAGACCATCAGGGTTAGCGTCTCTGATCAGTTTGAGCACGACATCCCTAGGACTCTCGGTTGACACAGTCTCGTCAAGCAGATTCCTTAGCCGATACATGCAATTTATGACGAGGACTTCATTCAGGTTCAATCCTGAGATCCGTCAGGCGGATGGTATCCCACCTCTGCGCGATCGCCTTAAACTCGAATGGGACATCAAAAGTTTTCGCATAGTTTGCCAGTCGGCGTCCGGTTTCTTCCACTCTGTCAGCGGGACGAAATCCCGGTTGAGAAAATCGATCCCTGTTACTCTCAGATTTGGAGGTCCGCCAGGTCGCGATGAAAGGGCGCTCTATAAGACAAGGCCACTGGAAACCGTAGAGGATGCCGAAATCGATCAAATGAAGCTTCTTTGCATCTCGGGCCACGTTCATAATTGTCTTGTTGAGAAGAAATTCGAGATCTCTTGAAAGGGCATACTGCAAGTACAGATGGTAAGCTTTAAAACATCAGCAGCAGAAGTTGGTTTGGACATGAGCCCATTGTATATCTGAGTTCCAGAACCAGCTAGTCGTGCCTCGAGGCCATTTGCGAAATAGTGGGCCATTCTTTGCATCCCATCACCGGTTGGCAAAGAATGCTGCCTTATCTGTCTCAGAAAGTCATCAGCGGTCCTCCTATCATTAACCGCGACTGCCTGTGCGCACAGCGTCAAAAGCGTTCTCAGATCGACAGCATCTTTCTTGCGTCCTGATCTCTTGCGACGGCCTCTACTTCCACCAGAACCCTTTGACTGCTCATTTTGCTGAACATGCTGTAGGGCTTCACGAAGGGCTGTTTCGCCCGTCCCGTCGTTCAGTAATACCATGTCAAACATCTCAGGGCTAACAACAGTTCCAGAACATAACGCCGACTGTTTGTGGCTCCTCGATTCATCCAGACCGTCGATTTCGGAATGTGGATTTCTTTTTGCAGCATAATTTCCCTCGTCGATACTTGCTTTCAAACTCTGCGCCAGATTACCAGCACGCCGGGAAGTTTCCTGCAGGGAATGGCTCTTCAAATCGACTAAGAGCTTGGTTTCATCAGGGAGAAACCTGCTGGCCTCTTCCATACCTTTTTTAATTGCAACGCAGACTCACTGTCACCAAAAACTTCGGGCAACCTAAAAGCACTCATCAGAGAATCAGCGAATCCATCTACACTAGGGCTACTGGATGAAGAAATGACCGAGGAATAATTGGACAGTGAAGCCAAGGCAGAAAACATTCCAGAACCAAACTCCCTCTTCCAACCAGAATCCCCTCCCTCGTTGGAACTAGCACTATGAGCAGGACGGCTACAAACACCCGAGAAATTCACGCCCTTCGATTCACAACTACTGCTGTCACTAGTACAGCTTGAAGGCTCAGCATCTCCTGAGAGCGTCGGCTGGTAATTTTGTCCGAGGGCCTCATAGAACGATCTCTCCGTAGCATGAAGTGCCGTGGATGCCTGAAACATGCAAGCCTTCTCCTGCACATCATCTTCCATCAGAATCTCGCCGATGTACTTCAGAACCACATCACTGAAATCATAATTCTCCAGCGTCTCTGGTTCGCTTCCCACACCTAGTCCTGAACTCGCTCCGCTAGAATAGCAGCACGATTTAGGATCATCTCCGCCTTCTTTACCTTCTCCAACAGTATCTTCTATTTCTATCCTACAAACAACACTACGATTCAGACCCAAAAATGAATCAGGACCATCCCTTCCATCTTTCCCTTCACCGGCAAAACTATTCATCCTTTCCTCGTTCACAAAACTAGGGCTTGAACCAAAACGGGGCCGAGCGGCACCTCCACCAATTTTGGCGTCATCTGTTTCATCTAGCCCTAGCCTGTTCACACGACCCCGATCCCAGAAGATAGAAACAGGACAGTTTCCAACACCGGCCCCATCCTCGTGATGGCTCCCACAGCCGGATAGGCATGCACCCGAAAGACCCCACCGATCGTTCATCCCGCCAGCAAAATCATTGACGGCCCTCCCAAGCAAAAATCCTCCATACAATCACCAGCATCGGATAACAACTCTCGCCCCAATTCCAATCACGAAAGTCTCGAGATCACGAACAACAGCCGATACTCACTTCGGTAACAGTCGCAAAGAAAGGATATTAGGGTGAAAAAAAAAACTTGATTCCTACAGAGTCAAGAGACAGCTAAAAAACACAACCCGGAAGCAAAAATGGAACAACACCCAACAAAAAGATGCGATTTTTAGTGTGGGTGGGGGGGGACGAGGAACCACGATCCTCATGTAGAGAAACGAAGTTGGGTTCCGGGGTGGGGACGGAAGTGCGGAGACCTTCGAAGGGGAAAGGGAGAGGGAGAGGGAGAGGGAGAGGAGCGGGAGATGTCGTTTTCGAGAACATGATCGACGGAAGGAAGATAAAATGAAACGGGTGGCAGGGGAGGAGACTAATGATATAAAAGCGACTTTTGATGGTTGGCGGCGATGTCCGGATTTTTCTTGCCGTAATTTTAGGATTATACGAGTGATGTAATCCTTTCTTCAATAAATCTGAAATAAATCGCGGGGGGTGGGAGGGGTGGTCGGGCCATGGCGACAGGCTCGTCCGAGTAGGTTGTTTCCCTCCCTCCCTCCCTCCCTCCCAAGGGGCCTGATATCCCATCCATATATCATTTCGATGAACATTAATTCGTCGTGACATGCCCCTTTCCATTGAATGCATACAATACATACTCGTCTCTGAATCCAAATCCAGTAATGATGATTACTTTCTTTGTTTTCCCGAACAGTAATTCCCCCCCCCCCCCCCCCCCCCCCCCCCCCAAAAACACCGTTTCTTTTATATTTGGCAGCTAAATTAATCGTCCGAGGAGAAGAATTAATTACGGAAGAATCGGCGGGATTAAAATTCAAAATTAAAAGAAAAAAAAGAATGATCGTGAAAGCACACACCCCGCACCCACCCAAACCCTTTCCATATTACACGAACGCGTGCATCTCCTTTTTAAAGGCTGTCGAAATTAATTCCCATGTTTCCAATTTTTGGTTTCAATTATTTTCAGTCCCCCAAGAAATTTTGTGCATGCTACGTGTCGAAGAAATCTCGGAGATTTCTAAAGCTACGAGCATTATGTGGGGGGAATCTTCGCAATGAAAAACCCAAAAGAAAAAGCCAACCCAAATCTGGTGATATTACAACTAAAGTCACGCTCGTCCGACGCTTTTGTTACCTTCGGGATCGGTCGAAAGTCGATTTGCTAATGTCCAAAAATCCACATGATGACGATTCGGTCTGAAAGTGACTAGGGATTTCATCTCCGAAAATGAATGTCGCCATAATAAATTTAAGTGATTAGGATTGTAATAATAATAGTGAGCCGGGGATCCAATGACGGGAGCTTGCTTGTTTGCTGGTGTGAAAACGAACCCCCCCCCCCCCCCCCCCCCCATGGACGACGTAATATCCGGGGGGGGGGAGGGACACTGGCCACAAACGCAAACACCACCTTGTCGGTCAGGTCCACCACCTTCGGGGTGAAGTTCGCCGAACGTTCATTGACGAGTCGATCAGCGGCAGTCCATTTTCCCGAAACTTCAACCCCCATTTTATTTAGGTCAACTAGTCCCCGTCGCATTCCTGCGTAGTTTTCGACCTATAGATTAGTAGAGTTAGTACGAGCAATGGCCATCAACCAACATCCTTCGTTTGTAATTTAATCCCAATTTACGTCGGATTTCCCGGTGGGCCACGACGACTTTGGGCCGACTTTTTCTCAGCTGAATAATAGGCCCATAAGATTATCATCATCATTGTTTATTTATTGTTGGGGGTGGGGGAGATAGGAAACATATTTCGTGAAATTGGGTAATAATCTTTAGAATTTATCAAATAATCTCCATAATTCAGTGTTAGAATTATGTTCGTATTTTCCGTGGTTTAAGTAGATTTTTGGTAATAATAGGGGATTGGAATTCCAAAGTTTATGTAATTTCATAGGAGGCTTGCTCGATGTTTCCCCTCATTACATAAAGACATCCATTAAGACAATGGCTCTAGTTAAAGGATGTTTCTATAGCCATTTGTCCTTGTCGCTTAATGCCTGGGTCCCCACGGTAACTACCAAGTCTCGGCCCCCCGGCAGAGCGCCCATGCCACGTTTTATGGCTGGAGCGACGCGTCCGGCACAATGGGTGTGACTTGTCAGGATGCTTCCCGCGGCCGCATCTTGTTCCATGCGTTGAAAACTCCTAATGTTGTGGCTATTGCAGGAGGGGCGTGCATAACCCCCAGGACCCCTTTTGACCTCGCCATGCCAATGTTCTTCAAGAGCGCTGAGTACCGTGCCGGTATTGTACCCATTGTATATCGCTAGGTACCATGTCGAAAGCAAGGAGGGATCAGGTTCACAATCAACAAGGTCGGTGCTTCAACTTGGTCCTTATCATGATTGTCGCAGGTGCAGGCCATGTCAACAATGTCTGGGTTGAAGGGGTCAAGGACCGGGGGATGAGCATGAGCAGGAAATGGGGGGCAGAACTGGCAGTCCAATGCAATCCTTGTCGGCCAGTCGCTCTCATTCAGGGTCATGGCCAGCCACCACCATACCATTACCTCCTTGAAAATCTGAAAGTTCGGCCAGACATTCACCGACAGAACTTCCGGGGTCTGAACTCACAAAAACCTTGAAAACAAAAGGCCAATATATTAATTACTACATGAATATATAACATGGGATAGGGGATGTCTTCATTTCAAAGGTCCGTAACCAATGACCAAGTGGTCCGAGTCATAAAAGAAGCCGAAGTGGCTCGCTATACTCAATACTAGCTTTGGTTATTCTACAATCGACTTTGTTCTTCAGAAAAATTAATTCTACACATCCTAAAGTTACGTTTCCATAAGTTCAGCAGTCTAAGAAATAAAAAACCTGAGAAACTGATATTGAGTACCTAAGAGTTGGGCTCATATCAAGTGTAAAATGATTTGGAAAGTTCTATCATCATGGGGTTACGAGAAATGAACCCGGTTGATTGAGGATGGACCTGGGAAAGACAGATACCAAAGCCTGAGGATGATCAGACGGCACCTGCAACTTCCACCCAGTTTCAAACACCCGAAAGATCAAACCAAATTCCGCAACCACCATTATAGCCCCCTCTCTTCATAATCACAGCCCAGAAGCACAAGAATATTTCCAACATGTAAAGAGATTCTGTATGAGTCCGCAAAGTTAGGCGTACTTGAGCTATAGTAGTACTAGAATGAATGAATGATCCCATATTTTAGTCCTCCTGTGGCAACACCCCACAAATTTCAAGGACTTTAAGTCAAAAAAAAAAAGAAAAGAAAAAGAAAAAGAATGACAGAAGCCAGTGTTGCTGGCCTAGACATGGCCAAAGCCATGGCCTTAACAATCACAGGATGTCGCCATCCGCTTGTTCCCTGTATTGACTACAGCGAAAACACTGAGACCAGTCCCCGAGATATGAACAGAAGACTACATCTTGAGAATTGGGGCTCATATCAAGTGTAAAAGGATTAGAAAGCTCAGTCATCATGGGTACAATGTATGGAACCCAGGTCGATCCGAGGATGAATACGGAAGCAGTGATACCAGCACCTAAGACTGATAAGGTGGCACCAGCAGCAACACTAGTTTCAAGCAGCCCCAAGAACGTACAAGTGTTACATAACCCACTACTGCCCTCTCTCTGTGTAATCATTGCCCCATACCCAAGCATTGTTCAGGAGGTTCTCATGGTGGAATATGAATCCAGGATTGTACTGTCCGCCCGCAACCAAGTCAACAAGAACACCAATTCCTCCACACAGAGTAGCCAACTATATAAGCAACAGCAGCAGCATCAAACAACAACACTACTTAAGCCGAAGTCGGCTAGCTGAATCCTTATTTTCTATTTTATTCCATGATGGGGCTCATATCAAGTGTAGAAGGACAAGAAAGCCGTCACAGTGAAGCAAAACCCAAATCGAGTGAGGATGAATCAGGAAATAGAGATACCATGACCTCATTTAACAAGGCAGCACCTTCTACTTCCCCTAATTGAGATCACCTATTATCAAATTTGGGTTACCATACTCACTACAGCCATCTCTTTATAATCATAGCCCCCGGAGAACTACAATTCCCCCATATGTGCAAATTTACAAGAAACATCAATGCAATTAGCAAACAAAGGAAGGAACCGATGAAAACTAATCTCAACTTCATATTTAAACTAGAACAACATTTTTAAAGGGAATATACACCTCAAGTCTAGCTTGGTAACTTATCTCATTTTCTCACGACTAGTCGTGCAAAACAGCAATGCCAAAGGTTGTAATATGCAAAGAGAGAGAATTTATTTTGTTCCGTATCACTAAAAACTGTGGGATCATGTGAAATGGAGATTGAAATAAGGATTAGTGGTTTGGGGTGATATTATACATAATGTATTCAAGGAGGACACAGGTTCTAGAATAATTTATTAACCGAGTTAAGGGCTGGACTTTTCCTGCTCTTTGTTAAACACCGAAGGAAAAGAGACGAAAATCACAGCCTAGAATTCCACATTATGACTTAGATTATTTGAACAACAAATACATTGATACACAGAACATCAGATTGTTTGCAGCTACCGGTAAAAAGACAGGCATACATAAATGCATTCTTTCTCATATGGATAAATTAAGCTACAAGTTATAACTTGCATTAGTGGCCACCAAAACGCTCAGCATCATAGCACGTCCCTTTTCCCTCAAATTTTGGACAAAGTTAGAGATGAAGGATTATGCTAACCTTTATGGCAGAATCGTCCCCCGGGGCATGTCAAGGTTCCATATTTTCAGCAGATATTTGAGTCCCTCTTTGAGTAAAGCCTTTCTCTTCTCTCTGTAGTTCCACAATTCAACTGTTATATATCCTCCACTGAGATTCAACTCAGTAATCTCCATCAAAGCAGTCGCAACAGCCTGGTACACTTTATCGTTCAGTTCATTCTTCAGGTTTCTCAATTTTTCGCCTTCTTCGTTTATCATTCTCTGGAAGGAAAGTTTTTAGAAGGCAGCTTCATTAAGAACAAAGAGAAATGACAGAATGAACAGAAGAATGTTTCATAAGTTAGATAGAGAAAATGTGAAACTGGAAACACATACCCGGTAAGTTCCATTATTCTGTTCAATGTTTTTAAAGGGATGCCAGTTGGCATCTCTCAGATATTCATCCCGAAGTGAGCAGAGTTCAGAAGTTCTGTCCTCTACTTCTTCATTTTTATACTTAAGCTTCATTTCTTCGACAACTGGCTCAGTGTCAAGTTCTCCCATCCTCCTGACTACAATAGATGTCTGACCAGAATCACTTGCTACGTTTTTGAGGACCTAAATAGACATAAAAACACAACAAATTCATTTTCACAAAGAAATGAGTGCAGAGCAAACCTTCTTAATAATAAATGACAATTAAATTGACAGGCTTCTTGCACTTCATCGTTAATCTTTCGCTCCTTTATGATAAGATTTCGGCTAAGGTCTTGTAAATGATATGTTCTTCTTCCTTTTCTCTTAAATCCTTCAGCACACCCTCCTTAATCTGCATAACTTCGGCATCATCATCATCTTCCATGTGTTTCATCATGTTCAGTGTTCCTCTCAGTTGCTCAATTTCCATTTCCCCAGCTTGTTTTGCATCAAGCTGCTGTTCAAGTTGAATGATACGATTGTGCAGCGCTTCTTGTTGCCTCTGGTGTAAAATGGGAAGTAAGATTCAAGAGGTCTGTTTGCTCAAATTATACAAACAAGAAGAAAAGCAGAAACTATACCTTTTGTTCTTCAGCAAGTTTTAACACATTGTCATCAGCTTTTTGTTGCTCCAGAGAAGCCAATCGCAGGGAATGGTTCATCGATGTATTCTGAAAGGAAAACAACAGATGTTTTTTATGTATAACATTTACCTTTAAGAAAGTTCATTCAGCAGTTACACAAAAAAAGGATACCTTTTCAGTCCCTTCTGACAGCATCTTCCTATCAATGTCATTGTTAGCCTCACGCTACTCCAACTCTTGTCCACAGCTCCATTGCCTTCTTGTGGATTCTTACTGCAGTTTCCCCTTCTCACGACCACTGAATATCCTCTGGAAGTGGTCATATGAACTCGGTTGCATCTTCTTCAACTCTAAAAGTAAAACAACAAAAGTAAACTAAGCAACCACACGCATGATTTATAACCTCAAACATTGGACCAAACAAACTATTTGCTGTCAAAAGGAGAGTTTTAGGCACTTCTTCAGTTACATTACATTAATATTTCAAGTAACTTAAAACTTGAGGGTGTAAGTACTGCAACCTTTTCTTCCACTCAACTAAAACAGCCTGAAAGAATAATCTCCGTTGTAGGATTGAAGAAGCTTGTCCTTCTCTTCTATGAGAACATTTAGCAAGTTTGAGGTCTCATCACATCTCACCGCCATATCCAGCATGTACTTATTATTCGCTTCAATATGTATTTCAAGTCATTTTCAAGCTTATCATGCTTATGACTATGAGCCTCTTCCTCCTCTATCTCAGATATGGTTCTAGCACCTCCAATCTTGTGCAGGTGGTCAGCAACAATGTCAGTTGAAAAGTAGTACTCAGCATGAACTCACGCATACAGACCAGTTCTGACCTCATCATTGGCAATCCAGACCTTTCGACTAAGATGGTCTGCTTCATACGCTTGCTCGAAATCCAGTGCATCGTGCAAGCAAGGGCAATCTTTTCTGAATTCCACAACTGCACATCCAGAATGGCCACTGATATCTGAATCCCCATCTGAGGGAGCATCTGATAAACTTACCATTTCAGAAGAACAAACACGGCCTGCAGGATAAAAAGGGCAACTTGTCTCAGAAGCAAAACCCAAACAGCAACTATCTTAACGAGCGCACGACATTCTGGCAGAAGCCCAGGATAGCTTATTCATGGTAATTGCAATTAACAAGCAAAATGGATCTCTATGAATCAGATCCTACAGCAATTCCTGCATTTGCATTTGAATGAAAATCTAATCTACAACCAAGGAAGGGAATGAAGAGCCTAAATTCAAAGGATATCCAGAAGAAGTCAAGAAAATTACTCTTAGCACACAATACTGAACAAAAAACTAGACAGATTAACACCACGACTGTCTTTTCCCTACTTTTTGACCAAGAGACGCATCCAAATGCATGGTGCCATGTCAGATTCCAGTTGCATCCGATACATTAAGCACGCTGGCCCTTCAAATTAGCCAGAAAGGCAAATCATGCTTTCTTGCAACTCATTACCAGAAAACAACAGAAGGAACCCACCAAAAAGTAACATAGAATAAAAATCAACAAAAAACCAAATTTAACAAATCCCAAAATCATCAACAATTAACAGAACCCAAGTTGGGGGGAACCAAGCAACACTAAAGAAAAAACCATCAACACCCAACCCAATAAAATCTACAAACACACCCAAATCGTCACTTGCCAATGCTCTTCACAAACAAGGCCGAATAATCACACATTGCATGCAAAAAGGAAAAACACGCCAGAAAATCTCATCCCGTCCCCCCCTTCCAAAATAATAAACAGCGGAAATGCACACGCATCAAGAACATAGAGAACTACCCAGAAGAAAAGGCGGAGACTTTGAGCGTGATTCCGCGAGCTAGGGTTTAAGATTTTATGGGACCGGGGTTTTAGGAATAAGTTGAATTATTGGTTTCCGGGGGAGAGCCGCGTCCTCGGCCGACCAGGAAACGACAAGAACGGCGACAGCGACGGATGATTCCCGATCGGTGAGTAGAACACAGCACCGGAAAGGAAATAAAAAATTGAATTTGCCCCCGATCTTTGGAATACGGTCGTCCTACAATTGAATCTGACAAAAGCACCACCAGTTGTTGTCGAGCGAGTGGTGTTCCAAACCCAACCCAAGCCACAACTCCCCTCCTTCGGACTGAACTTGGACTTCGCAGGATTTGGACTTCCCGGCCCGGTCTGAACCCCAGTCTCTTTCACCTTTAACGTTGAGATACAACTAAAACTCCGAAATTTTACCCTCAATGACTTTAAAGAGTTTTAAGAATGTAATCAGTCAAATTTACATTTGTACTCATGATCGCGACATCGATGAGCCGGTTATTCCTGTTCGTGTGGATGTTGTGTTATTAAGCTTTAAGAGCTAATAGACTGCTATTCTACACCGCCAATAGGAATCGGAACTCCGACTCGTAAGGCTGGATTTCCACCGCCCTCGACGCCGGGGACTTCCCCTCGCTGTATTCCACCTCCAGCATCAGCCTCTTCAGTGTCGCTGACCGCGGTAGCTGGCTGTATATCCACTCCACCAGGGAACCCACATCATCCGCAAAGTCCCTCATGTGCCACTGCAGCAGCTTGGGGATTACTATCTTCGGGTCGTTCGTGGTCATTGTCACCCCGACTGATGCCTCCAGGTATTCTGCTTTCGCCCTCTCCAGCTCGTTCACCACTTCCCCCGGCGTGTACACCCTCAGCTGCAAGTTCTTTTTGTGATGATTTGTTTTCGGAATGCAATTGTTGTTGGTATTATGGAATGCTAACAAGGAAAAATTATGGACTTACGGCTGGTGAGGACCAGCTGCCTCGGCAGAGAGCAAAGGTCACGTTAGGCTCAGGATATCCAAGGCCGTAAGCCTGCCGTAGAAGCACCTCTTTCTCATCCATCGGAGAACCCTATGAACGATTTCGGCATTGATAAGATCTCTGTTTTTTTTTTCATTATGCTCATGCTACATGACAGTTCTTACGATTTTTTCTTCACCCGGATGCCTCAGGATGAAAAGCTCGATCGCCAGGGCGTTTAGTACGATCCCACCCACGTTCAGTACTGCCTGTTTTTGGGATTCACGAGGAAATCAAAAGTAGGAAAGTATTGAGGTAACAGCAACTATCGGTGCGACGTACCTTGTTCATGAGTTGCAATAGTTTTTCCTGGGAAGAAGGAAGTCCGTGTTCGAGAAATGCCTGTGGCAGAAAGCAAACGAGTATAGCTTAACACTCTGCATCTTGGGATCGTTTCTCGATTTCATGAGGCTTGAGATTTCTGGCAGTACATGCATCACGCAGGAATTATAGATGTTGATCCAGAAAGCTAGTTTCTGCTTATCTGTGAGGTACGCGAGGTTGACTGTGCACAGCTTATGCATCAGGACCCTCAGTTTCCCGAGATTCGACGAGCATTCCTCGAGACGAACCATGTTCAATGTGTCCCTCGTTATCTGAATGAACTTCCTGTAGTTCCCTATATCCCTCAGGGTTGCGTCCAAGTCGAGAACGCCAAACGGGTCGAGCTTTGGCGTCATCTTAAAGCTAGATGATGTCTTGGCTGAGAAAGATCGTGACTTGGAGCTGACACAGGCGAGTGTTAGGCTCGAGACAAAGCTCGATCCTTCCTGTTCGTGCTCTACAGCACGGTTCGATTCCAGGAATATGTTTATCAGGCATTTAATCAGCTGCTCGGACAGCTCGTTCGGTTCCTCGATTCTATTTTCCTCACTGAAGTGGAAATGCAGACTGCCACTGGAAACAGGACAAGGGGAGTTCCATCGCTGCCTGCTGACTTTCTTGCTCTTCCTCGGTGATTCCTGCGACTTCAACGAACGCTCTTCTCCTTTACTATCCTGTCGGTAGTTGATGGCATCAAGGGAATGGTTGGGCTGCCGCCTACGCCGCTCATGGAGGAGCATCCTCCATTCGGGCTGTAACATCTGCCATTCCTGGGTCTGTTTCTGTTCTCGAATCAGGCTCAGCTTCATGTCCTCAATCTTCCTCTCCAAGTAAACAATCTCCTCTTCAACCATTGCCAGTTCGGCAAGAAGCACCTGGACCTGATCCGAACATATAATCACCAGCACTCCACCAAAACTGAATCACCAAACAACGCTCAACTTACCCCTGGCGGAACCCAGGACGAAAGGCAAGAATATGAAGGCGAAAAGCCGTCGAGCGCGCATTGCAGTACCCGGTTGAGCGCTTGCTGCCCTTCCAACTCCACCTGCAAATGTGTAACCTACAGAATGCGACGTCAAGTCAACATCGTCAGCGAATAAAGGTCAAACGAACCACTTAGACACCAGACAACCACCTCTTCCTCGAGAACGAGCCTCCTCTGCTTATCCTCGCCTGGTTCCATGGGCAAGTCCTCAAACTTCATGACTCTTGCCAACCACGACCAGGTTACTGAAACAACTGAAGGGAACTGGGTTGTTGGGGGGTGGAAATTAATGGGGGAAGGTAGTGGGAGAGTGCATGGATGTCATATGATTCGGACAGAGGAAAAGGAATCAAATTGAATTGAATTGGGGATCTGTGTAAGAAAGGGAGGAAGGACAGATCCAGTTTTGAGAGCCGGAAGAAAGACGTGATAACCATGAATGTGGGTGTGTACTCAAATCTTTCTACTCACGGAGCTTCTCCGAAATAGGAAGTCGAACCAAGTCCGCCGCTAAAAGCACGGGAAAAAGATGCCTTTAATAAATTAAAGGAAGAGGCGCTGGATGTGAGACTCGCAACCATGAGATTGTCCAAGGTTTCAGCACAAGGACTAAACTTCGGAACAGATGATCCTCCAAACTCCCTCGTGGCATGAACTCATATACGAGAAACCTCTGCTCAGCCTCCAAACAATACCCGATCAATCTCACCAGATTCGGGTGGCCCAAAAGAGTTATTTCAGCCTGCACATGAATCCGAGGACCGTGCGGGTCTCCAGTCGGAGCATAGTGAAAAGACAATCGCTAGAATTGCCAGTAGAACTACACTCACCAACCATTCCCTGTTCCCCTGGTAACCCTCTATGTTAAGACGCTTGACTGTGATCACAATGCCAGTCCTGGGCTTCATCGGCTCAAGGGTCTGCCCGTCAATCCACCCCTTGTAAACACTCACGAAACCTCCCTCTACCAGCACACTGTCCGGCCGGAAGTTCCTGGTGGCCAACCTGAGGTCAATTGCTTCAAGTTGCAGAGCTGCAAGACGACCCAACACCTCCAAGACCCTTCACCTAATTGCTAGTTTTTAAGTGAAGGATCTAGCTGGTCTGAAAACTAACTGGATCACGCAAGGAGATCGATCAAAAGGCAAGACAATAAACGCACTAAAAAATCTGTCACGTAATAAAAATAAACAAATAACAACGACTGCAACAAAAATCGCGTGTTGGGTTTGACTTCATTACAACGAAGCAGGATGATCCTGCCAATCTACCATGCATGAACGCGACTACTCTACATCGACACCTTTTTTTTTTTTTTTACGTACAAACGATGATTTGGGAGATAGATGGCAATGGCACAATCTCTTTGTTTTGATTTTCCGCAAAGTTTATAAAACTATTGTTTATCCCACTTGTTGCCTCGTGATTTATGTAATAATCGAGCAAAAAAGTTTTGTAATAAATTGACTCTTTTCCTTGCCCTCACAAGATAGGATTTATAATTACGTGTTATTATAATAATGGATAAAAGCTCCAACCTTAAGCTTTCAATATAAACAAACAACTAGAGGGTGAACACAAAACATAAGAATAACTTGAATTTTGAATCCGAAATATCCAAACAGAACTTCATGATCCTCTTACTACTATTATCAGTGGGTGACCTAAATCCCAAAGTATAATCTTGTTAGGTCAAATTTTGGTTTTTTTTTTCTAATCTATTCTATTGTTTAAATAACATCATTTACATAATATGCTATTAATTTATCCTTTTGATACAATTAATATAACTTATTCAATTATAGGATATACACTGGATTGTTAGAAGCGCGCTTTAAGCGGAAAGCACAGCGAAGCGCAGGACGAGGGCTTCACTCCCCAGCGATAGAGCGGCCCGCATGAAGCGCATGCCTAGGAGCCACTTCGAGATTTAAGTGCGAGGCGTCAGGCGCAGGGGAAGCGCCAGTGTGCCCTATCCCCTTTCTCTTTTAACACTGAGAGCCTCCTTCCCATACGCCACGCCGGAGAGCCTCCCTCCTAGTAGCCCCGTCGAATGTCCTCCCTCTCAGAAGCCTTGCCGAAGAGCTTGCCTCCCCGTTGTCCCGCCAGACCTAGAGCCCTGCTTGATTCGTTTAACATTGGCGCCTACATGTCAAAACCGCGCTTTATACTTAAAGCGATTTAGAAGGTTCGCACTTTTTTTGCGCTTTGTACTTTAATAACTATGAATATACCATGTAAACAATAGAGAAAAATTAACGTGATTTAGAATAAATTGGATAATTTGAACTAAATATTAACTCGGAATCAATCGTATTCGGACAGAGGGCCTCTAATTGGCCCAAACCTTAAGCCTAATAGAGCGGTGAGCGAATCATTTATGATGAAAATAGTGAGCTTTCAGAAAGAATGGTACGAAATATTAGTGGCGAAGCAGGGGACAGAAGGGGCCATGACATGAACCCTGCCTAAATTACGTCATTTTCAATTTGACCCTTCTTATTTAATTTTTCTAGCTTTACCACACTACATACATACATACAGTGCCAAAACACAGGATAAATCTTCCCAATAACAGAGCTTTTTTTCCGAATAAGTCAATTCATTTGGGCGAGTTCTAGGCCTGCCTGCCTGCCATCCACATGGATGGAATGGAACACGAAGCATGTCTCAACAGAGGAAAATGTAAATGTAAATGTAATCGGGTAAGTCTTCTAATGCTTTTATTTCTAAAGGATCGGGGAGGTTGGAAAAAAAAAAAAGGAGTTTCAATAAACATGAATGGGCCCCGGGGATGTGTCTAAAAATAATTAGGCCTACCCCTCCCCTTTTTCCTTTTGCGGTCAAACCAAATTTATGGTGGTGTATTTTTTTTATATTGTAATAACTGACGCGAGACATGAATTCAGATGTATTATAAGATCACCCCAGAAACTCATAATTTTTTTTGTTTGTGGGGGTGTCGGTGGTTTGCTCACCACTCCATGCAGATAGATAGATGGATTGATGACCCAAAACCCAACCCACAACCCACTTTGAAAGTAAAAGGTTGTCCGAACACACACACCACAAAAAATGGAAGACAAGGAGAAGCAGCAGCAGCAGCAGCACAAGAAGCAGAAGCATCAACACCCCACCCCCATCAACAGCACCGCCAAGCCTACGCCCAAGCCTAAGCCTAAGCCTCCCCCGCCGTCTCCCGCCGATTTCGCGTTCAGGCCGACCCCCGAAGTGAAAGGCCTCCGTTTCGGCGGCCAGTTCATTGTCAAGTCCTTCACCATCCGACGTGCCCGCCCCCTTGAGCTCCTCAAGGTGCTGTCCTTCCCTCCGACGTACAGGAAGACGAGTGATGGCGGCACCGGAAACAACAGCAACAACGGTAGTCGGCTCCTGCCATTCCCGTCCACAACGGCCTATGTCCCGACTGACTTCACGATCCTTGCTCACCACGCGTGGCACACCCTTACACTCGGGCTCGGCACCAGGAAGTCCAAGGTGGTGGTCTTCGTGTTCGAATCCGAGGGGCTGAAGTCGGCCGTGGACAGGTCCTGGCCGTCGGAGATCGCGCTCGGGGACGTCAACAGGCGGCTCATCAGGGGACTAACGGGTTACGAGATGGCCCGGTTCAAGTTCCGGAAAGGCTGCATCACCTTCTACGTGTACGCTGTCCGCAGGACGGGGGCCCTGGGGTTCTCCCGGGGGGATGACCTGAGGGTGATCCTTGAGTCGGTGGTCGAGCTCAAGGACTTCCTGGACCACACGGCAATGCTTGCGATGCCGAACCAGAGATCCATCAGCTTCAGCAACAACAACATCAACACTTCCCGACCAACAGTTGCAACAGCCATGGCTCCCTGAGAAGAAGGAGAAAAACAAAGATTCATTTCGTAGTCACTTTTCTTTTCCGGCAATCAAACTTCGTTGTTGTAATTTTTGTAAGAGTGATATTCTTTAATTACCCCTTCTTAGTTTTTCTTTTTCGGGTCTTGAAATTAGGAGACACAGGTTATTAAATCTTGTTACTGACTTTCATGGGAAGAAGACATGGGGAAGGACAAGAGGAGGTAGAGAACTAAATGCTGCAGCAGCTGAGTGCAAGAAGAACCGCAGCTTTTTCTTGGGAGTTGAGTTTGAGTGAGTCTCTGCTTCAACCCAGATCTAAACCGAACCCGTGAAGCGAATCAAACCCACCAAAAAGAGTTTCCAATTAACAACAGGTCTTCCCCAATGCCATCTGTGTTATTATTATTATTATTACAGCAACCTTGGAATGGTGTGGGGAGGCTGTTTCGGATGGGTGGGTCGGAAAAGGAAAGGCCAACCCATGATTTCCTTTCCATGATTACATGGACTGAGGAAGTGGGTTCAATCATACCAACTGGGGAGATGGGGATGGATGGACCCCCTGCTTTTGGTTCATCATTACCTCACATTAAACCCAGCAAGTAGTCTTAAGTACTCATAAAATGGATTGAATCCATCCAGCATTAGGCATTTCTTCCGGGAATGACTAATCATGTGGGCACTGACCAAGACAGAAAAAGCAAGTAGTAGCTTTTTAACGAAGAAAGAAATGCCTTTTTGGGCTTTTAGGTTTAGAAGAGTGTCCATCCTCATCTACCAGAGTGATGGGGGAAAGTTGCTGCTGTTGTTGCTGTTGTGGTGGTGATAATGCGGTGCTTCCTTTTCCCTTTTGGGTCGCCCAACCTTTTTACACTCACTGAGAGGAAAAGGGTGGAAAAAGAATATGCGCGCGCGCCCACCGTGGGGCTCGAACCCACGACCACAAGGTTAAGAGCCTTGCGCTCTACCGACTGAGCTAGACGGGCCTACGTGGCACTCCCCTACGGAAGTTTTTATAAGTAATTATTTTTAAATTGAGGATTTTCCACATCCGATCAATTTTGCCGATTGGTCGGTTCCCCGTACCCTTCGTCGAAAACCCTAGTGGCGGTGGTGCGCTTGGGAATCCCCGAGTAATCCGACAATGGGATTCCTTCTCTATGTCGCGGAGACCGCCGTCACGTTGATCTGCGTCGTCCTAGCAGCTCTGCTCGCAGCGATCGTGTTTGAGGCCTACAGGAGACGCCACAATCACTCGTTCGTTTGCCGCATTCCCTCTTCGTTTTGTTCTCTCATCCCGTCGCGATTGATCCTTTATATTGATCATGCTTTGGCAGTCACCTGGAAGCTCCTCCTGTATTTGAGGATCCCAATTCTTTGAAGAAGGTGATTAGTAAGCTTTGGCTCATCCACTCGTGAATGCCTTCAGATGTGTTTTGTGTTGTATTGACGCATGTGATCTAGTACGTTTGTAAATCGAGTGTATTGTTAAGATCGCTGATCTTCCCGACCAGTCATAGCCTCCGTGATGTTCGCAGGTAGCATGTCCTTCTATATTTGATCCTCCAGAGAAGTACTTGTCCCTGATAGTTCCTGCATATAATGAAGAGAATCGGCTTCCGGGTGCTATTGATGAGACCATGAAGTAACTACCATATGACCCTTTCTTAGCACATCTTATACAGGCTTATCTTTGTGCGATGCAGCGTAACGTTTTTACTGTCTGTCTCCAGTTTCCTTCAAAAACGGGCAGCGAAGAACAAATCCTTTACTTATGAGGCATGTGCTTAGGGTTTCATTTGTTTTCTTTTCCTTTCCGGTAATGTAACAGGGATGTACTCATTTTTCCATTATTTCAAATCTTTAATTGAACAGGTCATAATTGTTGATGATGGTAGTAAAGATGGTACAAGGAGAGTGGCGTTCAACTATGTGAAGAAGTATTCAGTGGATAATGTCAGGGTTATCCTCCTTGGACGGAATTGCGGAAAGGGGGAGGCTATCAGAAAAGTGAGTAATATCTCACTCGTTGTTTGTTAGTGATGCATACTAAGGCTTCCCAAGTCTGTTTTGTTGCGGCAATTGATTGAGGGTCCTTACTTTGTTGAAAGCATTGTAAAACAGGGAATGCTTCATGCCCGTGGTGAACTCCTTTTGATGCTTGATGCTGACGGGGCTACAAAAGTGAATGACCTAGAGAAACTAGAAAACCAGGTACCTGTGTCCTATGTTTTTTGTATCTGTTACTTGATGTTAGAGATTATTGATGTTCTTTTCAAGCAATTTTCCTGAGCCATGGCATTCTCACGGATTGCCTCTCTCTACACCTTTAAGATACATGCAGTTGCTAGAAAAGAAGCGCCTAATGATTCAAATGTCGTTGTCGCTGATATTCCTGTTGCTGCCTTTGGTTCTCGTGCTCATTTAGAGGAGAAAGCTCTGGCTTCAGTTAAGTCCCCTCTGTTTGGCTTTGTCTACTTAGGAATTTATTTGTTGCCTGTAGGTACTTACATTTTGTCAACGTGTTTTCAGAGAAAGTGGTATCGGAATTTTCTAATGAAGGGTTTCCATCTCGTGGTACTTCTTGCTGCTGGTTCTGGAATTCGCGACACCCAGGTGCTGCTTCTTGTTAAAATTGCCTTTATATCATTTTTGTTTTGGGTCCCACTCTCCTTCCCTGTAATCATTAAATAATTATTTGTGACTTTCAGTGTGGCTTCAAGATGTTCACTCGGGCTTCGGCAAGGAAGCTTTTCTCTAACATCCGTTTGAAAAGGTAATCCCTGAAGCATTAAGAATGATTTCATGAGTTGCTTCCAGTTATGGCTGGCCAGGTTGCTGTCGCAGGCAGTCTGTTAGAAGTTCATCGTAGTTTCATTCGAGGGCACAACATGCGTTTCGTACTTTGTCTGTCTATTGTCAACGTCATCTCACTGTTTAGTGGTGTTAATGGTGTTCTTGTAAAAGGTAGAACGACTGCTGTTTTAAATACACCCTGGAACCCGTGCAGGTGGTGCTTCGATGTGGAGTTGGTTTTCCTCTGCAAATGGTTCGGCATCCCTATGGTTGAGATATCAGTCAATTGGTCTGAAATCCCCGGATCGAAGGTGAACCTGTTAAGCATACCGAACATGCTTTGGGAGATGGCGCTCATGTCCATCGGGTACCGGACAAGAATATGGAGAATCTCATCTTGAGCCTTGTCATCAGATTCACCTAACCCTTTTCTGGGACGTATGGTCCACGTATGAAACCCTTACGACCGAGCGCCGAGGAACTTGTAATCTTCCACACCGCTAATTTTTCTGTTGTGCTGGTGTGATGTTAAGCTTTGGCGTGACTACTGACAATTAGACTCCTGAGCATGGTGCATACTTCCTCCTTTTGTTTGTTCAAATTCGAAAGGATTTTTTTTGTCTCATCTCCGATGGCAAAGCATATGTAGTATGGATTTTGATGTGCAGAGAAAGCAGAGGATGGTCGAAGTATTTTCGTGGTGCAACAAGATCATAACATTGGGATGCAATGGTAAAAAGAATTTTGGACAGGGGAATGATAACAAGAAGCAATTACAAATACAGAAGAGCCAGAAAAGAAAAAGAATTTGTGGAATTAAGCATTTCCCTCCTAAAACGGCAGTAGTTAAACACCTATTCCTTCTCATGCCCACTTTAGAAGCACTTCCGATGCACGATTGACGGTCCCGACTCGTCGTATTCTGCCTTCGCGATCCACATCTGCATTCATGCGGAGAAGTTGTGATTTTGCAAACTGAGAAGATCGATACTGTAGGAGGAGAAGAAAGGAAGCACTGATAATATACCTGCTGGAAGGTGCTGAGGGAAGCCAGGATGGATCCTCCGATCCAGACACTGTACTTCCTCTCCGGGGGAGCAACCACCTTGATCTTCATGCTGCTTGGTGCCAATGCCGAGATCTCCTTGCTCATCCTGTCGGCGATGCCTCCGAACATGGTGGAACCACCGCTGAGGACAATGTTTCCGTAGAGGTCCTTCCTGATATCCACGTCGCACTTCATGATGGAGTTGTAGGTTGTCTCGTGGATGCCCGCAGCTTCCATCCCAATCATCGATGGCTGGAAGAGCACCTCTGGGCACCTGAACCTCTCTGCACCGATGGTGATCACCTGCCCGTCGGGAAGCTCGTATGTCTTCTCGACCGCAGAGCTTGTCTTAGAGGTCTCGAGTTCCTGCTCGTAGTCGAGCGCGATGTAGGCGAGCTTTTCCTTCATGTCTCTCACGATTTCGCGCTCTGCTGTGGTGGTGAAAGAGTAGCCACGCTCAGTGAGGATCTTCATCAAGTTGTCGGTAAGGTCACGTCCGGCAAGATCGAGACGAAGGATGGCATGGGGAAGTGCGTAGCCCTCGTAAATGGGCACGGTGTGACTGACACCGTCACCGGAATCCAACACGATACCTGGCAGGACAAAGATGATGGTG
Source organism: Melastoma candidum (assembly GCA_023653495.1). Classification (NCBI taxonomy): domain Eukaryota; kingdom Viridiplantae; phylum Streptophyta; class Magnoliopsida; order Myrtales; family Melastomataceae; genus Melastoma; species Melastoma candidum. The sequence continues at coordinate 3,226,297 of CM042886.1, forward strand.
AAATCGCTTCTAAGAATGATAAAATCACTTGAACTGATCGAAAGACGAAATCACTTAAACCCACCCGTGGTACGGCCGCTAGCGTACAAGGACAGCACGGCCTGGATAGCGACATACATGGCAGGGGTGTTGAAGGTCTCGAACATGATCTGTGTCATCTTCTCACGATTGGCCTTGGGGTTGAGAGGAGCCTCAGTCAGAAGAACCGGGTGTTCCTCGGGGGCAACTCGAAGCTCATTGTAGAAAGTGTGATGCCAGATCTTCTCCATGTCGTCCCAGTTGCTGACGATACCGTGCTCAATGGGATACTTCAGGGTCAAGATACCTCTCTTGGATTGAGCCTCATCACCAACATATGCGTCTTTCTGTCCCATCCCAACCATCACCCCAGTATGACGAGGACGACCCACAATGCTGGGGAAGACCGCACGAGGAGCATCGTCACCAGCAAACCCAGCCTGGTGGACAACACCTCAATGAGTTCCATAGACATACAACACAAACTCCTTGGCGAACAACACGAAAAACAAGACCAAGCTATGTTACCTTGACCATCCCAGTTCCATTGTCGCAGACGAGGGGCTGAACATCCTCAGCTTCCGCCATATCCTTCTAACTGCATCCGCAAAACAGTCGAACACGATTAGCGATCACGGATAACAGCTACAACACAGGCATGAATCACCCCTGACATCTGAACGATTCATTCGCTCCGAGCATAAATTTAAAATCTTTTCCATCTCCATTCCTCATTGGCATTCGATCAAGCAAGTCAAGAAAAACTTCTCCAACAAAGCCAAAACCAATCTCATCGTAATGACCCAGTCCCGAAATCAGAAGAGACAGCAGATCAGGGGAACAGACCTGTCGGATGCGAGGATGGAAGTTGGGTGGTGGTGGGGGGTTGGGGAGGGGAGGGGAGGGGAGGGGACGAACCACAGAGAGACGGAGGGGTAGGAGAATGACCGGACGGGAAACCCAACGGCATTTATACGCGCATTTCAGACGCACAAGCAGAGACGTTTTCTCGTTAGGGACTAGTGGTGATTGATCTCCCCGGGATTTTTTCGGACAGCCTGGATTTGGACATCACGTCGTCCGCTGTCCGATCCTTTAATACTAAATTTAAATGAGGATCGTTTTCCTTTTCCTTTCCTTTTATGGGTTCTCAATCCCCCAACCAACTTTTGAGACGACTGGTCGACGACTACTGCGTTGCCTTCCCTCCCTGCGTTGTCTTGTCTCTTCCCACAATCCCACTATTTTTTAAGTCCAAGGATGACCACCGCCAGCCAACCCCCATCCCCTCAAGTTCCAATCTTTTCCGCCGGTTTTACCGGAAAGATCTGGTTTTGGATGAATCAATGGCTGTTCGTCATCGGTCCGTACCATGTTTTGTCTGTCGAATCGCTCGTGTGGCGGTGATGATGATGATGATGATGTGGTTTTACAGCGAACAACCCTCCACTTCCACTTTATCCATCCAATGCTTGTTCCTTCTTTTTTCTGCGGATGACGGTGAGGTGATCTGCTGCCACTAATCTCGATTCAGATCCTTTTTGTTTTCGTGCACTGAGTTCATCGAGAATCGCGATCGTGAATGATCGGACAGTGAGTTTTGATATTCGGGTAATGCAGATGCAGCTGCTACGTAAATGGATGAAATGAGTAACCCTGCCGCTTGTGTGCATCGGAGAATGTCACACGGGCGATATTAACATACTTAATGAAGAAACAGGTAAAAGGACCAACAGTAATCGGAATGGCTTGATGCGCCGGGGAGACAGTTTTAAGAAGGGTCGGCTAGATTGCTGTTCTGCCTAAGAAGAGGTGGAGCCAATCATCTGCTTTTGCTTTACAGAGCAACTCCATCCAACCAACCATGTGAACTCGAAGGATTTGTGCCGGCATATTCATGGCGTTCAAGAGGGTGTCAGTGTGACATTAATATGACGAGGACTGTTCGGAAGTGGATCAAGTAGGTGCCGTGCCAATTACTGTCAAGACGAGACTGTGAAAAAACCAGAAAGAAAGGCGTCACTTGTGAATTCCACCGGGGACAACTTGCCCTGCAGAGTCTACAATGCTTCGTCCCACCGTGCAAAACAATGCAAAGCCTCTTCATGTTCAACCTCAGACAGATGAATACCCGATTCGCGGCACGACTAAACATCGGATGGGAGAAGGCACCCGAACAGCCATAAAGTTGGTTAATGAAAGTCCACTTTGCCATGCGTCACGAAGGGACGAAACACGTGAAGGAGACGAGATGAGAAAAAATGCCAAGGGTATTGATTTCACAGTATCTTTGTGAACGAGATTTAAGGGATGCGAAGCCTGCAGTGACAATTATCAGTAGATGAAGCAAGATTCAAATGTTTTTGGGAAGGGAGAATGAGGATATGACAGAGAGCAGCGCGCAGCAGATAAAGGAGAAAAGGAGGAGGCTAGCGGCAGCGTATCCGTTGTCGAAGAACTTGTCGACATTCGACCCCGATCCTTCGGTTGCCGCCTTCAGGTCCTTTGTCGCCCCAAATGCAGCCGCCGCGCCAGTGGCCAAAAAGTAAGATACCATCTGCAATTTTCATAAATTGAAATCTCGATCCATTTTAACAAATTTTATGAACAATATCATAAAGATCTGTTACCTTGTCTCCGAAAAAGTCAAACAGTAGGACACCATCGCTGCCAGCCGACTGATTCGCCGTGCAGATGCCATAGATGGTGTTAGCGATCTGCAGGAGCGTGTAAGCGGCCCCGATCACGATCGTCCCGAGCATATACCTACAAGTATACCATGCAAGGAATATCAACTACAGGTGCCGAAAATAAGATTTCGGCCGGCTACTAGATCTCACCTGTAGGAATAAACGTCCATGAACTTGACCTCGACCGACAGGTTTATCCCAACTTGCAATGTCGTAGTGTCGGTAGTCATGACCGCCAGAGAAAGCACGAGTGAAGCCAACACGGTCGCTCTTACCAGGACCGTGGCCACCCTAGCAGTGACCGGGGGCTGCAACAGCAGAGTCGACGATGCCATCTCCCCTCCTCAACACTTACGAAGAAGTTACGATAACAAGAGAGGTGGTTTCGGTCCGAGGTTATTTTGGGGAGAAGACAACATAGCGCTGATGTTGTAAAGCTTTCCCATGGTTGACTTTGGACATGCGTGGGAAGTGATGGACATATGGAAGAAGAAGGAGAGGAAGATCGATGATTGATTGTGATTATGTAAGAGGGCCAAACGTGGAGACTTACTAAATTAATGTTAATAGAAAAAAATAGTTTTATGATTTGGCAAAGGGCTTAAAGACTAAATAAAAGGATACTTTATAAAAGCCGACTCATTTAAAGCAAGGACTTAAGTTATTTTTATAAAATCGACTTTGTCGATGACTTTGAAAGTTAATTTTTTAAAAGTCAATTTCAGAAGCGAGATTAACTTTATAAAAGCCCATTTTGATATACCTTTTTTTTTGGAAAATATTTTTCAGGAATAATCATATTTTAAAACAAAATTAGCTAAACGTGAGGCTTAGATTGTGAGTTGATGATGGTTTTGCGTTTGACCAATCTCTTATAATCCTTACTAACGTCGCATGAATACGATTGAATACGGGTATGAAGTTAAGGCACACCGCGACACATAATTTCCCATATTTGTTCTCCTTTTTGTCGTTTTCTTTTGTGTTTTGGTGTCAATGGGGGGGGGGGGGGGGTACACACTCAAAATCAGAAAGCCACGGCATTACCCCTCCCCCATCCATCCTCCCTGTCAGTTCCATGGAAAATTCCAAACCATTCTTGTAAACGGATTATGACATATATTCTTTCGTGAAATAAAGATACGAAGGGAGATGATATCACGGGCCAAAAACGACACAGACAGACAGACACACAGAACGAGAGAGATAGAGGAGGGGCATCTCCACTCCACTCGACTCGACTAGACCTCATTCTCACATGTCGCTTTTTTTTAACCCATCCACCCCTCCCCTCCCCCCTTTTAATGATTCCATCCACCCATCAATCTGTCCTCATTATACCTTCTCTCTCCCTCTGTTCGCCCCCCCCTTCCAAAAGATTGGTAAAAATAAAAAAAGACAAATCACTTTTGAGCAAAACTCAAAGTGTATTGGGGTGAAAAAGAAATCAGATTCAGACCCAATAATATCCATTTTTCCCCCTTGATTGGGCCTTGATTAAATTTATATGGGTAGGGTTTTTTTATATCAATTTTGTTATAAAAAATTAGACGCCGAACTAAGCAAACTTGTGAGAAAGAAAGGTACAGAAAAAAAAATCAGCGAGAAATGGAGTTTCTGTAGTAAAAAAAACAAGCAAAACCCCATTTGCTCCTTCCCCTACAGTTTTTGCACCCTGAATTTTTTCAGCAGACAGCATCTTTCCTTCCTTCCATATCTCCTCAGGATTCAATCTCATCATTGTTGTTTGACGACGAATCAATCTACTCACTGCGATGCCAGAGGAAAAATAAAACCAAGGTAAAAAAACTGAGGACGACAAAACCTGAGTTTAATAATGACGACGACGACGGTGATGATGTAATGAACTAGCAGCAGAAAGCAATGCACCTTAGATGTGTTGATAGTGATTAACTCTGTCCCGCCGCCTGCCTCCGCTAATCTCAACGTCATCGAAGGTGGCTTGCCGTCGGCGGCGATGGCGTTGGGTTTCTGGGACGGGTCCGAGTCCATCAACTTCCTCCTCATCTTCTCCTCCGCGTCCTGCAGGAACTTGAAAGTGGGCGGAGGGGAGCACCTCTTCTTGTTGAACTCCGCGTCCCTAAACGACTCGAACGAGCTGGGGTCGAAGCCAGGCCTGGTCCCGAACCCCCCACTCGGACGGCGGTGGTTTCCTGCCCCCGTGCCGTTCGGGGTGATGGGAGGGGTTAACAGGGAAGGGGACGTGACCGGGGTCAGGTACGGCGTCTGGCCTTCGACGGCGGCAAGGTAGTCGCTGAGGCTCCTCTTCACCTTGGCAGTGCCCGACTTCCCGTCGTCCGACTCCAGATCCTCCTTCGTCTCCTCGGCGATGGTGAACAGGAGCCTAGGCGGGCCCGCGATCTTGTAGAGCTCGGCCCCAAGACCCTCTGCCTCAGCCCCGTCCTGCTCCTGGGGAATGAACCGGAATAAATCCTTGTCCGAATCAGGAAGGCCGCCGTCGTCTCCTCCTTGTTGAGGCAGGAAACCGGGGAACGATTTGGGATCGAAGTTGGGAATGCTGGAGCCGGGATTTAGGCGGCCGTGCTCGATGGACGAGGGACCGCTGGCCGCGGCGATGATGATTCGCCTCCTCTTCCACCAAAGGAGGTAGTAGAGCTCAGCAAAAAGGGCTAAGAGGAGGCAACCAAAGATTACACTGAGGCCTACACCAACTCTGCTCAATGATTTCATCTCATCACATCGAGAACGCCAAGACACCGAAACGAAAAAATAAAATCAAAGACCCAGAAATATTTATTGCTCCTTTGATTTTTGATATTTCTCTTTTGGCTTGGTTTTGGGAGGGTTGGTCGATGCAAATGTCTGAAAGATGATGGCAAACAAAAGCTTGTAATTGTAGTTTTTGTATGTATATGTGGGTTTTTTTTTGGGGGGGTGTTCACATGGGGCCGTCTTAATTTAAGTCATGGAAAGGGATTGATGGATTGATGAATGTATAATAATACTACTACTACTTATAATAATATCATTCTAAGTACAAATATTTATATCCCCCAGCACATTCCCATGTTAGTAATTTATAAAGACTTGTCAAATACTCATTTGGGGAGACAATTGTAAGATCTGTTCCATCCATCCCTTAAAAACTTTTTCCCTTTTTCTTTTGAAAAAAAGGCATGCCCATCATTTGTTCAGATGGTTAATCATTAATCTGATGATGCTTTTCTTAATTTAGAGTGGTGCTAGTCAATTGGGACCCAAATCAAATCAGTCTGCATTTTGTGTTTCTGATGCTGATCAATCCATCATCCATTCTCAAGGAATGAGGACTCCCCAACCCAATTCCAAAATCAGTTAAATTTGTCATCCCAATTTCTTTTTTTTTTTTTTGGGGGGGGGGGGGGGGGTTTCTTTTCTCTTCATGGGTGGGAGAATAGTTTGAATTTCAAAGAGATGGACAAGAGAATCATTAAGATTGCTTGGGTCCAGTGAAAAAATGTCATGTAGTGACTGATTTACAATCCTACTTCGCCTTATGGTTCCATGTAATTATCTTATTAACAGACACATGGTGCATGGATATTGTAGTCATAATGAATATTCATGTCATTTTTTTTTGGGTCAACCTTGCTCTTGTTTCTGTTTTTCACCCCAATTGAATTGAGAAATTTTTAAAATTGGACTGAGACATTGTCCCCCTCCCCCTCTTGAAAAACTCTTGGGACCAAATAAATGATTCACATTTCCACTTGTTTTTTTATTTAATTTTTCCTTTTAACAAAGAGGAAAAAAGGAAAGAAATTCACCATGACTTGTACAGAGACCACTCATGTGCATTGACAAATGTTTGTATGTGTCTGCCTACACATATACAATTAATGCAATACTCACACACACACATATATATATGTGTGTGAAATAATGATTGGTCATTGGGACCAGGAAACTCACATGCCCACATTAAATTGAGCAAAAAAAAGTTTTTGGCATATGATGTCTTAATGCCAACAACGAAGGTTTTGTCTTAGTCTATGTCTCTACTCTCAACCCAACACATGAGCTCCTGTCCTGTCCCTTAATTGATCAAATCACTCCATCAGATGATCTTAGGTTTTCTGAGAATAAGCTGTCATAAACAGAATAAACAATGTCATTTTCGAGACTAAACGCAATGATACGAACAGAGCGAATCACGAATAGTCGCGAACGAGGGTGGAAACCAAAAGCAACCGTGTCATTATCTGAATAACTAAAAGGACAGGAAGAGGAATAGGGTTACGTCAGGAAACACTTACCTGAAATCATCTCTTTTAGGTTCTGTATCAGAGTCAATGATGGGATTAAAGTTCGGAATAGGAAGAGAGATGAAGGGTAGTCCTATTCCTTTACTTGGGATATAAAGGCAAGCATCAAAAGGGAAGAAGTGTGTATTTTCCTCTACTCATCGAGGCTCTACGGTTGAAAGACAGACCATACAAGAGTTTCATTTGGCCCATATCCATGAGATTACATGCTCTAGTGTTCCCAAGTCCCAACTGCACTCCAGTGAGACAAATGAACATCAATTCAATGTGAAGAATCCAAAAGTTGAACAGGATATGCATCTCTACCGGAGCTTGTAACAGCTTGGCTTGTCGGAGCTGAGCTAGACTTCTGTCCCTAAAAGTTTCTATGGGGCCAAAGCCAAACTAGGACAGACAGATATGAACAAGCTACATTAGGTTGTGGACAATCATCCACCAATTCAACTTGAACATTTAGGAGCTATTTTCTGTCCTATGCTTATAGGACAGCACGACTAGTCAAACTAACATGCCTGATAAGAGACAACCAGCAGCTACATCATAGGAAAGCAATAACACATACAGAAAGCAAAAATTCCATTCCCCAAAGGGGTTTCAAGCGCTACGCTATCGAAATCTTGAACTTAAGACCTTAACACCCACTGAAAGCGACAAGCTCGTACCAACGAATTGGCCTGCGCAAACCATAAAACTACACAAGTCCTCATACATTTGATGAATTACACGAGTCCTACCTCTTTAGATCAAGCAAGGGTTCCCCTAACGGACAAAAGGTTTAAAAAGCAATGGACCGGGGTAGGTTGAGGCGATCGCAGTGGGATTCGAACCCACGACCTTTAGATCCGGAGTCTAACGCGATATCCACTCCGCTATGCGATCCCAACACCCAACCACCCCCGGATCCCCAACACTAAATCCAGCAATTCCGGGAAACCCCAGAAAAGCCAACGTCTCATTCCCCACCATTCGGTTTCCACCCCCAGCGCCGGAATCGAGACAGAAATCGTCGCCGTCGTCGTCATGCAAAAGGTCAAAGGGACATAAATACCTTCGATTTGGTGTAGTGGGGGGACCGATGACGCCGAGAGGATTCTGGGGGAGGAAGCAGACAAAAGGGGGAGAACAAGTGATCTGGGATTCCGACAAGGCGATCGAAACCAGCAACGAGCGTTGTTGTCTGGACGCTGGGGGCTTAGGTTTAGGATTTCGTCAAAATGGGCTGTTGCGATTTTGGCACTGAATTAGTGGAAGTTCCGCTTCAAGTTTGAATCTTGGGCCAGGAGTTCAGACATCGGCTGGGAGAGAACTTTCAAGAAAGGCCCTTTTTGTTGTTATCACCGTCGGCGGCATATGCATGCAGGCTGGCTCTTGGATCCCAGGTTCGAATTTGATCCCCCAGGAACTGTCCTGACCCAACGATCTCTTGTCTTAGTCCCATGTTGACTCAACCTTTATTACCGACAAAAATATTTTTTTATGTTTAAAGAAGTTGGTCATTTAAATCCGTTTTCACAAACTCTTAATAAAGTAATCGAATTTAACAAAAATTCTTCGCACTGAAATTTATAAGAAACACTAAAATTGTGAGTGATGATATCAAGATTAAGTAATGGTGGAAGGCAAACTATGGATGTTGCTGGGAATGTTCTTGTCAAACTGATTATTGACATGTAGGCAGTTTTATCGTAATTATCGTCGAATTTGACTTCAAAATTATTTTGGGACGTACCACCTTGTAATTCAACGTGGTTCGTCAATTTTTGATAATTTAATTATCCAGAAAGGTAAAAGGCTGCCATTTTCGCTCCCTTCCGCACAAAAAATTCCGGTCGTTTCTCTCCGTCGTTCGCCGACGGAAGGAAGTGGGAACCGCAAATGGACGAGAAGGCCGCCGCGTGTCCGCCGCAGAACCCTAACTCAGCCGCGCCGGCTCGTGCTGACGGTGCCGTCGCCGGGAACAATTCCAAGGAAGAAGGCGAGCTTTCTTGCTCCGACGACGGGGTAATTTTCTTTTAAATTAAACCCTTGTTTGACCTGAAACAGTAATATGTTGAGCATCATATAGCAACAGTAATGTTATATAGCAACACTCAGATTAAGTTTGAGGATCGGGTGGTGGCATATGAGGATGCCCTTTCTTCAATTTGCCAATAATATGTTGTTTCTAATGGGCACAAGATGCAAAATAGTGCAAGCATACTGGACCTTTTGTCTGCAGATGATCTATTTTTTTTCTGCACATCTGACAAAACAGAGAAGGCTATACAAATTGTTGATGCTCTTATACCAAGGGTCGAAAATTCTGATGAGCGATTTGCTTTGTTTTCTTTACTTGTAGCATCTCATGCTTAACGACAGGGGATAAATGCCTCTTCTGCTATTTACAGGAAGCTTCCTAACTACATTGTTGAGCATTTAGAATTTGACAAAGAGCTCCAGATAATTGAAATCTCGATGACAATGACAAGCGCCGAGAGAGCTCTTCAGCTGGTGGAATTGGCAGTGCGGCAATTTGAGTTTACATGATAGATGAATCCATTAATAACGACAATAATGTCAGAGTTGCCCCACGATTTGATAGAAACCACTTTTGGTGCATGTCTGCTCTCGATGGCTTACTGCGCAGTAGAAACTTGTTGATCAACTATATGACAATGTTTCCGAACAGCTTAGAGCTGCTTCTTTTGTCAGCACGGGAAAATACTTCTGAATTTCCGGTTTTCCATTCTGTGGGTTTCGAGAACGCCCTATTGGACTGGCCTGAAAACGTCCAGGGAATCCAGTGCATCTGGAATCAATATGCTCAATGGGCTTTACAGAGTGGCAGTCCTGAACTGGCGAAAGAAATCATGGTTCGCTGGTTCTCCTGTGGGTGGAAACCGAAATCTCTTGCTGGTGACTTAGCATATCAGGCCAACACTGACATTTTACGGAGCTCCTTAATTGCAACATCTCATGTGGAGGGTTCAGTGTCTTGTTCTAGCCGGTTGGATGAGATGTTTGGATTTCTCAATTTCTCTCTCTACAGCTTGTTGCACCAGCAATATACTGAAGCCCGTGCTGCTGCAGACAAAGCGTTACAGCTTGTAACACATGAAATGATCAAGCATTGTATAAAAGAGCATGCGAAGCTCCTGTTACTTGATGGGGTTCAGTACCACGTGATGGTGCTCATCTAAGCAAGTTATGTGGTGTTCTGAGGACCTACTTGGATTGTTATCATGAAATGCCCGTGAATGAGCCTTTGTCAAAAAGGTTCGTTGATGATGTGAGAAAACCCAGTGTTCTGGAACTGAAAAATGGCATATTTTGTCTAGTTTCCTCTGATTTTTTTGGCGTGAACATCATTCTGGAGGTCTGGTGGGTGCCGATGCTGTTGCCCCCAAAGTTTAGTAAGGTGAAAGACCTAGTGGACCTTGTTGAATCTGTGATGGAGATATCTCCAGGAAATTATCATCTGGCAATTCATGTTGCTAAGTACCTTAACAGAGAGTATAATTCAAAGGCTGTTGCTTCCGCCAGCCTTTTTTATTGGGCGGGCTTGCTTTTGGTTAGCACATTATCCCAAGCTGTTCCTGTTGCACCAGAGTATGCATGGGTGGAATCTGCTGAAATTTTGGAAAGTACTGTTGGTACAGATACCATGTTGGAAGGTTTCTACAGAAAGGCTTTGCTGGCTTATCCATTTTCTAAGTAGTTGCAGAAGCTATCGAGCCGATTGCTTCCAACTAAAAGTGGATGCGATTGTTGATCCAAAAGACGTTGAACTAATGGGCAATTGACGTTGACTTGGAAGATTTCATTAACAATGGACTAACTTCTTACCTAGTAGTTGGGAACTCGGTTGGGATTTCGGAGGCAATTTTAGTTTTCTGGAAGCCCAGGCTCTCATCGATACACTGGATTCAGATTAGTCGATACTAGGCACTGTGTGAGCTTACAGAATAGGGAGCAACACAGCTTGTTCAAACCAATGTATATAAGTAGCAAAATCCGACAGAGACTCTGAAGAAAGGCCTGGAATTAAGGAGGCATCAAAGGCATGGCATTTCCTCCAGGCTGGTACCTTTCTTTCCTCACATTTGGTCCATACTTTGTTTCTACACACATGCACACACAGCACAGGATCAGACGGCCTTATTTTTGCGAGTCTACTGCTCTTATAGACTCTTCGGTTGCAAATACTGATGGCTCTCTTTGCTTTTATTGCTTTTTGTGCTTGAACCGTCTTTAAAACAGCTCCTTTCTTCGTAAAGCTGACAAATCCAGGCGCAAAACTGTTTCCTCTTTGTTGTAAGTTGGGCTGGCGATTGATTGATTGAGGGGCATGTTTGAAAACTTTGTGAACACGAGTTTCTGTAGCAATGTAGGACTTCGTCGGAATTTTACCACTCCCATGAAGTTGGTGTGATGTTAATATAATTTCCTGAGTCGACTGAGAAAACCGAGGCAATTTTCAACATCGCCTGATTCTCACGCTAGAAACAAAGTATAATTTAATTAGAGAAAGTCATGTAAGAGGCCTGCAGAAAATGACTGGGGGTTGAGGTTTAGAGTTGTGGTTTAAACTCTTCTGAGATTTGCATAGGCATAACCATAAGCCACTAGAGGCTTTACCACCACCCGTGGTTGATACAGACTTGGCTGTACTGGAGGGGCGAGAGTGACTAACCCATGTCGTTAGCGATCGAGTCGTCGTCATTGTGTGAAGAGAAGTACGACTGACCGGTTTTAATGAATTAAGTTTCAAAAATGTAGATGTTATGTGTAATGGGAAGAAACAAAGAGATTCTTTGGCCCGAGCAGGTGAGACATTTGAGGCAGGGACAAGAACAACTTATCTTTTTGACCTCTCAATTCGGGTCGTCTTGATTGCTTCATTTTTTTGTTCCTTTTGGGGAATACTTCCAAAGAGAAATAAGCACAAACGATCGCTTGTGGGATGAATTCGAGTTTTCAGTTCCACAATCTTTTGCTGAATGTCGTATTGTTTATGGGGGGGATTGGTATTATGGTGTAAAACAAGCCAGTGGGCAAGGAAGGACTATCCGTGCTTATGTAAGAAGGATGCGAGGCCTGAGTTTGATTTTTGACCTGTGATTATTCGATTGGTGTGAACACATGTTAATCGTAGGCGAACTTTGTTTTTTATTTTTTATTTGGATTGGATTGGATTGCATGCATGCAGGATTCTGTCAGGTAACTCACGAACAAGACAAGCAAGGATGGGAATGAATGAATGTATCAATCAATCTGACGTGTCTTGTGATTAGAATAATTACTTTGACTGAAGAAGTAACTTATTCCATTTTTATTACAGGTTACTGACTCGGACTATTGTTAACAGGTGGGGAACAAAAAAAAAAAAAACAGCAGGCCGAGAAGCCACCAATCGCCATCCTTTAGTTAATCATATCATTAACATACACAAACGGACGGTTTTACGTGGACGCCGTGGATAAACATGACCCAGGAATTGACACGTGTAGGGACATCACCACTGAATTCGAATTCGAGTCGCGGGGGTGCATTTCGACAACGTTTCATGTCTCACCACTGCATATATGCCGAGATGCCGCCTATTTCCACACGAAAAACACATGCAGACTCCTACTAATTTCGACACTAAGTTTACATCATGGGTGGTAATAAGCATGACCTTGAAAACACTACCTGCCCCTATGTGAGTACGTCGAATGAACAGGGGACGGCCGAAGTATTATTAAACATATATAAGCTATTAATTAGCATGTTACTAAGTTTGAATTGCTAGAGGACAAGACAAGAAAAATTAAACAAGTAATGAACAAAAAGGGAAAACCTTCCCCCCCCCCCCCCCCCCTTCTTGATTAATTTTTAACCCTGATCAATCATTAGGCCATTGAATGAGGCAAATGGAAATCATACTTTATCAACATACATGTGTTTGGGATTTAAGAAAAACTGAAAAAATCCCCTATTAAATAAAAAATCACCAATCCATGCAAAAATAATTCATAAAGCTTTTTGTGTGTGTGTGTGGGAAGGGGGGGGGGTATTTATAGTTCAGAGTCGTCCCTCTTCTTCCTTCAAAGATAAAAAATCACCTTCGTATTAGTCCTTGGCATCTGAAGAATAAGAACAGGAGGCAAGGTACATCTCCAAGCCCCATGTGAGCGAATTTCTTCGCCGAGGGAACCAGGATGAATCTCAATGCTCGGGTTATTCATGTAGGGATGAGGGCTATCAATCTTTTTCAACTGGGTATCCATTTATTTTTGCAGACAGACTGTCAAGTGTTGATGATGAGGAACACCTTCTACTCCCCCCTGCCATCTGAACTCTTCAGCACTGGTGAGTTGTGGACTCCCTTTTCCCGTTTTCTCGCCAAAAATACCGATGGAAAAAAAAATGTTCTTTTCCTTTTTATTACCTCGGTCTTGTTCTTTGATCAGGAAACGATGAGTTTAGGGTGGTGAATCTGGAAGTGACTTCCCTGATGGACTCCAAGATGCACAGCAATGGATTCTGTTTCCAGCCACTGGGATCATTATTCACTGCTGACAACACCTGGCTTAAGGGTGGAGATCATTTTGATTTTGCTGACCGCCCCATCCTTGATCTTCAAACCGGTACAGCCAAGGAAACGACTATTATGTTACTCAAATACAATCCAGTCCGAATATCTTACTCAATCTCGGGGACTGTCGTTTTATCTGGTTGTGCAGGATACGTGTACTTGACATCCACTCCCAGCATCCCTCTCCTCCCGATCAAGAAGATCCCAACCCTGCCTCCAGTGGATGTACGTAAAATAACGACAAAGTTCACGTCGTATGACTTATCTTATTAGCGATGTGGCTCCCAGACCGAGTCGTTGATATTTATTTTAACCCTTTCTTTTTTTTTGTGTTTGGTGGTGATGAATTTGCAGGCCGCTAGTAAAACAAGGAAACGCCGATTAGAGGCTGGATTGATTCCTGGTGAAGATTCCGGCGAGTCGCCATCATCAGGAGATTGGAAGCAGCGAAAGAGGAGAAGGGCAGTGCAATGTTCGTCACAATGTCATCAGCAGTCAAAGGATTTCTCCGCGGGGATTCCTCAGCGCAATGTATGTAGGATGGTCTCACTCAAAGCCATCACTGCAAACAAAATTACAGCTTGAGAGGCTTGAATTCTTGATTTTTAGGTGCAATCGCCAATTAGGAGGAGTCAAAAGATTGGCGACAAAATCACTGCCCTGCAGAAATTAGTATCTCCCTATGGCAAGGTATTTACATATTTGAAATAAACTCTTAAAAATTAAGGCTCGTAATTTAGAACGATGGATTGACACAACTTTCAATTGTTTTGCAGACTGACACTGCTTCTGTTCTCCAAGAAGCTTCCCTTTACATAAAGCTGCTTCAGGAACAAATTAAGGTCATCCCCAATTCTCCATCCTCACTGATCTATTTTATTCCAATCGAGCATACCAAATTCACTGATGGGTTTTATTTCCTTAAAATGCAGAACCTTTTTCAGATGACGAGCAACTCACATTCTAACATCAGTGATGCACAACATCAGGTGACGGTTCTTGCTTCTACATTAATGTTCCATTTTTCTATTAAACGAAAAATTACGACATAGATATTGATTTGAACTATGTATGTACAGGTATTTAGTGAAACGCGTGTTGACAGGGAGTGCGGAGATCTCCGGAGCAGGGGCCTCTGCCTCGTTCCGATCTCTTCTGTGCGAGAATCACCGGCATGCGGTGGAGGAGCAAGGGACTGTTGTTCTTTGTTTATGACATGGGGAAAGAGATAGTCCTGTCTCGCATAGTCCACATCTTCGAATCTTAATATAACTCGATCGAATCCATATCTCGGCCAGAGTTAAGAATAATTAAGGAAGGATCAATCATACTGTATGGAGATGTTTAGGACAGGAGGACTGCTGGGGTTCGGAAAATTTGTAAAGAGACATGCAAATCATCCCTTTTCTCCCGTGATTAATGGAATCTCCCTCACTGTTCATCCAAACCTCATCCCTTTCTCACTTTCAAATTTTCACTGTATATCTAACCCTCAAACCTAATGTTTTCCCCACGATATAATCCATGGGACAGCACAACGAAGATGTTGATTGATAGACACAAATTTTGCGATTTGCTCATGGGGCCAAACAAATTTGCACGAAAGCACAAAAAAATTAGTTGCACATTACAAAGGGCCTCCTTCCGGGCTTCGTATAATGGGCCATCAACACTAAATGGGCCTACATCGGCCGAACAATAAGCCCAAGAGCCTCGTATAAAATTATCAGGGTTTTCGCCGAAGCCTCTTCTCCCAGAAACCCTAGCCCCACTTGCGCCGCGCCCTGCCGACTTCTCCGTTTGTGCCGGCGCAACCCCTCGTCGGATCTTCCCTTGCCCGGTTTTGTTGGAACCCCGATCTGGAGAAATTCTGTGGTAGCTGTCGTGGAGTTGTTGAATTGTTAATCTGGTGATGCTTGGTTTAGGAGGAAATCTGTTGTTAGAATTTATCTTACTTTTTTGTGCTGGAAATTTAGCTGTGACGGTCGTGCCATTTGTAGTCTTGTTTGCGGTGTGGTTTCTCCGTAGACATTGAATCTGGATTAACTTAATAATATGTTGATAGAGTGTCGTTACCGTACTTCTTTGATGTATGCATGCATAACCGTGATCTCTTGTCTCTTTGTCTAAGAGGTGAGACATTGTCATGTTATACTAATGATGCCTGAAAATTTTTTTTTTTTTGGGGGCGTCAATGTGATTTATGAAATCCCTCCTGTTGCAGAAATCTTGATCGTGTGCGATGGTGAGGGTTAGCGTTTTGAACGATGCTCTTAAGAGCATGTACAATGCCGAGAAGAGGGGCAAGAGGCAGGTCATGATCAGGCCATCTTCAAAAGTGATCATCAAGTTTCTGTTGGTGATGCAAAAGCATGGTATGCTTTGGCATCTTGTCATTATATGAAAAGCCTGTTTACTTGTAATGTACTGAGAAGTGTCTGCTTATGTTTACCTGTCTATGAATTTCCCCAGGTTACATTGGAGAGTTTGAATACGTTGACGACCACAGGTCAGGTAAGATTGTGGTCGAGTTGAACGGGAGGCTGAATAAGTGTGGGGTTATTAGCCCTCGTTTTGACGTTGGTGTCAAGGAGATTGAAGGATGGACTGCTAGGTTGCTTCCCTCTAGACAGGTAGGTCACCTTCAGAGCTCAATTGATCTCTATGTTTATACATTTTTGCTTTTACACATATATAGAGGTCAAATGTCTTTGATTCACCAATTGGTCGTCATTCTGATTAAGAGCATGTTGGTGTCAATGATCCGTCATTATTACTGAAGTTACCACATCACAGTTCTTTCAGGGATTTACTTGCATTCAGCAACTTCAATGCAATTCCATTTTTGTTTCTTTCTTTTGACTTGCCCTGCTGTTCTAAATCATGCAGTTTGGCTACATTGTGCTGACAACTTCCGCGGGCATCATGGACCACGAAGAGGCTAGGAGAAAGAATGTTGGTGGGAAAGTGCTCGGCTTCTTCTACTAGGGCCTCATGGTTCCTACTTGAAATATGTTCCCTTTTTTTACATCAGAGGCGGTTTCATGGTGTATCTGCAAACGTATTCTGAACCGGATTGGATTGGGAAATGGGGGTGTTTTTTAATTTCATTGACAAACTCTGTTTAGACAAGTAGTAGGTCTTATATAATGTTTTTACCGAAGGTATTGTTTGCTGAGCTTGTTGATCGAAATCTCGAAAGGCTGGCAGGTCGAAAGTGGATTTTGAGCTTTACCCAAGTATCATTACATGCATGTACAGATCACTTCAGCTCATAAAAGGTACCTGATAATCTGTCTGCCAATCATTGTAGTTAGCCTAATAGCTAAGTTACAATACACCATATAGAAACTACTCTGAATTAACTGTAACCTAATGGCCCTCTTAGTTTGAACAGATCCCTTCCCACTCCTGAACGAGAGAGTCATTAATTAACCCAACTCACCCTCCCGAATATACGCACCGTTTTTGGGTTGATTCGGTCGCGTTCCATCTCTTCCCCCGACAGATTTATCATTTCTGTCCCTTCCTTCCTTTCCCTTTTCTCACCCAATTTCGTTTTGATCCATTCTTCATCGTCAACGCCAGAGCAAAGTGGTCGGAAAATCCCCTGAACCCGGGTCGGGTCTGCTTCTGTAGTCGTTAGAGGCTAGTTCTTAGGAGGGGAGAAGAAGAATGGCGGCACCACCGGCCAGGGCTCGGGCTGATTACGATTACCTCATCAAGCTCCTCTTGATCGGCGACAGCGGTTGGTTTCATTTTCCTAATATTTTCGCGTTCCTGTATGAGTTCTTGTTTTGAAAAAAAAAACTGGTGGGATTGAAGAAAGTTTCGATCTTTGTTCGTGGGTCTTGTTATTGTCGCGGTTTCCCGATTTAGGGTTTTCTAATTACCTGTTTGATTTGGGGAGGGCACCGGGGCTTGATTTTGTTGGACTAGATTGTCGCGATGCTAACGATGTAAGGGAGTTGTTTGTTGGCGATGGGATTTCGATTAATTTTCTGGGTTTTGTGTATCATGGGCTCGATCCCGGTGGCTCAATGTTTAGCTGTCTCTATGGTGTTTTACATGTCGGGGACGTAAGACTTAAGCTTGTTCATTGGATACTTTTTGCAGGTGTTGGGAAGAGTTGTCTGCTCCTGAGATTTTCCGATGGTTCCTTCACGACAAGTTTTATTACCACCATTGGGTTTGTATCTGCTGTTATTTCTCCCTTGTCCACTGTGGTGAAATTGCATATCTCCTTGAGGAAATCAAATGGCGTCAGCGTAGAAATTTATTGATGTAAATTATCCAATTTTTTAGATACTAATTGGAGTTTTTCCTAGTTAGGGACCATTGGCTGCTTACTAGCATTTCTTGTGTTCCCTGTGTTTATGATTTTCACCTCTAGGTCATGTACTAAGAAGGATTTTATGTGTCAATTTCTACTTGTATTCTTGACTTGTTGTTCTCTTGATTTCTTTCGAATTTTCATTTTCCTATATATGTTTCTTAACCTGACAGCATTGACTTTAAGATAAGGACCATCGAGCTTGATGGAAAACGTATCAAGTTACAAATATGGGATACTGCTGGACAGGAGCGTTTTCGAACTATTACCACAGGTATTGTTGAGCTCATGGATTTTATTTTTATCAGATGTACTTGGTTTGGATTCGACTTACATATTTGCAATCATATTCCTCGGTGAAATAGCATTGTGCTCCAGACTTCTATAGATCTGATTACGTCCAGCTGGTTTTCATGATATTTGGTCCTGTTTCAACAGCTTATTATCGTGGAGCTATGGGCATTCTGCTGGTGTATGACGTCACTGATGAATCATCATTTAACAGTAAGATTTCCATTTCGTTGACCACTGTTACAGATGAAGCGTAACTCTTAGGCACACATCATTATATGATATCGTAATCTTCTTGCTTTGAGGTATTCAATGACTCTATGAGGATATTTGCTGGCTCATTTTCACTGGCTGCCCCTTTTTTTGTTTGATTTTGAAGACAACATGAGGTAGTATTTGCTTTGCTAGATCTAATCTAATCCGAGTTCCTCTCCCTTGATTTTAGATATCAGAAACTGGATCCGCAACATTGAGCAGCATGCATCTGACAATGTGAACAAAATATTGGTGGGGAACAAGGCTGATATGGATGAGAGCAAAAGGGTAAAACTTTCTTGTTAGCGTGTCCTACTGATTTTTAGTCAGATGATACTTGTCAAATGCTTGATATAGAATTTGATACAGCAGTTAACATAAATGTTCAAGAGTAATCTTATGTGCATAATGACTGAGCCAATTGTTGTATTTTGTTGATAGGCCGTGCCTACTGCCAAGGGTCAAGCTCTTGCGGATGAATACGGGATCAAATTCTTTGAAACGGTGGGTTCGCATTTCATGCAGATGACGTTCATCTCTTTGTTACTCACGTTTCTTGATGATATCTGCTAATTATGGTGATACAACAGAGTGCTAAAACCAATTTGAACGTGGAGGATGTCTTCTTTTCAATTGCCAAGGACATTAAACAGAGGCTTTCAGAAAGTGATTCTAAGGCTGAGGTAGAACCATTTTTATCTTTTGTGATGTTTGTTTCCTTTCCAAACCAATCAGTTGTTTCGGATTAATGCTCTCTTGATATTGCGCCTATTCATCTGCAGCCTCAGACAATTAGGATCAACCAGCCGGACAAGACAGCAGATGCCAGCCAAGCTGCAGCAAGATCCAGCTGCTGTGGTTCATAAAGTATCAAAATTTGGTATAGTCAAGACGAGAATATTCCTGCTATTTTCGATTAGCCAAAGTATGGTATAGTCAAGACAAGGATATTCCTGCTATTATTGACTACCCAGATTTGTATGATGGCGGTGGGGGGACGTCATCATGGTGGTTGTTGTACTTGGGGAGGCGAAAAGAGCATTATTTTTGTTTATTATTTTTCTCTGATGGAGCGGGTTGCTGTGACTCTTGTCAGCTGTCTTTGGGCTCGGTCATTGCAAGTCATCTGCTGGTGCTTAATTTTGTTCATTCCTTTTGTTTCGAAAGACAGACAAACTTGGCGGTGTTTCGGACAGATGTTGTATCTTGTTGTAGTAAATGAAAGAACTCCGTATTTTATTTTCACCTGGTTCACTAGGAGCACTTGTCCATGTATGCTGTTGATCAAAGAGTCCTGGGTTCCATTCCAGATTGAGTGTGTGATTCGTCTAGAGTCTCTCATGGAAGTTGCCCTTTTCGATTAGTATTGGTTGCGGCCGTCCTGAATACATCCTCCTGACCACGCTCCAATTAGCTCAAATTGAATGATAAGCTTGACAGCGCTTGTCAGTCATGTTATGCTCCTGATCATAGGCTTTCAACAGCCTTTTAATCTTAATTTGTTTATGGCTAATGATGCCGTGGCCATTTATGTTTTTGTCCACTTAATGGTGGCTAATTGCATCATGACGGTGACTTTGGAAAGGTATGAGATGGAATGCATTTAGGGGGCTCAAAATCAAGATTATGGTGGATAGAGGTCGAGGTTCCTCCCAAATCTCCTTTCATTATGGGAGCCTTTAATTGTCAGCCACAGAAAATCAATCCAATGTAAGAACAGCCTGCCCTTAATCCAGGATTTCAGGTGGACAGGCCACTTTCTGGGTGGGGTTGTCATCATCAACGACTCACATTCCTTCCTCTGCTAAAAGCAAAATTACAGGTGGATTATGATGGATTTGTGGCAAGTTGTCTTAAACAGGTGGGTTGGTGCGAATGAGAATCAGGAAACAACGAATCCTGTCATCATATTCGATTGATATGGAAAGAAGAAATGCATTTCCGGGTGTCAATGATTTTGAGTGTTTCCACCATCCCAGTATGAAACTTTTTCTGCTTTAGTGAAATATCATTTGGATCTGCGTTTTCCACAAACAAGGTGCTTGTTTGTTCAGGAAAATGTTTTCCTGTGCATGTTCAGCAGCTGAACAAGATGAGGAACCCAATCAGTATAATGCACAGAGCATCGTCCTGCATGAGTCAGGATAGACAGAGAGGCATCGGCACATTGAAAGCGAGATCCTGAAATCGAATAGAGTTCCCATATGGTTATGAATATATGGAATAACAGTAGCTCGCATGGTTGCAAATCGTCACAGGACCAAGTAGCTGGGACTCCCCTCCCCCCCCCAATTAATCCGACAGAGAATCCACTTTGATGGGCAAAGTCTCTCCTGCTCAGCCCACTGAATGATTCATCTGGTTTGCCAATATTTGGTAATGGAATAATATTTCCCTACCGTAAACAAAGCCACATGAGGACAGGGATCGCCCCTTTCCAGATTTAGTGGCGTCCTCTTTTATCGTGAAACGACCTGTGGCTGCCTTTACGGGCTTTGTTACTAAATATAATGTTCTTCCGTTAAAAAAAATCGACTTGAAATCGCCTTGATTTCCGTAAATAAAATAACATGTTTTTATTTTATTTTCTTAAAAACATTGATTTCATGTATCTGTATTGACCACCATAAAGTTGCGGTTAAAAATAATGTTTCTCTCTACTGCCAAAGCAAATTGTAGTACTTTGTTGCTACAAATTCCCTAGTAGTTCATATTTTCCAAATAACAACTAAAGACAATACCAATAATCACAAACTTCGAAATAATAGTGGTCGAATGTAGATCCAAACAAAAGTTCGAAGTCTCTTCTAAAAAATGTGAAAATACAAAGTTCGGAATAAAGTTTGAAATATCTTCAAAACAAGATCGATCGTTCTGCGAACGTCGTCTATGTATTCGTTCGTAGAATCATCGCACCGACAGTCATTCCTCTAGTTTAAGTCAACTAAGATATTATCATAGTATCAAGATCAGGTATCGGGTATTGGAAGTCTCTAATTGGCTTCGAAGGAGCTGGTGGACTGGTAATGAGGAGGGTCGACCAAAATGAGGAGTAAGGTAGACATCCTCTTGAGTCGGCTCCTCAATGACGAACGAATGACGTGTAATGTAATCCTCGACATCGTCGATCAGAACCTCATCTAAATCAAACCCATGCCCTTCTTCATGTGCATCATCCTCCTGATTTGGCTCTTCTTCCCGTGCATCTTTCTCATCCCGATCATCTTCTTGCTATGGCTAGTCGTAGTGCTCCATGACGTCCATATAATCACATAGGCGTGAATTTCTTCCAGAAATTGTAACTTTCTCGAGAGATACCCGCCATGTGTTTCAATTTATCATGGCCACCTCTCTACTCTCGAAGTGTTATGTGGGCGAGTTAGTACAATTGAGTTAATACAATAACATTGTGAGCAATGCTACTAGTTGTTTGAATACTCACCACTATATCAAGCGTTATCTTCTTACAAAGGTACTGAGATACACGTGACTCCAATATTTGTATACTCTACAGCCGAATATCGATGAACAACTATCGATACCCTTAAAGAATTTCCACACGTAACATTATCTCCAAATCAACATTACTCATGTTAGCATTGACCTAAATTCAATTTACAGTACTTCTATCATAATTCACTCCATCTCCATCAATAACATTCTCATTCACGAAATTAACATTTGGATTCCTTATGCCATTTCATCCCCTAGATGCACGGGACAATCAGGCAATAAATTGGTAAAGAAAAACTTTCCCGTTAATTATAACAAGTATAATAATCAACGACCAACCTAACCCTAATTGTCCTAAAAATCAACCTAACACTAACCATCCTAAAATCCAGCCTAACCCTAGTCATCCTAAAATTCAACACAACACTAATCATCCTAAAAAAACAAACCCTAATCAACAATTAATCACCGAAACAAAAACTAAAAACTAACCAACAATCACGATGAGGCGGGAGGGGAGACATTGCAGGGGCATAGTATTTTAATAATTTTAAAAGTCAGATACCGATAAATTATTTTATGAACTAACCTCAATTAGAAACAAGCTCGCTGCCTTCATCTGATCAAAGCTTTATGTATTCCCTTCCACGATTTTTGTGGCGAACTTTTTTTTTTTTTTCCTGATCCAAGATGACGAAATTATGTTGATGATGGTGCTTTGAGGATTCTAGATTGCACGCGCTTCTGCCAATCACTTGTTATCCATCGCTAGGTATAAGTGATCGGGTTGTCTGGTCTCTATAACGAGCACGAGACATCCGGATGCTTGCAGGATGTGCCTATTACTTGTGGATAGAGCGCAACAAACGTCGACTTGCTGAGCGTTTATTGCCTCCTAGGACACTGACTACATTTGTTTTTGTGTCATTGCCTCGGACGTAGATTGATTTACTTTGTTTTTAGGCACGTACATGCTTTGGAGTTAGCTTGATTTTTAAAGTATACCTTTTTTACAAATATTTTATGAGTTTATACATTATTACTAATATAGAAAAAGCTTTTATGTATAAAAGACAGGGCTTGGGTGTGTATAGGGGAAAGGGGAGAGGTTTCTTCTTTTATTAGTCATATGTGGTTAGATATAATTTTACTCTTAACAAAATTTCCATATCTTTTCCGCAAACGATTTCAAAACTCTTCTTGAATCCCAAATCCTTCCAAAAACACCTTACAACCCAAACACAAAGGAAACAAACCGTGGAAACATGAGTGCCAAGCTAGTGAAAGGGACATTAGAGAGGGCCAAACCTTATGTAGCAGTGATCTTGTTGCAACTAGGATTTGCAATAACTCCTATCGTCTCCAAGTCCTCCCTGAATCAGGGAATGAGCCCCCACGTGTTGCCGGTCTATCGTCATGCGGTCGCTGCAGCCTTCTTTGCTCCCTTCGCCGTGGTTTTCGAACGGTACCTCTCGCAACCATCTATTCGTATGCTCGATAACTCCATGATCGCGGCTGATGATACTTTTGTTGATAGGAAGGTGAGGCCGAACATGACCATTTCCGTTTTTCTCAAGATAATGTTACTGGCCTTACTTGAGTAAGTTAACAGATGCTAAACTACATTGTTCCATTTCGTTGTTTCATTTTTGGATCCCAGACGGAAAGATCAGGGAGATATTTGTTTTGTAGGCCCGTGATCGATCAGAATCTGTTTTACACCGGCATGGAGTGCACCACAGCTACTTTTACTGCGGCCATGACGAATATCACTCCAGTTTTCGCCTTCCTAATGGCATGGTCCCTGAGGTCTGCATCACTCTGTTTTACATATTACCTATGCGTATAGACCAAATCTCACAACCGAAAGATTTACCTGCAGACTCGAGAAAGTTGATCCCAGGAGCATCCGAAGCCAAGCCAAAATAATAGGAACTCTAGTAACCGTCGGGGGAGCCATGCTCATGACCCTCGTGAAGGGACCGGTTATAGGCCTTCCTTGGACGAAAGCAACAGAAGACAGTTCACCCATAGCATCAGGCAGAGCAGAAGAAGATCCCGTTAAAGGCGGTCTTATGATTGTAGCCGGTTGCTCTTGTTGGGCTGCTTTCATAATCCTCCAGGCAAGTCATGACTCACCCTCTGAAAGTTTTCCTTGACATCTGGCATAATATTCCTTTTCTCTTGCTCCTCCCCGATCCCGCAGGCGATCACACTCA
Source organism: Melastoma candidum (assembly GCA_023653495.1). Taxonomy (NCBI): domain Eukaryota; kingdom Viridiplantae; phylum Streptophyta; class Magnoliopsida; order Myrtales; family Melastomataceae; genus Melastoma; species Melastoma candidum. The sequence goes on from CM042886.1 coordinate 3,250,401, forward strand.
AGTCCTACCCAGCAAAGCTCAGCCTGACAGTCCTGATATGCTTGATGGGTTCCCTGCAAGGCACCATCGTCGCCTTAGCGATGGATAGACTCAACCCAGCTGCATGGTCCCTAAAACTTGATGTCAAATTGGGGGCTGTCCTATACAATGTAAAAAAACAAATCATCACCCGGAGATCATTACATCCCATCACTCCGACACCACATTAATGGTCTTGTTATTTGCAGGGGATAGTGTGCTCAGGTGTGGCTTACTACATCCAAGGGATTGTGATGCCCACAAAGGGCCCAATTTTCGTCACTGCATTCAACCCACTGTCAATGGTGTTGGTAGCAATCCTGGGTTCCTTCACTTTGCATGAGGTAATGTACCTGGGAATGGCGATCGGTGCTCTTCTGATCGTTACCGGGTTATACCTCGTTCTCTGGGGAAAGGGCAAGGACGTGCCTCCGGAGACATTCCCCGTCGAACAGGTTAAGGGTCAAGTGTCGCAAAAGCGCGATGTTGTCGACCAGCTCGACTTCTGAATCAAGGAGAACGCGGGGAATTATGTGGGTCTCGTTTCTTAACTGTTTGGCGTGTATTTCTAAATACGGACGGACATGACATAGAATAATGAAATGACTATTTTACCTCAGGAATTCATCTCATTCATCCACATTCATCATGAGCAAGTGATAAACAGATGGGATCGTCACCATTACTATCATCCCATCATGGGATAAAAAACAAAGCGATAGAACATTTTTCCAGGTTTCGGAAATCAGGACAACATAAACAATTCCAAGGAAGAGATTTTCTGAACAAGCAAAAGTGTGTCCAGAAGTTAGACAACCAAACGGAAATGGGAAGGAATTCCTAGGCTAAGCTTCCGAGGACAGACGTAAATTGAGCAGACAGCTTCTCCGAAAAAAAGTATGCTACAAGGAGAAGGGAAACCGTGCTGCTTATATGTGCATAGGAATTTATGAGCCTAACGTTATTCGGACAAAAAGAAGATCTCAATTTCCCAAACTCCCATGTCGTTCATACTCACAGTTAAGAGTCTCCTCTGTTCTCCTACTGGGGGGTTGGTTACTGCTTGATCCATCCATAGATGTACACAGACCGTAATAACAAAAATTGCGACCAGCAGCAGTTTCATGATGGCAAGTCAATCTCATCTTTCCCGTAGATTCGCTGGAGTTCACGCGTGGCAGCTTGGTATGATTCTGAGAGAAGTAATCAGACCAAACCATAAGGTAACAACAGTAAAGCAAAAGGGTAGTAAAACAAAGGAATATATTTTAAAGACCAAAGCCATCGGAGAGCTTTATTAGGCAAAGGGAAGATAATTATCCCACCTTTCCACGCAAGATAGTTTTTCTGATTGATCGGAGATCCGGTGACAGTTTGAATAGCATCAAAAAGCAGTTCCTGAGGGGTGCTCTTGAGCTCCTGAACCACGGCATAGATGGTCTTCCCATTCTCAAAGTAGATGTGATTGTTTGGATGCTTCGTTTTGCAACCGGCGTGACGCTCAAATTCATACGCATTCAATGACTGAATTCCAACCAAGCAAAGCAATTAGCTACTTGGAATCAAAACTCATGGCACTATATCTTCGGTATAAAAGTTACCTTTGAGAGGTTGCAATCAGTACAGCCGCATCGATAACCAGACCCACTAATAATTCCACGAAGGTTCATCTGCAAGACAGAAGTGCTTTAACAGGTTATGACAAAAGTAATATCCATACTACAAGGAAAAAAAGGACGGGAGACAAAAACTGATAGAGATGAATAAATAACTTGGAGAAGAAAGGGCATACTTCACGTGACCACGAGACATATTTCACAGGCACTCCATCCAGCATGCCAGTAGATAAAAGGCTTTTTACATTGGATGGAAAATTGTTTGAAGCAGGCTTCTTAACAGTCTTCTGTTCTTTGTTCTTAACTGCACTGGCATTGACCTTGGAAGCAGAACTATTCCCAGTTGATCGATGACTCAAGTCAACATTCTTCTGCATGGGAACATCTGACGCCTGCCGTAGACTGTTGTTATCCAACAGCAAGTCGTAATTCCCAATCATTCCAATGGGTGCGTTCATCACTTGTTCACCAAGGAAGCCTCCAAACGAAATAATATTGCCCATGCCCGCATAGCTCTGACTAATCGAAAGAGCATTAGGATCTCCTTTCTGATATACTGTATCACTTAGCATGGCGTTAGAACCAACCTTGTCGAAGGATCGACCAATAGGCATCAAGTTATCCTTCACGTTGCCATAAGATGAACCCACAGAAATGAAGTTATCACTCGCTCTGCCCAAGCTTTCCCCCATAGAAATGAAATCTGTGTGGTCTTTGTTGAATGAAGAAACCATCGACATGGCATTTGCCTCACTTTTTGCATAAGGAGGACCAATTGTAATAAACTGACCATCCTCTTTGGGGAAGGGCCGATCCATAGACAACATATTTTCAGATCCTCTGTCGAAAGCTTGTCCCATAGATATGAAGTTTCCATAATCCTTATTGAATGAGTGACCAATAGACATGAAATTTTCCCCTATTTTACCGAATCCAGCTTCCATGGACATATTGCCATCATCCCTGTCATGATATGCCATGCCCAGAGACATGCTACTGCCGTGGGCCTTGTCATAAACAGCGTCACTGGGGATGGAACCATTCTCACTTCTTCCATAATGATCCCCCGCAGATGTTGACGAGCTGTTGTCAAGATCCTGCACTTCATTGATCCTAACTTTCCGGATTCCACCAAAATTCGGAAATAACGAGGGATCATGTGTGCCGTGTGACATGGACAAGTTCACAGAAGACTCATTTCCATATTGATCATCAAAAAACTTTCTAGCCATGCACATTTCACCGGTATTAAGTGATGTGACTTGTCTATCCGCTAAGTTGATAAAACGCATAGCTTCAGATCTGCCTAATTGATCAGCGGGTTGAACTGAAAGGGACTGAAAACTAGAGTTGTTATCCCAAGAGAAAACACTTTCAGATCCTTGAACAGGCTCCCCGGTGATTGCTTCAACAGCTTGTCTCTTATTGCCAAATAGCTCGGGGCCATCGTTGCTAGCACCCATAAACCACTGATGACTCCGCTTGCCTTCATTTTTCAAGGAATTATCATAGTTTATCTCTCCATTAGGCACAAAAGTGGTGTCTCTCGGTATCCAATGATTCTTAGACTGGAAAGATGACAAAAAAATTACAAACCCCAAACAAGAGAGCACTTTAGCTAAAACCCTCCACTAAATTGTCACAACTGGAGAGCATCAAACAATGGACATCTCAATATTGTGGCAAGAATAGCGCGTTTTAGGTAAAATCATCCACTAAAATCAACAGCCACGCGGCACTGACACAGAACTACTCCGAAGCGAGACTTCAAAGAGTTGATTTCACCCCAGAGAATATGGTTACAACATTCCGAACGAGATAAAATTGGCAATAGAAAATCAGCTAAGTTGTCAGAACTTGGTTGATCATGATCAAATGAGAAGAGACAACTTAAACCCAAAAAAATGAATAAAAAACATATGCATCTGGAGATCTGATATAATAGGAGTTCCTTCTCTATATAAAAGAACACATGCCCCATTGACTGAATGAGAAGATTTCAATCAACAATCCAAAAATAGAAACAGTTGACAGGAAAACCCCAAACAAGGATCAATCAGCTAGAATTTAATAAAAAAAAAAGAAAAATCGAGACATGCATGCAGGAGATTCAACTGAGAATAAAATCCTTACCATTTTATACCAAAAACAACCCCACCAAAAAGAGCAAAAGTCCAGGAGGAACAGATCCAAAACAATAATCACACCAATGGAACGTCCTTCCACGGCCCAACTCTACTGACCCACCCCTGCCGCCAAACCACCGTACCACCACTCCATCAGCCCCACCAACCCTGACCACCCAACAGAAGAAGAAAATAAACGAAATCAGCACTCACCAGCTACACCCAGAATCAACAGAACACCGATCGTTAAAATGCAGCAATCCGCCGAACAGACGCACGATCCACCGATTTCAAGAAACAAAAAAAAAAAACACCCATCTCCATGCATTAAAAACCAAACATGCACCCATCAACCCCCCAAAAGAAAACCCATATTTCCTCGACTGAACCACTCATCCCGCAATAACACCCTCCGCATGCAACCGAACCACAAACCCAAAACGAGAGACGATGATCAAAACCCTACCAAAGTATCCCCCCCTCTTTCCTTAATAAATCACGACGAAAGGCCGAGGCAGGCGAGCCCCGATCGGATCTTCGAAATGGGTAGAAGGGACGGTTAACGTGGGAGGGAATGAGAGTGGGGGCAATGAAGATTGAGTGGGGAGGTGGGGGAGGAATGAGAACGGCCTCGCGCTTGGTCGCTAGGTTTCTGAAGAGAACACAGAGAGAGGGAGAGGGACTTGTTTATTGTCTATTTAAATCCGTTTTGTCCGAAGTACGAGGTTTTGATCGCGTGTCCCTGGTCCCCCCTCCCCCACAACCGTACCGTAGGCATTTGGTTTGGGAGTTTGGGCCGAGACATTTGGCCCAATGGGCCTAGGGCTTGGCGATCGGGGTCCTAGCTCAAGTTTTTTACGAGGTTGTGCAAGTGTACGAGGTTAACTATGACGCCGTCAAGTAGTGGTATGCTTTTCTTCCATGTCCATGAGTGAAAGAGCGTGGAAAATTCCCTTTTGAGCGACTCCAAGAAGATGACACACACACACACACAATAATCAGTTGATGCTGTTTTTTTCTTTGTATTCAATTAATTTTTAAGACCCACTGAAATCAACTGAATTTGTGTACAACTCATGAACAATGGAGCAAATTCAACCATAATAACCTAATTTTCTTGTTGTCCAAATTTGTGATTTTTTTTGTTAAGAATTTGGGAGGCAAAGGAATATAGAGAAATTTCTAGTGGCATGCAAACGAAGAACATATAATTTCATAACATGACATGATTCTATATTATTATTATTATTATTGCTGAAAATGTATAGTATATGAGAAGTAAAGAACCAATATCCGCACTAAATTGGCATTTTGGCGAAAATATAAAAGAAAAATATATTTGTAAATTTATCATAGGTAACAAAAGATTGGGGCAGTTGGCTTCAACATCTCGTCGAGCTTCCAGTCGTTCTCCGTTGGGGTCAAGTTCAAATCCCACCACAAAACTTTCCCACTGCTCGATTTCTTAACCACGGGTATCTGGACGGAAGCCAGGTCGACCCTCTGCACCGTGCTCGACAACGTTAGCTCCACGTTACTGTCATCGTCATGGCTATCCGGCGAGACCCCCAGGGCAGTAGCCCTGTGCCTTCTCATGTGCCCTCCGAGTGCTTGACCGATCGAGAACTCCTGCCCGCACACCGAGCACTCGTGTGTCTTTGGCTTCCTCGGCGGCGACTGCCCAGCCGTGGAAGACTCGTTCCTTCCATCGACCCCGACCCCGGCAGCCGTCCTCGGCTTCTTGTGGCTCGCCCTGTGCCCACCTAGGGCCTGGAACGACATGAACTGCCGGCTACAGGTCTTGCACTCGAAAACCCTGCTCGAGAAGCCCGTGTTGTGGTCCGACGAGGCGGCGTATTCATGTCCCCGGGACAGTAGCATGAGGTGGGCAGCCATCGACGACACGCTTTTGAACTCGACTCCTCCGATGCTCCGCTTCATCGTCATGTAAAACAAGAAAAGCAAAACTGAAACCCTTAGATATATATAAAGGAAGCGGGGACTTCTTCTGTCTGCGGAGTTAAATAAGTACATGGATGAAATGAAAGCGGAAGTTTACATACACTATTTAATACCACAAAAGTTATAAAAAGCTTTTTCTTGTGGGTGACTTAGACTAATGCCCTCCTCATTCCAATTCCTTCTTTCGTGACAAGGAAAGGCAATCAAAAGGGCTCAAGTCAGTCTTATCTGAAGGTCTGGATTAAGCCGCAATGCAAAAGCTTCAAGCAATTTAATTTTACACGTAATGTCATGACTAATTCTTTTATTTTCTTCTAGGTTAGTAACCATTCCGAGAAGTATCCAATCAGGGAGAAAAAGTCGTGTGTGATGAGTTAATAATTACGTGTCCCCTGAAATTCTTTCATAATAATATTCGGACACGAAATGATTCTTAAAAACCCAACTACCCTTTACAGTTTTACATCGACCCCAGATCTTGGGTTTATCTCATTAGTGTGAAAGCTTAACTAAACCGATCTGTCTGCTCGGATTTTCGTTCCCACCACACCTCACAGGGAGGGGATGGGAATTAACAAAAGGGTTTGACATTTGACATTTTCCATCTCTATCCTTCTGCCTAACAAAAATTATCCTCAAAAAGTTGTCGCCTTACACGTGTGGCGGATGCCCTCATCCATTACGCAAGACTTCCCACTCTCTTAACCCACGGGCATGAATCCTCCAGGTAAGTCATTTGTGGGTTTTTCTCTAGGGACAAGCAAGGAATGTAAGAAGAAACAATATACATGTATATATTGGGGTTTGGTTTTGCTCCCACAAGTCAAGTGGAATTGATGATGATGATACTTTCCAGGCATCTTCAGGCGCTTACTTACTACCCCAAAGTCCCCTCGTCTGTTTCCTTTCTTCCCCATCAACTTCACTCGGTTTACTTCCTAATCCTCATCTGTCTCCCATCAACTTCACCTAGTCAAGCAATGGAAACGATAATAGTTCTCGATGAGATGATGATGGTGGAGTTTGGTGGGCGGAACGACAAATATGGCAATTTTCCCAGTACTTATCTCTTCAGAGTACTTCAGTTGTTCCCAAGTTCCTTGGCGATGTCTGACTTTGAAATGATGTTGGACTTACAAAACCATTTAGGTCGTCCATATCGAACAAGATATCTAAAGCCTTAACATAGGTTTTTAATTACTAGAGTTGGATTTGTAAGCTAAGTCCAACTATACAAAAAAGGGAGGGCAAACTAAGTCCAAACTCCTGCCAACAAAGCCTAAATCTATTCATGGTTAGGACAAGTACTCTACATTTTCTTTTAACACCATCGATCGTCAGCGATTGCCACACGTCTAGATTAGAAGCTTCATCCCTAAGGTCTTATTCAACTCCAAGCATTAAGAGCCAAAGGGAACTTTTAACCATCAGTGCATATGAAATCACATCAGACTAATCTTAATTTCGTGACACAGTAAGTACTCGATTTAAATTATTTAACTTTCCATTATTATGAGAGCCTTCATCTTTTCTTAACCAATCGAGATTGGTTCATATTAGTTCCGCCTAAACTATTCAGACTTTATTAAGATTTGCCAAGGGCTTAGTAATTCGGGTACAAGGTAAGCCATGACGTAATATACGCAGGATTGCGGTCATATATTACTTGGTCAACCCCAAGACTCAACACAAGCCACCATACGTAAACCGGTTAATGCATTGTACAGGCCTCAAGTTTATATAGACATCAAGACACCAATGAGAAGTGATCAAGATGAAACGATTCCAGTCTAGCAGGCTAGCAAGGAGATGGTTTAGTTTAGGTGACAAAACATCATGTGATAAGCTATTGGAAACTTTGGAACAAACTATCGAAGTAGGTGTTTCACTAATTCATGATTTCGTCAGATTCTCTTCACGTTTTGAACTAGAGCAGCAAGTGTAGCCCCTGTTTAGATCATTTGTCCAATCTATTCTCTCTGGAGTAGCAAAGAGTCTCAGCGAGCATCGTTTTCTATGTTTAGGGGGTGCTGAAAGAGGATGCAAAGGACTCTAAAAGACATGTCTAACCAAGGCAAAGGAGGACAGCATTAATACCAGGACAGGGCAGGGCGAATTCTAACACACAACATAGAATTTAGGATTCCGGCAAAACACAAAAAACGGTCAGTATCCCAAGATATTGATGATAAAGATTACCATTCCATTACCCTAGAAAAAAGAAACTCCATTGGCAACATGGAAGGGTTAGATTCTTCAACTAGAAAAAGCAGCCCCACGAAATTGAGATCATAAAAGAAATGAATCTAGCCTTCCTAGTAAAAAAACTGGTATAAAGCTGATCCACTGGCACAGAACTAACAAAACAATGCCAAACCGAGCAGCACAGAAGCAGTGAGAGCAAAGGCACCCTCAATTTTAAATATGTTCGAGGAAATAGCAAACCATACTTTACAACTTCGGTTCAAAACTCCTTGGGCAGAAAATATTCGCTTAGGCATTTATAGAAAAGAGTAGCTCCGCAAATACAAGGGTTTAGCGGAAATAAAATCGTTCCATGGATACAATGAAACTCAAGACAGCATTTTTTGAACAGAATATCCTCTACAAGCTTGTACCACACAAAGAGGTGATCGACCAACAAGCCTCTGAATGCAATATGGACACGCAGTAGCGGTCATAAGCAGAATACGCTACTAGGATAGGAGGGTCACAATTGGATATAAATACAAGGGAAGAAAAACAAATGGAAGGCAAGGGGTCATCACGATTCGGTCTGAGCTTCCGCGTCCGGGTCTGCTTCGCTCCCGAATTTCTGCTTGAAGGAATCCTGCCTTTGCAACCACATAACGTGCCCCTGCTCTCCAAAAGGAATCGAATTTCCCATCACAAAGAATCCACCGATAGATCAAACATTTCATTGAAGCAATTCGACAAGCACCTGATGGACAACAAACGAACGAGGAAAAATGCCCATCAAGCCAATCAAGAATTACCTGAAGAGCAGCGGCCCAAGCAATCAGAAACGATGCGAACCAGAATTTCTTGTCCTTGAGGAGTTGCTTCACTTCCATCCCCCACCAAACCCTAACCCCAAATTACAGTGTCATCCCCCCCCCCCCCCCCCCGGGGCTATTTTTTTCCTCACGCACGGGGTATATTGGGCCGAAAGCATCACTTAATGGGCCAAAATTAACTTATACTAGCCCATTTACGAAGCCCCATTTTGAAATGTTGTTAATTGGACACAATCCTCGCCCGTTCTAACGGCTTGGCATCCCTCAAAGAAAATATAAGTATCTTCGTATAATATTTTGCGAATAGACGTTATTAAAGAACAAAACTCATCGTGTTCATAAGTGAGCACGAGGGTTGGGTTTAGCGAAAATGAAACGAATGACTGGCAGTTCCAACATCTGACTTCTCGACTGTAGTGAAAAATTTTAGACAATGTCCCTCTGGTAAGATAATTGCTGTAATAACAACCGCTTACTTTCATGGAGGCAGTTTCCCCGCCAAGTACAAGGAGAGCTTATCCCAAGTCTCCCACAATGTACTCCCCGATTTCTGATCCTTCGGAGAGCTTTACTTTCTTCACATTGAGTCTAGTCCCATTCTGGCAGAGCTTGTAAAGCCCGGAACTTCGAAGAACAAAGGAATCACTCAGCTTACCGGCCCACCCTGTAACCGCGACGCGAAACCTCATCTCAGCATCGACAACTCCCAGAAGGATCATGCTGCAATTTTTCTCCCTGTCAAACCATACATCATTTGCAGCATTCACCATGGGCAAATTCATGAGTATATGAGTAGCGTCTATTGCGCCACAGCAATTCGGAAGTCCACGGATTTTCTCGAACTTTTCTTTTACTCTTTCCATCTCCTTTTCATCGGAGGGCCAGTTAAGGTGCATGAGCCCTTTCTTTTCCATTGCCTCAACGAATTGCCAGGTGATTTGGGAGACCGAGGACTGGTTCATCTTGAATAAGTCACCGACGCTCTAGAATGATTTCCCTGAGCTTAGCCTCATTAAAGCTACTGCTACTTGGTCATTTACAGATAAACATCCCCCGTTGAAATCAGCCAGGTTACTGGGTCTTGTCAACAAATTGTTCTTCACGAGATAACAGATGTAGTCAAATTTTCTCTTTGATATCCTGAAAAACGATCCAAATTCCTTCGAATTTCCAGATCCTGAATATCCTACACACAGTTTTTTTAATCCATCTGTATTAATCGCTAAAAGACCGACATGTATGAAAATATATCCAGAGTTCCTTTGAAATGGTGAATCAAAACAGATATGTCCAAAGATCACACATGCAATCCAGGAAAAACATTCTACAACCCCTGGAAAGGATTGGAGAAAATATTTTCTTATAAATAAGCTAAGATGCAAACAGTGATCTGGACAAGCTTCAGTCAATCACCATGCATTTATGAATATAGGGGAAGATACATCTGTGGAATAAATAGCAGAATTCAATCACAGTAAACTTCCAGGGCAGGGGCCATCATCCTTACTCAATCCTCAAATGATTGGTAGATCACTGCTCGATGAATCCAGACAATGGAATCCAGAAAAGGAATATCGATCCAGATTACTGAGAGCAGGTCAAGAGCCAAGTTTTGTCTTCATCGACTAACGAAAAATAAAAAGTGAGAATCCTGGTAAGTCCTCATGCTAACTACATGACCAATGATATTACTCTCCTAATATTCTTAATAATGCTGTCACAAATGAAAAGTTAAAGAAAGGAATTCGGAGTCATTTATCCTGGTACAAGAACTTTCCCATTTGCCATTGCCTTTAGAGTTAGACTATCATGAGGTGTGAACTTATGATATACTGGCTAAAGTGAGGATCTGCAGTGTCAAGAAGCATTCCGAACTCAGAATCAACTCGCTCCAAAATCACAGTCTAGAATCAAAAGCTCCCAATAGTCACAGTAGTTTAGTCATAATCACAAATTTCTTTTAGTTTCTTTGGTAGACATCTATGTGAAACCGGATCTTTCTAGGGAGACGCCTACTATGCTTGCCAGAGGGTGTTAAGAAATTACAGCTTTATGGAGTTCACATGAGTCCAAGGTTACGCCAGAAGTCTTCAGAATATCTCCATCAAGATAATCCAAGCATTCGGCAACTTAACTTCTCTGTTTCAAAATCGAAGGAGGTGAATATTCATGAATCAAGTATCAGGAAGTGGACCTCTCGAGATTAGATATCAAAAGTTACGTGGATACGAAGAGATAGAAGAAAGCAAGATCCGATAAAAGCATAGAGCATTTTTTTGGGGTCACTTGGATGCTCCAAGTGAATTCGTGGATGCGCAATGTCAACACTGACAATGGTTTCGGCATGAAATTCTTCCGAGCTAAGCCTCCGACAAAATAATCCTTACGATTACCAAGCAAGCTAAGGACTAAGCTCGTAACAATTCTGTCAAATAACTTTGAATGAAACCCCAAGAATCTCGATCAAAACACTTTCTTGAAGCAGATGCTCATGTTTCTGAAACACAAACCTAAGACCGCGCCACCAAATCATACAACGTACAATGCCACAGTAAGGCAACAAGGAACATGCTCCACCTAACACCATCCCTCACCTCAGCGCATCACACTAAAACCAAAACGACAATCAAACCACCAAACCAACCCCCAACACAACGCAAAAACAGCCAGCTGGTCAACAAAAGGGAGAAAAGGTAGAAGTTGGTTTTGTTTCCTCGTACCGGAAATCCTCCTGGAGAACTGATCCCACCAATCCGGACACCGAGGCTGAGCAACCCTTCAGGGAGCAGTCAACAAAACGTCTCCGTGGCCATCCCGTACCTCGTCCCTGTCCCTGTCACCACCGCCACCACCGGCTCTCCCGCGCCTTCCTCTTCAACCGTGCTCCTCCCACAACTACCCCGTGGGCCTTCATCGGACCCGACAGACGAAACAGCCCAAAAGGACTAAGATGACGGGGACCCAGGAAGTAAATCGAGGATTCAGGAGGTGGGCAAGAGGAAAGGAACGATTTTGACTGCAATGGCAGGACAAAGATCGCAACTTTTCTTTTGTGTGTGTGTTGTTATTTCCTTCTACCGAGTCCCCGTGTCTGGTGGGCTACAACAAATATATAACAGCATTCGGACACAGCACAGCAGACTCAACACAGCAGTATAAATATGAGTCTAGTTCCTTTTTACGGCTAGCAGAGAAAAGAATTCGGACTTTACGGTGGAAGTTTGAGAAATTCCCCATTTACGGGGTCCTATTTTTATCTTTTCCCAAAAATCAATTTAAATCCAAAAGTTTGACAAATTCGTCTATTAAGTCCTTGAAATGGTTGGAGAAGGAAAATCTTCGGGAAATCCTTCTGGGACTCCACCTTGTTTGGAGTTCGTTCCAGAGGCTAGATTGTCTCCTTTTGGAGTTAGCAAGAGTATAAATGATATTTTAACTCAGCTAACAATTCAGGGGAGCAATGAAAGTCTAGAGAGCAGAAACCAAATGGCAAAGGAAGTAGGCTCCATTGTAAACACAATGTTAGACGCTCTGGAAAAGGAAAGAGGTTTAAAAAGGCCCGAAACCGAGGTGACCTCTGGACTGGAAAGTACTACGGGAAAACCAGTCGAAAGGTTGAATCTGGGAAGAAGAAATTCCAAACAGAATCAAGGCAAGAGTGTGGATGAAATGTATAAGGAGTCAATAGCTCCTTACATTTTAGACCCACAAAGGCGAAGTGCAAACTTGAACTCTCAAAGTGGGGAGTTGGCAAAAGACTTAAGAAAAGCCTTAGGTCTGGCAGAAGATACCCCGGTTCATTTAGACAACAGAACGTTTAATGAACTGGTAACTGCGAAGAAGGAAATTTACAGGCCCGATTATCCTCATAGAACAAAACAAGAGTTTGTTCCTAGAGATAATGTTTTGAAGCCTATAATTACCCCTGGTGCTTTTCTAGACATTGATTGTGAGAAGCACGTATCTGAAAAGATAGATGAGTGGTTATCACTTATTCGAATGACAGCATCAGCAGGAGGAGTACCTCCTGGAGCGGTCTACGAATTATGTGTGGCAGCCCTCATGGGTACAGCGCAAAAATACTGGAAAACCTTAGTGGCACACACAGACATTAAGGAAAAGATAGATCAAGCGCTGACGGTTGATGAAGTTTTGGCAATAATCGCTGATGCCCTGAAACGAGAGTCCTGTGGTTTCTCATTATCCACTGAAACTGTGGAAAAAGAGCAGTCATTGACCGCTTTGGTTAAACTACAGATCTGTGATATGTGCTGGTTTGATAGCTACGTGTGTGAATTCCAGAAGTATTATTACAATCTGGATGTAGTATCACAACAGTTCATATTAGGAACCTTTTTTGCAAAACTTCCCGAACCTTGGCCGGAAGTTGCGCAAAAGGCCTATGAATTACTTCTGAGTGAGGAAAAGATAGTCTCTGGACTCGGAGGAAAAATTCAGGCGGTAAAGTACGCAATGCGTAAAGCATGTACTGAGCTCTAGGTGAAAGAAGCAGCTAGGAAGCTACCTTACCTGAACAAGAGCTGTTGTTCTCGGATAGAGTATGTGCCTGGAAGATACGGATGCGATACTCGCAGTAATCTAGGAGACTCTTTGAAGATAAGAAACTTTCCTCGTAAGAGGAAGTTTGTTGGGTACAACAAAAGGAAAGTTTGGCCCAAGAAAGACGTCCAGCGCAAGCAAAAAGGAAGTCTTGCTTACAAACCAAGAAGGTTTGTAGGAGAAGGGATAACCTGAAGGATAAAGATAGGATTGATGCTTTCAAAAGAAAGCATGGCAGAGAGCCCAAATGTCCTAAAGGGAAACCTTTGAGCAATTGCAATTGCTGCTGGTTTTGTGGTTCAAACGATCACAAGGCGGATAGTTGTCCAAAGAAAAACCAGAGGAGAGAAAGACTCCGTATGGTATTCTTAGATGACAGGAGTCATGAGGAAGAAGTCCTTGCTTACGAACCAATAGACGAGCAAGAGATTTCCGACTTAGATTCGGAAGTAGAATCAATTTACGAGGTAGTGTCAGACTATGATACAGACTCGGAAGATGATTCTGATCTTTGGAAAATGCACCTGTTCATGATGAGAGCAGTGCAGAACGAAGATGGTGATGAGTTGGTTCCTTTGGAAACAACGAATCAGATACTGGAGGAAACCCACCAGTATGAAGATCCATCCCAGTCAATTCTGGAATGGAGGTTGCCAAATGTTAATGCTAGAGAAGTTTATGAAGTATCGAGATTTAGGTTCCGATCAACCATAGATATCTCGCAGACCGAGGCAACGACACAAGTCACGAGCACTGAGCTTGAGACTTTGGATATCCCACTCTTAAATGTACAACGCATAAGAGATACCATGTGTAACGCAAGAGGTGTATATAATTATATACACATTGGGTTGATCCAGATAGGATTAGTCCCGCTGTTTCATTTACCAGCGGATAGTCCTGTGGTAGCAGCAGTGATCGATAAACGTTGGCGAGAGTTTAGAGATCAGCTGATATCAGGTGTACAGGCCAATCTGGCACATGGTCTTGTATGGTTCCAAGTCCATCCAAACTTCATGATGGCCTTGAACGATCGCTGTTTGGGGACTTCATTGACCTTAAGAATCAAGTCGATGAATATGGATCGTATGAATCCCCAGGCCAAGTTTTTGGCGTATCACACTAGGGTAATTTACCGATTGGTAAATACCACTAGTCCTGGTGTGAGGAACATCTCAAGACTTACAGAGTTGTTCGAGGAAGGTCATAGCAATTACCAACAATTCCATAGGCGTGAGGTGAATCCATTGGAATTAACCTGGCCAAGGAATTGGGTTATGACTAAACCTGGTAGTAGCTCTAGGCCCATTAGTGCGGCTAATATCCGACAAAGGGGTAATGAAATTACCCTCATGTTAGGTGATCCGTCAAGGGTTACTGAAAGAGCTGATAGGCATTTGCCTATGCTTAGCGATAGAGCTGACATGCATCTGCCTGTAAGGATGCCAATCCTGAGAGAACCGCTCAATAGAGCACCCTCTGAAGTCTCTTCAAGAGCTAGTGATGTGGGAGAAGATGTAATAGTCTCTCGACCAGAGGTTGCAAGTGCACCTCCACTAATAGAAGAGATGTCTCGAAGGTCTGTTGATTCGAGATCCCCGTCACAACATACGGGTAGAATCGTAGGGTATAGACAAGTATCATTACCAGTCTATGAGGACCCTGTAGATCAACCGAGAGAGGAGTTTATACGGATGTTAAGAGTAACTAATCTTGGTAACTCTTTATCCGAGATCCCTGAAGTTTGTGAGGTTATTGAGCAGATAGCTAAGCAAAGGTCTATTGCGATAGACGATATCTGGAGGATGATAGAACCATCCCAGGAAGTTCCTAAGAATATTGGTTTTAGTGTCAGGAAGGAAGATTTGAGCACATATGTGGCTCTAACTTTCAAGTTTCCTGGATACTATGAGTATTCTCTGGATATTTTGATAGACACTGGGTGTAGCATAACTTGTGCTAGACTCAATGCTCTACCAGATGAGTGGTGGGAACCACTACAGAAACCCATCCATATGGTAAACGTCGATGGTATGGCCACAATGGTTGGCCATAAGGCAAGCAACGTGCCTGTCTTTATTGGTGGACAAAAGTTCATCATTAAAAAGATTCTTGCACATCCTTTACTAGAGGCAGACATCATTATTGGTAACGCCTTTTTGAAGGGTCAAAAGGAAAACCTTCCTTTTGTGCAGAATGAAAACGATGTTTCCATCGGTGGTGTCAAGATAAGTATTCTACAAGAGCCTAGACTGCGGTTAAAATTTGGCTTTTATCCGGTAAAACGGACAGAATACTGTGGAGATATCCCATGTGAAAGAGCTTTCAGAGTGCGAGCTCAACGTGGTGATATACGGTTGGATGAGAACGAGTCTTGGGAACAAACCTTGTTTTCTCCAACGAATACCAGGAGTTCTAACTGGTATGACGACTTGTTTCCTAAACAAGAAGCGTGTATGGCTGTAAAGTTAACTGGGACAAAATGGGATAAGTTCCTGGTAAAACTTGCTGACAATTTTAGTGAAGATCCATTAAAATTGTGGACTTGAAATGGCCTAAAGGCTAAATTAGAGTTGAAAGATCCCGGAACCGTCATAAAAGCTAGAAACATTACGTATACGGCTGAGATGGTTGAGGAGTTTGATAAGCAAATTCCTGAGTTGCTTGGAAAAGGCTTGATTAGGGACAGTTACAGTCCACATTCTAGTCCTGTCTTTATGGTTATTAATCATGCCGAGCAGGTGCGAGGAAAAACACGAATGGTTATAGATTATCGTCAGCTTAATAAAGCTACAAAAGACGATGGCTATAAGATTCCCACTGCAGGAGATTTAATTGATAGGATAAGTCTGAGCCAACCAAAATTCTTCTCTAAGTTTGACTTGAAAAGTGGATACTGGCAAGTTAAGATGGAAGAGGAATCGGTTCCTCTAACTGCCTTCAATACTCCGCAAGGAATGTTTGAATGGCTGGTAATGCCGTTCGGCCTGAAAAATGCTCCAGGCGTGTTTCAGCGCAAGATGGATAATGCTTTTAAGCAAAGGGAAAGGAAATAACCAATCATAAGGAGAAAGCGAGATTTTCCAGGAGGGGAAGACAGATATGAAGGAGAAGGGTAACACCAACTCTGAAAGAGATGTGAAGAAAGATCTTCAAGAGAAGATGGCAGATCTGAAGGAGGAAAACTCCAAAGGAAATGCGAAAATGACAGATCTGAATGACAGGGCAAAAGCCGAGTCACAGGAGAATGCTAGAAAGAAGAGGAGAGCCAAGAGGCTCAGATCTTCTAATCCCAAAAGGGATGTTTCTGTAAGGGAAGGTCCTAAGAAGGGTAAGGTTGAAGAACCTTGGTGGTCACCTTTGACCATGGAGCAGTTCAACTACTGCCGAAATCACTTAGCCAAAGAGCAGAAGATTTCCATTAATCAAGCTGTGAAATCCTATAAGGCTTTGTTACAAAGCAAGGAGGAACAGAAAGGGAGGATGGAAACACAGTATGCTGAGGAGGAGGCTAAGTTTAAGGCCTTAATTGGCGAGCCAGTCCAAGAGGTAAACCCTGAACCAAGGGTAGAACCTGAGGAAGCGGCTGCGATGGAGTGTGAGCAATATTTCGATTTTGGAAGCGCTTACGCATCGATGGAAAGTACTCTGGAAAAGGAGAACCTTGAGGAAGCAATTCCTGTAGAAGACTCGGTCAAGGAGTCTGGTGAGAGTACTCACGGTGGCAGATGTCACGGTGGCAAAGGCCATGTTGGAGAAATCCAAGAGGATCTGGGAGGATCCTGCTTTTTTGATCAAGACTCATTCGAGGATGAATCCCTGAGTTGGGATGCGTCTGTAGATTGTGGAGGACTCATGGGTGGCATCAAAAATGATGATAAACGCCAAGTTGAGTATTTCGCAAAGAAGACGATTGAGTACATCAAAGACTTGGAGTATAAGCTATCGATTATGGCTTCAGGTGAAGAGGAGATGTCTAGAGTCGAAAGGGAAAGACAACAGATATTCTCCACCACGATGTCGATCATACCAGGGGAAGTAAAAAATTATGAAGTCCCAAAGGTGGTTATAGACATGAGCGAATCCTCGCTTGAGGAAAACGCTGTACTTCAACCGTATCTACACTGGATATCGGGGAAGTGGCCGTCTTTGAGAATCCATTCAGAGATGGTGGGAGTAGCAGCACCTTACATACATGCTGGGTTTGTTGACATCCTGGAGATCGATAGATCTGAACCAGAGTGTATGGAAACATTGCCTATGTTGGTGAGGTATGTACTCGGATGCCTAGGCTATGGACCAAAATATGCCACGGCGTTGATTACTAGCACGATAAGGGAGGAGGAAGACCATCCGCAGTTTGGAAAAGTTATACTTCAAAACCTGCAAGTATGGAATATCCACCCTTGTGAGAGTAGACGTCTGGTGGAACCTCAACGACATGACCTCGATCAGAGAGGTTTATGGCGAAAATACTACAAGGACAAAACAGTCCGAAAAGTCATAAAGGTTGAGTTCCTTAAGGATGTGCTGGAGCATGTGTTAGCCCGCAAGGATGAATACTATGTGCTCTGTGACGGCATAATAACCGTCACTATTCTTCGGTCGGATCTAAGTCTCATAGACGAACAAGCAGGAGACCGAGGATGGCAGAGAATGCTCGAACTTCTGGATAGTTTCTGGAGGCGAGAGAACTCTAAGTTACACCTCCGAACCGACACCTTCGAGGTTTGGAGCAAGATTGCTGATTTCACAGACAAGACTTTAAATCAGCAAATTGAACATGATGAGAGAGCCCTACAAGTCTCGCAACAAATTCTAGAAGCGGTTCAAGACCCGCGGGGACTCTCAGGGAAAGAAGAAGTTGGCAAACCTTCAAGCGCCAACAATAACAAGGAAGAAATCTCCCAAGACAGTGCACCTATGCAGACGGGAGAAGACAACTGTATAAAGTTAGACTAAGACATTTTTGTCGGTCAGTAGGACCCCACTAACTTTTGTAACAGTTTAGATTCCTTTTACTTTTGAGCTGGCAAACAGTGCATAGGCACCAGCTCTTTTGTGTATATATTCACAAGCCCTCTACCTCATTTGGGGAGGCGATCTGAATAGAGAATTTTCTCTCACATCTCTCTGAGTTAAAAATTCTTTGATCGACCTCCGGGAACATTAATAAATGATCCGAAAATACCTTAAGGAATCAAGAGAAAGGTGGTTAAGATTAACCAAAACAGGTTAAGATTAACGAAAGGTTAGATCGTTCGATCAGAACCTTGGAAGGATTGACGCCCTCGGGCCGAAACCTTTGGATGAGGAGTGTCTATATAAGACCCTCGAGGTAAGGGCATTCGGTGTGACACAGAAGAGCCTCTCCACTCAATTCCCCAAATTTGAGGAATTCTTCACTCTTGAAGTTCCATAAGGCGGAAGCCTGGTGAACCCTCTGAGCTATCCTACTGATTAAGGTATGATAAACATCCTTAGTGCTGTTTATGTTTTTCTTTCTTGAAAAGAGAATCTGAGAGAAGTGCAGATGCACGAGTCATTCGTATGACTGATTGTCCTAATCCAGAGTTGCTCCATTTGGATCACGGTGTGGGCAAGGATTCTACTACAAGATTACTAAACACTGTAGTGGATCGACTTACAAGCATTTCAGCACAAATAAACCAGCTGACTGAGCTTGTGGATAGCTATTCTAAGAAATTGGAAGAGCTGACTCTCTTGCAGAGTGAATTCGAGGAATATTTCCTTGAAGGTAAATCCAATCTTGGGTTTGCGGCAAGTTCGAGGTACTCAAACGAGTATTCGAGGTTGGCAGAACGCCGGCGACAATGACAATTGGGAAAACTATCTTAAGTTCGATTCCTGCAATTATTATTGGTATCAGAGCGGGTTAAGATCAGAATTCCTAAGATTGTCTTGAAGGATTAAATTAAAAGAAGGAGAAAAATTTTTGGGATAATTTGAAAGGAAAAGAGAGTGAATAGTACAACTGCCGTAAATTCGTAATTTTGAAACTCGAAGCCGTAAAAGTCAAAATTCTTTGAAAACTAGTGGTAAAACGGTACAAAGCTCGTATAAATATGACACAAGCAAAGGAAATGAATGGAGGAGTCGTGGCCGTCTGGTTGTTTGCTATAAATGAGAGGAGATGAAGGTGAAAAATTATTCTTTCTACGGGAGTAACATGCAAAATGGTCTGGTTCCTCCGATTATAAATCAGAAATATAATAAATATTTAAAATACTATAAACGTGTGATTGTATCGAGTCGTGATATTGATCATAAAAAATGAATCACGTTTGAAACTATAACACTCATAAATTTATCAAAATCGTTGTCTTGAATCGCGACTTTACGATAAATAGTGTTTGAAGCCATAAAAACACGGGCCCAGAATAGCGATACAAACCTCGTGTTAATAACATGGTGTTGTTTTAGTGCTTTTCTTGGGAAAAGAACGGTAAGAAAAATGGTGCTACTTGTCTCATTTTATTCCACAGCTAATTGAAAAGAGAAAATATTTATAATTTTGAGATGAGAATCTGACTGTAATTTTCAACACACTCGATCGTTTCTCATGACTTGCCATGAAGAGATTTTGAGCCCATTATAACTGATTCTGGAAAAGAAAGGAGTGGGGTGTGTCCCCAAATCAAACATGAAGATTGCCAATGGAGTCAACCACACCCACACCCTTGGGGCCACACGAGACGAGATGAATCAATGCGGATGACGCTGCCTTCATCCTCCCACTTCCCCTCTCGCCCTCGTTACTCCCTCTATTAATTTTCCTATGATCGTACCCCACTTTCACCGCCGCCCCTTCCTCGTTGCTCGAACTCGACCGGGGCCGAGGGGGCGAACATCCCTCCACCACCTTCCCAGGCTCCTCCCCGAACGATGAACCCCGCTTCCTAAACCTCTTCTCGTCAGTCTGGGTTGATGTGCCTTGGGATCGGATGCTCCGGGACTGGTTCGGACGGTGGAGTTCCGACCCCTTTAGGACGTACTCTTGTCCTTCGTTGCAGGGATGGATTAAGTCGTCCTCGGACAAGTCCTGCCATACGTATCCGCTCTTGTAGTTCCTACACATTAAAAAATCCAAAATGTTTTCCAAACCCAACGAAAAGGAAATTGGTGAATGAAGCGTTTTTCTTTTAGAAAAAGGAATTGGTTCTCTATCTAACCTTTTGGAAGACCATGAGTACATTTCTGCAAGGCCCCGGCCGCGGAGAAAGTTCATCCGCGCGATCACATCTGAAAGAGTTTCCCGAACAACAATAACAGCACTCAGGCCTTGAATCTAAAATATGCCGTAATCACTAAACGTGAATCCATTCGTCCATAAACTTCCGACTCTGCGATCAAAGATAGATCGAAGACGAAGCAGGTGTAATGGATGTCCGGGTTTCTTTACCTCTCAGGTAGAGTCCATCGGAAGGGGAGGAGAGAGTGACTTCCATGAAGTGAGGCTGCTCGAGGTTGCCGTCCCTAGAGACGTAATAAACCACGGAAACCTTGGTCTCCTCCTTACAACCCCTCAGAGCCGTCATCAGCGTCAGCGGCCGTTGCTGTTGTGGCGGGGGACACGTGACTTCTTCATCTCTGTTGTGGTTGTCGTACTTCATCTTCCTCTGCTGCACCATCCATGAGACCTCGTCGCCCTTTCTTGAGCTCATCCGGGGAAACTAAGATGATATCAAACAAAATTGGTCTTTCTTCAGGAGGCTGAAAAGGGGGGTTCGGGGAATTCTTCCAAACAAGAAGAACAAGGATCGAAATGGAAGAAACTTTACTACTTCTGAGATGTTATATTTTGGGGTGATGTAGCATTTGGGTGGGTGAAATGGGATCATCATACACAACTCCCACATTCATTGCCCTCTAGGGATTAGTGTGCACTAATTTCATTATTGAATGAGTTGGGTTGGTATTAAACAAAAATAAATCCTCGTGGGTTGTACACAGAAGAGATGGGTTTAGTGGGTTAAAAGCTTATGTTACTACACCTACGAAAAAAATAGCCACCTCATCTTACTACGATTTTTGAAACTATTTATCTTATTTCAAAAAATATTTTAATTTATTACAAAGCTACACAAAAGCGACCGGCACATTTCGGACAAACACGACCAGCCATGCAACCCTTCTTTGATGGCGTGCAAAAATTTCCCATTTTCGATACAATAAATACAAAAGTCTTGCTGCAGACCCCCATGACATTGTAAACAATGACATTTGTACACATTACAAAGAGGAGTTGGACAGTCCCCATTCAGACAACCTGCTGGCCTGCTGACACACCCGGACAATCTCCCATATATCTTATGTTTGGTTAGGTGATGAGGTAGAAACTTCCGTCAAAGCCTACTGCTTGACACTACATTATTACATCCAGAAAGTTGCTTGCTTCCAAGTAATGTGATTGCCCCCCACTCATGGAAAGTGATTAGCATGGAGTGCAATTTAACCCAAGCTCCACCTAGATATCATTTCCAGACATGTCTTTGCAGACACTACTTCCTCTAACCGACAGACAATTATGTGTCGCCCCCCTTAATCAATCAATTCCTACAAGCATTACCCTATTCTGCAGGTAAGCAGCAACCCCAAGGAAACACTACCACTGAGTTGAGATTCGTTCCAAATCATCACAAAGGTTTTGGACAAGTACGTAAACATTGGCCGAAATCATTTGAGAACAGATCATTGGGCAGAAATAGTTGAGCATAATAGAAGACAGAATAAGCCTTCAGAACAATTTTTTCTTCCCAAAAATTTCAGCTATGGAACTAAACAAGCTCGACAGAGAAGCCCGACTCAAAACACTTAGATAATACCGATTTTGTTTGCAACATCCAAGGCATCATAATCTGGTGTCAACCTCACGTACGCCTTCTTTGTCCCATCAGGCCTGTAGGAAAGCGAATTACAAGCTTCATTTCAGATAGCACGAGATGTGGGAAAATCAACAACCTTTCCATGAAGAGTACCGATTAAATGCAAATTTTGTTAAACAGCATTCTTCAACGTACCCATGATGGACCGGAGGTCTGTGTATCTGACTATCTTATTATCTAAATCCACTAGCATGCATCCCAAAACATCAAAAAAGCAGGACAAGCAGAGAAAGCCAAAGATTTACCTGATCAAAGTGTTGACTTTCTTAGTCTGGATGTCATACATTTTCTTAACGGCATCCTTAATCTTCTTCTTGTCGGCACGGATGTCGACGATGAAAACCAGGGTGTTGTTATCCTCAATCTTCTTCATGGCAGACTCGGTCGTCAAGGGATATTTAAGAATCTGATAGTGATCAAGCTTGTTCCTTCCAGGCGCACTGATGCGAGGATACTTGGGGTTCCTCTCTTTCTTCAATGTCCTCGGGCGATGAAAGGTGACCGAAGTCCTGATCTTCTTGACCTTCTTCTTGAAACCCCCACCAGATTTCACAGCCTTGGCGGCCTTCAAGGCCTGTGCCTTGGGATCGGCCTTCTTAGTCGGGTCAGCTACATGAAAAAAAATCAACAACTAAATCTTACGAAAAGGCAAATGAGCCCATTCTATTTCTAAACATTAATATGCCGGTAATCATATTGACGACTACAAAGCAATTCACGATCACGAACTACATCACATTACGACGTAAATCGCCACATTTTTCATAATTCTTTTCTACATCAGGACGACATCCATTCGTTCACTCCCGGGAAAAGATCACGAAAAGATAAATGAAACAGCGCTCGGAGAAAAAGAATGTCCACAACATGCCGAAACCATCGGCGAAGACAAAAAACAACTTCCTGTGCATCGATGAAGGATTTAAGGACTAACCTTTAGCTGGAGACATTGCGCCGGCGGAGGAAGATTTCACCTAACCAGAAGAACAAATCAAGAGAATTGAGATCGGACAACGAAACCGTACGTTTCCCAAAAGACAGAATTGAGCTGCGCAGAGACCTGCGACGACGAGAAGTGGCTGGGGCGCGACGGCTTGCTATCTCTCAGCCGGCTGTATGCATTAGGGTTAGGGTTTTTAAGTTACCGTCATGTCCCTTCCAACTACTGGGCTTTAACGTTTATCGGATGATATCGAGTTAGGCCCACTATAGGAATATTGGGCTTTCCATTAGGCCCAATGGTTATGACACATAAATGATCAGTCCAATCATAATTGATTCACTAAATCTATGTTTGTTTTTAAATAATGGGGTGGGATTAGGATAAAATAATTAGCTACCATTTCATCCGAAGAAACAGATCTCATACCATTCTAGATATTCTTTCGGTTGGTTGGCCTTGATTTTTGTAGAATGGAATGATCTTTCATTTTATTCCTTACATTGTTAAGCAAACAAACCAAACATACCATTAGATCAAAATGTACAAGGGAGGTTTCTATTTCTTGACAAGCACTGGTTCAGACTGGTGGATTCGGTGTCTAATTGGTCATAGCATGAGTTGGGGCCATAAGGCTTGCTCCGTGCCATCATGTTCGTCACTGGAGCCGCCTGGATGCCTCGACTGTTCAAGAGGCATCTGAAGTAATGCAACCTTGGTGGTGCAATCATATTGAGGTTTGTGGTGGGTATTGCCTCCTGCTTACTCCACAAGCTCTCTACGAATATCGAGATAGGACAATTAGAAAGATTTGCACCCAGTAAAATCGTGCTTGAAAGGAGTCCTTGACAGGACTTACCGGCAGCAGCAGCGGCTCGTGGCCATATTGTTTGCAAGACGTTGGATGGATCAGCCGTCTCGCCCCACATGCAGGCTTCGCCGCCAAGCACGAGATTTTGCTTGGAAGGATCAGTTATTCCTTCCAGGGGTTCCGCGCTGTAGACTTTACCCCAGGGCACGTCCAAATGGTCAAGACTCAAGATACCAGAGGCCTTGGTTGCTGGAGATGCACCTTAGACCACTATTTACAACCTTCGGACAAACACCTGGTTCCCACCTGCAATGAAAGCAGAATGCAGCCTAACTCGTGCCCCGTTCTGATTTGCGGCAGCTGGAAGAAAAAATAATGAGAAGACATCTCACCAATTGTACCAACATAGGGTTGATCCAAGCGGTAAGGAGCTTGGATTCGCTTAAGGAGGTCTCGGGTTCGAAACTTACCGTACTCAGCTACCCCTGTTGGAAGACTCATCCACCATAGTCACGTGTCCTACTCGAATCGAGTCCGGATTAGTCGGAGCGAAGCTCCGAAAACCGGGCGAGCAACAAAAAAAACTCACCAATCATGCACGAAAGGGAATATTTTCCTCATATCTACCGGTATGCCATTTAATGGTGAATATCAGATAGGGTAACCAAAAGATCGAACACCCAACAATGTATTAACATTAAATGTGGAAACAATTCCGAAAGCCAATAGCTAGAGCAAAGAAGGGAAAATCATGGACAATAGCGCTTAATGACCTGACAAGATCCAGGAGATCAAGTCGAAAGTAAGTTATTAGAAACGTCGAGTGGCTCTCTGCATGATGAGGAAGGCGAAAGTTCTGGGTAACCCTTTCCCCTATCAATAAAGAAGATTGAAATAAGGACAAAAACATAGACCCGTCTCACATAAATGCCTGATTCACGAAGAGCTAGCCTTTTCTCCACATTCGACAAATTACCATGATTCTGCGTGACCCGGGACGTCAATTTCCGCCATCGCATGGATTCCTACCATAGATTACGTTGAATAAAACCAACCAGCTATATCATCAACAAGGAAATCAGTCAGACCAAATTCTCGTGAATGCAAATGTGCAGAACTATTAAAAACCATTTGCGGGAAAAATAGACAGAGGGATATTAGCGTATCTCTGCTCTTGGCATAGCTTCATGTGGCGACCCTAAGCCCTGGAAAGGAGAGGAACTGTTAGTGACTTTCCATGCACAATATCTATAACATGGTAGTATAAGAGGAGTATTTCAAGCCTGTTCATACTGCAATTAACTGACATGTCGTCCAAATTATGTCCTATGACATCACCTACAACCTTGATCTCTCCATTTTTAGTTGGAACAGGATACTCGATGTCAAGGGAGAACTGATCATTTCCAAGTTAAGAGGAAGGAAACTTACTTTACAATATCACAGGCATCCTCGACTGTGTACCACTCCCAACGAGAATACGCTCCTTGCCACAACTTAGGATATGTTGGCACTTCGAGAGGAAAAGATTGCTCATCTATTATGTGCCGGTGAAGGACGTTCTGCTTTGTCCAATCCATGTTGGGTTGTTCTCTCCTATTTGTTAGAGCGGTCCAAGCCCATGTACCTTACACGGATGAAGCCCAAAGCCTACCATCACTTTAAGGGGTCATCTAGGGTTTTTTTCTGATAAAAAAGACAAGACAAACACAGCAAGGGTTACGGGAGACGACCGAAGAAAAGAAGCAAACCCGGATTCCGCTGCAGCCTAGTTTCAGCCTGCGTGACGTTCACTTAACCGAGTGTTACCGCCAATCGCATCGTTGGAACTTTCAGTTCCTTCTCTTTTGTGTTGCTAAACATATGCTTACCAAGATGAGTTCTTGATGTTATGCTGAGTAGGGAAGAAGTTTATGTTCTGGTTGATGGTGGCTAGAGAAGAACACTTGTGTACCCACTTATTTGTTGATTTAGTGGAAGTTTTGGTGATGCCTCGGGCCGTGGTTTTTTGATGAGGTTTCTACCTTAAATCTCGGTATTGTTTCTTGTTTTTTGATTGTTTGTTTCCGCTGTGATAATTCTATTCTAGCCTTAAGGAAGTCATTCGACGAATTTCGGGATGTGTTAGTTCGTGTCATGTCCCTTTAGTACATCCGTATCAGAATGGGTGACCATGCAATTTAGAAAATAACAAAAACATCTTCAGAGTATTGGCAAGCCTATTGACATGATCACAAAAATAAACGGAATGCAAAAGCTGTTAGTTCACATCTTACGAGTTTAGCATAGGACATGGAGTCGAGTACATGCTTGATTACTTCGATTGGTAAATAGTGTCTCGAGGTATCTGCAATTCCAGAGCCAACAACAGAATCCTGGACATCAGCGGGACGGCTCAGAACTTGGACTCTATAAAGATTGGCGAGATCATTGCTATTACCAAGTAGCAGCCCATGATATGCAAACCTCAGTTTGCCCTTGATGTACCATGGGGCCTTCTTCACTATCACTGATTTCGTGCTGAAGTCAAACATGCATAACTGGCTGAAATAACTACTTGTCCATAAGCTTCTCTAATTGAACCCAAGCTAAACCCGACTACAATTGGTGAATAAACAAAGAGAGTTTTGTTCCATAATGACGTCATTTGGCGAAATATTTCGCCAAATGACGCAGTTTGAAAAATATTTCGCGAACCAACCCACCAAAGTCGGCCTTACAAAGGCCGACTTTGGTCCTCAAGGAAGTCGGCCTTTGTAAGGCCGACTTCGTTTTTTGCGAATGGAAGTCGGCCTTACAAAGGCCGACTTCCTTGCAAATTTTTTTTTTTTAATTTGGGGAAGGCCGACTTCGTGAAAATTAATAATTTGGACGGAAGTCGGCAGGCCGACTTCCATTAAATAAAAAAAAAACGAAAAATCCCCCGTCCCTCCCCCCCTCCCCCTCCCACCCCACAACCCCCTCCCAAACCCCCCCCACCCCACAACCCCCCGTCCCCCTCACACCCCACAACCCCACAAACCCCCCCGTCCTCCTCGCACCCCCCCAACCCTTTACGTTCCTTTTTTTTTCCATTCAAATTTTTTTTTTATTTTTACGAAGTCGGCCTTACAAAGGCCGACTTCTTTAAGGAATTGAAGTCGGTCTTTGTAAGGCCGACTTTGGTGGGTTAGTTGGCGAAATATTTTCTAAACTGCGTCATTTGGCGAAATATTTCGCCAAATGACGTCATTATGGAACATAACTATAAACAAAGATACCTCCACCGCACGTAAAGCCCCATACACCGTGTTCGCCTGCAGCATTCACGGATTAAATGAGCACCAGTCAGTTAAGCTTAGGCAAAATAAATCCCGGTTGTGATTCACAAATTTGATCCAAGTGAAGAAACTTGATGGATTCTCTAGTTGATTTCCGACAATAACATAGCCACTACAGACAGAAAGAGGATAAGTCAGCCAAAGCGAAGGCAACCGTCCTTTTACATCAATCCCAGTTTCTTGACAAGCAATTCACATGGGATTACCTCGATGGTCGCCTCCCTGATAATCGACTCCCCGTTCGGCACCAATAAGCAGTAGCTCTCATCGACACCAAGTTGAAGCTGGCCGAAAAAACCCACAGGAATCATCAACTCAAAACCAAAATAACGAAATCAAACCAAACTGACAACTCCGATCAGACAGACACTCACACCCTCTGGTTTCTCTGCCAGACATTCCTCCCGCCAGCATATCAGAATCATGCATGATTGTTGTTATGTCTACGTCTACATCATCACATCACGCCTTACATTATTAGTCATTTTATGATTTATTTGGGACATAAGTTTAGAGGTGGGAAACGGGCGGGCTGGCTCGGCAGCTCGCCCGCTCGGCTCGTACTGTAGCGATCCGAGCTTCGGCTCGGCCCGCTACAGTAACGGGCTGGCTCGGCTCGGGCAATCGTCGACGAGCCGAGCCGAGCCAGCTAGATGAGCTCGCGAGCCCCGGGTTGGTGAGCCAGGTGTACCGGGCTAGCGAGCCGGCTCGCGAGCCTGTTATCGGGCCGGCTCGCGAGCCGGATTAAAAAATTATTATTTTTTTTAATTTTTTTTTTCCAACGGTCAAATTTTTTTTTTTATTTTTTTTATTTTTTTTTCCAACGGTAATGTTACCGTTTGTAACATTTTTTTTCTTTTTAATTTTTTTAAAAATAAAATTCATATATAAATACCACCAAACTCATAAAATTTTTTACAAACAAACTCTTCCTCTCTTATTCTCTTCTTCTCTTGCTCTCTGTCAATTAATCGTGATTTAGTGCTCTCCTCTCGATATCGGCAAGCGGCAACAGGCTATTGTTCATTAATTGGAGTTTCGGTGACGGTATCATTTATTTATTTGGAATTTATTTATAAGATTTTGTTATTGTTTGTTATGGATCCACATAATTATAATATTAATGATGATGTTGACGAACTTAGGGAAATAAATGCTTCATTTTCAATAGGACAATCTTGTACACAAGCATCCGCATCCACCTCATCGCCTCAAAGAAAAAGAAATAAAACGTCAGAAGTATGGAAACATTTTAAAATGATAGAAATTAAAATTGGTGGAAAGATAGAATCTAGGGCTCAATGCAATTATTGTATTAAAAATTATTCTTATACTTCAGGTAGTTCAACGAGCACACTTGGTAGGCATTTTGAAAAATGTCACTTAAACGAACAAAGTAAAGATCCTAGACAAAAAGTATTAGATGCTAGTGGTAGTGGCATATTTTCTAATTCACAAGATAAAATGAGAGAAGGAATAGCTAAACTTGTAGCACAATGCGAGTTGCCTTTAGCCTTTATGGATAGTGTTGAATTTAAAAATTTTATGAAAGAATATGCCACTCCTAATTTTAAGCGTGTTTCTAGAAGTACAATTAGAAACGATATTATTAAAATGTTTAATAATATGAAGAATGA
Source organism: Melastoma candidum (assembly GCA_023653495.1). Classification (NCBI taxonomy): domain Eukaryota; kingdom Viridiplantae; phylum Streptophyta; class Magnoliopsida; order Myrtales; family Melastomataceae; genus Melastoma; species Melastoma candidum. Next base: position 3,279,314 of record CM042886.1, read on the forward strand.
ATTAATTTTAGTTTTTGCAAGTGCTCCTGCAATGTGTATTTGTATCACCTCTGATTTGTGGAGTGCACGCAATTCTATAGGTTATGTCATAGTAACTTCTCATTTTATTAATGACTCTTGGCAATTAAATAAAAGAATTTCAGGATTTCGTAATTGTGAATATCCTCACACTGGTATTACTATTTATAAATATATTGTAACGATTTTACAAGAATATAATATTCAAGATAGAATATTTAGCATAACACTTGATAATGCTAGTGCTAACGATGTTGTTGTTTCACATTTTAAAAACTATTTTCAATTAAATACTACATACGATTCTCTTTTTCATATGCGATGTGTTTGTCATATTTTAAATTTAGTTGTTAAAGATGGTATGACATTTATTGCACCTCACATTGAATCAATTAGGACAGCAATTTCTTATATAATTGGGTCTAATTCCATGCAACAAGAATATATTGATTATTGTAAAGCTGCTCAACTAAAACCACGAAAATTAAAAACCGATGTAGAAAACAGATGGAATTCGACTTATTTAATGTTAGAAAATGCCCGACCATATTGGCAGGTAATTTGTGCTTATATTAATGAGAAAACATCAAATATTAACCTTGATAAATCTATTTGCGATGTAGCTAATATATTTCTTGACTTTTTAAAACCATTTTATGATGCTACAAATGAATGCTCGGGAGTTTATTATCCCACTTCTCATCTTGTTCTCCCAATTTTTATAAACTAGTAATTTTGCAAGATATCGACAAATAGAAGAATTTAGAGAAATACTTAATAAAATGGAAACAAAATTTAAAAAATATTGGCTTGATATTCCTTCTATTTTTTGTTATGCATGCATTATGGATCCTAGATATAAATTAAGAGGAGTATGTCTTATGGTTAATAAAATTTCTCACAATTTACAAACTACTCCTAAAATTTCTGATGATCAAATAACTAATGGTATTGCCAGTTTATTTTCTTCTTATGAATCTAAATATTATGATGTTTCTCGTTTACATGTTGGTGTTTCATCACATGCTAGTTCAAGCAGTGGAGGTGGAAATATTGTGCATTCACAATTTGGTATTGAAGATATTTGGAGTCAACTAGAAACAGATGTTCACTCTAGTTCTATGAGAAATGAACTAGATATTTATTTTGACACTCGATATCACTTTTCACGCGAACAAAACTTTGATATTTTAGATTGGTGGAAAACATTTTCCACCACGTATCCTATTCTTTCTATAATGGCACGTGATCTACTAACACCTCCGGTCTCTACCGTAGCATCGGAGTCTGCTTTTAGTGCAGGTGGACGTGTGTACGATGAACGCCGAGGACGACTAGCACCCGATCTCGTGGAAGCTCTCATTTGCATGAAAGATTGGAACAACGCCATTACGAGAAACCAACAACAAAAGGACGAAATACTTGAAGTATTTAAAAATTTGGATGTTGAAGATTAACATTGTAACTTTTTTGACCTTTTGTACATGATTGACAATTACATGGGTGCCAACCTAGTTGGGATGTATGTAATTTGTAGTGATGCAAATGTCAAATTATTAGTTGTATACTTAAATTTTTTTTCGGCTAAAAATTTGTATGTAATATACAATTTATAAAATTAATTTCATAATTATTATTTTTATAAAAAATAATTTTATTTGTGTCGGTTGAGCTCGTTAGGCTCGGCTCGATTCGGCTCGTTCGGCTCGTGGCTCGCGAGCCTTCTCGGGTTAAAAAAAATTTCGGATTGGCTCGTTAGGCTCGTTGAGCTCGGCTCGCTAAGCTCGACAGGCTCGATGAGCCAGGCCTTGATAGGCTCGGCTCGGCTCGCTCGTTTGCCACCTCTACATAAGTTTGTTGTTTTTTATTTTCTAAGTGTTTTTTTCATTTACTTTTATTAATATAGTTACATTTTCGTTTTACTTATAATTTCTGACGATAACACATGAATCTTTAAAAAGTTGGTGCTAAATATATTCGAAAGATTTGTTGCAGAATGACGCTAATTCGTAAAATATTTTAGCCGGTTAAACTTAAAATCCCCCAATTAGAGCCGGTAAGTCGAAGTTACTAAATTCGATTTTGATTTTCAAATAAATTGAAGACAAAGAATTCGTTTTTGCGCCTCAAAACAAAAATCGAAGTTCCTAAAACCGACTTCATGTCATATGTCATGGGTTTAGAGTTTAGGGTTTTAATTAGGGTTTTTAATGAAATATTTTGCGGGACATAAAGTAAACTATCATTTTACCCCTTTAATTTTAAATTGAGATTAAGTTTACTTTTATTTTATTTTTTTTAAAAAAGAATGCATGTAGTGATTTTAAGTGAAACCGGGTGAGTGTTGTTAATGTTTTTAAAAAAAGCGAACACTTATTAAACATCGAAATGCCTATAGTGCCTTGCATTGAAAATTTGAGCTCTTTTACGGTTGCTATTCCTTTTTTAAGTTAAATCATTCCAGAATTTTTTTTTTAAAAGCCAAAATATCGATTTATGGTATTAACTTTGAGTCAATTTTCTATAAAAAAACTTTCTTTGATATTTATTTATTTATTTATAAGTGAACTCTCTCTCTCTCTCGTAGAAGCATTTGGGAATTTAGAAATTGGACCCAACTAATAATCCTAGCTGAACCCATTGGGCTGAGCCGGATTGGGAGAAGTTAATGGACAGAACATCCTCTGACGGGTCGCGGATGGACCCTCACAACGCGACAATGATCTTTCAAAAAAACGTACGAATTAGCAAATCACTTATATCTCATCTAAAACTGTGAGTAATGACATTTCACCATAATACTAAAAAAAAAAATTAAATCAAAGTCATAAATGCTTTCACGAAATAATAATAAAAAATTAATTATGTCTTACAAGTTATTGGAAATTTTGAAATCAAAAGAAATTTTTGGACTAAACTTATATAACCCGATCGCAGTACTCGGGCCTTTAGTTTTATTTTATTTTATTTTTAGGGCCGCTATTATTAAGTTTCAGACGGACAAGGAGACAAAGCCGAAGGGGAGACCCGGCCGGAAGTTTCCCCCGCAAGGAAAAACGACACATTGCAAATAAGTAACAAAGCAGAAAAGAGGATTTCGTCGTGTTCCGGGTTTTTGAACCCGGGGATTTTATCTCCGCATGCCGAATTAAAAAGAGTTTTGTTAGAAAATATCCAAAAACATAGGAAATTAATTTTTAAAGTATTTTTAATAATATTTCGAATTCGGTGTTATAAATATTGATTTCATTCACTAAAAGATTGAATTCGGTGTTAGGAACATGAGTTTTCAATTTTTCATTAGCAAATTCTACGTTAAAAATTCCGAATTCTACGTGTTATAAGTTATCATCCTGTTTCCGATTTTTTTTTTTTTTTTTTTTTTACATAAGCTATTTTTGAACAATGCACGAAAGAGGACACTATGTAACACGGACACTGTTGGCATGTTGTATTATTATGGGGGGGAGGTCAGCAGTTTGGTCGGGGGAGTTGGGTCGGGACGTATCGGGACATGATCGCGTCCGGGTGCGTCGGTCCGAATCAGGCATTTTTTGTGCGTATCAACGTTAGTGGTCGGAGGGTGAACAACGTCCCAAATACAAGTAAAAATCAGGTCTCGCCAGCCCATTTGTTTAATTTTTTTTTTAATTAATAAGTCGCATAAATATCTATTAGATGTTTACTCCACTCCACTCCACGTCACATATTAATCAAATCATTTTAACAAACCCGCCCCTTTAAAATAAATAAATAAACATTGAACAATATGTAACCAAAGTCAAATACAATATGTAACTAATGTCAAATACTTTTTAATAAATATCGGGAAGATCATTTTAATAAATATGTACATTTAGTTTTAATGATGTGAAAAATCAATCACAATAAGGTAAAATATTAATTTATAGCTTTAACTTTGATATAACTTTATGTTATGTCATTAGCTTGTTATATAATTTTGTCACCGTCTTTTATTTTTATTTTAATTTTGACATATTTTGAATTTTATCACGCGTAAGCCAAACAGACTTTAAACAATTTTTGTTTATCAACTAAAAAAAGAGAAAAAAAATTAAAATTGGGAAAAAAATATTGAAACATGATTTTTTGTTTAAAATTTTGATGAACAAATCAAGTGAACTGGAACCGAAGTTAGACAATAGTCGTTGATACTATCAAAAAATATGTAAAATCAATGAAGGTCGGATGATATTCTATTAGGGTTTGCTACCACGGGTAAAATAGATTATGAGGCAAATGAACGATGGAAAACTCCACAATTATAGAATAGTGTTAGACTATATTATCTTGTTTGGCTTTCACTAGAAAAAATTCAAGATTAACTTAAATTAAAATAAAAAAGTTAGTGAAAAAAATTCTATAATGAAATAAGTAATAATAAAATATAAAGTTAACTCCAAATTGATACACTGTATTTTGCCCAACAGTAATAACAACAAGGAAAACTTTTATACCGAAAGGCGCGCCACAACGGCGTCGTTTCGTTTCGTTTCGCTAACCGATGGAGGAAATAACGTCAGCGTCCGTATACGCCTCAGCCAGCTCCCGCGACTTCACGACCACACCGCCGCCGGGGACGTCCGACGCCATGCCTCGCCAGGTCAAGGTGATACCTCTCCAGCACCCTAGCACCGCCGCCGCCGCCGCAGCGCCTTCGTCCTCCTCCTCGTCCTCTTCCCCATGGGATAACAACTTGGCGAGGTGGAGGTCGAGGTTGAAGAGGATGACGTGGATAGACTGGATCGAGATGTGCTTGCCGTGCTCTCGATGGATAAGGACTTACAAATGGAGGGAGTACCTCCAGATCGACCTCGTCGCGGGGATCACCGTTGGCGTCATGCTCGTCCCACAGGTACTAGTCGTTCCTGGAGTGTTCGCGATCATCTCCTTTTTCTGTTCTGCTTTGGATGGATTTTGCTCCGGTGAAGTTGAGAGGAAGAAGAATCGCCTTCGTTGGTTATCATTTTTTTTATTTTGTCTTTTCACCGCTGACAAGTTGTAGTTTTATTGGAAATGGAATAGGACTGGAATTTGCTCCACCAATCAGGGGATGATGAATAGGGCTGCGCTGTTTTTCCCTTTTTCCTTGTCGAAGCGGGATTGGTTTTGGGTGGACGTCTGTCAAACATCTTGAGATTCTTTTTTCTGACGTTTTCATTCGGAAATTACGAAGCGCAGATGGAGGCAATTTACTTCATTCCCTCAATTTTTATTAGGAACCCACGGATTAAATTTTGGTTGAAGGATTGAAATGGCATGCAATCTGTAAATCCAAACCTACGCCCTGCCGTTTTTTCAATTCCCAGGGTGTACAAACAATGGGAAGATTGGCGTCTCTGTGTTTCCACAATTGTTACATTCCCTTTATGGGGTGAGGATTTGGGCAAGGGTTTAACATTGAAGGATCCAATGAGTGACTCTGGATTGAGTACTTTTACTATCTGTGAATCGGATTGGATCTTCCTATTTATAAAGCCAATGACTTGGGGAATTTGTTGCAAATGTGGCAGGGGATGTCGTATGCAAAACTAGCCGGGTTGGAGCCAATCTATGGACTTTGTGAGTGAACTGCAGTGATACTTCGCCTCATGCTTTTACTATTTTTATCAATTGTAATTTCTGAGTCACTGGTCAAGTTTAGCAGGTTTTGCTTGTGTTGATGATTGGGGGAACAGCATGGTCTGTATGGTTGAGTATTTGCTATTACAGGCTTCTGTTTTTAGAGGGAGGAGATGCTATTATGTGCACATAAAATCATATGCGGCTAGGACTTTTTCACGAACAGATGTCGAAACCAATCATATAGTTTGTTTTGCATCCTCCATCTATAGTTTGCGAGCTTCAATCCCAATCCGACCTGAGTTTCAAGAAGAGACCAGTATTGTTGCCATTGAACTGACATTGGGGTTCTGGTCTGTTACAGATGCTGGTTTTGTGCCAGTATTTGTTTATGCCATATTTGGGTCTTCCCGTCAGCTTGCAGTTGGTCCAGTTGCATTGGTTTCTCTCCTTGTGTCCAATGTCTTGAGTGGAATTGCTGATTCCTCTGACGAGTTATACACAGAGCTTGCAATTCTTCTTGCCTTCATGGTGGGCATATGCGAATCCATCATGGGCCTGCTGAGGTACTTACGGCTGCTTCTCTTTTGGGATAGTAATTAATGAATTGTGGTTGCCTGTTTGAGAAGGTTGTGATTTGCCTGTGGGATATAGTTGATGCAATAAAACGGCGAATCTTTGAAATCTCATTGACTTATGAATTCCATTCTACGTACATCTGAATGTTATTTTTGTCGCTGAAGATTCTATTGTGATAATGTCTGGTGGGTTCCCAAAAGGCAGAAATCAATAGAGCTTATCTTGATATCGGTTACCGGTTGAGTGGCTCAACCATGTCTAGCTTCAGCTTTACTTCTTTTTTTTTTTTTTTTGGTAGAATCAGCTTTACTTTTCTTTTCAGATCCTTCTGCTAAAGGCAACGTCTGAATTTCTGTTGCAGGCTAGGTTGGATAATTCGTTTTATCAGTCACTCAGTAATTTCTGGCTTCACAACTGCTTCAGCGATTGTCATTGCATTATCACAAGCAAAATACTTTCTTGGATATGACATAGTGAGAAGTAGCAAGATCATTCCCCTGATCAAGAGCATCATTGCTGGGGCTGATGGGGTAGGGTCTGCATGCCCAAAGGGTATCTTCTAACTTTTTTTCTTTGCAGAAAATTGCATGACATTTACATTCTGGATACATGCACATGCCATCTACTGACTTTTTTTTTTTGGATTAATGCTTGCTCATACTAATCTTGTCCCAGTCATGAGATTTATCTTCACAGGCACAACTTTCCTGTTTCCCTCCTAGTCATATTTGGTTTACATGCATGGTTAGAAGTAGAGATATCGATTTTTCAGTTTTAATCATGTTGATCTTCTTTTACCTCATACTTCTGAAATTCCTTTTTAACCACAGTTAATTTTTTCCGTTTGTAGTTTTCATGGCCCCCCTTTGTAATGGGATCTGCCATTCTTGCAATCCTTTTGGTCATGAAGCACTTGGTATACGCTCTTCCTCTGCTCTTCCCCTCGTTAGCAAACTAGTGTTCCATTGGGTTTGAATGTGTTCTGTTGTGTCTAGGGAAAAAGCAGGAAGTATTTGCGGTTTCTGCGAGCAGCCGGGCCCCTCACAGGGGTAGTTTTGGGCACAGTAGTTGTAAAAGTTTTTGCTATATCTTCAATTTCCTTGGTGAGTTATTTTGGTCGAACTGGTTGTTCCTTTCATCCTATATCCATCTTATTATTGCTCATCTTGCAATGAATGATGCCGTCCGGCCTGTGCATGCTCTCATCATTATTCTTCAAGGAACTTTTGCTTTCATGGTCGACTAGCAGCTGAAGTTTTCTATAACATTATCCAAGAATCACCTGGTGTCGTCCAGTTACAGTGTGGACTATTATATTTAGACTTTCTAATTCACTAGTTTCTTTGCAGTGTATTGATTAAATAAATAGGGTGTCCAACACACCAAATTTGGCTGAAATGTTTGTTGTGGAAGAATGAGATGAGCTGCCACTTACAATTAGTATGCTGGACAAGGTCAAACTAGATACCATAATATGTTAAAGTCATTTTATCATCTCTGATTTTTCAGGTAGGTGAGATACCGTCTGGTCTTCCAAGTTTTTCTGTGCCAAAACATTTTGGATACATGCTATCCTTGATTCCAACTGCACTCTTGATCACTGGAGTGGCCATATTGGTGAGAGAAGTTAAAAAAAAAACTTTGACTGTGCCCCAATTCATCTATATGTGTACTTACTTTTTCTGTTTGATATTTCAGGAATCTGTTGGCATTGCTAAAGCATTGGCAGCAAAGAATGGATATGAATTGGACTCAAATCAGGAGGTGTGATCTTGCATTATTGAAAAACTTATAATAGTACTATCAGCATGGCGACTATTAGTCATTTTATGAGTTTGATTGGGGAACCCTTTAATATGGAAAAAAATTAACTCGGAACTTGACTTGGTATATCATCAAAGTGAATTTACTTGTGTAACCTCTTACTTTATCATGTATATTAGGTCAAATTTTAAGTAGCAATATGATGAAACTTCTTCCATGATATTGAGCTTCCTCTATGCAATTGGAAGTCCTATATATTGCTAGTTACTCTGCTTTTCATTTAAGATTTCTAGTAAAAGATTCCTAACGTGGCCTTCTGTATCCTTGCCAGCTTTTCGGTCTTGGCGTGGCTAACATAGTGGGTTCCTTCTTCTTGTCGTATCCCACCACTGGTGAGATTTCTCAGAAGTTTGATAATATCCTTGTCAAGCACCCTACCAAGATCTGTGGTTCACAAATTATGCTAAACTCAGTCTCCGTTTCTCAGGCTCCTTTTCCCGGTCAGCTGTAAACCATGAAAGTGGTGCAAAGACTAGTGTATCTGGAATAGTGACGGGAACAATAATTGGCTGCGCCCTTATATTTCTGACTTCGTTATTTGAATACATTCCCCAGGTAGGAATCCGGGATAAAAGGCTAGCATTTTGCCTGGTGAATCCCTTCCAATAAGGATAAAGTTGTGTGTAACTTATCAAAAGAAAAAAAAAATGGGTGTGTATATGTGCATCCTTTCCCTACTCCACATTAGCTGGGAAGATCTCTATATAACAGGGATGACTTATATCTCATCTTAGATAGATATTCTGCGTGACAAGTTATGGTGTTCTACTCTGTTACTCGTGCTTTAATTATTCTCATTCAGCTCTAACTGCATGGTATCTGACTTTCTGCACGCAGTGTGTTCTGGCAGCTGTGGTCATATCTGCTGTTAGTGGACTGGTAAGTGCCTATAACTTCTACGTCATTTTCATGTGATGTGTGAAAAATCAAAAGCTGAAAATATTTTCAGTATAGCCGTCCAACAATATGTTCTTATTTACATGTCCAGTGACGTTTTATTTAGGAGCATGACGACAGACAGAGAAGGCTTTCTATCTAATCTAATTGTTGGACAAACTACTGTCTATATTCCTTTCTCAATGCCTGTATCATCATGGCTACTGTCTCAAGATTATACCAATATCTTCCGTTTCTCTTATTTTCTTTAGATTTTTTAAGTATTTTCTTTAGATTTTGATTGCTCCTTCTTAAAAAGAAATAAAAAAATAGCCAAAACCATTGCTTTTTGCTGTCCTGATTCATCTTGAATATGAATTTTTGCATAATAGTTGACATACTTTAGAAAATGGAAGAGAAGCACCTGAAGTCTATTGTTTAATGCATTGAAGGTGGATTACGAGCAAGCTGTCCTACTATGGTGCATTGACAAGAAAGACTTCCTACTTTGGACAATAACCGCTGTAACAACTTTGTTCCTCGGCATTGAGATTGGCGTCCTTGCTGGTGTAAGCATCTATAGTAATTTGTCATCTCAGAGAAAGTGCCTTTTTGTCGAGATAGTGTTTCTTTGCATTGTCATGCTTCCACCGAATAATTTAGCACGTCTGGCCATTTCATTTCTCTTTAGCTTCTTGGTAGTGATAAATGTTTATTATGGGGTTTAAGTTATTGTATAATCTTGTTGAAGTGCGAAGGACTACAATGAGAGGAGTGGATTTTCCTCTCTCCCATAATCTCTGTCCAGTGGTTAATTCCTAACGTTTCTGTGATGCTGAATATTTACACTTGCCTGCCTTTTATTTGTAGGTTGGTGTTTCTCTTGCTTTTGTCATTTATGAATCTGCAAATCCTCATATTGGTAAGCCAGTTTTTATTAACTGAGCTGCATTTTGCTAAAATGACCGGTGATCTTGTGTATAAATTGAAAAACGTACAAAAAGAAAAATCAGGTTTCCTGTTGCATTTTTCTTCCTTAGTTTCATTCATTCTATTTTATCAAACTTCTATTGTTCAGTTGTTGTCTTCTTTTTGTCCTGAGCTTTAGTGCTTATGAAAAATGACAGGTGGTCAAATCTGTAGTTTGTTTGCATTCATAGTTTTTGTAGAACTGTGTACTTGTTTATTGCTTAATGATGAATAAAAGATCAAAAATCAGCTAAACTAATACTTTTCATACGGACATATTCTTTTGTTTAGTACTTGACTTTCAAATAGAACTACCGTGCATTATTTCCATATGAATATATATGCTAATGGAAGTAGTTCATGACAAACTCACAGCTGTCTTGGGAAGACTACCAGGGACCACTATCTATAGGAATGTGGAGCAATACCCAGAATCTTACACCTACAATGGAATTGTCATCGTCCGCATTGATGCTCCAATCTATTTCGCCAACATAAGCTACATTAAGGACAGGTTCTTGTTGGCCAGCTCCCTTTTAGTTGTTTATCTTCACCTAACAGATCCCTGTTCCGCCTATTATTCTTTGCATAATTTTTTTTTTCTTCCTGATAATTTCTGCATAAGGTCGGGCACTAATACATAGCCGTGCAACCATTCATCTACTGATTATCATTTCCTAATTCTCAGGCTCCGTGAGTACGAGATTGAAGTCGATAGATCCACAAAACGAGGCCCCGAAGTGGACAGAGTTTATTTTGTCATTCTGGAATTGGCGCGTAAGACTTCTGTCCATAAGGGCATGTGAAAAATGTGGTCCTAACATACTAGGAGCATTCCTTGATAATCGTATCCACTTTTCCAGTATTTGTCACCTTAAATGTAGTATTCAGAGTGTGTTGTCTTGACTGTTGCGTGCATTCTTTGTGCAGCTGTAACATACATCGACTCCAGTGCTGTTCACGCTTTAAAGGATTTGCACCAGGAGTACAAATCCCGGAACATCCAGGTTATCCGACCAACCTTTTCCTTTTTCTCAGTCGGGTCTGGTACGGGTCCAGTTTGAAATCCTTTCAGGAAATGGCTGAATATTGGTTCTTACTTCTTATGAAGCTTGCAATCTCCAATCCCAACCAGTCGGTTCTGCTGACGCTTTCAAAAGCGGGAGTCGTGGACTTGATCGGAAAAGAGTGGTACTTTGTGAGAGTGCACGATGCGGTTCAGGTCTGCCTCCAGCAGGTTCAGAGGGTAAAAGAAGATGTGCGGAGTTCGCCGGATCTTCCGGTCGAGGAGAAGCCAAGTCTACTGGAGCGGCTGCTGAAGCAGAGAGGGGAAGATTTCTGGATAGGGGAGCTGGAATCGGGCAATCGAACTACTTCAGGTACGGAGGAGATGGAATCTCACTTGGAACCCCTGTTGCCTCGAAAATCATGATGGGTCCACCCCGAACTTACAACTGCTGAATATGCATATGACCAAAGTCATCCTATTCTTTCCGGCCGTGAGTTGACTCATGTCCGTAGCATTGTACATGCAACGGTGTGTTATGAAGTAAACACCTTGCGTAAATGTAAAATAAACCTCTCTCCGATGAGTTGTTTGTTTTTTCAGTGTCCAAATGTGGCGGCATTTGTATATGGGTGTGTCGGCAGTTTGCAGATGTGAGCTGGGTGTCCCTATTTACACAGCTTGGGCCTTCCATTGCCACCAATGAGGATGTGTCACGTCATGAGCATCGTTTCAAAGCATATTAAGCTTTCACCCAAAATTCGAACATTTAAAACGGTTCTTGTGCTTCCATCACTCCATTTTTATCCACGACCAGATAATCCCCGATTCAAATAAAATAATGCCAATTCAAGTTCCCCTTGTCCTTAGCCCTTTGACTAAACAATTCCTTCTCTTTAAACAAGAGAGTAAACTCGACCTATCATGGCGGGGGATTGGATTACTATTCCTCTTCTCCCGCTTCTTATACTCTCTCACCTGGTATATGTTCTTCGACCTTGCACAGCCATTTTCCGAATGTTGTGTTCTTTTTTCTTTTTGTGTATGCTCTGGATCTAGGGTGTAATGGAAGTAACAGCCTGTGCGCAGGGGGGTTTTCATGACGTTTTTTGGTGGTTGTTTTATTAGTGCACAATCTTATAAGAGAAGTGTTTGATCCATCGGTTGACAATGGAGGAGTGCATTGACGCCCTCTCCAGGCATGCGAAGATCGAACCCGTTCTTATGTTGTTGTTTAAAAAGATAAGATATAACTACTTCTTAACATTAGTTAAGAAAATACGAGTTTTGATCTATATATTTCATAAAATATTTTGTAAATTAAAGTAGCAAAGGAACAAGGATCTCGTCTTAGGAGAAGTACACGGTGAACTGGATGGTGTCGATGCTGTCTGCCGTGTGCTGTGATTTACCTTCGGGAGCGCCATGACCGACGCGTGCCCTTTAACGTGCTCGTACTTCCCCCAATGATCGCGACATCAGACTCGGGGGACACTGTGCTGTGCACCCCAAAGAAGCTTATGCAGTCGTCCACCCCGTGGTCGTTGTCTCCATGAACCAGTGCTGTTACGGTGATTGTCTGGCTGATTCCGTCCAAGCAGCTCGCGAAGTAGAACCCCTTGGCCTTCCCAATGACTGCTGACCCCAGCTTGTGTCCCTCGGTCAGTTCGTCGTTGAATACGGTTATGGACCCAAACAAGAGGTTCTCGAGCGTGGCTCCTGAGGGGAGCGCCCCTGCTGTGACCAAGGCTGGTTGTTTCCCCTGGAGACCATGTTGTTGGTGCCGATGTTCTGGATGATGGTGTTGACTTGCTCCTGATTTATGCCGGTTAGGAACGGGAGGTTCTTGTTGTTGACCAGGCCGTTCACATTGTTGAGACAGTTGATGTTGTTCCCATTGACGAGCGGGAATCCTCCCCTGATGGGGAAGTTGTTCGCCTTCGAGAATGGGATGTCACTGATCTCCAAGTTGGTGACCACTCCGGTCACTACCCTTTCCGACAGGCATGATCCTTGTGCATGAAGAATGACAGCTGAGAGAGTTGTCCATCCGATACCGCCGCCCCCGTGGTAGCAGTGACTGCTGGGATACTGCCAGGCAGCTGTGTCTGCAAGGGACTGGCAATGGGTGCAATGGTCGAGATCTCGAGACTAGTGGAGCAGCAGGGGCCTCTGGCGATTCTGGTCCAGGAGGTTCAGGATTCCCGGTAACAGGTGATGCAGCTTCTATTACAGAGGGAACAGGGGAGTCGGCCTCGTCTGCCTGCCACGTCAATGAGCGTATCTGGAGGGTCACTGAGGATTCTAGCCATTCTCACAGTCGCAACAGTAATGATTAGGAACACCAGACAGATTATGGTCTTTGAGATTGTGTTTTGGTCACTTCTCTTTCTCTAGTATTTAAGCGTCCAAGTGTTCTTTGTCTCGATCTGTGAGTCTTTCGGTAAGAACTTTTTGCGTCTTACAAAAGTTTGGCGACCACAACCTGAATCCTGAAATCGAAACCCTACAGTTCGGTGTAGTTTTTCTAGGATTTCTCGCTGGTTGAATCTCGATGAAGGGATTCTGAAGACTCCCGTGATTATATAGTTTTTCGAGCAATGTCGATCATTTGAACTGGAGCAGATGAGATGGAGTTCTTGTGTTTAGTGTGTTGGTTATGACTTTGCCTAAAACTCTAAAAACGCAGACCGAATCCACCTGTTGGATTGTTTAGAGGGGTTTGCCAGCTGAGGTATCGTATTCATATCCCATCAGCTGTCCCGGTCAGGAATTACAGGCTTGGAAGATCCGGGAACTGATTGACCGGGGGCCGAACCATCACGGCTTCAATGGGACAATGAATTCTGAAGACAAATGAGAGTTGCAGAAACATGTGATCGCTCCAATTCGGTAATTGGTTCGGCCATGATGTGTCAGCACAGGTTGGATTCACATGACATCCATTGAAGACCACGATGTACGTCAGTTGTGCACTGCGCAAGGAGTGTAAACAGGTTCATGGTATATCATTTTGAAGGAACGCCATTGTCGTTCTTGTTCTTGAGTTCCTTCTCGAGTCTCGAGTCCCTGGACAAACACCTATTATCCATCCACCTGATGATATCCTCAAATACCGCCTTGATGTTCTGAGGGGTCTCCCCATACAGTAACCCATGCCACATCCCTGGGTAGACCACAAACATCTTGTCGGAGCTTGAAGCCATGTTGTAGAGATCTTTGCTCACGGACTTGTCCGCTATCCTGTCTTCTTCCCCATGTAGGACGATGAACGGGATTGTCACCTCGCTCAGCCGTTTCTCAAGGTTTACGCTTATCCTTAGGAACTCGTACCCAGTTTTCAGCCTTGGCTTTCCTTTGTAGCAGTATGGATTTGCTCTGACCTGAGCTCTCACGTCCGGGTCTTTGAATGCGAGATCGATGATGTCTGGACTTGGGATAACCTTCCAGGTGGGAATAAGTTTGCAGAGTTGCGTTAGGACATAAGTCACGACTGGGTGTGGCCTCATGTCGTCAGAGATCTGCATATTTCGGCAAAACATCAGGAAACAAAAGACAAAAGGACGAACCACAGTACAATGTTTTGATCGAATACTTCCGAGGATGAACCAGAAAGTTCTTCTGACCTTACACATGGGAGCAGAGAGGACAGCACCATCCCAGAACTCGGGGTTCTTCATATGCAAGAAAAGAGCTATTGCTCCTCCCATCGAATCTCCCAACAAGAATCTCGTCTTCCCTCTATTCTCCTTCTTCTCTGAAAATCAGAACAAATATCCCGAAGCACGAACAAGTTACCCCGACGACTAGCGAGAGTAGGAGGATCGGCCCATGTGTACATCTTTAACCCATAATATGATTCATTCTCATATCTATCGATTTGGATGTTCTAAGGATACGAGAGGCCAAAAACAGTTGAGAGTGACTTTGATATGTTGGCTTAATTACCAGAGATGCTCGTGAAGTGCTTGGAACAATCATCAACAATGTCATCGAAGTTGTTGATGAACCCCATTAGTCCTTCCGATTTCCCATGGCCCTCGTAGTCGATCCCATACACCGCGTACCCCACGTCCACCAATTGAACCGCAGTGCCTGATCACGCATACACAGACAAAATATCGTAATCCTTCCTCTCTACTGGCGATCGAAGAATAGAGAGTTGACTTTCGAGGAAAAGTTACTAAACTCTTCATGGTGATGCTGCATTCCATGGCATACCCGTGGCAGATGAAGACCAAGGCCTTCGCTTCCCGGTCCCTGGGGATCCATCTGCACGTGAACAGCTTCAACCCTCTCGAATTGGTAACATGCTCCTGCAAAGCCAGCTTTTCAACAACCAACACGACCTCCGAAGGGACAAAAACGAGCATGAGCCGGGGCGCTTAGTTTCACCTCCTCATAGACAAACTTCTCGGAGTCTTGACCCTGCGAGGAACAGAAAAGCCGTGGTTTACGACCGGGGAAAGCACGAAAAATCGCAGGGATGGTGACAGAAACAACGAGGGTACCATTGGATTATGAACCCAAAAATAAAGAAGAGGGTGACAAAATATGTTGGGTGGGGACTGCAGAGAAGGAGGAGGAGGAGGTTGAAGATTCAGAAATGAGCAAAGTCACGGGGGAGAGGAAGAAGCAGATGCTAAATTTATTTGAGGATGAGAATGATAATAGTAGAAAGTGGTTTAAAGGTCGATTCTCAATCAATCCTTCCTTCCCCTCCTCTGTTTCTTTAGTTCCCCCCTCTCTTTTGTAACTCTACAAATTCTATTTGCCTTTTCTTATCTGAAGATCCCCCATTGAAATTAGAGTAAGTGAGTATTTCATATCTCAATCAATATGAAATCTTGATTGGAATCTAAGTATGATATAGATAAATATTTTATACCAACAGTTTTAGGTAAATGATAAAAATGGTGTTGAAGGGTACGTTCCCAAAACCTACGAATAAGTTAGTATATAAGAATAAGCGAGCAATAATCTCTTTATAGCCGGTTTTAAAGTAGAAAATGTTATAAAGTTTGTTGACACCCAAAAAGAATTGAATCCACCAATCACACAAACAAACTCATTCATAGCTTGCTTGCTCGTAAGGCAACAGACCAGAGTCCTTGGGTTTGTCTCTCGAACGGTGGCCACTATCCCTTGTCCTATCTCACCCTGTCCCTGTCCTTGTCCCGGCTCCTTTCGACACTTTTCTCCCCCCTGTGCTCGTGCTTGGACTTGGATCCTTGCTCTTCTTTAGTACCACCCTCACCGGCCACATCTTTTGATTCATCTTCGCTCCTCCTGGATTCCTTTGTGGACGAATCTACAGTCTCGCTCTTGGATACGCCTGATTCCCAAATTGCCTGTCCCTGGAGTTGTCTTCACAAGGCTGCTGTCATTGGCAGCTGAAGTATCCTGAATAGAGTCCTACAATGAGAGATCACATCGTCCAATCCGTGAGAGACAAATTATTATTTCACCAGAAATGATTCATGCGCGGGCTAATGAGAGGCTTCCAGCATAATAAGGTCCCCAAAAACTTGCCTTTGCGACCGTCTTAGATGGCGGCTCTCCAGATCTGTTTGCGAATGTGAAAGAATCTCCCTCCTTACAGACAGGAATATATTTAGCCTTGGGCGAGCTGTAAAGGTGAGCCAAAACTTGGGCACACTTTATCAATTCCAGCTTTGTCGGCGTCAAACACCTCCCACCAGGGAGGATTTTCAGGCAGCAGTACCTGGAACTTCCGAACGGCAGCATACACAACTCCACAGGCCACGACTTCACTCATGAAATGAACACAGACTGTTGTTCGCAGGCCATTGGGAAGAAGAGAAACTGAAGTCAGGGCTGACGGGTAACACCGGATATTGTAAACAAGACATAAATTATCATTAAAATTCAAAATGTGGGCGAATTGTACCTATCATAAGCCAGATTCCAAGCCTCCTGCCACAACTCTATAGGGGTTTCAAGAGTCGCAAGGTAGGTCGATATAAACTTGTGCGGAAGCTCAACATGACAGATGAAGCCCATCTCTTTTAAGATACGTCTCTCTGTTCTGCTCATCTCCATCTTCAATTCAGCATATCTGTAAGTCCTCACCTTGCAGAAACACTCAACATCAATAGCAGAAACTATAACAGAAGCGTGATCGAGAACAACAGAACCTTCTGCAGACTCTAGCTTCTATAGAGTACGTAACCTTCTACAGGACGGAGGCCGAACCAAAACTTAAGAATACTCAAATAATCTTTGAGCAAATACTCTCTTTTGGATTTCAAATTGACAGAATTGATAGAGTGATACAAAAATCATTACATCACAACACTTAAATAGAAAAAAAAAATAGAAACGAAAAGACACACACTAAGAGAAATGAAAGGACAGAGCGGTCGGCTGTTAACTGACTGGTCGTAGGTTCGAATCCTACTTGGGAAGATTTGATTTATTTCGAATGAAATAAGACAAAAGACAAGAAGAGTTCTTCTGCATCGGCCTTGATCCAAAACCAACAATTTCTCTGTTAAGACAAATCCATCATTATGATCATGAACTACATCAGATGGACGTTAAGACTGCTTTTCTAAATGGTAATCTTGAAGAGGATGTTTATATGGTGCAGCCAGAGGGCTTTGAGGAAATTGGTAGGGAGAATATGGTCTATAGACTTAAGAAGTCCATATATGTTTGAAATATGCATCTCGTCAATGGTACTTGAAATTTAACGAAATAATAACTTCTTTTGATTTTCTTGAGAATAAGGTAGATCATTGTATCTATCTAAAGACCAGTGGGAGCAAGTACATATTTCTGGTCTTGTATGTAGATGATATCCTTCTTGCTAGCAGTGATGTTGGTTTGCTACATGAAATTAAGTTGATGCTAACGAGGTCTTTCGATATGAAAGATCTTGGAGAGGCATCTTTTGTTCTCGGGATAGATATATGGCGAGATAGATCTCGTGGGCTATTGGGACTCTCTCAGATAGCATATATTGACCGGGTGCTCAAGCGTTTTGAAATGGATGGTTGTAAGCCCGTTATTGCGCCTGTATAAAAGGGGGACAAATTTAGTGAAAATCAGTGTCCCAAGAATGATTTCGAAAAGAAGTCGATGGTGAATGTACCTTATGCTAGTGCCGTTGGGAGTTTAATGTATGCACAGGTATGCACTAGGCCAGATATTGCATTTGCAGTGAGTGTTCTTGGCAGATATCAGTCTAATCCAGGACCTGACCATTGGATGCTGCCAAGAAAGTCATGAGGTATCTAAAGGGGACACGTGATTATATGCATGTATACAGGTGCTTAGACAATCTTGAAGTAGTGAGTTATACTGATTCTGATTTTGGAACATGTCCAGATGATAGAAAATCTACTTCAGGATATATATTCATGATGGCTGGAGGCACAATTTCTTAGAAAAGTGTGAAACAAACTCTGACAGCTTCCTCCACTATGCAAGCAGAATTTGTGGCATGTTATGGGGCGGTGACACGCGCTATTTGGCTTAAAAGCTTTATATCAGGGCTAGTGATTGTAGATTCTATATGTAGACCACTGAGGATATTTTGTGATAATAGCGCAGCTGTGATGTTATCAAAGAACAATAAGAGTTCTAGTGGTTCGAAGCATATAGAGATGAAATATCTTGCTGTCAGGGATTATGTAAAGAAATGGGATGTTGAGATTGAACACATCCACACTGACGCAATGATTGCAAACCCATTAACCAAGGGACTACCACATGGTATTTTTCAGGCTCATGTTACCAGTATGGGGATGGTAGAGTCTTTTGATGTACTTGGTTAGTGGGAGTCCTTGATTTAATGTTTTCAACATCGATGTTGATGTATGATTTGAGACTTTTGATAGTTTCAGTATTATATGATGATCATCTGTTTTTCATTTTGTTGAATGTTACATGTGCACATGTTTGAAAGTCTCAAGATCCGGTGTTTATCTTAAGCATGACGGTTTTGTCAAATTAGTATGTCTCTGATGATACCATTGAGGTTCTCGCGAGTTTTATTTTGTGACATATGAGGCATTAGTGCCGATTTTGTTTCATCCGGCTTCTTGGAAGCATTAAGGTTACGGATGGGTGATCTGATTTCATTGAGGTATCCAGGATACAGAGGTTCTCTCTGACTTTAATGAAATATAAAAGTTACAGAGTGATTTTTCTGACTTCTATGAAGTATAAATGTTACTGAAAAATCTGTAGAACCTACTGAAAATAGCATCATTATGATCACCATTGAGGGATGTTGTTTTCGACTACACCACCACATTGACCCATTGATATTAGAGTTGTCGATACTTGTGATCATAGTTGTCCAATGTCGTTAAATGATGTGACGACGGCTATGGTTCGGTATTTGGCGACTTTGATGGTCGAGATTGTTTTGAGATGTTGTATCTTATATTGTTTACTACGATATGGACATATCTATGTACAGCCCGAGAGTCGTTTTTGAAAGTATCTTTTGACTACGATATGGACATATCTATGTACAGCCCGAGAGAATGTTGGAATTTTGGGCTATAATTAATTGCTTTGTTTTTATAAGCGGGCTGTATGTTGGTATACGAGACAGTGTATGGTAGTCCATTCAGGTTTCGGTGATGTTTTCATTCGGACTTTTACAACATCTCAATTTATTTTAGATGTGGGTTGGACGACATTTGATGTAGGCCCAGTATCAGCGTAAGCCCGTGATGGAATGGCTCGTCGATTAATATAAGCTCCCCTCTCCCACTGATGTGTGATTAGACAGATTTATCGGCCGTCTCGTCGAGAGAGAGGGGAGACACTCCTGTTTTTGTGGCTTCTCACATTGTACTTGAGTATTACCGCTTCCACGATTTCATTGGGGATTATGGCTCAATCAGGTACGCTTTCGTTTTCCCTTTACTTGTGTCCCAAATCGACTGCGGTGATCTTGGGTTTGCGATTAATTCGCTTACACAGTCATGACCTCGAGCCGTCCAGAATGGCCCTATATAGGTTTGGTAACACTTCTGCAGGGGGACTATGGAACGACGTCCTGGGATACATGGAAGGCGAAGGGTCAGGCGATCGCATCTTATAATGATCAGCTTAGGGGCCGGGTTCAAGTGCAACAACTCTGTCTGGGATGTGATCAACGACTCGGAGGACGCCAACAATCTGGGAAGACTGCTTGGGTAGTTGCCTGCTGAAATCGCTAGCCAATCCTTTCATGGAGAAGAACGGGTGGATCAAGGACCATGACAGTGGATGCAGCATCGATCTCCTCGACTTGATCCACGAAGCCTCGAGAATTGAGAACGTTTACGCATAATCGAATGTTTCCGCACGATGAATTAACTGCAGAGTTACCTACCGAGTGAGTGAATTCGTGATGTCAATGATATTAAATTCTTGGGAATGCCTAACTTCAACCGAATGCATTGCATTGATCTCCTGCTGTGCTTCTGTTTTGTACCTTCCATTTTATTTCATCACAATCATGGTCAAAAGCTGAGAGTTCATTATCTATGCCATTATCGGAAAATGCGTGGGACACTTCAAAGCGTGACCTCCACACGGTCATCGAGATGTCCGAAAGTGCATAAACTTAGTCCCACGTCCTACTAACCGATGCTTGGTGGGAAGAAGCAGAAGTTACTGCTCAATGTCAGCACGGCATATGTTTTAATTGCAGTCGGACTGTGCTCAGGTGAGCTTCTGCATGACTAAACTCATGCCGCACTTCATGGAAAGAGGAAAACTCACCATCAGTGCTCCGGATAGGGATGATATCCCATGCATATGGCACCCCGGAACTTCTAAATTAACGAAGTGAAACAAGGTAGTGAGTCTCAGAACTCTGAAATCACGCCATTTATTGGATTCGACATGCGAGTACAATGAAGAAACATTAGAACGTGACATATGGCATTTTCGAAGGAACACTGAAGAAGCCAAAGATTAAAGACATCGTGAATCTATCGCCTTAGCATATGCATGACGTACTCGGCATAAAGGTCCCTGCATCACAATTTGGAGGTACGCCCTGTTAGAAGACAATGGTTGTAGCCATGTGAAAGCTGGCCGCAAATGACAGTATGCTACTCACATCGAATGCTGAATTGCTTCGAGGGCTGTTGGTGCAGGCAGGAATTCGTTCACGGCCACCTGCTTGTTTTCATTCTTCTTGTCTGAAATACTATGGTTAAGAATACCACTTTCGGAGCAAAAGTTCCAAGCATAAGGGTGAAATATGGAAAAGGATACAGTCCTCGAAGAAGCGGCGGATTTCCGACAAGCGATGGGGAGGGAGCTGTTTGATGTCGTCGTAGTGTTTGTATTCCGGGTCGTCGGCACAGACTGCAATGATCTTGTCATCCTTCTCGCCCTGATCGATCATTGGCATGAGTCCGATTGCCCGTGCACGGAGGAAGCAGCCGGGAATGACTGGTTCCTACAAAATCGGCAGCAAATGTGATCACATGCATCGATAAGCCTGGGAAAACACGAGAAAAGAGAATGTCGTGCACCTGCATGAGGACCAGAACATCAATGGGGTCATTGTCCTCACACAAAGTGCGAGGTATGAACCCGTAGTTGTGAGGATAGACCACGGATGAATACAACACCCTGTCAACCTGAAAGGTGGCACATTGGAATGATCATCACATTTCTTCCACCTTTGCATCGAGTTCCAGTGATAGTTGATTGGGTTACCTTGATGAGTCCGGTCTTCTTATCGAGTTCGTACTTGACCTTGCTGCCCTTGGTTATCTCGATGACCTAGGAGGAGAGCATCATCTGTCATCATCCACAAACAAAGAACCAAAAAATCGTAATCTGCCTAGCAGGATCAATAATTAAACATACACAGTTGAATATGTTGGGAGCTTCAGGCCCTGCAGAAAGCAAAGGAACAAACATCACCACCAGCCCATGGCTTTCGTCAATCGGGGGAGAATAAGAGAAAGAGGAGAGCCACAGTACACACCGATCTCAAGATCGTGCCAGGGGTGAGCAGCCACGGATCTCTTGGACAACGATGACAGGATCCTTTCGTTGAGACGGGGAGCCTGTTTCTGGTCTGTCATCTTTTTTTCGCTTTCGACTGGTAACCGATCTTAAATTGAAACAACAGTAAGGTCACAACCACGGTATCATCGGACTACAGTAGCATCGGAAAACGCCTACCAGGAGGGAACGTGATACCCACCTTAGATGGAAGATTAAGAAGAGCGCTTGGCGTAATGACTAGCAATTATATACGAAGAAGCACACCTGGTTTGTGGGTGGTTGAGTTTGGTGGTTTTAGCCTCATTCAAAGCAAAGAGAGACAAATCTGCATCTTCTTCCACATGTAAAACTTTTTCCCAATTAAGACGAATCCCTGATTTAGTGTAATAACCACGTGGTTATTAATACCACATGAAAATATTTTCTTGATGTATACATGGTTTGTGGTGCGATAGAAGTGTCGTTTCGAGTCGTATCAATCGACAGATGATCAATTCCTACATTATCCATTCGCTGGCATCTGAACATAGTAAGAAATTAGAGAGTATGTTCTCTAGATTCACTTGTTACATGCCCGAATCAAAAGCACGATGCGATCGCTACATACAGGCATTGTTTCCTCATCCCCTGCTTGAGTCGGGCTGCATCTCGACTCTCTGTGGATTTTGCGACTGTTTGCAGTATGCGATCGCTGCCTGAATCGGGGAATCTGTTTCTACATATGGAAGCCTACTGCTTTCCAAGGAAGTTGAAAACAAGCTAGATGATGATGACGATGAAGAAACCGAAGAGGAACAAATCTTGTTTGACTGACGCCATCTGCTCGACAGGGATAACGATCTCCTGTGTTGAAGGACATCAAAACCGTCGTCCCTGGAAACTTTCTCGGGAGAAAGCTTCACAGGACTTTGTTTCAGTTGAACCCGTCGAAGCCTGTCTCCTTTCCGCACGTTTACTTTCCTATTTAGGGACACATCTCTTCGGCGAGATGAGGCAGAAATGGAACCCTTGGCATTCACCGCAGCTGAATCATCTGAGCATCCGGATTTCCCGATAAAAAACTTGAAGAAAGCTTGGGAGCCCTTCAGCTTGTGACCGAAGAGATGTTGTTTAATCAGCTTGATATTCTTCGACCACAACTTTTTTGGGTGGTCATCCTTCAATGTTATTGCACCAGCTGAGTACTCGAGCGAGTACACCTCTGGGCTCAGTTCCTGGCTTATGCTACGAAACTCACAAGGCGAAACGTTGCATGATTCGAAAGGCGTGCTCACTGTTGTAGACATCGGGGCTGTCACAGCCGTTGGAGTGCCGTAAAATTCCTCATAGGCAGATACTGAATTCCTGAGGAGCTTCTCGACCATTTCTACCCTTGGAGGGAGGTGAAGGGGAAGGAGCTTCCCTTTGTAGAAGAGCTCGTCGGCTGGGGAAGTTGTCCCTTCCCTCTGTAACGTGGCTGTTGACATCTGAAACTCGAACTCCCTCTGGTTCCACGAGGAATTGCGACAAAGGATGTAGGAGCCAAGTTCGTGCTCCATGTCAATGAATTCCAAGGAGCTGTCGACAGATGGGAGGTGTAAGTCCATGAGAGGGTGATTTGTGATTCAAAAACCTTAGGATTAACCAAACCAGAGGCTAATATTCATAAGAAAGGTATGAAACTATCATGGAAGTAGGCATTCCTATAAATATAAGCATAAAGACAAAGACAATCATTGGGTACTTTAGTTTTTGTCTCGATTTCTCGTCCGATAATCCGGTTCGAGTACAGTTGAACTCATACCGAAGGATGACTCTATGACCATTGCTAATCCTGGTATCTCTTCCAACCCAATTCATAAGCAACAAAGAAAATCAACAAATCAGGGGGAGGTATTGTTTATTAAATCACTTTAGAACATCTACTTTAAACAGGTTTAGGTACTTGTTTCCTGGAGATGGCCCTTTGAAGTTATTGAAAGGTCATAAAGCTAGACTGAGTATTGCCCAAGTTCCTGGTCTAAACAATTAGAAAGTAATGCCAAAGCCTAAGTGGTAGGTCTTTTTAAATAAGACTTTCTGGGACACAAAGGCAGCCGACAAAACCAGAGATACTCCCTTTATTTTTCTTCCTGCTTTTGCATAAGACCACCCTCGTACTTTAGTATAGCTTTTAGTTGTACTAAATACTATCTTATGCTCAGCAGAACATAACCAGAAGTGAAGAAAATGAACACTCTAACGAACCAAAAGGGAAAAAAATGGAACACTATAATGCCTAAGACTCTTTAAACACTTCATTAAGTTCCAACTAAGCTTAAGTGTGGGAGAAACATGATTCAGCATCCTCGTCTCATAAAAAGTTCTCCGACTAATGAGGGAAAAGGTAGGATTGGCAAACATGTAAGCCTTGATCCTATATCTATCTATTTGTTTGTATATACATGGATATAGGAATGAAGTTCAAGGTCACTTGTGAAATGTCTGGGGTCGTTAAGAGCCAAAACATTGTCTAAACCTTGGGACTAAGATAAAAGGGAGTTAATGGGAGAGATGGACTGACTTGAGTTGCTCGAGAACCATCCCTTCTGTCTTCCACCTTTTGATGGAGTCCTCACGTTTTCCTGAATTCTTATCTTTTCATTGTTCCCAATACGACGAAGATTGTGGGGGACATAACTCACTTTATCAAAACCAACAGATAACGAAAGGGAATGCCGTGTCTCTCATTTTCTCAATGATATTCAAATCGTGGGGAAATCTTAGTTTTAAAATGGGAACTCTTGAGCTTAAAAATACACGCCCGCACGCGAATGCACTTTAAACTAACATCCGAGCATAAATGCAGGAAAAGGAGCAAAAGCGAAACAGGGTAATGGCTCTTGCATTCTGAGTCAGGACTTCCACGGCTTAGCAGAAAACCAGGGGGACTCGGAGAAACTACGAAAGGAACAATCATGGCCATTGATTAGGACTGACCCACCAAACCAGAATACCTGGACAACAATTCCCAGCAGGCATATCGAAAGATTTATTAAGTAGACCCTCTCTGAATTGATTAAGATTCAGATGGACTCACCCTGTCGGGCACCAGTTTTCAACCAAAGCAAGAATATTGCAACAAACAGCGACAGGACAACAACAGCCTCTAAGGAGAATTAAAGTAACAGAAGTTACCTTATCAAGGGTACATACTTCCTACTGCGTCAAAGGTGTCCCGCCAAGCCACTATTTCTTGTACCCTTGATCTGCATCTTTGTGAGGTCCTACAGGAATAATGTTGCCCTGCAAAAGAAGAGACAAGATTCCAAAACTTCTACATCAGGGAGGAGACCTTCAATCCACATCATCAAAAGAAAAGAAGTTTTATTCCAAAACTCCGCTTTCAAGCAGGGCAGGTGAGAGGGGAATACAATCCACAAGTTTAAAAGCCATCCCCAGGGCCACTTGGGATCATTACCACTTTGGACAGATAAATATCTTATCATATTAGGCAAAGAGAGTAATTGGCTGTAAGACTTGTGAGGAAAGATATGTGGATTCATCGATTCCATGTTACGACATATGCTTGCTGTAATTTACAGTTCATGACACTTCTACAGAAGGAAGAATGTGATATTCTTTATTGGCCAGATTTAGAATCTCCCGATCTCAATTCCCTTTCAAGCTCGTCGAATTCCCAGTCACCAATCTCCTCTGCTGAGTAGTCGTGACCAACCTTCCCAAATTCCGACTCCAGATTGGCGAGCTCGGCTTCTGCATCCAATGCTGGATCAGCCTTCGGTGAAGCAACCTTAGTTTGTGTAGTTTCCTCAACTTTATGGACAACAGTTTCCTGTGTAGAATGTTCCAATGGAGTCTCTGATGGCATCTCAGAGGGAGGTGACTCCATCGCAGCTGGAGCTTCAATTTCCAGAATTGGTCGCTCAATAGCTTCGAATTCAGATCTCAATTTATCAAATTCCTCAATTAGAGCTTTCACCTTCTGGTTATCTTTCCTGCAATATTTCAAAGACAATCATTTTTAAAAAGCCCCAGAATCTCGGATGAATATTCTGCCCGAGAAAGCGCTAGCAAAATTCAACCTTGTGATCTGGTCTTGTTGAGAATACAGATGCGCCTTGATGTTGTCAACCACATTGAATGTCGTCACAATCTGAAAATCCTAGGACTGTCAGTTTATATTGGAACAATGAATTAAAGAATTATCACAACGAAACTGATTTAATAATGATTAGTTCCCCATGTGTTACTGAACGTTGAACAGTATTTCACCTCACATGGAGCTAAACAATTGTTTATCTATCATTAGACATCTTATAGAAGTTGTAATGGATTTCAACTATGCCACATTCGCTTCTAGTCCTTACCGTAGTTGTAATGGATTTCAACTGTAATGGATTTCAACTATGCCGCATTCGTTTCTAGTCCTTAGTCTAATGGCATGCATGGTTTTACCTTTTAAGTTTACACCAGCTTTGCTCAAACATGAAAGGTGTTTTTTTTTTCGTTCAAATGAGAAAGTGAACCTTGGTCAAACTGTTATGTAGCAACACATTTTTTTCCTTGTACTACAAAATATCAAATATTTTCTGTATAAGCAAAGCATAACTTGAAACTGTCTGCCAAACACAAAGGAAATCAACATATAGAAAGAAATTTCTTATCATACTTTGGCCTCGTAATCCAGGTATTCCTCTTCGAGATGCTTCCTTGGGTGCAACTTAGATTCATTCTCAGACCCACAAATTACCTCCGAACTGTAAAAACAAATAAGAAAAATGAAACTGAAAGTCCAATTCAGTAAAACATCCAAAAGGAAAGAACAGGGATAACCTGCCACTCAAGTTTTTCAAGTTCTCCACAAACTTTCCGATACGACTGACAGAAGGTCCCAACTCTTTCTGCAAAAGGAGATGTGTTTATATGTCCATGTAAAAAACGGCAGTTCAATCAATGGAGGAAGAAATACAGTGAATCAATAATTGGGAAAAGGTAAAAAGGGCGAGTCTGTGGATGAACAGAACCTTGTAAGCAGAAAGTAGTTGAAAGGCCAGATTCATGAAGTAGTCCTCGTGTTTATCCAACATCTCACTATGCAATACAGGAACTTGTTAGCGTATGCTCAGGAATGAAACCTAACAAACTGAAGTCAACATTGCATTCGGAAAATGACTGAAGTTAATGAAATGCTAATGGAAAATAGAGAGCAAAATTTGAGTATGTACTTGGCCTGCCTATCTCTAACTTCTGTATGAGTGCACTGCAGAACCCATGTGTCTTCAAGGAAATTAATCCATGTATGCAGGACTTCTGCCTCGGTCTTACAGGAAGCAATCGAATTTGACAGCTCAGCTTCCTAAAATCAAAACTAAGAAAGTCAGCAGATACAACTTGCAAACTGCAGAACGAATACAAGAGGTTCCAACCTTTGTCTTCATGTGTGCGACAATTTGATTGTTTGCTTCATTGAATTGATCTCTCTCCTCAACCACATTCCGTAATCGAGATTGCGCAGCAGCCAAGGAGATATTTACCTGCAAAGGTAGGTTTCACACAATATAAAGAAAACAGCATGATCAGTCATATAAAAAATAAATAGGACTATAAGATGCCTCAATCACTAATTCAAATTTTACATGTCATAGAGAAGAATTATTCATAAAGGAGTATGAGATATCGGATGTCAAGGTTTCTTTCCAACAGTTCTAAGAAAATCAGTCTGCTGGCGCTCATACACCTCATATACTGGTTAATTGTCAGTTGAAAAATCGTAAGCTTGATAAAGCTTTTTCATGGAGGCATCTCTATCAACACAAATAGCATCATCTCCTTATAAGCTATTTCACTTAACCAAAAGAAGGTATAATCTAAACCTTCTTTAACTCAGCTTCAAGATGATCTCTTTGCTTCTCAAATTCTGCAATCTCGGCTGATATTTCCTGAGGGAAAAAATGGTAAGAAACAACTCCTCACTGACTTCAAAACAAATAAGAGGCATAGATTTCAACCAGAACAAGCTCTACTTTCTGTGAATATTCAATTTTGCTGATATGATCACAACACATCATGCTTGTCGGAACATAGCATTTGTAAATAATAGCACACAAAAGAAATGCATGACTGTCTCGATAAAGGACATTCTTCGAGGATAGAGTGCTCATGAAAGTGTGACTTTCTTAATAATGCTCAACAGGACTTTCAAGATTGCATAGTTTATTACAATAAACTCCCACCAGGACACAACTAGAAACCGCAACTACCTTCTCCTTATCCCCCGCTTCACTTGCTTTAGTGGCTCGAACTTGCAGTGCTTCATTTTTTTGAGTCCTATCAAGCACAGAAAAGAGAACTGTTAGAGTCATACCATTCTTATCAATACATGAACAAACATCCTGCCAAAGAAAGGATAGTCAGTTACACTTCTCACTGACAAATTTGTACTTTGAACTTCTGCTTTCTTTCTCTACTCATAGTGTCGTTTCAGCCGTGGAAGAAAACTATAAAATATTGAGACTACTTCCTGAAGATAGCATTTAACTACAAAGCAAAGCATTCATTTAAGAAAACAAATGAGCTAAAAATGGTTAGCACAATGTGTCCATTGCTATGTTCAAAAGACACTAGCGGTTAAGTAAAAGATGATATGACATAGACAAACAGCATTTCATAAGGAGTTTCCTGAATTCTAAGTCAGCAGGAAATCCCTTTTATCATCTAGGAAAAGAACATCTAATTCCTCCATGCATCTGAAAATATTACCGATAGTCTGCTATACGCTTTTCAGATTTGGTTATAGAGCTGGCAAGGGATTCCGACAGGATCTTCAACTTATCAACCTGTTTATATGAACCATTGCAAAGTAACAAATAGCCCGACAATGACATTGAATAATAGAAATACACTAAGCAAATGAAAGTCACAAGCTACATGAACACACAGTTCAGACATCAGAAATTCCCAAAAATAATGATTTTACCACTCATCAATATTTTCAACTCTAAGGATCTCTGTCATGAATATCACCAACAAACAAAACCCAGAGTCATACTAGTATATAATGGATTTAATTGATGTGCTAGCAAAATGATGCCATTCAACACAAAGTACAGGTCACTTGCACTATATTATGCCAATATTTTTTTTTTTGATAAGTATATTATGCCAATATTTGATAGTAGCAAATGGAGTTCATATTTGTCAAATGCATAATAATATAGCTAGTCTTGCCGGAAATCGATAGTGCAATTAGTATAGTCAAAAAGACAGCTCTATCAAGTCCTGTGACTCATTACAATAGACTGCAAGCAGCAGACAATTGCTTTGCATATGATCATAAGTTAATAACACACTAATGAAAATGGATAAGAACGCATGATGGATCATCTATAGGTAACAGACATTATTCGCACTAGAAAAAATCCAAAAAGAAAATACCTTCTGGGCATGAATCTCTGCAGAATCACCACCACCAGATGTTTTCTTCCTTGTTAAAAGACTCTCCAGTCTTGAACAAATCCGAACTCTTGTAAGTGCTTCCTTCAATTCCTTCATGAAAAAGTATCTCAAGATATGAATACAAGATTGCTTTCAGCCAGCTCATAAATAAAGAAAAACAAGAATAGAACATCCGCTCATTAATATAGCACTTCATCCTCATAAATAAAGAAAAACAAGAATAGAACATCCGCTCATTAATATAGCACTTCATCCTCATATATATCATGCATGCTACTATAACGTCTGTATTTGAAGTTTCATGGATCTAGAGGCACGTCATTAAAATAGCTAAGGACCTAGCAATTCAATCAAAATACCACTTTCTTCCTAAGGCTACATACTACATATGATTCCGAAACTCAACCCTCCCAACAATGAGAATAATAAATCTTTCCAACTAGACATCAAAAGATCTTTCTTATGAGGTAAGCAATCATTTGCTGTTTATGTAACCAAATAACTTGGGCTAGATATTGCATGCAGCAACAGAAAGCCGTGTTACCTCTATTGAGACCAAAGACGGGTTTTCTCCATTGGCGTCTTTCTGTGCAGCATCTAATTCATCCAGCTTTTTCTTTAGCCTGAAGGCTTCGGCATCTATTCTGTGACATAATACTGGAGATCACTACAAGTCGAAGAAAAATCATTCGGCTCCGAAAGACCAAATTACAGTACAAATATTTCATAGCCCATTCACCAGTATTAATTTAATAAAACCAGACGGCAAGATAATATTTTCCCATCACTGTTACCTTGCAATGTCAAAATTAATTTTTAACCCAGAGATGGCACTTTGTGCAAACTGAAGCAGTTCCTCTCTTTTAACCTGTCCGTAGTTTATATATGAAATTATGAAACCAATGAGGCAAAAAGATGCATGAATAACGAGCCATGGAAAAAGTAAACATGCAACTCTTAAAATAAAATTTCAAAGGACTAACGCATATTTGTTTCCCAGAATTTTAAAAGATATTACCAGTACTTCGTCTTCATAACCAGAAAAAGATTGTGCCAAATCCTGTACGCTGCTTACAATGGCATTGTGGACATCTTTTCCTCCAGTAAGACATATCCTACAATAATAAATCCATAAATTTCTATGATGACCTAGCAATAACATCTCCATAAGATATTTAGAGGTATGCAAACAACATCCATTAAATCCTGAAATCCTGATAAGTGGAATTGATTATATAGATCCTCTCCTCGTGTTCTAATACAACCTGTATCCTGAAGTATATCATAGTCACATTTATTGTTTCCCACTGCCTTTTTAGGGGCTATCATACCTCCACCAAGGTTGCCTAATGTCTAAGTGTCATGACGTCAAATGGGTGGCTTTGTAGATTCTAATAATCTCAACCGCGCTTCCCACACATTTATTTGATGAGCAACTCTAGGTTTGCCACTACAACATGTTCATTTAAGATCTCATATTTTCTCGTGCAGCCACAAATCCATCTTCTCATTTTCATCGGCATTTCTCTTAACATTTCCTAGAAAATGCTACAGTATTTATCTCCACCATAGGAACAGAGAACTTACCCAAACATGTCGAGTAACAAAGAAATCTCTTCCTCATTTGGGGGTTCAAGGATCTAAAACATAAGCAGAAACATGGTCAGCTTCTAATTTCATCAGATAGACCAGTGAAAATGATGATTCGAGATCTAACATTAAAATTAAATATCCCATAATCTCATGTGATGTCATTGACAGCATAAAGCAAGCCGGGAAATGCAATGCCTTAAGCTAACACTGTTTTTTTTCTAGAGTACTGTTTACTTCAAAGTTACATGTGAGAACACGGGGTGATAGAGTTCACTCGGAGAATTGAACATACCATAGACAGTGTAATGCCCTCCAGAGCCTGACTCTGAAGAAAAACATCGCGGAAATTCATTGGCCTTCCTCCTACTTCAGGATCATAGTATAGAACCTGCATGTAAGGAGAATGTTCTAAAGCTTAGCAAGAAATTATTGTCATTACCACAGAGGAAATAGATCAATTCAAATTTTCATTAGCGGGGCATTTCTAACCATGGATGGACTTCTAGGACTATACTTGGAATCATCCAAGGCCTGGTTCTGCTCCACATTCTTATCTTTGTCCTCCGGAGTACTTCCAGAAAATCTCTCGATGTCCTTGAGCACAGTTAACCACCTCCTGAGCAGCTCGACTCTCTCCGGACCTTGGTAAGAAACCGCAGCCTCTTCTAATCTCTTTATGGTCTGCTTGACGCTACGAACATTCCAACCGCTCTGCACATTCCCCGTTGCCAAACCAAGTCAACCTCATGGGTGACTTCGAATGATGACACATGCATTAGACCATCTAACGAGAATTCAAGCAAACAAATTCGCTAAACTGAGAAAAATACTTAAGACTTGACGTCCCAGCCAAATGCGGTAAAACCTTACCGTTTTATAGGAAGATAGGGGAAGCCTTTACTGCAGTTGACTAGGGCATTTTCAAGATTTAACTAATCCCAAAAATCACAAGAGCCCCACATGCAACCGATAACGAGAATCCCCAAACGATTGCGCACACAAAAGAAGCCGAAATTAACTCCAGATCGCCTAACTCAGAGAAAAAAAAAACACAAGAAATCACCATGCGATCTTGGATGATCTTGGCACCCTCGGCGACAGCCTGTCCAGCGTGGTGGACGACGGAGTCGGTGTAGTTCCTGACGGCGCGGGTGAGGTTGTTCTTGTTCCCGACCTCCACCGCCTTGCTCATCGCTGACCTGAACCAAGCCATCTCTCTCCCCGAGTTCCTCCCCTCGATAAAACCCAGGATACGTAGAACTGCTCGGACTGCAACTGCGGTGGCGGCGGAGGCGATGGAGACTAGTTCCCTTGGCGGGGAGGACGACCCGGTGGCGGAGAGCCCGGCTGCAACGACGACGGGCAACTACTGGTCTAATCCCAGACGACGCCGTTTCTGTCGGCTGAAAACTATTGCTAAATTACACTTCTGGTCCTAGTGTTTTCTACTATTCCATTTTGATCCAATTTATTTCCATTACATCGGGCCTTGTTTGGTCTTGGACTTTGATTATGCCACCTTTATGGGCCTTTTTTGAGGTGGGGGTTTGGGAGACATTTTCTCAAGGATTTTATTAAATTAGGGTTAGTTTGGAAAGTTGAGTAGCACGATAAATTAGAAATTTTTTAAAATTGTTTGGTTTTTTTTTTTTCCAACCATCTATAAGGCCGTACAAAGCTATGGGTGAAGGAAAGTAAGGCTCACGCTCTCGATCCCACCTACTACTCCCTCACATTCCCTGCCCTAATAAAAAAAAGGCACGTTCATGACTGTTCGCATAGGAACGGACCACGTCGGAAATATTTGGCAATTGGACTCACAGAGAATTGTATATGGTCGCCAGAAAGATGAATTTCAATGATAAATAATACGGCTGTTACAAGTTCAAAGTTTTAAAAGAAGAAACGAATGCTTACAGCCATAAAAATGAAGGAAAAAACGGTGGTATGGATGACGAAGGCGATGTAGACTCGCTGCTGGAGGTGCGACTGGAGCTGACGTCACTGCTGACGCTGTAGACTCGTTGTCGCGAAACGTAGACCTGGTGCTGACGTCACTACTGACGCTGTAGACTCGGTACAGTGCGCTGTAGACTTGCGCCCCGTGAAGCAGAGTCTGGCAGATGTCGAATGTGGATGCTAAGGCCTCGGATGAACACCTTGGTGGCGGAGATGCAGGCGGAGGATGATCGCCGGAACTACGGTTGCTCGTCCCGACGGTGGAGGCGATGGTGGAAGCTGGGTGTCGAGACTACGGCTGCTCGTCTCGACGATGGGAGTGCTGGCGGAAGGTTGATCAACGGAGCTACGGTTGCTCACTCCGCTGTTGGAAGGATGACCCAATAAACCCAGGCCGAGGTATCTACTAAACTAAGGGTGACGAGCAATGCAAAGCTTGTGTTTGGCTGATTGATCGTGCCTTTTCCTAAGGAGAGTCTGTTCCCCTTTTATACTGAATCTCGTAAGTCTTTGTACGCTCCACACGTCCCCGAAAAATCCCTTAAATCGTGGCTTGATCTTAACTTCTCTCCAGGGATCTCGGAGTTTGTTTTTCTCAGAGATTCTTCTAACCTCCACTTAATGAGATCGTGCGTGGGACGTGTCCAGATGAGTTGTAGACTTAGTTCACACTCGTATTTCTAAAAGGGGTCGTAAACTTAGGCTGTTGCGGACTGAGGATTCGGCACAGTCGACGGGCGATAGACTTAGCTAAGGTCCGTGTTCCAATATGGGCTGTAGACTTAACACAGGCCCAGAATATCCTATCGTGTCAACAGTGACCTTAACTTTGAACCTTTTTTGTTAAAAACTTAATTTATTATATAATTTTATCCTTAAATTCCTTTTTTTGCATTTATTTTGTCAAATATAAAATTTTCTCGCGAAAAAGACAAACAAGGCTTGCGTCGCCGAGGTGATCCTATCGATTCTTTAAAAAAGCAGGAGCCACGAGGACAGCCACGCTGATGAACTATTGGGTCGTACAGTGTGGAGGAGGTGAATGGGGAGGGCAGAAGCTAGGTTGAGGGGAAAGAGGGTGTTTGTTGGGTTTTTTAAGGGCTTGTTTGGATTTCTTGTGAGAAAATTTCATATTGATTAAAATTAATGTAAAAACAAAAGTTGGGGACAAAATTGTATAACAAACTAAGTTTTTTATAAAACAGAAAGTTCAGCCAAAGTTAAGCCCATAAACGTATATTTTGCCAAACAAAAATAACTTATAGTTTTAATTTTATATCTTTTACAATTAAATTTTAAAAATACAATAATTCACGATGATGAACAGTTACTACAACAACAACGTGCAGTATAAGGCTTAAATATAATTTTTTTTGTTTTTTATTACTCATTTTTTTTGTTATATATTATTACTACTATGTATATTTTAATAATGTAGATCGATTTCTATTATTTAAGTGCTTTTTTTTTTATCTCATTTTGTTATGAATTATAGGACGTATTCAATTATAGTAGTCAAATTTAAGACTTTATTTGATAAAATCATTTTAAAATATATTTGACATGACAAAAAAATTATGAAATAGCGTTTTTGTTTCAAAAATTATTTAAATACCGCTAAGTCGGTGTTTCAAACTGCGTCAATAAATAAAATTGGCTAAATTATTGTTTCGACTTTGGTCCGACTCCAAAAGCCACCATCAAAAAGAAAATCTTAAGTTTCTGTTTAGCAACAGAAATTCTGGACCACAGATCTCAGCCCAATCTATGGATCGACGGTCCAGAACACAGGCCCAAGGAAGGAAAATCCAGGAAGAAGGTGACCACGGATACACATCAGGTGAAGGCTTGCTGGGCGAAGGGATCACCAAACGACAGGATTACCAGGCGACGGGCGACAACAGGTCGGCGAAGGGACAAGCGACCGTCAGAATGGACGAGCGAGGAAACTCTACGACAAAGGCCAATGGGCGACACAGTCGATGAGTCAATTGTTAAGGCAGGCAGGCTCCAGAAGATCTCGAGATCCAGAAGGTAATTGTTGCCAAGTTTGCTCATATGAAAAGGAGATATTCCATGGAAGACTGGCAGCAAAGGAAACGTAATATATGTATAATATTACATTACGGTATATACGTAGGTCTAGCTTAGTATAAGTAGTAGTTCTTAGGCATTGTACAAAAACACTTCTCTTTTAGACGGACATATATATTGTCAATTTATCTTTTCAAGCGTTCAAGCTCTCTTTGCTCCTACGTTCTTGCTCACTTCCGAAGGCATCGTCGATGGTATTCGTAAGTGCTTCCGCTTAAGGCTGTCCATTCGCTGTCTTCTCCTCTTCTTTTTATTCATTTCATACGGCGACCACACATTTACGAATCCTTCGGGCACCAGTTGACCTGTAGTGCTAGAGATTTCCGACGTGTTTGGATTCGGCTTGTCCGCGGTCACTTCCGGAGTGAACAGTTTCCTAGAGTCGTTGTTTGAAATACAAATTTAATCAATTTTTGCTTTTTTAAAATCGCAATTTAAAACAACAGTTTATTTAGTCATCGTTTCAAATTACGACTTAGATGTGTTAGTTAGGTAATTTATGAAATTCAATTCATATTTCACAGTTTGTTTCTTCGTGATCTAACCTTATTCGGGTAGGAGCCTCACATTTTCTTATAATTGTTATTTTTCTTTTGAAATACCCGAATAAATTCTATTACATAAGGCCGCCACATTTGCAGTCGGGCCGAAAAGGGCAAAAATCAACCCCGATGAATGGAATGGTTTCTTTTTAAATTAATTAAAAGAGGGGAATTGGGATTAGGCATGGGATGTCTACATTAATCAATAGAATTAATTGTGGTAAATTAATGTTTATCCTGTGTGTTGTTGTTGGTTCTGAAGAGAAAAAAAAAATGTTCATCGGCTTTTTAAAAACAGAATTAATATAAAATCGTTTGAAGTCGTGGATTAATTTTTAAAATTTCAAATAAAGAAATTTCTCCACCATAATCCAAAGTCTGAGGTTGGAAAAATGTTTTACAGTTAGTAATATGTCATCGATTTTATCTGCCATGTTTTCCTAGTCCAAGCTGTGTCGGTGCGTTTAATCATGAGAAAGTAAGGTGATAACATCATAAAAAAATTGTAACTTAAAAATACATCGAATTCAGTAAAATGCAACCTCTAAACGCCTATGGAAGATCAGTGGGGGTGGTTAAGATGACATTTGAACGAGATATTACACCTTCCCTTCCCTTTTTAGACTGGTAACGCGGGAGCACACGTGGCGAAGGGCGGTTCACACGTGCCAACTGCCCATCCACCTAACTTTTGTAACCATGCACGTGAGACCCCCATCTACCGAGGTTTTTTTGTAAACAGAGTTTATGAAATAAATTGTAATTAAAATTATTTATCCAAAATTCTTATATTAAATTCCGAATTAATAGCTCATATTGATCGATTAGTTGATGAATTTTAGTTGATGAATTTTAAGTTTGATCGACCTATTTCGTAAATTATTTTATGGATTTGATGAACATTTTTTTCCATATTCACTCGCCGTTTATCGACCTTTACACCAAATTAACTTTAGTCGAAAATATGTTTTTTTTAATATATTAAATAATTTAAAATTCGTCGTTTTGAAGTCCACCTTATAAATTCTAAATTTTAAGATCTTTGCTCTATTTCAGAAAATATATCCGAACTTAATAAAAC
Source organism: Melastoma candidum (assembly GCA_023653495.1). Classification (NCBI taxonomy): domain Eukaryota; kingdom Viridiplantae; phylum Streptophyta; class Magnoliopsida; order Myrtales; family Melastomataceae; genus Melastoma; species Melastoma candidum. The sequence goes on from CM042886.1 coordinate 3,315,873, forward strand.
TCGAGCTTTCTTCCTCAATAACGTTGGTTTGCAAAATATTTTGCGAAATAGGTCGATCAAACATAAAATTTGTGCACTAATGTCAGTGGCACTAAGTTTTAAACTTAGTGTTCATTTTACAAAAAATACTGAGTTTGAAACTCAGAGTTCAGACGTTTTTCGATTAGAACTCTAAGTTTTCAAGGACAAAAATTTGAGTTTAAAACTCATATTTCTCAATGAACAGAAATCTCAGTTTTAAATTCAAAATTATATTCGATGGATGTTCGAACTCTAAGTTTGAAACTCGGAATTCTTTGTAAAACGAAATTTGAGTTTGAAATTCAAAGTCATTGACATTAGTTGACGAATTTTAGGTTTGATCCACCTATTACACAAAATAATTTACGAACCAGATGAATAATCCTCAACAAAACTCGCCATTTGGTCGTGTTTCATCGTCTCAATCATTTTAATATAAGTAACCCAAAAGTTGATAAACTAATCTACTTGTAGGACGCACCTCTCCCACCTACCCGCCCAATAGACGCCGTCGGGTCCTCCCACCGATACAGAAAAACACCAAGCACTCGATCCGAATGAGAGACTATTGCACGATTGCTCCCGGTCCCGTGTATTTCTATTTAACTCTTATCCCTTCCTACATCCCACGCAGGGTTCCATTTTTCCAATCACACCTTACGCACATCAATATCCATTCTTCGTCCTTCCATCCCATCTGCGAGATTCTTTTAGCACGAACATGTCGCCGCAGGTCGCCGAAATCCAGGTCGAGACCGCCTGCTTCCCCCCATACGTGAAGCCCCGGGGTCGTCCAATACCCTCTTCCTTGGCGGAGCCGGTAAGGGCTATATCCTATTATCCCGTGTCGATTGAGCCGGAGAGGGGGATCCGAGCAGGTCAAAGGCGATCTTCGTTTGTGCCTGCAGGGTTCAGGGGGATCGAGATCCCCGGGAAGTTCCTGAAGGTGACGGCGATCGGGTTGTACATAGAGGACGGGGCGGTGCCCTTCCTAGCGGCTAAGTGGAAGGGTAAGGCCGCGGAGGAACTGGCCGAGTCCCCCGAGTTCATCCACGACGTCGTCGCAGGTGAGGTCCCCTGTTCCAAGCCTCCTTCGCCATGGCTGAGGGTAGTCCGGTAATTTATTGGGGGGGGGGGTGAAAATTAGGCAAGTCTTATGTCGGATTTCCTTGGACTCGCTGACCTGGCACTTCCGGAATTCTCGTCGATAATTTAGGGTTCATATTTGGTGATGCATTGGTACCTCACCTGAGTTTTAGTAGGTTGCCTTTTTACGTTATTTTACGACCCTGCCGTTTGTGGATTTAGTTCAGTGACCGGATCTCAGAGTTCGTGTCGTTTACACAGCTCCGTACGAGAGATTTCTGCGGGTGACCATGCTATTGCCATTGACCGGCGTCCAGTACTCGGAGAAAGTGTCGGAGAACTGCGTCGCGTACTGGAAATCCATCGGCAAGTACACCGACGCGGAAGCCGCCGCAATTGAGAAGTTCCTCGAGACTTTCAAGGACGAGACTTTCGCTCCCGGCGCGTCTATCCTCTTCACGCAGTCGCCCGACGGATCGACCACGGTGAGCTGAGCTGACCCCTGTCACTTTCTCTTGCGGCATGCAGTCTGCAACTGGTCCTGGCCAAATAATAAATTCCCCGGGCAATTAAAACGATGCAGATAGGTTTCACCAATGACGGGACCATCCCCGAAATGGGGAAAGCTGTGATCACGAACAGGCAACTGACGGATGCGATCCTGGAGTCCATAATTGGGTTGAAGGGGGTGTCGCCCGCGGCTCGACAGAGCTTGGCCTCGAGGTTGTGGGGCCTGATGGGTGGTGGTTGCGAGGGCGGAAAGGTGGTTGAAGGAGGGGAGCAGAAGGTGGAGTGCAATGGAATTAATGGCGAGGCCGGCAAGGCTGAGCCGGTGGTTGTTTAGCTGAAGGGGGGAAGTATGCAGGTTGTCTGACTTTGGAAGAGTGGGTGCTGGTTGTTGTTACGTCATCGTTCTGATAAAGAATAAATGTTATTTGGATCTACCTATGTTTAAGATCAAGGCGTATTATTTGCCCCACATGATTACGTTCTTAATTAAAAAGAATTTTACAGGAGAATTTGTTCCGAAATAGTGTTAAGTGGGAAGTGAGAGTTTTTTTAAAGTGCGAATTTATAAGTTCGATTTTGAAGCGTTATTATCATGTTTAATATTAATTATTTTCAATGGATTAAAATACGCTTGGATCGAATGATTGGATAAAAAAGAAATTACAAAATCACACGGCCAAGGAAGCAAATATATTAAATTGTTTAAATATTAAAAATACTTGGCCTTGTCTCCGGCGAATTTCGGGACCTTGCGATGGACCGGCTGCACCTCGGACGAGTTTGGCCGACCCGGTGGGGGTGACCGGTGATGATGATACTAGGAACAATTATTATTGACGCTTTAAAAATTTCGAAATTCGATTTAATTGAGAAACCGAATCTTATGGAATACGAACTACATCTCCCCCAATTAATATGTAATTATTACGATGTGATTTTATTGGAGAAACTAATTTTGAATTTCAATTGGAATATTCCTCCATCTATGGCAATACCATTAAATTTTAATGAATTAATTAGCTCTACTAATTCTAAATTAAAATAATTGTTAAACATATTCATTTCCTTTTCACAATTAGTTAAATATAACTATTTTTTTCATAATTTTAGTAGAAATTTGAGATTGATTTGAATATAAAATATTGAAAATAATTTGTTAAATATAACTATTTTTTTCATAATTTTAGTAGAAATTTGAGATTGATTTGAATATAAAATATTGAAAATAACATTTGGATATAAAAAAATTGTTATTCCCAATATATATAGGCTATTTTATATATACACGCTCTTATTAATAAAAATTTCCCATTAAATTAATTAGAATTAACAATTTGACACAAAGACACCTTAGGACTGACATTATAAGGTTGGAAGCATATTCGAGTCTAGTCAAAAGTAGTTTAAAAATATTCTTAGTTTATGTATATTTTATGTTATTTAATTTTGAAACAAATATAGTAGTTTCGCTCCAAGATTCACTTGCTATTACATGTTAATTTAAGTAATTTTAATGTTTTAGAAATAGATTATGTTTTCTTTATTTGAAATAATCTATTCATTGAATTTATTTATTTAATTGGATTATAAAAATAATATTGCAATTTTAAAGTGTGATGAAACTATTTTATATTATACATATGATTTTTTATATTTATATAATAATATTTATAGTTTTTTATCTAGTTAACTAACACGTTTATTAAATGTGTCATATTTTGATATAATTAGGTAAATTAGCCGGTTCCATGTTCAAAGTTTCAAAACACGAACACGTTGAGAGACATGACATGTTTATGATATGAATTGTCACTCTTAATAACATTTCATAAATTTATACTTTTAGTTAAATTAAGATCAATGTCAATTGGCTCAGGACTTAAAATCTCTTAAATCTCATATGCCAATTGGCTCAGGACTTAATTAAGTAGGCTACAACAATGCGATATTTGAAGAGAGGGTAACAACTTATCATTCTCCAATTTCTCTCAATTGAGCAGTTAACAAAACCTACCTTGTCCGAGGCAACAAGAAAGATCGTGACCAAGTAATGTAATTCGTTCCGTCTGCTGAGTTGTTTTGCAATAGAAAAAATGGCAATTCTATTTTTTTTCAAGCTATCATACCATGTTGTCACCTACTTTACATTGCTAAACTGCAACTTATGACTGCCAAGAATAGGAATAACAACGATGGAGAGAGAATCAGGGACAAAATAGAACTAAAAAAGTTATTCAAGTGAACAAAACTTGCACAATACTTAGTTCGATCGAATGTCATCACTAACTACATTAACAAACAACTCCTTTCTCTTTTTTCTTTAATCTCAGTGCCTTTATATTAAGACGCTTGTACTGATTGTATAATAAAATGGCATGTGGAGTTGTTTAAGATCAAAGATATATGATTTGCCTCGTGTGAGTTATTCAATTAAAATATATTCTATATATTTTTACTCGCATCTTGTTCCAGTTAATTGATACATACAATTAAAATATATTCAATATATTCTTATTTATATCCTGTTCCAATTGATTAATACACAAAATTTATTATTAATAATTTTGTTTAGTTCCAGGTTTGGGTTTGATTACAAATTTTTACTAAAAATTTTAGAAAACTTTTGGTTCTTTCGTGATGCCGATCAAACAAAACAAAAAAATTATTCCATGCTTCTCCATAAATCACCTGTCCTTTTTTTCACATTAGTGTTAGGTTCTTCGTTTTTACTTGTTTGAATGGATTACGTTTAACTGATATTTTTTTTTTTAATCTAGTAACCAATTAAAGGTTAGAAAGATTTTTGGGAATTTTTAGATTAATTGCTCTATAACTTTTTAAAATTGTAATTTTACAACCGTGGTAATTATATCTTATGAAAAAAATATTTTCCATCGTTTAGAAAATGAAAATTTAACCATGTAAAAGTGGGGATTTTTGAAAAAGAAAAGCAACTTTATGTTAAATATTTCACTTTGTATGTTCCCAAGAAATACGTAAATAAAAATAAATATTTTAACAGGTCGGACAAACGATACATAAATCATTATAAATTTCAGTAATTATAATATGTTAATTTCAAATGCAAACATTATTTCTGCACAGCAAACCAAAGAATAAGATAATATTAAACATAATTGGGTTAAGGCCCACAATATGTTAATCAGTATTTGGGCTTAAGTGAGGCCCACAAAACGTTTTAGGCCCATTAGACCGAGAAAATATTCCCATATAAATGATAGCCGACCGATGCGGACGAAATCATTTCCCGACGAGATAAAGAGAGAGTTCGTAGTAAATTCGGTTGCGATCGTCGGAGGCCCATCGAAAAACCCTAGAAATGGACAAGCCCTCGACGAAGCATTCCTCCTCCAGGGGCGACCGCCACCACAAGGACCGCCACCGCGACTCCTCCGACGACCATCATCGGTCCTCCCGTGACGACAGGAACCGCCACCACCATCGCCATAGCGAACGAGATTCCGAGGAGTACCACCGGTCCTCACGACGCCGGGAGAAATCGGAGGAAGTTAGGGAGAGGTCGTACGATCCTCCGCATGAGGAGAGGGAGTCGAGGAGGGAGAAGAGGAAGGAGAGGGAGAGGAGCGAGGAGGAGAGGAGTGGTAGGGTTGCGGAGGATTATGGAGATAGGAAGGAGAGGCGGAGAAGATTTGAGGACGAGAATGGACAGGATGAGGATAAGCAGGAGGAGAGTAAGAAAAAGAAGGAGAGGAGGCGGAGGTTTGAAGATGCAGAGAATGCTGATTCCAAGGGTGTTGATGACAGAGTTGAGGTTAAGGAGGAATCCAATGGGGGAATGATCGCCGCAAATAATGTCAGTGTTATTTATACTTACCGCCTTGTTTGGTATTCTCTGTGTAGAGCCTCGTTGGTGAAGTTACTTTTCTAATAGTTTGATTCTGGGTTTCGATGCCTCTGTTAAATTTGAATACCTTGTATTAAGGCGATGCTTCTGTGATCTTCAGTATCACTGATAATGTGGTTTTGCATGCTTTTTTTGCTTGGCTTCTATAACATAAGCCTTCCTGCCTAGATGTTTTTCCGTTAATTATGCTACATTGTTGTCAAATTGTTACATTTGACCATTAAAATTATGTGGCTGTGCTTTTTCTATTTGCTGAAGAACCATTTAATGGGATTTTATCACGTAATTATTTTTTGGCTATTTGCCTGTTGCTTTCATACAATTTGTGTTGTGCCTATTTATTGGTTTGCCGTTGTTCTCCCTTTTCCCAGAAGAAGCTCCTGTCAACTTTCTATTGACTATTGCTGTGTTCCCTAGCAGGGTGATTTTCGGGACTTAACTCTTATGACATCAAAGAATGTCCCTACTATGGCTCCTTCTCATCTCGATCTCACCAAGGTATCTTCAATTTCTACTACCAATGAAAATAAGGGCAGTATTGCCGGATCTCATGAGGTTCCTGGAAAAACTAGTACAGATGGGGCCACTTCATCCGCTGGAAAATCTGCAAGTTTGTCTCTTGATGCTTTAGCTAAAGCTAAGAAAGCTTTACAAATGAAGAAAGAAATAGCTGAAAAGCTGAAGAAAATTCCCTTGGTTAGTACAGCTTTTCAAGTTCATTCTTGTTGGTGATACCAAATATTTGGTTGCCGTTTTATTTTTTGGTTGGGACTGATCATTTTCTTCTTATGCAGCTTAGCAAAAGTTCCAGTACAGCTGTCGATAGTTCCCTGGTTTCTGATAAGTCTAGTAACGTCGAGGTTAAATCGTTGTCTGCTGAATCCTCTGGGAAGTCTACTGCTAGTGGCGTACCAACTGCAGTTGGTGTAGTCAGTGTGCCCAACTATGAAGCCGTTAAACGTGCTCAAGAGCTTGCTGCAAAAATGGGCTTTCGCCAGGACCCACAGTTTGCTCCTCTTATAAACTTGTTTCCAGGTCAACCGGCAGCTGAAATTGTTTTGCCGCAGAAGCCAACTAAAGCGCCCGTTCTTCGTTTGGATGCGCTGGGACGAGAGATTGATGAACATGGAAATGTGGTGAACATTGCCAAACCGAGTAATCTCAGTACTTTAAAGGTTTGTTGATTCAAGCAGTGATTTCTCCAGGTTATTTACCTTAAGTTGTTGCCCTTTTTGTTGACACTGGCGTCACTGTTCATTTCCAGGTCAATATCAACAAGCAGAAGAAGGATGCTTTTCAAATTCTTAAACCTGAACTTGATGTTGATCCGGAAACCAATCCTCACTTTGATGCTTATATGGGTATTAACAAGTCCAAACTTCTTAGACCAAAGAGGATGACTTTTCAGTTTGTGGAAGAAGGAAAATGGTCAAAAGAGGCAGAAATACTGAAATTGAAGGTGCAGTCTCTCTTTCAACTTTATGCTTTAGAGTCATGGTTTCTGCAGATTCAATGAGCTAAATTTTAGTTTTGTTTTAGAGTCAATTTGGAGCAGCAAGAGCAAAGGAGCAGAAAGCAAAGCAAGCTCAGTTGGCAAAGGCTAAAGCTGCAACTGATATAAATCCCAACCTGATTGAGGTATCAGAGAGGATAATTACTAAAGAAAAGCCTAAGGATACGATTCCTGAATCTGAGTGGTGGTGAGTTAACTTTTTGTTGTACAGTAAACTGATTCTTTTAGTAATTTATTTTTTGAGGTTTGAATACTTTCTCTAGAGTTGTTTTCTGTTTCCTTCACACATAGAAAGTTTTATTGGTCTGAATGTGTGTTGAGGACTTGTTAGATGAAGGTTGCACTGTTATTTTCTTGTGGAGAAGGATTGAGATGATGAAATGAGACAGAAGAATGTCTCTGCCTAGTGCTTTTAACCTTGGATTACATTATGTATTTCTGGGCTTTTCTCTATGACCTGAACTTAAGATGGGAGGTCCTTTCAGTCTCCACTTCTACCCAAAGGATTTCTCTGTAGTAGTTAATTTCATGAACATGGTAATTTTGATCTTAGGGTTTTGGGTTTAGTATTTTAGTTTATGTTCCTTCTTCATGAGCTGAGATATATGCCTCACTGCTCATATCAAACATATGGTGTCCCTGGATACATGGGCTGAATCTTGTCAAAATTGGGATGGAGACCCTGGTTCTTGTATCTGTTATTTATGGCTTTTTTTGTTTCAGAAGCATTGGTATACAATCACGTGGTGTGTATTCAACTACTTGTTTAAATGTGTCGAATGTATTCATTTATTTATTATTTTTGAATTGATTGTTTTCAGGGATCTGCCTCTTCTCCGAGATGGTACTTATGGAGAAGTAATCGACGGTTTTCTCCCTGATGATAAATTGAAGTTAGAAAAGATTAACTTTTATGTGGAGCACCCTCGTCCCATTGAGCCCCCTGCGGAGCCTGCACCTCCTCCGCCCCAACCCCTCAAGTTAACAAAGAAGGAGCAAAAGAAACTTCGCACCCAGCGGCGATTGGCTAGGGAAAAAGAAAGGCAGGAGATGATACGGCAAGGCTTGTTAGAACCACCAAAACCGAAGGTCAAGATGAGTAACTTGATGAAGGTTTTGGGTAGTGAAGCAACACAAGACCCCACTCGGCTTGAAAGAGAAATCCGGGCCGCGGCAGTGGAGCGTGAACAAGCTCATGTCGACAGAAACATTGCCCGTAAGCTTACTCCTGCCGAGCGACGGGAGAAGAAAGAAAGAAAGCTCTTTGAGGACAACAGTACTCTTGAGACCATTGTTTCTGTATATAAGATTAATGACCTCTCACACAAGCAGACCCGTTTCAAAGTTGATGTTAATGCTCAGGAGAACAGGTTGACTGGATGTGTGGTCATATCAGACGGCATAACTGTCGTGGTAGTTGAAGGTGGAAGCAAATCCATCAAGAGATACGGCAAGCTGATGCTTAATCGTATTAACTGGGCTGCTGCTGTGAATGACGGTGAGGAAGAGGACGATGATAGAGAGGATAAACCTCCAAACAAGTGTCTGTTGGTTTGGCAGGGAAGTGTCGCGAAACAGAGCTTCAATAGGTTCACCGTTCATGAGTGTATCACCGAGGCAGCGGCCAGAAAGGTCTTCTCAGATGCCGGTGTTGGTCATTACTGGGACCTGGCCGTCAACTTCTCCGACGATCAGATATAAACTCAACATCTGAGGATCCCCATCCTTGGCGGTGGTATCAGTCGATGAGCTGGTGTGAGACCTTTTTGTGGCATTGTGGTAGTGCAGGAATCCGTAAGGTAATTCTGATCAGAGCTGGCTGTATGAACTCCTTGGCTGCTGTGGGGGAGGAGTAGTGGCTTTTCAACATATGCCTTTATCAACTTGTTATTTGCATATGCTAGAAGACTCCCTTTATTCGTGTAATTGTGACCTTTTAGTGTCTTTTCTGGATTTCTGGACTACTGCTGCTTTTTTTCCTGCTCTTGTCAAGCGCTCTATGCTGTTATTGGGGGTAGTTTTTGGCAAGGCATAAATCAATTTCTATCTTTCAATATGTTTTTGTTACTGTGCCTATGGCCGTTTATATCTATCTGCTTGTTTCATGTTCACTGCCACATTTTCAGGTTGATTGGCCATAAAGACATAAGTAGTTTGCTTGTCCATGTAGATTTGACCCTAACTTTTCACTCTGAAGATTTCGGACACCACCACACGCTAGATTGCTGGTAAAGGAGTTTCACTGCTGCACCGTGTTCTTTTCCGGTCTCTCAGGTATAAGACCTTTTCTAGTATGCCTTGGTATAGGCAGGTGAGGGTGGGTAGCTCGCAGTTTGGTAAAAGGGAGTGAAGTAGAAAATTATCACCACAGGCACAAGTCAACCTTCCCTGGTTCCTTTTTTTGAAAATTTAAGCTTATCACATTTGTTAGTTTCCTCTTTGGCGGTTGGTAACTTTCCCTTTTCCCATGAACTTAACCCATCACCTGCCCCATGTATCCACATCTTTTTCCATTCTTTATTCTTTACTATGTTTTTTCAGTGCTTTTAAATGATTGAGAGGACTAGACCGCTTCTGGAGAAAGGATCTTGAGCATCGATTTTGGACAAACCCCCTGATGGGTTTTTTGGTGTAGCTTTGATGACCAAACCATGGCTTGCACAATTTTTTGCAACAAGCTTTTCTTTTTTCTCTTGGCTGATTATTTGGATTGTCTTACCGGAATTGGGAAAAAAAGGGGGGGATCTCCACGTAGTCTATCAACCTTTTTCGGTTTTTGACAAGAACAAAATGTACTCAGGTCAGTTGGGTCAACATTGAAACATTTCTCCACGTGTCCCCTCCTGCCGATTGCATCGCCACCGATGTAGGAAGGAAAACCAGGGCAGGGAGGGAGACGCATGCGCACGTTAATTAGGAAGTGCAGGTCACCCTCCCTCCTCCTTCATTCCCAAGTACATCCCCCGCCACGATAAAATTAACCTGAAGCAAAACATGCCATATATTATACTTTTATACCTCTCCTCCTCCTCCACCTCCGGGCGTTTGCATATATAAAAACCTCCCAGATCCCGACTAAAACACACACCAAACCCCAAACGCCACGGGAAAAAAAAACACAAAAAACCCTCAAAACGACACCGTTTTTGGGGAAACAGTCAAATCCCGTCCCGTCTCTAAAACCCGAGAGAGGGCGTGAAATTGAATTCCCTCCTTTTTAACGCCGCCCGCTGTAACTAACTCCTCCCTCTCCCTCTCCCCCGCCACCGAAATTCAGTTACGAATGCCCGCCACGAGAGCCCACAGAGCTCGCCGTCTCTTCTCCTCCTGCGAACCCCTCCCTTACCCTCGCGATGCTCCTCAAGCGAGTCGGCGACATCCGCAAGGCCTCCACTGGCGAAGACCTGGAAACTCCCCTCCACCATTCTGCGGTCTTGGACGTTAGCGACCCTGGGTCTGGGGATCCGACTGGTGCCCTCCCTTTCGTGCTCCAGTTTAATAACCTCACTTACAGCGTGAAAGTCCGGAGGAAGGTTTCACTCCCTGTGATGCTCCCCCGGACCCGGAGTAGGCTCGGGCCCGTGGTTTCGGAGCCAGCTGCCATCGGAGAGGGTCTCTTCATGGGGACGAAAGTTCTGCTTGATGATATATCCGGAGAGGTGAGAAATGGGGAGATTCTGGCGGTGCTTGGTGCTATCGGATCCGGGAAGTCGACGTTGGTGGATGCGCTTGCAAATAGGATTGCCACAGGGAGCCTCTTGGGGTTGGTGACGCTCAACGGAGAGGCGTTGGAGTCGAGGATGCTGAAGGTGATTTTGGCGTACGTGATGCAAGATGATTTGCTGTTCCCAATGCTTACAGTCAAGGAGAAACTGATGTTCGCGGCCGAGTTTCATCTTCCCCGGTCGCTGTCAAAGTTGAAGAAGAAGCTCCGTGTCCAGGCGTTGATCGATCAGTTAGGGCTGAGGAACGCGGCCAGCAAAACAGTGATTGGCGATGAAGGACACCGCGGAGTCTCCGGTGGGGAGCACCGCAGGGCCTCCATCGGCAGCGACGTCGTCCATGACCCGATCGTGCTGTTCCTTGACGAGCTGACCTCAGGGCTCGACTCCACGAGCGCATTCAGGATCGTTGAGAGCGGAAGCATTGTGGTCATGACAGTGCACCAGCCGAGCTACCGTATCCTTGGCCTGCTCGACAGGCTCCTTTTCTTATCCCACGGGCAGACAGTCTACAGAGGCTCTCCGGCCAACTTGCCTTCATTCTTTGCTGAGTTCGGCCACCTGATCCCCGAGAATGAGAAACGCACCATGCTTGATTTGATCCGTGAGCTCGAGGGCCCCCCAGGGGAGTCAAAAGCCTGGTGGAATTCAACAAGGTGTGGCAAACAACCAAGAACAACGACAGCCGCACCAAGCTGGTTTGGGCTGCCAGACACTCCCTCAAGGAGGCAATCAGTGCGACCATCTCCCGGGGTAAGCTGGTTTCCGGTGCCACTGCTGCCGCGAGTGACAGCCGCAACGGCCCATCCCCCTTGGTTCCCACCTATGCAAATCCGTTCTGGATAGAGATGGCCGTCCTATCAAAGCGCTCGTTCATGAACTCCCGTTGCATGCGAACTCTTTGGCATTTGACTCAGGCCGTCCTCGTTACCGGGTTCATCATCGCGAACATGTGTTGGATATTTTAACGTCAATTGTGAATATAATGGTTGGTGTGGCCATACCGAGGTGTTCTTTGCAAACAAAAGGATTGATGCAGCTACATCAAACTTCGATGTGGCCACACGAGAGTATATTTTTGTTCACAGAAACATTAGTGTGGCCACACAAGATTTCAGTGTGGCCACACCGACTAACAAACATATTGACAATAAAATGGTTTGTATAGATCACGTTGTTGAATGAATAAAATGTTGTTTGAATGGTTGTGTATGTTCATACGAAACAACCAAAGATAACTATTGGGAATTGGAAACGGTTATCATTGAGGGAACACAACCCTTGATCTTTGAAGTTCGCACATTTGGCGAACAACTATGACTCTTTGTTTTTCAAAGAGTTGCTTCATGAAGAAATATGTTCTTTTGATTAGATATGAATCTTCGTGAAATGACATGTCTCCTCCTAATGTCTCCTTATCTATTTAAGACACAACACTTGTGGAATCAGAGTTTGTTGCCTTGGCTTCTACGGGCAAAGAGGCGGAATAACTGAAGAATTTGTTATCATAAATAGTGTTGTGGCCACAACCGGTTTCAGTCATTTCTTTGTACTGTGATAGTAAAGCGACGAAGAAATACAATGGGAAATCTAGACACATCAGTTTGCGACACTCGTATGTGAGGCAACTATTGGATGATGGTGTAATAACCATCACATATGTGAAGTCGTGTAAAAATCTAGCGGATCCGTCGACAAAAGGTCTGAGTAAAGACCTTGTTGATTCGACTTCTCAAGGAATGGGGTTAAAACCAATATTGACTCACCGATGACGGGAACCTAACCTCTACTCGATTATACCACTCTCCTAGAGGTTTAATAGGTAATAACAAGTTAATGATACGTGACTAGAGACACTAGACTGACCGCTTGGGTAATTTCATTCCGGATTGTAGTGCATACCGTTGTGGAAAAGAGGATGAGTACATCCTCTTAACAAGGTTCGATTTTGTTGCCTATTACAACGGAGGCAGAAAGAAAGGGAACCGTGCCTATATGAACATATGAGGTGGTGCCGCCTTAAGCAAAAGTATTTCGGGTTTTTCACTTTGTAAATGTTCATGAAGCCAGGAAAGAGCACAAGGCCAAAATCGTGCTGTATACAGAAATTTCTTAAGGATCTGGGATGATGCTCCATGTGCGTTATCTTCGGTCTTAGCATATGAGATCGAGGTTTAATCTGCGGACACCAAAGATTTCGTTAGGACTTTGAGACGTTTACACTAATTGTGGTCTAATCTAAAAATACACCATCTTGTATGTGGAGTGTTGTGAAGTTTAGATGTTGTTCTCAACATTATGATATAAGTGGGGGATTGTTGGACATTTTACTATCAATGGTGAACATAATGGTTGGTGTGGCCACACCAGATTTCAGTGTGGCCACACCGAGGAGTTCTTTGCAAACAGAAGGATTGATGCGGCCACATCAGACTTCGGTGTGGCCACACGAGAGTATATTCTTGTTCACAGAAACATTAGTGTGGCCACACAAGATTTCAGTGTGGCCACGCCGACTAACAAACACATTGACAATAAAATGCTTTGTATAGATCACATTGTTGAATGAATGATGTGTTGTTTGAATGATTGTGTATGTTCATACGAAACAACCAAAGATAACTATTAGGAATTGAAGACGATTATCATTGAGGGAACACAACCATTGACCTTTGAAGCTCGCACCCTTTGGCGAACAACTATGGCTCTTTGTTTTTCAAATAGTTGCTTCATGAAAAAACATGTTCTCTTGATTATACATGAATCTTCGTGAAATGACATGTCTCCTCGTAATGTCTCCATATCTATTTAAGACATAACACTTGTGGAAAAATTATAATCTCACTTCAAAAATATCTAAACACCATATTCCTTTTGAGATTTCTTGTTGGAACACTCGATTTTGCAGAATCGCGTGTTAGTAATTTTCATTACTTATGAAGGGATATTCATGCTACTTCCCCGACTGCAACTTCATAGTGGAGGCGAATAATTCGTTAAAGAGAGTGCCCTTACGCAGTGAAGATCTTTGCTAACATTAGTTTGTCTAGATCGCGTTGGCTCTCGTCGTTCGAATTTAAAGCTTTCCCATCGGTTCGTGAAGAAGTTTTGCCAACACCATGTTCTGGCATCTCGACAACTCCCCCAAGGGTGTCTAGGAACGCCTCGGGTCCTTCGCCTTCGCCATGTCCACGACCTTCTACACCTGCGCCGATGCCTTCCCAGTCTTCCTCCAGGAGCGCTACATCTTCATGCGAGAGACGGCCTACAAGGTCCTACGTTCTCTCTCACTCCCTCGTAGCCCTCCCAGCGCTAATATTCCTCCCCCTCACATGCTCCGCCACCACCTTCTTTGCTGTGGGCCTCGACGGCGGGGCTTCCTCTTCTACTGCATGATGATGCTCACGTCCTTCTGATCAGGAAGCTCCTTCATGACCTTCCTCTCGGGGGTCGTGCCCCACGTGATGCTGGGGTACACCATCGTGTTCGCGATCCTCGCCTACTTCCTCCTCTTTAGCGGGTTCTTCATAACCCGAGGTCGAATCCCGCCCTACTGGATATGGTTCCACTACCTATCCCTGGTGAAGTACCCTTTTATGATGGGGTGCTCCAGAACGAGTTCCAGGACCCCACGAAGTGCTTCGTACGAGGGGTTCAGATATTCGACAACACCCCGTTAGGGCAGGTCCCAGTGGGGTTGAAGGTGAGGCTGCTGCAGACGATAAGCAGCACCCTGGGGATGAGGATAACGAGCACAACGCGCCTGACGACGGGGAGGGACATACTGAGCCAACAAGGGTTTACGGATCTGAGTAAGTGGGGTGCCTGGTAAAACAGGGGATCGCACGCTGGGTTTGCAAGCCTGGATCATGGAACCTCATCCTCTTACTGTGCTTGTCGTCGGCTTCTTCGCACAATCTTCTCTCACCAAAAACTCCATTCCTGGTCCTTGTGTTTTTCATGACTTCTGAACGTGACCTGACCAATTATTCGTCCTGTCTATCTTGTTTCCCCTAGAATGGCCTTTCTCGCGATGCCAGGAACGGTTTTCTGGAGAGAGATGACAAGGTGCTCCTGCTGCCTCATCCGAACTACACATATCACTCTCGTTACTCTCGTCATAATGAGAAGTAAAACGCCGGTGTCCACGTTCTTCATTGAGACTTCTCTCATTGCTCTCTCCTGGTTGACTTATGCCCTTTGACCATAGATTTCCGATATGTGGCTTCGAGTACGCTTTAGACGACTCGAATCGAATATTAACACCACATCTTCTGATTCTAAATGTATCCTTATCAGGCAAGCTTCTACGTCCAGAACATAAACGTCTCGATTCCTCCAAGTTCTGGGACAAATAAGGCGGGCTTTGCCTTCTCATCATCTTACCACGAAAGCAACCACGTTCAGGAGATCTCACCCTATTCCCCCGGTAAACTGCTGGAGATCTTCCACGAGACAACTCGAGATGTCCCCCGAAACCTTCCGGTGATCTCCTCCTGTTAGATCCTTGATTAGGGGATCGGCTTCTTTTCATGGGAAAATTTGATCGTGAGTGTACAAGGCCTCGGCCATCCTCAAAAGAAGGCAACTTCCTATCTCCACGAGCAACACCACCAGCATCATAATCACATGGTATCCTAGAACATGGAAACATCGAATCGAAATCATCTCCACAAAGATCCCTCCTGAAATTCCCGTTACTCCTCAGGTGAACCATATCATAACCGTCCATGTCAATCCATCTAACAGGACCGATATCTTGAGGTATGTGGTCCAATATACGCATGGGATGTGCATGGGAATCTTTTCTTGCTGGAGAACGTCTTGTAGAGGACTCACGACGAAAACACGATTCGTCGCCATGTAGCCTTCGCCTCACCCAACAACTATCACCACATACTTGAGCTTCAGAAGCAAGATTACTGTTCCGGTAACCAGAAGCGTACCTACATCCGGTGGTGCGGCACTTTGCGGGATAATTGTGTAGTTCTGGACTGAAATCTCGCTTCACATCCCGGTTATGAATGACACTGTTTGAAACAATTCTGCTACCCTGATCGAACTTCAATCTAGAGTTCCTGTAGAAACTAGATTGATTTCTTCCCCTTGAAAGTTCCTCAAACTTGTCCACACGTGCTCTGTTCCAAGGATAAAGAATTTTGAAAAGTGAGAAAAGCATGGATATTGACATATTGTTAAGCCAATTTTACCGATGAGAAAATGGAGCAAACTGAAATAGCCAGGATAAGCATATGCAGTTAATCACCTCCCTCGCAGATGTGGCCTGTCTACCTCAAGGGCCATGTCTGGTAAACTTTTCCTGACAGTCCGCATTTGAAAAGGCTGATTAGTTATCAATTTTGATTTATTAGGCGATGATATGCTCGACAGGCTAGAAAATGCTAAAACTCTTCTCTTGCTACCCTCTGCATAGACATCCTCGAATGTAGCTTTGCTGTTATTGAGAGCTTCCATTTCAGGCAAAGGGTTCCCGGCCTCCTTCCCTTCTATACTAATAGTCCCATCAGATAGTACTCTCTCAGCAATCTCAGGTTGAGTCACTGATGGAGTATTTACAGCACTCAAAAGACAAGGTTCATCCATCTCTTCCTGAATATGTTTTGTCAAGTTCCATTCAACCGATTCGGCTTGATCGAAAGAACAATTGGGGCTAGAACAAACTCTCTCCAATGACAATTCCCATGAATGACTTTGATCTTTATCAACATTATGAGTACATTCTGCAGTGGCTTTGCTGCATCCATTCATATCACTTTCTGGAACAGTAGGCTGTAACTCAACATTGGCTTCCTCACGAGCTAAAGAAGCATGGCATGTGGAAATTATGTTATCTGTAGAGGGGAATCCAGTATCACAGGATGCACCATCCTGGGCACTTCCCACTTGTTCTGAATGCTTACCTGCCGGAGATATGCCAAAGGAAAGCTGCTCCCTGACCTCACCATCCTCATAGTCATCATCTTGTGCGTCAAAACTTTCAGAATGATCTTCAGGGACTGACGGGGCTCTATTGGATTCATAGTTGGAGTTGTGACTGTCTGAATTTTCACAACCAGATATTTCATTCTTTTCTCCATAGCAAGCTGAATCCTCAGCATTATCCTTCACAGCAACTTTTGCAGCTGAAGGAAGTTCCCCTTTGATCTCCATATCATCATCCCACTTATTATTTTCAGTACTTGCCATAATCATCACCCTGGAAGTATGCAATTCATTTCCTTTAGTTGCCACATTTGTCAAAAAACTGTTGGCCGACTTGTTGCTGGTATCCCCTTTTGGTTCGTGATATGATTGTCCCGTAAGGTTATCGTCATTTTCCATAAGAGGGTCATTACTACAACCCCGAAATGAAGCCAACATGGATTGACGAGATTCAACAACTAGTGGACCATTTATTTGCATAGCTTCTGCTTCCTTTGAAATCAACTTGGAACAATTTGACATTTCCTGATTGCAGCAAGACTTCTCATCCATCATATTCATCGCCTGATTCATGCAATCTTTCTCAACTTTGATGGATTTGGGATCGCCTATATGAGAACCAAATGGTAAACTATCAACAGATTCACACTTCTCAGTTCTGTTGACAGCTTTTCCATCACAGCAATCAACAGGTTCATCAGCGTGGTCTCTTTTGACCCTGCACGGGGAATTAATGCCTTTCTTTCTGTTTAGTCCAATAGCTAAACATACATGAAGATTCCGTCCGGCTTCCATCTGAGCATTTTCTCTAGAGGCGGAAATCAAGTTTCCACAAGGCACGATGTCAGAAGAGGAAACAAGAGCAGAAACTCCAGGTTCATCCATAATGGCATTGAGATCCCAGTTTGATCTATCAACGCCCGCCAAAGAGTGATTGCTTTCTCGGCCAGATAAAGATGAATACGAAGATAATTTTGGTACGTCACCGTGATGCCAACATCCAGGTCCAATGTTTCGGTCTAATGCTAAAGTCAATTCTGTAGATATTCTGCAGCCTTTGATGTTTTGAAGTTCGGTAGATCTTTGGATTGCTTCAGATCCACATGAAACACTAGGGGCCAACATCCGTTCAGTTTGTTCCTGAGTTCTGCCAGAAAGAACAAGTCTCACGGGATCACCAGACTTATCTTTCTGATCCATGTTAGTAGCATCACTCGAAGGACTCAGTTTGCATCCTTCAGAAAATTCAGTGGACTTTTGGATAAAACTGAAGTGTTTGTCCTCGATATTTTTTCCCGTCAACAGTGCCGCCGCACCAACTTCTTTCAAATTGATATTCTCCATCTCTGGCGTCTCCAAGGGAAAAGATGGCTCCTCCTCAATATAGGATGGAGGAAATTCCAACGCAACGCATGACTTTGGTACTTCAGGACCGTGGGAGATGGGCAGATGTTCCATCAGCATTCCATTGCTGCTTTCCTTGTGAGACAACAGAGGCGATGGAGGCTGGATGAACAGGAAACGCCGTTTCTTGAAGGGGACTCCCACACCATAATCAGTCAAAGGTGGTATAGGAACCGATGTCGCACCAGTCTGATGATGAATAAAAAAACGAATCAATGCAAAATTTAAAAAATCGATCGAGCTTGCTCCTTAACTACTCTAGAGCCTAGTAAAACCACGAGATATAGAAAGCCAAACCTCCCCGGTCTCAACAGCAGACATTGCTTGGGAATCCGATCCTGACAGCAGCAGCCTGAATTTGCTTGAAACACCTCGAAACAATTACCTCCGATCGGACAGCCAACTCTGCAGAACGAAGTCAACAAACCCGATCAGACAAGTCAATCCAAGGCGGCTCCACCCGCAGACAACAAGGATCGGACCCCCGAGAGAACGCGTCAACAACGATCAACCAACAAACGGGATGGATTCATCCAAACACGCAATCGCGTCTTGATGAGAACGACGTGCATGATCGAGAATAGGCAAGGACCAGATCTAACGACGCGGAACCCAGAAGAAGGTAGAGTGGGAATAGAAGAAAGATGGGAACTTTCGGTAGAAAATCGAGGCCGACTGGGGAAAAACACAGGACCCAGGAGTTAATGAAACCAATCAAAGACTAACCCAGTTCCAATAGATAAATAAAAACCAGTACCACCCCACACCCCTCTGTTGCAGCTCCCTGGGAGCATCAAAGTGACAGAGGAAGAATAGAGGTGCCTGTTCCGGCTTCCGACAACCTAGTTCAGCTTCCGTCGTCTGCTAAAAAAGGACAGGGGGATCGATTCCCTCCTTTGCTTGATGGGGACATACATACATGCTTCTTTCCTCGTAACTTCCTTCCCAAATGACTTTGACCTTTTTACTTGACCAGTCCCCTTCTTTTTGGGGGGCAGGAGGAATCTTCGCCGGTGGGGTTTCTCGCGTTCACATTCCCTTTTCTTCTTACAAAGAAACAAACCCAGGGTCGATGGGTCGTCATAATCCACGCAAAATGAGTGGAGTTCGTCCATCAGCAGCAACTCCAGAAAAGTTGAGTTTTGTTACTTTGAGTTAGGCCGGATATTTTGGGAAATACATAAATCAAACGAATTCTTAACACATTTCTTAAATTTTCATAAAATGTGTTTCGATAAAGAATGAATTGAAAATTCTAAATTTATGAAAGTGTTTTCAAAGTAGAATTTTAACTATAATTATTAACCCTATTTCCAAATAATAATCAAAGAAAGAATCCATCGTTACAATTGGAATAATGAATTTCGTACTTAAAAAAAAGGCAAAATATCAATTTATGGCCTCAACTTTGAGCTAATTTTCTGTTTTGTTATTAACTTAGTTTGTTATATAATTTTGTCACCAACTTTTATTTTTATTTTAATTTTGGCCAATCATGAATTTCTTCTAGCAAAAGCCAAACAAGGCCTTAATAGACAATTTTCATTTATCGACTAAAAAGAAAAAGGATTTTAAAAAATAGGAAATAATATTGAAACCTTTCATTTGTTTTTTTATTATAAAATTTTGATGAACAAATCAAGTAAATTGGAAGCCGAAGTTAACGATAGTTGCTGATATTGTCAAAAAATATGAAAAATCGATGAATGTCGGATGATGTTCGATTAGGGGGCGACTATTACGGATAAAGTGGATTATGAGACGAATGAATGAGATGTCGAAACTACACTATTATAGGACACATGTTAGGCTATATTAAGGCCTTGTTTGGCTTTCGCTAGAAGAAATTCATGATTGGCCAAAATCAAAATAAAAACAAAACTTGGTGACAAAATTATATAACAAACTAAGTTAATGACAAAACAGAAAGTTGGCTCAAAGTTGATGTCATAATCGTATATTTTGCCAAAAAAAAAAACAAAACATACCATTAGCTCACTCGGGTTTCGCCTAACAAAAGGTGGCTGAGGCAATGGGCTTCATTAATGGGCCGAAGGCCCAGTAAGATCAACACGGACCCACATTTCAAATATCTTAACTTCCTTACGGCCCAGAAAGATCCAGCCCGACGGCTCCTATAAATCAGGCACCCCCGTTCTTTCGACCCGGGGCGGAGAGAGCGGATCGAATCAGCGACATCAGTGTCGGGGCGGAAAGACGGAATTAGGGTTCCGAGGTCTAGTTCGGACCCTACTCCGCTCTCGCCGATAGTCCCTTTTCATGTTTCGGTTTGATTGGTTGTTTCCTCCATCGGTTGCCTTTTAGGGTTTCCCCGCTTCTGTCTCTTGGATTTTAGGGTGCTTTCGCAGGGTCTTTGAGCTCCGTAAAGCTGGAGTTTTGTGTCATGTCTGATTTTTCGTTCGGTTGCTGTGTCTGAGTATGTGATGGAAGTGTGGAATTTTGTTGCTTGATTTGATGTAAATCCAGCGTGTGCCGGATGCTATATTCGTTTTGCTGTACTTGCCTGAGTGGATTTTAACGAGTGCTCTTGTAGGAGGCATGCCTAGGTACGACGATCGACACAGTAGCACCCGGCTCTATGTGGGGCACTTGTCGTCCCGGACAAGGACCAGGGATCTTGAGGATCTCTTTGCCAGATATGGAAGGTGATTTTCTTTCCAGGACAAGTTTTATGCAGTAGAATTCCGGGTTTTGCGATATTCTTGCAGGGCAATTTGCATTGCAATGTTATTTTTTCCTGCCTGTAAGGAGTTTCTGTCACTTCACTGTCAAGGAAGTGTGATGCTACCGGCAAGCAACTGTTTATAATATATTGATTTTTGAAACTTTGTTATCCTTTCCTGTCCGTGATTGATGCATCTTCTCAACATTTCTCTCGTTGTTTTAACTGGGATAATCTTATTGAAGGTTTCCCTTCTGTCGTAAGAGGACACCCGTGGTGGATTGGCCAGTCCTTTGTAGTATTTATGCATTAAGTAGTGGAAATGGCGAGATCCCACACTGGTGTTTAGTTAACCTTTGACGGCGAGGTGTCAATCCTTCCTGATATCCTGATGGCCTTACTGTTTGTGGCAAACAATTTACGCAGAGTACGTGCGGTGGATATGAAGCGAGACTATGCTTTTGTTGTATGTAACTCTTAACTCTGAGATTGCATTTGCATTTATGTGATATATCACGCTTGGAAAGGATGCCGGGGACTTCTTCCTGGGCCACACTAACCAGATAATTTGAATACTGTATTTCCTCTTTTGTGCTTTCTGCTTACTTGTGATTTTAGGAATATGGTGATCCTCGGGATGCCGATGATGCTAGATATGGTCTAGATGGCAGAGAATTCAAGGGAAGCCGTATTGTTGTGGAATTTTCCAGGGGGGTGAGTTCCATTTTCAATCCACAGTTCATTGCAGTCTAATGTTTCTTTGAGCTGATGTTTATACTAATTACTCCAAGCATCAATGTAATTGTTACTCCTTTCTTTCAGTTCATATTTTTCTGTTGCATGGAAAGTTCGGTACTTATTAAGAAATTGCATCAAGTTTGTGCCTCATCTCATGTTAATTGTTGCTCATCACCTTCAGGCACCACGAGGCCCTGGTGGATCCCGTGAATATCTGGGTAGGGGCCCCCCTCCTGGTTCTGGTCGCTGCTTTAACTGTGGGATTGATGGCCACTGGGCTCGAGATTGCAAAGCCGGGGATTGGAAGAATAAGTGCTACCGCTGTGGGGACAGGGGCCACATTGAAAGAAATTGTCCAAACAGCCCAAAGAAACTAAGGTTTTATTCCATTCTATGGCTTTGTTTTGGATTTCGATTATGGATACATGTATCATCCATGCTAATCAGATGAATAACTTGGTCACAGCCGCGAGCAGAGATACTCAAGGTCCCCCAGTCCTCGTCAGAGATACTCAAGGTCCCCCAGTCCTCGTCGTGGCCGTAGTAGGAGCCGTAGCTTCACTAGAAGCCGTAGTTACAGGTTTGTCTTGTGTTTAAGATGATTGTTGGATGTTTCGACTACCGGTTTTTTTTGTGTGTTTAAGATGAATTTTGGACGCCGACCCCTACTGGTTTGTTGTTTGGTATTAAACAGTTGGAAAAATAGTGTGTTTACTGGAGCCTACAACTGCTTTAGGTTGTCAGTATGATCCCTACATGGTGATGGTAACTGCTAATGATGTCAGACATTTTCATTTTGCCTGTGCTTTTGTTCCGATGTTGTTTTTTATGGTGCAATTTGCACATGTTTATTCCTGCTTACTTGGAGTATGTAAACCATCAAGATTATTTCTCTGATCATGTTTCTGATTGCCCCTCTATTTTTGGTAGTCGATCTCCTTCCCCTGTAAAGAGGGAGAGAGAGCGGAGTTATGAGAGGGAGAGGGAGAGGGAGAGGGAGCGGAGTTATGAGAGGGAGAGGAGTTATGAAGATGTCGAAAGAAGATCAAGGAGCCCTGGTGATTCTCGAAGCCCCCCCAAGGGTGGCAGGAGCCCTTCCCCTAGGGGAAGGAGGGATAGCCCTGGACCCGATGAAAGTAGCCCGAGGGGCAGACCCGATGAATCCCCAGAGAATCAGAAATGGGCCAATGGATCTGATTATGGCAACAGCCCCAGGGGCAGGAGCAGGAGCCATAGTCGGAGTCGCAGTCCTGTTGTTGATGCTGATGGTGATGGCAATTACAGAAGTCCTGTGGAGGAAAATGGCCATGATCATAGTAGCCCCAGTCCAATTCTAAGGGATGAAGACAGCCATAGGGGTGATGACGATGATAATGGTGGCTCTCCAAGAGGCAGCGAGTAAGTTGGCAAAGTGTGCTCATTTCATGATAAATGATGTTTAGCCATATCGGTGTTTGCAGACAGGAGTTGTATTCTTAGAATTTTCATTTGTTGCCTGGAATATGGATTTGGTGCTCAAGACTTCCCCGGACTCTGTTTGTCCAGTTTATTGGTCTTGTAGACTCTGGTTAGCTGTTGGATATGTGAACCTTTAAAGGTAATGTGCCTATATCTGGAATCTTCTGCACAAGCATGGCGCGACTCACAGCCCCATTATTTCGGAACTCTGGTGGTTTCTGATCTACAGATGCTATTCTCGCACTTTGCTCTGTTCCTTTTTCGCTAGGATGTTCTTCCCTAACGTAGGTTTCTCCAAGTGACAGCGACTGTGGCCTTCATCCTCTATGAACCATCATTGCCATGGGAGGGTGCATTTGCAGTCGTTCATTAACGAGTTCTCCTCAAGTTGAATTGCCGTCTTTTGATGTGTCGTCCGCTCCGCTCGAGTATTATTTGGCTGGCAATCAAGGATCAAAGCAGGGGAATGTTGTTGATTCGGGGGACACTCGCATCCTGTGGCTCCGTTGCCGTGGTCATATGTAGTGGACCGGTTTGCCAGTTGGGCAAAGCGACGAACCAAAGCAACGGCACCACACCGAAGCCCTCTCCGCACAATCAATCGGAAGGTGATCAAAAAAGAAAGAAGGAAGTCCTTGTGAAATGACGAGAATATCCCTGCGTCCTTTCCCTCCTTTGCTTCAAAGTGCGAAAGAAGCAGCGCCTGCCTTTTGCATCTCCTCATCCTCAACCGTCGATTTACTACTCGATTTTCGCCGTTGATTGCTCTTCGTTCCAACCCCATACCGTTACGAATGGTTACGCCGTACTCCACCGTTGTATTTAAGGCACTTGAGTACAATCGAATGAATCATTCTGAGAAATTTCTACAACTTTTGTCTTCTTTCTCCTTCCTCCTCCTCCTCCTCCTCTTCTTCTTCTTCTTCTTCTTCTTCTATTCGTCTGTTGTTACTCTGTTCTGCATTACTTGGTTTCTTGTCAGCAGTAGCAAGGATTCTAAGTTCCTCAGTTAGTTTCGAAAAAAATTTGCGAAATGCGGTCGCAGTTTTCAAAATTTATTTTCATTAATGCATATTCTGTACCTTCATTATTTTCATTACATCGACTGGATTAGACTCGAAACGAATTGAACCATAATTTGGGTACATAAACTGGTACCCGGAATTTTCGGTTCTCCAGCGGCTCATTTGTTGATGCATCTTCTGCTTTGTTTTACATGGATCGGGACATAGTGCCTTTGATGGACGCTGGTTAAAGTATGGCTTATTCTAATTCTATTTAGGATGGTCATCCGGGTTAATGATATGTTTGTCCCAATGTAGCTGGTATTGCTTGTTTTTGTCAATTTCACATTGGAAAACGTCAAAAGGATTTGTTGCTGACTGGTTTTTGTGGAGGTTCTGGCTAGCCATTTGATGCGTTGTGATTTGTCCGGCACTATTTTATTGATGATTAGAGAATGTCATCAACTAAGTTTTGCTATGTTTCAAAAGGTTCTTCCCTTTAGCATCTCAGAGGGACATCTTTAGTGCATTTCTTTTTAAAGTTGGTGAGGCTGTTGTATTGCTAGACCTTTATTGCATTATGCCTTTTCCCTTTATCTTCCTTTTCCCGCGAATGACATGAATGAGCTGTCTAGTCTTTTGCTTCTCCCTTTCATCCTCATAACTTCTAATTATTGAGGATATTGATGTCTTTGTCCTTCTGGGATTCACAGGTTATGTGTCACACCGAGGAATTGTAGCTGATGTCCTTGGATGATGACTGTTTTTCTTTCAAGGACCAATGAAGAAGATCTTCTTTCTCCGTTCGTCTGCTCCTAGCAACTCGAACAATGCTCCAAAGACTTTACAGGCGACTGACCGGAAAGGTTCCACCGACAGGTCAGTGGCCATGAAGTGGAAAAGTATGAGAACATTTATCAGAGCCCCAGGCGTTCCTTCTCCAAATCACGACACCGAGCTTCTGATAGCCCGAGCTCAAGTAATCAATCAGGGTCCGCTCTGAGGAGGAGCTGCTCTCTCACATCTGCCGCTTTCCTAGGAGATGGCTTCGAGCAGGGCAGGTTGTCCCCCTTGAAGGATTTCAATAGGTCACCAGCTCGCCAGACTCATGTACCTTCATTTGGGTGAGGGTGTTTCACTGTTATATGGTTCGCGTTGTCCTCTGTTTCATCTCTGTAGAGACCTGACTTCCCTTTTCGGGGTTGTCCTGCTGCAGCAACCAGAAGTCGATCCTTGAGGAGCAATCAAAGAGCAAACAATCCAAAGATGGAGCTTCTAGAGGTAGACATGAACCGGTAAAATCTGGAACTGCCGGTTCTCCCACGCTTAACTATGAATCATCAGGGTACTCTTCCAGTAGCTCCGGTTATGTTTCCAGTAAGGTGGTCGATAGATATATCGTGGGTGAGCAGCATTGAGATAAGATCAGACCCAGAAAAGTTTGTCCAAAAGTCCTGCAGGCAAGGGTAGGGGAATTCATTCTTCTGGGGTTGCCCTCTATATGGCGCCATCTTCTCCATCTGATTACTGCAAAAGAAAGTCCAACTCTCACTCCGTCAGAGAGGCCAAAGGATCTTTCCCCAACCTCATTTCGAGAGACTGGGCAGAGAGTGGTTTTGGTCACGGATCCCCCCGGACATTAGCAAAGTCATGGAGCAACTTAATCAGACTACTACTTTCCCGAAAGCCAGTTTTGATGATATTGAGCATGGAATTCCTATCACAATTCAAGATGTTTACAGTGGTTCTTCAGATAAAAGCTCTGACAGGAACTTCGATGTTGGTAGTCCGAAAGGTATACCCATGACCGAGCCTTACAAAGCAATGAAACAGATCCACGATGAAGGTGGCTTCCATACAAGAAAGTATGGGGATCTTGGTTCTGAGGACATCAAGGACGACCTGGATTTGGAGCTTCAAGTAAGGGATAATGAAGCGAAGGTCAGTGTAGCACTATTCTCTGAAGAACTTCAGGATGATCTGTTCTTTCAGGATTTCAGCCGAGATGTGCCGATGCTCATGCAGATTATTAGAAACCTTTTTGAAGAGAGGCTAAGTTTAGCTACTGAGGTGGTCGACCTTCTGCAATCTAGGATAACCGAAAGGTTGTCTGGTAGGGAAGAGCTTAGAATGGTAAAAGCAGAATTACAGTTGCAGAACAGAGGACTCGAGAAAGAGAAGAAAGAACTGCAGTTTGGCTTGGAGAGGAGCTAGACAGAAGGTCAAGTGACTGGTCATGCAACTCCAGAAAATTCAACTGGAAGAACAGAGGCTTGGGGAGCATGTGAGGGAGCTCGCCGAGGAGAATGTGTTGATTCAGAGGGAGGCCTGTTCAATAAACGAAAGGGATTTGTTAAACCGGAGTTTTGTTTCTTGCTCAGAGCAACAAATTGGTGAAATGAAGGCCAGGATCGAGGAATTTAGCCGAAAGAATCAAGATCTGCAGCAAGACCTCACTGATATACGAGATAAGTTCCAAGCAGCTGAGGAAACCAGAGAACACATGAAGCGAAATTTCACTGAGAAGGAGAGGGAGTGCAAGGAGTTACACAAATCTATAGCAAGATTATCAATGACTTGTAGTGACCAACATAAAACAATTGAGGGGCTTCGGCAAGGATTAGATGAGAGTGGCGGCATCTCGCAAACTCCTATAACGGTCGATGAGCAAGTGTCGAAAATGAGGATGGAGCTTGTGAGATTGACCAGAGTAGAACTTTCTCTGTGGAAAGAGCTTGAAGTGAATAGGCGAGAGCTGTATTGCCTTCGACATGAGAACATTAGCCTTTTGGGCCGCCTCAAAGGCAATCGTGAAGATTGTGGGGCTTCCCTTCTTCATATGAATTAGGAAATGAATTCTCGTGTCGGTTCCTTGCAGAGTGATGCCATGGCTATGCTTAATGACGCCACTGAACTGTGTACCAAGTTTCTAGAGTTTGTCAAATCAAGACACGGAAAACACGAGTTGAAAAATCAGGGGATAGAAGCTATCCAGTTTAGCCTGGATGGGCAATGCATTGTCGAGGCACTTCAAGGAATGAAGCGCAAAGCTGAGAATCTGTCAATGAGCTTCCAGACGATGTCTAAATTGCTACAAGAGAAGGCCAACGCATTCTCCTCAAAGTCTCAACGACGAGACGTTAGCCCTGATGATGGATCACAATGGCTTCCGAGTCAGACCTCAGTGGTAACTTACTTTGTACAGTCCCTGTGAAGTACAACGGTAAATTGCTTAATGGATCAGTGAAATGTAGGATGCTTTGGAATCCGAGCTTAAAGCAGAGAGTTTAATGACAAGGCTTCTGAGAGAAAAGCTCCACTCCAAAGAGCTGGAAGTGGAGCAGCTCCATGCGGATTTGGCGACTGCGGTGAGAACCGCCGACTGTGTTAAATCTGAAGTCCAGAACGCATTGGACAGCCTATCCAGCATTACCGACAACCTGAAAGAGCTTGAGATGCAGGTAAATCAATGAGCTTGCACCATACATCACTACATCAGCTAGCCCTTTGTCGATGCTTTGTTCTTTGGAATACCATAACCTGTCAAGCTGGACTGATGTAGTTTCTTCTTGGGTTTTTGCAGATGCGTAAGAAGGACGAGAAGATCGGGCAGTTGGATATTGAAGTGGATGAATCTATTCGGGAACTGAGCATGATGTAGGGAGTCCTTCCAAAGGTTTCCCAGGAGAGGGACCAGATATGGCAGGACAACATGGTCCTGAGCTTGGAGGTGGATGCCCTCAGGAAGAAGATTGACTACCTAGACGAGATTGTCCACGAGAAGGAAGGCCAGATCTCCATCTTGACTAATCTCCTCTGCAATAAGCCGGCGAATCTCCTCGACAGTCCAGATTTTCCCCATGGCTTAGTGCTCCCGTGATTTTATTCTCATGTTCTATAGTGGATGGATTTCAGATGAAATCTCAGGTGATCTAAAAAGGGACAGCTCTTTCTGCATTTCACTACTTTTTCTTGCTACAAATTACACAATAGAGCAATAGAGGTGTGTATACCAAAGAGTTACTTCCAAATGTATATTCTTTTGTCTTGACGAACTTCTCGGCAATGGTCGATCTGAATTGATTTCAAAGCAGTACTGGTTTCCAAAATTCCACAGGCTTCCGATCTGGGTTGCAGAATAGATCAGAATAAGAATTCACATGGAAGTTTGATCCCTGGGTAATTCTGACCTAAGCAATACGATTGTTATTACCTGGACGATTGGCATCCTTGCACGGACGGAGTCCAAGAATGATAATTCAATGTCAGCCATGGCAACCCCAGTTGACAACCGGTCTGAAGCAGAATCCCGAAAAACAGGATCACAATGGCAATTGAGAGATCATCCTCTTGACCAATCCAAAATGGAAGTTAACAGAAGTTTGAATTGTCCTCACCAGGGAGATGACCAATCAGACACCAAAGGTTTCCCTCCTTTCATTGTTTTTCCAGCTTGTGCCGCAGCGATTACCTGCTTTTGCCTATTAGAGTTACCGCTTCTGGGAAGGCGTTCTCTTTGTATGACCTTCCACCAGGAACATCCACTTCGGAAGAGCTGCAGCCATTAACATACAAGTGGATCTTCCTGTACTTGCTCCCAATGATCCCGACATCATCAATCACAACATGAGTGTTGCATAGATGGGGCGTGAGACAATAGAAAATGAAGAAGGAGAAAAGGAACATTGCAGAACCAAGCGCCAAACTCGAAAGGAATTCAATCATGTAGGCATCCACACATGCTGGAAAAACTTGTCAACATCTGACGTCTCGAATTTCATTCTAAATTGGAGTTTATGCCAACCAGGTGATTAAAATCCTAAACACATTCCCACTGGCAACACAACAAGGGACCATCTCCATCATCGCCACCGTCAGTCACACTAATAATCCCGATCAAATCTTCTACGACGAGTTTGAATTATCAGTCCGCGCTACACAACGATCATTTTCCACAAAAGGATAGAACACGATCCGATCCTCAGTCATAGAAACGTGAGGGGACAATGCTACGATCACTTTTGACGAGGCGGGAGCATGCGGCGAAGTTGGCCGCGAGGTCGTTGATGGAGGTCATCTGAGCCACAGCGACGCGTGCTGAGCCCGCCGCCGCGGCCATGGTCAGCTCAGAGGAGATCCGGGCTGAGGGACGCGGCCTCCCTGTAGCTAAGCCGGCTCGGCAACGATGGTAGTGAAGGCGGAGGAAATCGCGATGCTGGGGCGATGGTGGGGGGACAAGAAGGGCGTTGACCACAGTCAACGGGAGAAAACGAAATGTATAAACACAATAATCACGGGTTAATTACCGGAAAGGATACGGGTGACTAATCTCTTGATTAGGGATAATTAATCACTCCAACTCCCATTTGGTTTATTCCCTTGTCTTGTAATTCCAACGCATAAAAAACCAACGGAGAAAAAATAGAACAAGAAAAAGAATCTCAATCTCTCTATTCTCTCTCACGCGTCGCACCACCCAGAACAATCAAAAGAACACGTCAACTATAAATAGGATCAAATTTAAAAATAAAATTTAATTTAATTTAAATTTAAAATTTTTTAAAAAATACGTCAAGACATGACATGAAGTTTACCCGACTCAAATATCGATAATTCGTCTAAAAAATGTATTCCTTTCCTTAAGTTTTGTTGCGACCGATCAATCAGAAGAGGAGGAAACTTTTCTGGGTCCGTCCTTTTGATCGCCGGAAAGGTTTCTTTAGTCGAACCCCTCACAGGGATTCGAGGAATTAATTGTTTTTTGTCATTTTTCTTTTTGGATTTCTTTTTTGGCGATCTGGGATTGTCTTGTTCCTTCTCGTCTTGGACCTGTCGCGCGCTTTTTCATTTTTTTAATTATTTTCTGGGGTCAATTTTGATGCATTCTGCGTCGTACGCGGCGAGAGAGGGAAAAGCTTGCCGAGGGGATCATTGCCTTTTATGAAAGGTATGTGGTTATATGGTGTTTTTCCGTGCGATTTTGGCTTGTCTGTTTCATGGGCGATGCAGTTGCGATGAGAAGGGAATGATTCTGATGCACGTTGGTGGTTTTTCTGTTTCTGCAGGTTGAATGAATGACGTGGGCTTCCTGTAATTGTTAATACGATCTGGGAATTGTTTATTGGTTGAAGGAGAAGCGTATTTGGGATTTGATTGCTGTTGTTGGTTGGTGGTTTATATGTGAGACATTAGCGAGTAATGCAAGTTATGGTAACCTATTCTTTGATGAAATATGTATCCCCTTGCTGGAAGGCGTCTGCTGGGGGTGAGAGTTCGAGCGGAAATGCCACTGGTCGTTCTGAAGGATTGTTGTGGTATAAAGACTTGGGGAATCATGCCTGCGGAGAGTTCTCCATGGCCGTTATTCAGGCCAATACTTTGTTAGAGGATCAGAGCCAACTCGAGACGGGTCCGATGAGCTTACTGGAGTCTGGTCCTTGGGGGACTTTTGTTGGAGTTTATGATGGTCATGGGGGGCCTGAAGCTGCTCGGTTCGTGAATGACCGGCTGTTCCAAAATCTGAGGAGTATGATGCCCCTCTTTTAGCGCTATCCTCAGGGCTTATGTTTTTTCAGATCAATCGCTGCTAAAATTCTTTTTTTTTTTCATTGAAATTGTGTAATGTCGATGCCATCAAAATATCTTCTCTTTAAATGCTGTCGCCGTAGGTGCATTCAGGACTTGCAAGTTTTGATATCTGTTATTTTACGCTCACTTGAATGATGTGCTAGTGATTTGATGCAGAATTCACGTCGGAGAACCAGGGAATGTCTGCTGAGGTTATTAAGAAATCATTTCTGGTCACGGAGGAAGAATTTTTGTCCTTAATTAAGAAGCAATGGTTGACCAAGCCTCAAATCGCTTCTGTTGGATCATGTTGTTTGGTGGGTGTCATATGTGGTGGCGTGTTATACATTGCGAATGCAGGAGACTCGAGAGTGGTGTTGGGGAAGTGTGATAAGACATCAAAAGAGGTTAAGGCAATTCAGTTGTCATCCGAGCATAATGCTTCCTTCGAATCTGTGAGAGAGGAATTGCGTCTTTTGCATCCCAATGATCCGCGCATTGTTGTTTTAAAACACAAGGTGTGGCGGGTAAAGGGTTTAATTCAGGTATGCCTCTTCGACATTAATGGTGCGGAATATAATAATTATGTAGTTATTGATTAGGTCAGCATCTTAAGGCCCTGTTTGGTTGGAGGAAACAAGGTCCGTTTTCTGTTTTTATTTTCAAAATAAAAATAGGAAAATATGTTTGTTATCAGAAAACAAAAAACAATTTTCTAAATTTTCAAAAGAAAACAGTTTTTTGGATTTCCAGTTTTCGTTTCTTGTTTTTCAAAATAGGAAACGAAAACAGAAAACAAACCATGTTTCCCGTAAACAAACAGGGCCTAAGGTTGCCAGTACTTCCTGGGTCCTTCGCTACATGATTCAGGCTGTAATATTGGGCCATTTGAAGTTATTTTGCGGAAAACGTTTCGTAAAATGATGAATCTTTGGTCATTTTTTGCAGGTATCAAGGTCTATAGGAGATGCATATTTGAAGAAGGCAGAGTTTAATAAAGAACCTCTCTTAGCAAAGTTTCGACTGCCAGACTCATTTGATACCCCGATTTTGAGAGCAGAGCCAGCGATAAAGGTCCAAAATATATGCCCTGAAGATCATTTCCTGATATTTGCATCAGACGGACTATGGGAACACTTGAGTAATCAAGAGGCAGTTGACATTGTCAACAGCGGTCCACGCAGTGTAGGTTTTAAACAAGCTTTCCTTTCTTTTCTTAATTGATGTTGTATGTTTTGGGGGATGGTTCTTTACTTTCATTGATATTATCCGTCGGAATCCGGGCTTCTGTTTTGAGCCATGTGGTGTGGTCAGATTTTTAGGGGGTTGCTCTTGAATGGTTGGTCTGAGTTTTAGACTCTATGCAGGGTGTTGCAAAGAAGTTAATGAAAGCGGCGCTGCACGGAGCAGCAAAGAAAAGAGAAATGCTATACTCTGACCTGAAGAAGGTAGATCGAGGGGTCAGGAGGCATTTCCATGACGACATCACTGTTATAGTTTTATTCCTCGATTCCCACTTGGTCAGTCGAAGCTCCTGGCGAGGGCCCTTGCTTTCGGTGAGAGGAGCTGGCAGTGTCTCCTCATATGTCAAGACCTGACTCCTGCACAAAGGTCCTGAATGCCGCGCAGCTTGTTCTTGGATCCTCGCATCCTCTTCCATATCTGCCATTGATTTTTACTCAGATCCTCGATTTCTGGAATCACTGCTTTCAACGTAGAGGGCCCAAATTTTGAACCGAGGTTGCCCCATTATGCCGCCTCCCAACTTTTTTGCACGTGCAGTGCGTCCAATTGCAGTTGTTAACGTCTGAGGGCAGTGTCTGTCTGCAGTAAAAGTGCGAGTGTATTCATTCAATTCAACATGAAGACTCGATACCGAAGACTTTGTCCGGAAGAGTTTCTGTAGGAACACCAGATCACAGAGAGAGAGAGAGAGAGAGAGAGAGAGAGAGAAAGGCATCGAAAACATTTCTTGAGTAGTTTGGAACATGATTGTTGTTACTACAATAAGCTAATAACAGAAAGAATGAATTCACGGCTGCACAACTAGCACTATTCATTACATGTCCATCGCCATCGCGGTGTCTCCAGAAAAGCTTAGTTTAACCATAAGCCAGCGTCATATAATTGAGTTAGGAAAAGCATAAATAATTTCCATCGTCCGTTTGTTATGCAAAATCTTTCTTTAAAAAAAATCATGTTAAGTTTCAAGATTTTATCTGTATGTATTTCATTATTGCGTTCGGGAAACACGATTTATGAGTAAGAAGTATTTTATACTTTCGAAAAAAAAAAAAAAACATATATTTTAATATGAAGCATCACGTCTGCGAAATGCGAAAGGGTTGTCGACCTTAAACTATGTTTCTGAACAGTACCGTCAAGGTGGATCATTCGTACACTACATGGTGCAGGAAAGTTATCCGTAAAAGGTGTGGAAGGGGCGGACGATTCTGAATTATTTAGTAAGTCAAAATTCCTTTCGAAAGTTGAAGAGATTTGATGAACTTTCACATTGATTTGTATGTTTTTTTTACTCTTATAGGCTAACACTATGTTAGAACTACGCGATCAAGCATCCAAGACCAACTCAATGTTACCGAGAGATGCGGACGAGGCCATGGACTTCGAGAGGATCATCACTTTCGATGGCAAAAGAGGATCCTATTGGTTTAAACCATGCAGAACGATGCCATGACCAGATAGATGTGCATCACGCCTACTCATGATCGTCCGTTATCCAGGAAGCCTCCAGAGCCGCCGCAGAAGAGAAGGGAATCGTTACCAGTTGCATCTAGCGGCGAATCAATCACAGATAACATATATTAACTCAGAAGGAAGCTTTAGTCCGTTATCTCAAATAAGAGAGAGAACCTACCGACGAGTGAGCTGAGATTGATGACCATTCCACTCATTCCGGAGAACAACATTATTATTTTTGTTATATCACCAACGAATTTCCAGATTTTGCTGGAATCAGCTTTGAACAAAAATACGTTGAGCCTCCGCTTCCCATGATGATGACCCGAGCTTAATTGGGTCTGATGGGCCTTCGATGAGAAGTAAGCAGCACCTCCAGACCCAAGACCAGCATTCGGCCCACATTTACTTCATAAAGCCCATTTAAAAGGCTGAGCCCAAGAAACGCTAGCCGACCTGGTGGGGGGAAACCGTCGGGTATTCGGATCCCGGCCCTCTCCTAGAGTTTTACGGGTCAAGGATTCCGTCCATTCGACCGGAATAACCCGATCTCCGGCCGATACCGGAGCCTCCGGCAGTGGCGGTGGCGATGGCACGCGTGGGAGTTGGAAGATTCTCACGGTGCGGAGGGAATAGAACGTGATCTTAATCGCACGGGACGATCCTGCGTTGATTTTGGGTTCTTCGGCGACGGATCGGTTTTTCTGCATTCCCGCGCGGGGATGGATAGCAATGAAGGCGAATATCGCGGCGGAGATCCTCCCGGCAAGCACGACGATGAGGTGCGTTAATTTTTTTGTCTGTCTCTAAGTTGATGCTGAAGTTGATGTCCTCTGAAAAATCTATTTCCAGGAAAACGCGGCTCGATTGGAGGACCTGAATAAGTCCATCGAGGCGAAATTGGCTCTTCGCCAGAGCAACCTCAATCCCGAGAGGTTACTTATTCTTAGACTT
Organism: Melastoma candidum; assembly: GCA_023653495.1. Lineage (NCBI taxonomy): Eukaryota > Viridiplantae > Streptophyta > Magnoliopsida > Myrtales > Melastomataceae > Melastoma > Melastoma candidum. The sequence continues at coordinate 3,350,062 of CM042886.1, forward strand.
CCTTTTAGCATATTATACGCAGCGCTGATGACCTTCTATTTTTGTTCCTTAACTTTAGTTAGCAAAAATAACAGGTTACTTAGTTTTAGGGCATTAGTCAATAAATTTTAAAACTAAGGACCCTATTTCACATAAGTTTTTGTTGGCTAACATTATTAATGAACAAAGCTCCCTTCCGTTAGGGGCATATTATCTTTGTGCGTGTTTGGAGAAGTTTCTTGAACCTTTTGAATAATATTTTTCAGACTCGGGGTTCCTCAGAACACTTGATTCCAGCATTAAGCGGGTTACGGCTGTAATAAAGAAGCTAAAGCAAATAAATGAGGAGCAACGAGTAGGGCTGATGGATGAACTGCGGAACGTGAACCTTAGCAAATTCGTCAGCGAAGCTGTTTCTGCAATTTGTGATGCCAAACTCAAAAGTTCAGACATACCATTTGCTGTTCAAGTATCAATATTTGTTTCATTCTTTAATTAGGGGATGATCGTTATATTTTTCTCCTCCTGTTTTGGTAATGTCTTTTCCCTCCCCGCAATTCAGATTTGCTCTTTGCTTCATCAAAGATACAAGGACTTCTCGCCCAACTTGATGCAATGACTGTTGAAAGTGTTTCTTCCTGGAAAATCCGGGGACGGTGTTGACACTGACCGGACCTCGAAGGCCATTAAAAAACGCAGCCCTCTCGAGTTGCTTTTGGAACTTTACTTTGTGGGCGTCATCAAAGACAAAAATCAGCCGTTTGATGTTCTGGGAGACATCTTCCAGAGGATGTCTCCACAACAAAGAGAAACAGACCCTTTTGTCTCTGCTCAGAGGTTGTCTCTTCCACAACAAAGAGACAAAAGTTGGATAAAAAATCATCAAAAATCAGCCGTTTGCAAGACATCTACTTGCATGAAAGATGTCTCTTTGATGCTTTTGCAATTGCTGGAGGAGGAATTCAACTTCCTTATCAACAAAAAGGTCTGTTTCTCTGCTCAGAGATGCTCGTTCGGCTTGTTCTTGTGTCAACTTTTGTCCCTGCTGGTTGTGGAATTTGGGAAAAAGATGAGAGAAGTGTGCTTATAACTGCAGGACCAAATGAACATCGAAACGAAGATCAGAAATATTAGATTTATTGGAGAGCTATGCAAGTTCAGGATTGCTCCAGCTAGTGTCGTATTTAGTTGTTTGAAAGTAAGTCATCTGCATGATAAGACACTATAATAATGGTTTCATAATGCAGGAACACTATTTGTTCTTGTAGTAGCTGGACATAGTGCATGAATTGACCTTGTAATTCTTGTTTTCAGGCATGTTTAGATGATTTTACCCATCACAACATTGATGTCGCCTGTAATCTTCTTGAGACTTGTGGTCGGTTTTTGTATCGATCTCCTGAAACAACGGTTCGAATGGCCAACATGTTGGAGATACTTATGCGCTTAAAGAATGTCAAGAACCTGGACCTTCGTCATAGTACCCTTGTCGAAAATGCTTATTACCTGTGTAAGCCTCCTGAAAGATCCGCGCGTCTCTAAAGTCCAGCCACCATTGCATGAGGTATGACTTTTTTTATTAACAAACTATGTTTTAGTTGCTAGTACTTTTTTTAATTCAGACATAGGAAGCAGTGGAGGTGTTGTAGCTTACTTTTTGACTCTGCCTCCTTTTTTGCAGTATATCAGAAAGTTGCTTTTCTCAGACCTTGATAAATCTTCGATTGAGCATGTACTGAGACAACTCCGCAAGTTGCCATGGAGTGAATGTGAAACATACCTTCTAAAATGTTTTATGAAGGTACACAAAGGGAAATATGGCCAGATTCACTTGATTGCTTCACTGACTGCCGGTCTTAGTCGTTATTACGATGAATTTGCCATTGCAGTTGTTGATGAGGTTGGTCTTTTCTGGAGCCCCCTCCGATTACTTGACATTGCTGCTGACGTGGAGAGGTTTTGTAAAACAACTGTCAAATATATTTCCAATATTTGGTTTGGCCTGTGTAATTATTTCTTACATCCCGGGGATAAAAACCGTCTCTCTTGACTTCAGGTTTTGGAGGAGATTCGCCTTGGTCTTGAATTAAATGAATATGGGATGCCGCAGAGACGAGTTGCCCATATGCGCTTCTTAGGAGAGCTTTACAACTATGAACACGTAGAATCGTCTGTGATATTTGAGACACTCTATTTGCTTCTGGTGTTTGGCTGTGGCACAGCAGAGGTAAGAAAGAAGTTGCTGACTTGTTATGGTGGCTATGTAATGGCACTGGACAATTAGACGGATAGATTTCATTCATTTATTTGTTGCATTTCCCACCAGTAAGAGGGATCATGCATTGTACTGGCTTTGTTATAGAAGTGTCGTAATTTTCTGTGTTTTTGACATCTTTACTAGAAAATAGAAATTATAAAGATTCTCAATTTCCTGGGCATATTGAAGTGACTTTTCTTATTAATGCTCTCATCAGGTGAAGAGGGTTCTTAAGGACTTATCTGCCGGTTGACCTAACCCTTGCTTTCTATTTTGATTTTATTCTTTACGCTGTTCTATGCAGCACTCTCTAATGTGATGAATTTGGACATATTTCATGGAACCATTTTGTTTTGATTTTCCTTAAACAGCAAGACGTGTTGGATCGGCCGGAAGATTGTTTCCGAATTAGATTGGTCATTACTTTCCTCCAAACTTGTGGCCATTACTTTGACCGGGGCTCATCAAAGAGGAAGTTGGATCGCTTTTTGATACATTTTCAAAGATACATCCTCGGGAAGGGTTCCCTGCCTTTGGATATAGAATTTGATTTGCAGGTCCGTTCGTCTGTATTCACCATGTTTTAAATGGGAAAATGAGCATGGTTCTCCTGAAATATGCATATAACCAGATGCCTTGAGAACAGGAGTCTCTTCATGTAAATCTGAAGTAGTTGTTTATTCTTAATTGATTATTAAGAGTATGGGCTTCATTAATGCCGGGTATATGATATTTTCAGATATTAGCGCAGTCTTTCTTCAGACATCCCCTGTGTACATGAGAACTAGACTGACCGAAGGTGTAATACTTTGTCAAGGACTCGTACTCCCATTGTTATGCCTAAGAAGCCTTCCTTGTTAACTGACTGTCGAATAGAGTTTTCTTGATAGTTATTTTAATACTCTATAGATTTTCAATTCGTAATTTCAGATGGTATATGCTGGAATGCAGGACTTATTTGCAGTTGCGTCCCAGTATGAGCGTACAATCTCTAATGAGAGGTCCAACAATGAGAAACACGTTGACTCGGACAAAACTCATAGTAGGCGGTCTGATAGCCACGGCATGAAAACGGCAGGGAGGAAAACGGGGAGTTATGCGAGGACATTCCTGAATCTGATACTGAATCTGGTAGCAGTTCTCTAGATGGTGGACATGAGGAAGAAGGGCTTGATGAAGAGAATCATGATGATGGAAGTGATAGTGAAGGAGATGATGAGGATGAGGATGATGATGTTGGATCTACTTCTGATGACGACGACGAGGTCCGAGTGAGACAAAAGGCGCCCGATGTAGACCCTGTAGAAGAAGCCAGCTTTGATCAGGAGCTCAGGTCCGTTGTTCTGGTGAAGTTTTTTTTTTTTTTTTCTGATAAGTAACTTCTTTGATATCATCTCAACTGTACGAGTACACAAGGGCATGGCCAACAGGCTCGACAATCAAAACATTGGGGTATATGTAGGGTCTCACAGACTCGTCTAGAAAGAACGGACGTGATGCAAGATACACCCTACTCCACATTTACCAACCACATGTGGTGTCCATGTACTACGGTAGAACTAAAAACTAGTCCAATTTGTGTCGACACTGCTTGCTTGCCTTGAAATTCAATTGCATGTTTGGTGAAGAACTAAGATAAGTTTAGCTTGCTTCTGCATTTGGTTTTTAAGTTAGTACGAGTTTTTTAAGCAACTTTATTCTTGATGTTGTTAACACAATTAACTGTGATACCGCCATTAACCATCTGTTTTCATTGTCTAAACTACTAATTTTTCCATGTGAATTTGGCTTCCTTTATCTTTATTCTGTGATCTGCCTGACCCCCATCTTCATTTTTTGCGACATCGTGATGTTAACATTTTTACCCGAACATCGACTGCAGGAAAGTATGGAGCAACGCACACTAGAGCTCCGAGGACGTCCTACATTGAACATGACGATTCCAATGAATGTGTTTGAGGGATCGATGAAAGATCATCATGGGGAGGTGTTGGATGGGAGAGCGGTGATGAGGCTCTGGACGTGGATGCCGCTGGAAGCAAAGACGTCCAAGTGAAAGTGCTTGTGAAACGAGGGAACAAGCAACAAACAAAACAGATGTACATTCCACGGGATTGCTCCTTGGTTCAGAGCACGTAACAGAAAGAAGCCGCGGAGCTCGTAGAGAAGCAAGACATCAAAAGACTGGTCTTGGAGTACAATGATCGGGAAGAAGAGGAGCTTAATGGGTTAGGCATGCAGTCTGTGGGTTGGGCCCCGAGTGGTGGGGGTAGGGTCATGAGCCGAGGCAACACCTGGGAAGGAAGTGGCGGGAGTGGTAGCAGGGGACTTTTCCGGCATCAGAATCATTCTGGGGGTGCTGGTTATTATAGCAGAAGGAGATGAATGACCCAGCAGGAAAAACCAAATGAATAGCTTATGGTCGAGATGACTATTTAGTAACCTGTCGCCTCCTTGCCGATTCCACCATCGGATAGGGTGGGATACTAAAACTAGTCGGCAGGGGGAAATCTGTTGGTTTGCCTGTACATCCCGAGTTGCTTACTGCACATAATGGGAGGTTGTGCATCTGTCACCAGTTTTCGTGCGCCAATCAGTGGGCTCAACATATCTCTTCAATCAATCGTGCTATGGGTCCTCAATCTTATTTCAAGGGGCTTGGAACTCATGATGACAAGACTACCTGGAGTGCTATTTTTATGACAGCACAGTTTCTTTAAGGGACAGCCTCCCCTCCCCAGGTTTTGGCGTTCTTTCAGAACTCCTTCACGGGACAAGATTCGCGGAAGGTGAGAGAACGGTACGTGGATGTTACGGTTCTATGCTTTCTGGTTAAGCAGTAATTATAGGATCTTATGTTAAACGTATCATCGATTAATGAGATATGGATGTGATTTGTAGGGTTAAGATCTGGGAAGGGGTGTGATGACTTCCCAACTTTAGCGAAAAGAAGAAAATGGGAAATGATTAGATAATTCGACTTTGAGGGGGTTAGATTACAACCAGAGAAGCCCACCCCACCATCCCTTTTTCTTGTTGGTACCTTAGTCCTAAAATGATTGTGGGGACTATGTCATGTGGATGGGGAAAAAGAGGAGAGGAAGGTTGTTGTGGGGGAGGGTGGCATCTGGGGAATGTTTTTTTTTCCTGGAGAGCATGGGATGGAATTTGGTCCTTCAAAAGGGAAAAAGGGTTGTGTCTTGTCTTGTGCCAAGAAGTAAGTTCATTTCAAAGGATGGAGGGAGAGACAGAGGTTGGGGTGTATTCTTTTGGTCTTCTCTTTTTTTTACAGCTAAGGATTGCTTGCCACAATGTTGGGTGGGGGGGGGGGGGTGGGGTTCATTTTCCATATTTGGTAGTGATTTAGGTGACACCTCGAATTTGGGAATAGCACTCAATTTGGGGGGGTGTGGCATATGATTCATCATCATCATCCATTATTAACCCCTGACTCCCCCTTTTTTTTGTTTGGGGGGGGGGGAATCTCGAATCTTAGACAACCACCCCTCCCTGGTCCTCGAGTGCCTTGAAATTTACATATATCTGTGGTAATCTCATAGATATTACTGTTTGACAGGAGCTGAAGATCTGTGGACCCCAGTAAAATAAATGCATTTATGTAATTTCTTTTTAAATAAAATAATACTAGGGTGGTTGTTTTCATTTTTCATAATAATTATTATTTTGGCAGGTTTTGTTAGATTTGGAGCTAATATTAGTCTGTAGGTAGGGTAGGGGGGGGGGGGGTTAGGATGACCATTTAATTAATAATTTTTTTCAAGTTTTATATTTTTTGCAAGGCTGTGGTTTTGACACTTAGCCCCTGTGAAATATTATTTGTTTATTCCCTTAAAAAAATCTTATCTGCTCCTGCTTTTAATTGCAAGGAATCTCCCTCCCTACCTTGCAATAACAAGAAGTAATGAATGGCCTTTATTATTATTGTTCTTTCAGGAAGATGGAAGAGAAGCAGAGAAATTAGTAGCCTAAAAATTGTAGGAGAAAATAGATATGGAAAGAGGATAATTAGGGAGGGGCTAATCTGTGTTTAGCGACGGTTACCTTATGTATTATGCCAAGGAGGAAAGTATCGAAAAAGTGACAAGTGTAAAAAAATTTGTGAAATATTGTAGAAAATTTTAAAATTTTAAAAATAATGTCTCCAAATTGGACTTTATAAGTCCGAGTTTATTAATAAAGAAACTAAAAATTATAAAGTACTATTTTTTTAAGGTGTTTTTAAAGTTCGACTTCACTTTTTTACTTTTATTTTTTTAAATTCGAAATTACAAAGTTCGACTTGAAAAAAACGTTAGATTTTATAATTTCAATTTTCTTCATGAGTGAACTCGAACTTATAAAGTTTAACTTCAACTTTATTTTCGAAATTATATATTATATTTCGTAAATTTTTTTTCACGAGGTTAACATTGCACAGCGCCCTTATGCCTAGGACCGGTACAGCAATACAATAGGGATCGAATTTTCATGGACAAATAGGAACAGCACTTGGTAGAGAGTGATAGAGGTAGAGAGATCCCTTTCCCTCCTCGAGGGTCTTTTCGTGTTTTTGCAATTCCAACGTCGTCGTCATCGTCCCCCCACCCCACCACCACCAACAGAAGCAGCAACAGTAAGTTCACCACATGGAGCAACTTTTCCTCAGTTTTTTATTATTATTATTTTTTAGAAAACAAACAAGAACGATGAGGCAAGACCCTCCCTCTTCGACTTTATCCTTGCTCAAGGAATCGGAGGGTAATTTGGGAAATGGGGAGAGGGGGGGGGGGGGACATGAAGTAAAGTGGGTACGATGTTATAAAATAAAGAATTTCGAGAGGAGAGCAAATGACCACGTCTCTCCCTATGAAAGAAATAAAAAAAGAACCTCGTACCCCTGCCGACATCAATTGCAACTACAACCCACCCAACCGCACCCACAGCCTTCATTGTTATTATTAGTATTTAGCTTTATGCTTCTGGATGTTCGCTCCATCCTCATTTATTGTATTATTTTTATTTTCACATACCATCTTCATCACATTAACGACATCTAATCAATTAAACACTGCTCGATTATTCCTTCGAAGTTTATATAGATTAATTTCGAAAAAAAATTCACTTTCGTAACTTATTTAAATACAGCCCGTTTTTTGGACCACGTCTTTGATTTAAAAAAAAAAGTCTTCGAAAAAAATTAATTGAATCGATCAAAGTAATTTAAAATAACGTAATTTATCGAGATACATTATTTTAAAAAGAAAATATTTAAAACAATGATCCAAAGAAATAAAACTTTAAAGTATTTTCAAGTCTTTCAAACTTGTTATTTGAAATAGCAATTTAATTAATTTTACTCATCGTCGCTTTTTGAAACAAAAATTAATGTGTAAAACAAAGTCGTCGTTTCAAGAAACGAGTGAGGAGCGATATTCACGTTATTTTCTGAAACTGAAACCTATTTCACAAATTTTTTTCTAAACTAACCCTTAATGGGCTCTCGTCCACCATCTTGTTTCCGAATCTTTTTTTTTTGCAAAATATAAATACGTGACCATTAATTTTTCCGAGCTTTTAATCCATGTCATCTTCTTTAATTTGTTTCCTTTGAAGTTATAACTTTTATTTTATTATTGGCTTTTTGAAACACCGTTACTCGTGAGATCCGACGTGGACTAACATGTATATGTTTTTTTCTTATATGAATTTCTAGTTATATTGTGTGGATAATTGGAAAAAGGAAAAGGGTACTTAAAGAAGAAGGAGGTCAACTAAAATGAACTGTCGGTTTAATCCACCGACAATAGCAAAGAAGATAAGAAAGGAGGAGGTTTTGAGGTGAAGATCTGGTGATGAATGAATGAATGAGTGTATGTATATTTTTTTCCTTTTGTTAGGTAGTACTACGGTTGACTTTAATATAACAATTGTTGTTTTTGCTTTTGTTGTTTGGGTATTTCCTCCATCAGCATCATTTATTGGTCGATGTTGATATTGGGAGGAGTCCCCCCTCTCCCAACTTGCCAAATATTATTTGTCCCACAAGAGCAACCAACTACTACAACTAGGAAAACAAAAAACAAAAACAACAACAGAAGAAGAAGAAGAAGATAATTCGAGTGAAAAAAAATAAATGGTTAGGGTTGAAATGCAACATCTTCCCTCGTGCGCCTTATCCTTACGTGGCCACGTGGCGTCCTATGATTGGATAGATATCAACTCCTTAACTTTATATGTTATTCATCTTATATTATTATTATTATTATTATTATTATTATTATTGTTATTATTTGGACTGGAAAAAAAAGTCTCCACAGCCTCGTTCTAAATATTAAATATGAGCATCTTTAATATTTAATACTAATGGGTTAGAAGTTTGAATGTTTTAGGCGCAAATTAATATATGCTTTTTTCTTTATATTTTAAAAAAACTAATTAATCTCCGAGTCAGACATGCTTTTTGGGAATCAAACTCTTGAGATATAAGTTGTTCTTAGTGTTTGTTAATTAGATCACCACTATTTTCTTATAATAATCTACTTATTATTCTTCTTCTTCTTTTCTTAAATCTATTTCTATATATAAAAACCTACCGGGAATACATTATTTTCAAAACGAAAAATAAATAGATACAGAGACACCAATACACACTTTTTCTTTTCCTCCTCAATCTAATACCAACTCGTCCGATTGAATCTTTGTACAAGACATTGAGTCTTTACTTTATTCGCTATATACATTAAATACACTACTTACCTAACCAAAATTAATTAATAAATCAAGTAGTCTGGTCCGGCCTTGTGGATGATTAAAAAAAACAATTGACATGATGATATTTGTGGCCCCAAAAAGAAACCCTCTACCTAAAAATATTATATAATAATAATAATTTAAGTTATTTGACAGTATAACTATATAAAAAATTGTCATCTGAAAGAACAATAAAAAACAATCAATTGAATTAGGTACATACAACTTGCCATAAAAAGATAGGGCCACTATATAAATTATATCTGTTCATTTATATTTTATTTATAATTTAAAATAACTCGGGTGTAAAAACATGAATACTTATTTACTATTTTCAGTAACATCAGAGGTGTTCCATTTATGTTAATATTATGTAAAATGTTCTGACGTTTTAACAATTTATTGGTTTAAATTGTTTTATATTATATTTAAGTTTTTTTTTTACCTGAAAACATTAATAATTCTATAAAATAATTTATCTAAAGAAAGAGCGACCGTGTCGATTCTTTTTTTTAACCCTTTGTTATTTTGAGAAAAAAAAAAGAAGGAAACACAAGAAACTCAACGTTTTCCATAAATGGAGGAGTTGAATTTTCTCCAAATGTCATAAATGGCAAGAAGGCGCAGCTCCTATCTTGTAGGAGCAATACATTACTAAAAATGTTCTAACAATTTTTAATAATGCCATCCCACTATTTTGTCGTGGTTTAAAAATAATAATATTTTAAAATATATCCGAATATTTGTTTATTTTTATAAAATACGTCACATTATTTTAACATTTTTCTTTGAATTTTTCTTCTTGCATTTTTTAAATAATTTTAGGAATTAATCCAAATTGAAATTTGAATTATTTTAATTCTACCAAATATCTTCAACGTGGATAAAGAATTAGCTTTTTTGTTATAATAATTTTAAATTTTATTAATTATTAATTTTTCGATTTGTGACCTAATTTTTAATTTTCTTTTATTATGGCATTATATTTGAATGTCTTAATTCAATATATTTTAAAGGTCATAGTTAGGAAAGGCATGACTTAACCTATTTTATTTTCATTAGTTTGGATCACATAAAAAGGGAATGAGATTAAAAGTACGGAGTCCGTCGTTACACAAACCTAAGGAATCCATCCCCAGTTAACTCCGACCGAGACATTAGTTAGCTTCCAGTGCTTTTTATCCGCTTGCCTCTTCTCTTTTTTCATTTGACGGTGTCAGAAGACGATGATGAAATAACAAGTCTCCTTGTCAGTCAGAAAGTGGGAGACACGGACACAGGGGGGGAGAAACATCACCTCCTAAAACCAACCATGTTGGATCTCAACCTCAAGGCTCTGATCTCCACCTCCTCCTCCTCCTCCTCCTCCTCCTGCCGCTGGAACGCCGCCGCCGGGGGTCTGGAGCTCCCCAAGCCTGCGGATGAGGATTCCGGGTTGTCTAACTCGTCCATTGTCAATGCGGAAGAGGCAAACGCCCCTGACGACGACGACTATGTGTCGTTGATGGCGTTTGACTTCATGACTCCGAAGAGGGAGGCACGGGAGGAGGAGGTGGGAGGAGAGATGGTTACTCGGCAGTTTTTTCCTGTGGTTGACGGCGGTGGAGGAGGGGAGGATTGCCGCCGGTTCGGGATGGGCGGGATGGCGAGGCCGCAGTGGCTGTACTTGTCATCCGGGGATTCCCAGGGAGAGCCGGGCCTGATGCTTCATCAGCAACATCAGATTCAGATGCAACCTCCGCCGCATCAGCCAGTGAGGAAGAGCCGCCGCGGGCCGAGGTCCCGCAGCTCCCAGTATCGTGGGGTCACCTTCTATCGCCGCACCGGCCGCTGGGAATCTCACATATGGTGGGTAAAGATGCCATAATTCAAGAACACCTTCAATTTTTTTCTTTCAACATGGCACAACATTTTTCACTAATAGTTTTCTATAAATCTTCTGCAAAATATTTCCCTTTGAATTCCAGGGACTGTGGAAAGCAAGTTTATTTAGGTAAAATTAATTAAAAAAATTTTCTGGGAAATTATTCTGTGAATTTTGTTGCCATGAATTTGATTGTTATATTTTTGGGATTTTCTATCAGGTGGATTTGATACAGCCTATGCTGCAGCCAGGTGATTATGCCTTTCTTTTTTTCCTTTAATCTCTTGAACCGCTTCCATGATCTTTGTTTCGAGGGTTTGATGTTCGTCTTTCCGGCTTAATTCAGGGCTTACGATCGAGCCGCGATCAAGTTCCGTGGAGTCGATGCGGATATCAACTTCAGCGTGAGCGATTACGAGGAAGACATGAAACAGGTAACTGGTTTTAGCATATCAGTATCTGCAACTCGGAATAAGTTCTGGCATCGAGCGTGAGAACGATCTTCTGGGTTGTGTTTCTAGATGCTGAACTTGAACAAGGAGGAATTCGTTCACGTTCTTCGCCGGCAGACTACGGGTTTCTCCCGTGCGGCCTCAAAGTACAGAGGGGCATCCTTGCAGAAGTTCGGTGGCCGATGGGATCCTAGAATGGGGCAATTCTTCGGGAAGAGGTACGAGCCCATGCTAACCTATATTCGAATTCATGGGCTTATGTCTTCGCGATTGGAATCGGAATTTTAGTGGTAGGTACCATTTGTATTTCCGATCAGGCCATTCGATAAGGCATTGCCTAAGCAGGAACCTGGCATCTACGAAGGACAGATCGTGTTCAATGCTGACAACATAGGTATTGGCTTTTCTCGGTTCCTCCCGGGAAAGGAAATCTCACGATCAATCTGTGATCCGAACCAGTGCGGTTTTTCTTGGTTATATAGGTAGAAGTGGCCAAAACCTCGACTTGAGCCTCGGGATGAGTCCGACCCTGATCCCTATCCATTCGAAGGTAGTGGAGAACAAAAAGGAGCATTTCCAGTGGACAGGAGGCCGCGAAGAACCCGGTCGCCCTTCTCTCCAAGAGTTCCCTACGGTAGTGTCTCGGTCGCTGAAGCATCAGTCGGTAGATTTCTCGAGAATTACACGGGACTCATTTTCATTCCCCAACTCATGTTTGAATTTCACAGGTCGGATGCTCCTCTGCTGTGCCCAAGTCTGGTGGAACTGCAAATTCCACAATGCCGCCGAAGCGTCCCCCAATCTGGTCACCCATGTACCAAGCCATCTTGCCAAATTACGAGGTAACTAAGCCTCCTCTACGACAGGTGGCCGTTGCGGAAAAGAGGGTTGAACAGATCTCCTCGTCTTCATCATCAAGGCTCCCTAGCTATCAATGGCCATCACATGGCAGCAATGTCACGACTGGCAGCCATTCCGCACCATATGCGGTGCTGATGTTCGCTTCGAACAACCTTAACAGTGCAGCATCATCAGGATTCTCTTCACCAACAACTACTACGCCTCCGCCATACCTCGCCACCACCTCTGCCTCCGCTCTTCCGCCGAGCAAGAACGGCTTCCATGCCACAACAACTGGTGGTTACTATAGTTTCAGAGGATAACAAACAAGGATAACCGATCCTCTGACAGGGTGAGGAGGAGAAGATGACCGCCCCAGGTAGGCTTATCGGAATAATATGTAATATAAGATTCAACTCCATTATGATCGAAAGTATTTATCGTCCGCGCGAAGTTTTTAATCTGTGTGTGTGTGTCTCATCGCTGACAAGCTAGTTATCTTGCGAATTGGCTTGTATGTACTACATATAGTGGAATTCCACTTCTTAATATGAGCAGCAGACCTTTTCCATCTACCTTTTAATCTGTTCATCGCATTGCTTATGCCTCTCCACAGCATTGGCACGACGTCAGCGTGCACATCGAAATATTTAGCAAACAAAAGCAATGGTTCAAAGCGAAAAGAAAAATCGTGATCGTCGTAAAGAAATTATGATGCAGACAATGGAATGCTGGCAGGAACACGGGGGAGACCCATCGTATTCGTCGTAGCCATCGTCGGAGAACAAGGAAACATTGAGCATTATGACTCATAACGTGCATTTAAGGATGTGTTTTTACTATGATAATTGTCGTTATTGCTTACCGACAACGTGCCCCCTTAGTTGTCCTTTGAAAATTTTTGATCCGCTCGAATTATCGACTAGCTTGTATCGTTGATCGTCTCACTTCACTTTAGTGATTCAGGGGCTTCAAGGTTCATTCTTGGTTCAACATTCAAAATTCAGACTGACCTTAAAGAAAACCCATGAAATTAAGCCAAATGAGCCCGAAATTGCTTTGACGCGTCAACAGACAACTCCTCGTATGACCTTGGAATTGGCCATCGAGTTTTTCCTGTCAAGCGTCTGCAATTGTCATCCATCCCTCCTTAGATAATTTCTGAACATCAATTATGAGGTTTATTCGAATAAAACACACTCAACGAGGAAAACAGAAGCCGGTCGACTGTGCTCACAGAAGATGACCGATCGTGCCTATAGAAGCCCGCCGATCATGTCTACAGAAGTATGTCGACCATGTCTACAAAAGCCCGTGGACTGGGTCTACAGAAGCCTGTCGACTGTGTCTACATAAGTCGGTCAACTCGGTCTACAGAAGTCCATCAACCTAAAAGTCAGTGACTTTTGCTACATATGACAATCGATCGGGCTTACAAAAGTCGATCGACGGCGTCCACAAAAGTCAATCGACCGCGTTTAGAGAAAATAAACGACGGTGGCTACAGAAGCCGGTCTGTTACACTAAGAGGGGGTGAATTAGTGTTAAATTCCAATTGAGGATTTCTAACTCTTTTTCGATTAACCCCACATCGGAAGGAAGCTTCTGTAAAACAGAACCGTAGAGACAGGTTTCTGTAAGACAGAACGTACGAATGTGATTGCACAATTTGTTTGATGCACACAAGACTTTTTATAGTGGTTTAGCAATTTGCTTACTCAGCTCTTCACCCAGAATTTGGATGGTATTCACTCAAATTTAACTTCGTAGCAATTATAGAAGGTGATCAATAAAAGACCCTTTTATAGCACAGACCAGAAGGTTATGTACCAAAAAAGACTGAGTGGCAAAGCACAGACCAGAAGGTCATGTACTAGAGTGAGTAAGTTGCACAGCACAGACCAGAAGGTTCTATACCAAATGTGTCAACCCTCTATTGCACAGACCTAAAAGATTCTGTACCAGAGATGACTTGGTTTCAAAGCACAAACCGTAAGGTTCTGTATCAAAGATGTCAATCCTCGACAGACCAAAAAGTTCTGTATCAGAGATGACTAATTTCACAGCACAGACCTGAAAGGTTCTGTACCAAAGTCGATCCTTTACTGCACAGACCGTAAGGTTCTGTAGCAAAGGTGACCGATTTTCAAAGCACAGACCGTAAGGTTCTGTACTACAGTGACTAACAAGGTAACCAATGTCGGACGTTTCTCTCAGGCGGTGTCCTCTCCTACACAGCGACCTGCCATGACTTCCTCCGAGACTTTTCACTCCGGCGGCGTTTCCACCTGCACAGCACCCAGCTGCGACTTTCCCTCGAGATATCGACTGAGCAAACACCAAGCCCTTGCCCAAGGCTTTCCTACGTGGTCCCTCGAGACTGTGGCTAAAAACACAAAGCCCTTGCCCAAGGCTAACCTGCACACAGAATGTTACACCACAGAAGCTGGTTAGTCCCTCACTTTCTGTGCTCTCGGGGTTCTGCCCTTCTCTCCGGCCCACTGCATGTTGGCCACACAGCCTCTAGCCGTGCTTCCCACCAACGTCTCCTGCAGCTTCCAACCGAGTCCCTCGTGGCCCCCGAATCACTCCCCTAGAAGATTTCACCAACGATGCAGCTTTCTGCAGCTAACGCTCCTCGTGTGACTAACTCAAACTCGAACGAACATGATACAAGCTCTCAGCACACGTTCTCAGAAAAAAATGAAAAAGTTACACTTAAGATTCGTGGCTGAGTGCCTTTATTTATACAAGAATTTGTCTAAGTGAAAGAATAAAGAATTGCACGATTAGCCTTCTGTAAAACAAGAAAACCGAGCAATCAAATAAAAATAAAATAAATAATTAACAAAAACGTCACTCCCATGCATATATACGTTTAGGTAATCAAATCATATCATTTAAGATTTAGATATGATAAAATTCCCATGTATACTGTGCTACAGAAGGTTGTGGCTGAATCTGGTCAGCAACCTTCTATAAATGGAAATAATCAAAGATTAACTTCCATATGAGTTGAAGCCGAAACTATTCTGTTCAGCACACTCAAATGAATGTATCTAGACATATGATAATGATTGAGACCCCAAATAACGGTCATATGGTGGTCGTATAACACCACAGAAGGTTATAGATAACCTTAGAGAACATTGTCATAAATAGAAGATTATATTTCCTTCTATGGAAAATATAATCCCTAATGGGGTTATTTGGAAACGTAATCGATTTAAATTGACCAGATAATATCATGATCAAATTCTAATTATTTCGTGATTAATTAATCATTAACTAATCAATTAATCACAAAAATATTTCTTACAAAAAGTCTTCAACGTGAGAAGCTTCTGTATTCAAGGTCAAGGCCCATCATCAAAACCTATATTCAACACGGTCAACGGTGCCCACAAAAGTCAATCGACTACGTCTAGAGAAAGTAATCAACAATATCTAGAGAAGTCGGTCGACGAAACCCACTGAAGCGAGTCGATTGCACCCACAAGAGATGGTCGACATTGTTTACAGAAACTGATCGATGATGCCCGCAAAAGCTGGTCGACCGTGCCTATAGAAACTATTCGATTGAGCCTCTACAGAAGCAGGTCGACCTGAAAGAAGAGCAGCGATTCCCTTTTACGAAACGATATTTACAATTGGATAAGACGGTTAAAGCAAAATTTCAGCACAAATTTAGCGATTTCACTCCAATTTTCACGTAACATCAATCTCGTAGCTCATGTGCGTGGAGACCTTACTTAATCATTGTCGGGGGTGTCTTGCAAAATTTTTCTTTTGAAAAGGCCATGGAGGAGCAGTTACCCATATGGTAAGCCCTAAGTCTGTCCAACTCAATTATAAATTTTAATAGACTGGGACGACTTGGGCTGAATGGGCGTGAATATTCGGCCCTGGAGTTCGGGAACTGGTCTAATTCTAATGTTATTACATGAAATTTTCTATAAAATATATTGTTTTATTTAATTTTTATTACAAAGTGGCCAACACCAATTTCTTTATACATATAAAATAAACGTAGTAAACATAATGGAAGCTTGGAATTAGAGGTGGCAAACGAGCGAGCCGAGCCGAGCCGAGCCTATCAAGGCCTGGCTCATCGAGCCTGTCGAGCTTAGCGAGCCGAGCTCAACGAGCCTAACGAGTCTAACGAGTCGAGCCTAACGAGCCAATCCGAATTTTTTTTTAACCCGAGAAGGCTCGCGAGCCACGAGCCGAACGAGCCGAGTCGAGCCTAACGAGCCGAGTCGAGCCTAACGAGCCGAGCCTAACGAGCTAAACCGACACAAATAAAATTATTTTTTATAAAAATAATAATTATGAAATTAATTTTATAAATTGTATATTACATACAAATTTTTAGCCGAAAAAAATTTTAAGTATACAACTAATAATTTGACATTTGCATCACTACAAATTACATACATCCAAACTAGGTTGGCACCCATGTAATTGTCAATCATGTACAAAATGTCAAAAAAGTTACAATGTTAATCTTCAACATCCAAATTTTTAAATACTTCAAGTATTTCGTCCTCTTGTTGTTGGTTTCTCGTAATGGCGTTGTTCCAATCTTTCATGCAAATGAGAGCTTCCACGAGATCGGGTGCTAGTCGTCCTCGGCGTTCATCGTACACACGTCCACCTGCACTAAAAGCAGACTCCGATCCTACGGTAGAGACCGGAGGTGTTAGTAGATCACGTGCCATTATAGAAAGAATAGGATACGTGGTGGAAAATGTTTTCCACCAATCTAAAATATCAAAGTTTTGTTCGCGTGAAAAGTGATATCGAGTGTCAAAATAAATGTCTAGTTCATTTCTCATAGAACTAGAGTGAACATCTGTTTCTAGTTGACTCCAAATATCTTCAATACCAAATTGTGAATGCACAATATTTCCACCTCCACTGCTTGAACTAGCATGTGATGAAACACCAACATGTAAACGAGAAACATTAGAATATTTAGATTCATAAGAAGAAAATAAACTGGCAATACCATTAGTTATTTGATCATCAGAAACTTTAGGAGTAGTTTGTAAATTGTCAGAAATTTTATTAACCATAAGACATACTCCTCTTAATTTATATCTAGGATCCATAATGCATGCATAACAAAAAATAGAAGGAATATCAACCCAATTTATTTAAATTTTGTTTCTATTTTATTAAGTATTTCTCTAAATTCTTCTATTTGTCGATATCTTGCAAAATTACTAGTTAAGTTTATAAAAATTGGGAGAACAAGATGAGAAGTGGGATAATAAACTCCCGAGCATTCATTTGTAGCATCATAAAACGGTTTTAAAAAGTCAAGAAATATATTAGCTACATCGCAAATAGATTTATCAAGGTTAATATTTGATGTTTTCTCATTAATATAAGCACAAATAATCTGCCAATATGGTCGGGCATTTTCTAACATTAAATAAGTCGAATTCCATCTGTTTTCTACATCGGTTTTTAATTTTCGTGGTTTTAGTTGAGCAGCTTTACAATAATCTCTATATTCTTGTTACCTGGAATTAGACCCAATTATATAAGAAATTGCTGTCCTAATTGATTCAATGTGAGGTGCAACAAATGTCATACCATCTTTAACAACTAAATTTAAAATATGACAAACACATCGCATATGAAAAAGAGAATCGTATGTAGTATTTAATTGAAAATAGTTTTTAAAATGTGAAACAACAACATCGTTAGCACTAGCATTATCAAGTGTTATGCTAAATATTCTATCTTGAATATTATATTCTTGTAAAATCGTTACAATATATTTATAAATAGTAATACCAATGTGAGGATATTCACAATTACGAAATCCTAAAATTCTTTTATTTAATTGCCAAGAGTCATTAATAAAATGAGAAGTTACTACGACATAACCTATAGAATTGCGTGCACTCCACAAATCAGAGGTGATACAAATACACATTGCAGGAGCACTTGCAAAAAATGAAATTAATTCATTCTTCATATTATTAAATATTTTAATAATATCGTTTCTAATTGTACTTCTAGAAACACGCTTAAAATTAGGAGTGGCATATTCTTTCATAAAATTTTCAAATTCAACACTATCCATAAAGGCTAAAGGCAACTCGCATTGTGCTACAAGTTTAGCTATTCCTTCTCTCATTTTATCTTGTGAATAAGAAAATATGCCACTACCACTAGCATCTAATACTTTTTGTCTAGGATCTTTACTTTGTTCATTTAAGTGACAATTTTCATAATGCCTACCAAGTGTGCTCGTTGAACTACCTGAAGGATAAGAATAATTTTTAATACAATAATTGCATTGAGCACTAGATTCTATCTTTCCACCAATTTTAATTTCTATCGTTTTAAAATGTTTCCATACTTCTGACGTTTTATTTCTTTTTCTTTGAGGCGATGAGGTGGATGCGGATGCTTGTGTACAAGATTGTCCTATTGAAAATGAAGCATTTATTTCCCTAAGTTCGTCAACATCATCATTAATATTATAATTATGTGGATCCATAACAAACAATAAAAAAATCTTATAAATAAATTCCAAATAAATAAATGATACCGTCACCGAAACTCCAATTAATGAACAATAGCTTGTTGCCGCTTGCCGATATCGAGAGGAGAGCACTAGATCACGATTAATTGATAGAGAGCAAGAGAAGAAGAGAATAAGAGAGGAAGAGTTTGTTTGTAAAAAATTTTATGAGTTTGGTGGTATTTATAGAGGAATTTTTAAAAAAAAAATTAAAAAGAAAAAAAATGTTACAAACGGTAACATTACCATTGAAAAATAACAAAAAAAAAAATCCAACGGTCAAATTACCGTTGGAAAAAAAAATTTTAAAAAAATAATTTTTTAATCCGGTTCGCGTGCCGGCCCGATAACAGGCTCGCGAGCCGGCTCGCTAGCCCGGTACACCTGGCTCACCAACCCGGGGCTCGCGAGCTCATCTAGCTGGCTCGGCTCGGCTCGTCGACGATTGCCCGAGCCGAGCCAGCCCGTTACTGTAGCGGGCCGAGCCGAAGCTCGGATCGCTACAGTACGAGCCGAGCGGGCGAGCTGCCGAGCCAGCCCGCCCGTTTGCCACGTCTACTTGGAATAGGATGGGGAAAGTGGGAACAGAGTAACGCCAAGCGCGCACGATGACTAGGTATATTCCCAAATAAGTTTCGAAAAAATATATTTCACGAAATAAAAAAAAAAATAACTCTCAAAATTTGTCAAACCGTTGATTTAGTAATATAAACAATAAATTTGATTTTTAAATATTTCGAACTCATGTAAAAAATTAAGACTAGCAGCGGAATAAGATACATGAAGTAGGAATACAGCCAGCTGTATCTACACAGAGAAAAGCACAGGAACACAAGGAAAGAGTACTACATAGAATTCCAGTACAGGTAATGTTTAGAATACCAAATGAGATAGGCTCGGTACTGGACATGATCTTTCAGTTTTTTCCAGGCTCTAGCATATCTTCCTTCATAAGGGGTAATAAACCAGTTTTTATCTGGCCTATCACAGAGTTCATATTCTAGGAAGACTTCGACTTGTTTCAAGATGGTTTTCTGGATTTTGAGTTCTATGTATTTTGTTAACCATCTAATATGGTATCCTAGACGATTAAGCATCTTAGGGGTTTTCCACATGGGTTCTTCAAATCGTCTACGGTGAATGGTGATATGAAAGTGACTGTGCATCCACCAACTTTTGGGAAAGGGAGGTTTATAGAGGCAATGTCTTCTTGGAGGTCTCATCCTTCACCTGCTATCAATATCAAGCCGATGACCGAACGCCCTCCTAGCTAAGTGGCACTTACTGGCGAAGTAGATAACCTTACGGTTCTCAGAGAGATTATTCCAAAGAGACAATATGCTTGCTGTAAACAACTCTTTAACACCTCAACTGGAAGATAAGCAGTCAGACAGAGTAAAAGAGGAATTCACCGGGATTTAGCAAAACATGAAGAGAATGATTGGTGATAGACAGTAGATCATAAGAGTGAAGCAGAACCTGGATAATTCTGGGAATAAGAGTGACAGAATAAACACAAACACAAATGCTCTATGAACACGGAATAGGAAGGACATAAACTGGAGTTTTTTGGGTTTTCTGGGGTTTTTCTGATGTTTTTGGGTTTATCGAAAGTAGAGAGATTTGGTGAGAGATCTAAAAGACCTTACTGCCTGCCCTGGTTATTACCCTATAGGTGTTTAGAAAGCCATGGATGTGGTGCTCGAGAGGTTTTTCTGGAAAACTTGTATATTACTCGAGACTTGTCTTTCCAATGTTACAAGAGGTAGCTATTTATAGCAAAAACTAGGAAAGAAAACTAGGCTGTGGATTGTCCACGTTACAATCTAATTTTCTAGTGCTTGGGTGAGCTGGAAGATTTGATCTTATCTTGTTGTCCTGTAGAAAGATTCGATCTTATCTTCATGTCCTTTCAGCATGTGGGAATTACTGATGAGTCTTGGGTCTCTTTCCATGTGGACCCCTGTCTTTGTCTCTAGGAGGCCTTTTGGGAGTTGTTGATGGGCCGGCTGAGTGATCTGGGCCTTGTGACGATCCTGGGCCTGTTAGATCAATGTTGTGGAGTATGTCTTCTGCAACTGTATCCCAATCAGTTTGGGCTTGTGAAAAGGTGTGTAGGGCCATCGAGAGTTTCCATACATGGGTCATGTCGATCCTTAAAATTCTTTGGGCCAAAAGGTCTTCATCTGTCGGCAAGGGGCATGTATTCAGTGTGCAGAGTTTTTCTGTGAGGCATTGTCTGTTGTATGATGCATCTTGATACTCTGGTGTTCCTGGATGGTATGAAGGAGGAACTACATGGGGCAACAAAACTGATACATCTTCAAATTCTCCAAAGTGTAGAGCAAGTGAGTTAGGGAGGCATGAGAACTCATCAACGGTATTAATGGAAACTAACGAATTTGCTTCTTCACTATAGTGCCATCTCCTGCAAAACAGAAAAATTGAGTTAGCTGTAATCCCGGGCCACTTCTGGTAGCGGTATGCATGTTCTTCGAACCATATCTTCCACTGAACCAATGGTGCAAACCATGATAGCATCTCAGCTAGATAAGCATGTGGATATCTGTGTGGAGAGTAGACAAACAGATCTCCAAAACTGTCTAGATAGTGGAGCATCTCTGCTGCTGGGAATTCTAAAGCAATGGTATGTGAATGGAAGAAGTACCACAGAAACCATTTCAAATCTTTTGGGAAAGTCTCTTCTGGCCGTATAGGAAAGAGATGTAGGAATGGATATGTGGGATGTAATCCTTCCACTGGAAAGAATATCTGGCCATGTTTCTGGAAAATTTGTTCCAAGTAGTACTGCATCCTTGAGTAGGGTTGGGAAAGAATTTCCACAGCGTAGTCAAATCTGAACATTTCATTCCACTTATGAATTTCTGGGGGCATAGCAATGGCTTGATTTCTTCGAGGCTTTGCTTGAATGTGGGTAGTGAACATAGCCTGTAACTTTGGATGTTCTAACAGTCTGGGGTTAGCTGTGTCAAATGGTCTTGACAAGAAATCAGCAACCACATTGGATTTACCTTTGATATGCTTGACTGTAAATGTGTACTACGAGAACCATTCCGACAGTCTTAACAGTTGAGCACTGGGTACAATCTTTGTGTTGAAATTCATCATCGAGCTGAGTGATTTGAAATCTGTCTCTACCAAGAAATGGTGTCCTGCAAGATGAAACTCAAACTTCTTGATGCCGTACTTGACTGCTAGTATTTCTTTGATCGAGGAATGATAGTGTTGTTCTGCATGGCTGAACTTTCCTGACTTGTATGCACAAACTTTTCTCTGTCCATTCTTTTCCTCGAGAAGTATTGCAGCCCAAAATTCATTGCTTGCATCTGTCTGAAGGATTCTGATTCCATCAGAAGGAATTTGAAGTGGGGGTAGAGTCTGCAGTTTAGTCTTGAGGACTTTGACTGCTTCAGTTTGAGCATCATTCCATGGTAGTGCATTCTTCTTTAGTTGTTTCTCCAGCTGGCTGGTATACTGGCTGATTCCTGGGACAAAATCTCTCAAATAATTTACAATACCCAAAAATTGTTGTACCTGTTTGACCGTCAGGTGAGAGTCAGGGAACTTGAGGAGTTCTTGGGCTATGTGCGGTCCAGGGTAGTATTGTCCATCTGCCAGTTTCATACCTAAGAAATCAATTGTAGTAGTGCACAGCTGTACTTTCTTCTCTGCTAGCATGATCCCATATTGACTCAAGAGTTGCGCAAACTCTTTCAACAAAGCTTCATGAGAGGTTAGGTCATTGCTAAATAGCAGAATATCATCTATGTAAATGAGAGCGGATGATTGAAGAGATCCAAAAATATGAGTCATTGTTTTTTGGAAAAGTGAGGGGGCAGTCTTCAACCCAAATGGCAAGACTCTCCACTGGTAGTGTCCGTTAGGAATGCAGAATGCTGTTTTCCATCTGTCTTCTGGCTGAATTCCAATCTGCCAGAAACCACTTTTAAGATCAAATTTTGAAAATACCTTGGCCTTGGCTACAAGGCTGTTTTGTTAGGAAGGGGAAAACTGATATCCATCAGGAAGTGATTTAGTGGCTGGTAGTTGATCACCATTCTCTTTTTCCCTCTAGCTTGTTCTGATCTCTTATTGACATAGAAAGCTTGGCACGCCCAAGGAGAATTGGAGCGTTCTATCAGACCCTGTTTTCGGAGCTCTTCACATTCTTCATAAATACTTATAGCATCTTCAGGATTCATGCCCGGATGACTTGCTTTTGTGGGAGTGATGTCCTCATTCTGTTTGAACGGCAGGTTGACGAAGAATTGAGGATTCTTCCACAACGGATTGGGGCATTTGGCTAAGAACTCCTGATGGTTATCTGCAAACATGGGTTTGAAGAGTTCTTTGACCTGTTCGGCTGGCTGTACCGAATAAATCCTTTCTTGTTGGACAAATGGTTTGAAGCTTGATTTGAAACGTATTCCTGTTGGTAACAGTCTCAAGTTTGGAAGTTGTTGTAGCAAGTCCCATCCAAGGACAAGATCTTTCCCTGGGAGGTCAGTGGCAACAATAGCAGAGCTAATAGTACAAGTGGGGAAAATCATTATCTTTATAATCTTTGTCCTGAGGTAAGTTGAGAATGTTTTACTAGAAGCCGCCTTGTAGGTGTTTACTTCTGGGACCAAGAAGTCTGGTGGTACCATGGCGGGATTAATCATGCTTTCTGCAGCTCCTGTATCAATGAAAGCAATAGCCTGAATAGGCATGTGATACTTGGAGAAATAAATTTGTACCTTGACATGGGGGGAAACTCTTGTAGTCGCAATAAATGGTGGATCTGGTGAGGTTTCTTGCTCTGTGTGTTTAGTAGGGGAATCCTCATGTCTGGAACTAGATTCACAAGATGGAAGTGATCTTGTATAAATGGAAGGAATTTTGTCCACCGATCTTGGAGGGTGTCTTGAGATGGTGGTAAAGGTGTATATTTCCTGATAGTCAGAATCTTCTGAATGATAGGTTGAGCTATGCTGTTGATGTATTGGTTGATCTTCAAGACAGCATATGGTTGGCTCATCATCTATGGAGAAGATTGATTCCACATCTGCATCTTGTAGTGTTACACCTGTAAGTGCTTCTAATTGTGCCACGAATTTCTTCTGGCTCTGGGGGCACTCCTTTGCATAGTGTCCCTTCTTTCCACAGACATAGCACTTGGAGGATTTAACTCCTTGTGAGCTCCTGCTCTTGAATCGTAAGAATCTCTTTCTCTTTTGAGGAGCAAATCTAACTGGGTACCTTTTCACCTGTCTCTTAGGTTTTTGGCTCCTGTCATGTCTTCTGTCATAAGACTTAGGGCTCCGTTGTTTCTTGGAGAACCTTCTGAATTTCTTTGAGCAATCACATGATTCCTTTTTGCATTTGGTCTGGTATTTGGGAGGCCTGCAAGCTATTTCAAGTTTTCTGTCATGCTTAAGGAAAGTACGTATTACCTCCTTTCATTGGCATAATTCACTGACAGCAAAGTGTACTGCTTGCACAATCTGTCCCATGGTAAGGTCCATAATTCTGAGGTTCTTGGCTGCTAATTCCTTTTCAACCAGAAAGGATATGTCTTCCAGTACTGAGGATAGGAAAACAGGTTTTAGTGCATTGTCTGCTCCAAGGTTGAGGAATAAATGAATCATTCGTTTAAAATGCCTATTTATCTCCTTTTTGTTGTAGGAGCAGCACTTCCTCTTGAAGAATTCTCTTCGCATATCATCTGTCTGGTTGTCTGGATTTCCTATGAAGTGGGCATGAACATGACTTAGGAATTCCTGAAATTGAAGGCTTAGCAGCTGGATCTGTGTTGGTTCAGGAACAAGATCCCACCAAGTTTTCAAAATGCCTGTGAATCTGGTTGTTAGTTCTGAGAGAATATCAATTGTAGAGAAAACTGTAAGTCTCTTGAATAAACACCAGGCATGAAATTCTTTCAATCTGTCTGCCCATTTATCCCATCGGATGTCATCTAGAGTAAACCGCAGGTTATGCTTATCTCCAGTGTTGGGATTTTGTCTTTGTCTATCCTCGGATTGATCAGAGAAGTCTGTATCTTCTGGTTCATATATCTCTGGTTCTCTATCCGCCATCAGAATATGAGGTGGTTCATCTTCCGAGGAGTCTGATGTAGTTTCCGAAGAGGGGTCTGAAGATTCACCTTCTGTGGTAGACAAAGTACATTTGGTCATAAAAATCTTAGAAGAGTATTCATTAACCTGGTCCGAGGCTGCTTCATCATATCCGTCCGTGTCTGTATAGTTTTCAGAGGGAGATGTCTCTGATTCTGTTGTGTTGACCGGATGATTTGATTGAAACATAGCTTGAGGTCTGTCCAAATCTCTGGGAGGTATGTTTTCTCTAATAAGTAAATGTTGCTTTGGCAATGGCTGGCTAGGAGAGCTTGTGGAGCTTGACCGACTAGGTTGTCGTTTTTTGTCCGTAGTGGTGGAACTAGGGATTTTCCTTTTTCCCTCTTTTATTTCCTTTTTCCTACGCTCTTCTTTTTGTTGTCTTTTGGCAATGTCCCTGAGTTCTGCCACGTCCCGCTTTGTTGTTGGGGCAAAAAGACTGTATCCCTTTGCATGTTCCTGCAAGGGTGAATAAAAGGTATGTCTGCTAAAACCAAAAGGATCTGTTGGCTGACTCTGGGGAATAGAAGATGTTCTTTCTTCTATGGCCTTAATTTTCCTTCTAAGTTTGATAATTTCTTCATCTGGGTCAGCTCTGAAGTATGAAGGATATTTTCCTTGAACAAAATCATCCAGGTTCCTTTGTAGGACTCGTAGCACTTCATGCATTCTTTCATTGTCAGCATCTATCCTTTCATAGAGAAGTTCATGGTGTCCATCTAGCTTCTCATGCAGCGTCTTCTCAGCCGTCAGGAAATGGTTCTGAAACGTGCTGATCTTGTTATTGATGCTACACAGGGCATCATTCTGGATTAATGCATTCTGACTTTGCCACTTCAAGACTGTTTCTGCCATGCTATTCTCCGTTGGTCTTCCAGTCTGGTCTCTGGCTGTCGGAACCGGGATCTTTGCCATATACTTCACATTATCGACCGTATGTTCTTCAGTTGGTGGAAAAGTGTAATGATGAGGGTCAGGTCTCATCATCATAACCATTGGGGTAGTCTGAAGAGGGCTGGTTTTAACTTCTTGGGAGCAACACCTAAAAAACTGGTTGAATGCTGGTGGTGTTGTATCCACTAAGGCTGGTGGTAGGACCTGTTCTTCTGGATGTTTCCTCTGCCATTTTAGAATTGGCTTGTAGCATGGAAGAATCTTTTGTGGAGGCTTTGTTGGCAGCTTCCTTTTCCATACTAGTTCTTGATTAGAGGAGATTGGTGCAGAAGATGGTGCAGGTGGTTGGCTTGGGTTGTCCCACCCTGTCGGGATAATAGGACCAAATTCTGGACCTGGGGTTGGAATCTTATAGCTGACCACATAGTCAAACTTTCCAGAGGGCTGTCCAAGGAGTCCAGGATTCTCTATCTTCCGAATGGGTTTCCTGCAGAAGTCTTCTTCATCACTGTCGTCGTCAGAATCAAGGATGGGAAGATGTCTCTTCTTGTGGCAAGACCTTCGTTTTCTTCGCTCACTTTTATCTTCTTCAATTATCTCTGGTTGGTCACAGTCACAATCTTGCTCACACTGGGAGTCGTCCCAAAAGCAATGACCAGAATGTTTGAAGAAGTAAGAAGGATTTCCTTGTCCATCAAATGAGTGGATAATCTTATTGAGCGAATCTGGTTTCCGTTCCCTAGGGACTGGCTGAACCATAAACATACTGGGGAACAGAGGCGGTGCCGAAGGTTCTTTATCCTTTGATCTGTCAAACTTGATGGTGACTGTACCATCTTTATCTCTGATAAAGGTAGAAGTGGTAGATTGGATGGGAGCAACTGGTTCTGTCTGCTTCTTGATTTGCTCATAGTCTGTGACCCACTTTTCAGGAAGTAGTTTTAACAGCTCAGTTCGTGGTATCTGTCTTGGAACATGAACACAGGTAGGGGCTTTATGATTGTAATAATCAGCTGTGATCAGTAGGGCTTCATCTGAGGACTCATGCAGCTTTAGGTCCAAAGCATGATTCTGCACTCTGTATGCCATTTGGTAGTGCAGAGTTGCCTCAATGGAGTCTGACACAATGGGTGCTCCACAAATCTGGATTTGGACCTGTAGTGCCTGCTGAATCTTGTTATCCCTGCGAGACATGCAGAAGTTAGGATAGAGGGTAACAAATACAGTTCCTGCATTTAAAGTGGTCTCAATTGTTCCAATAACCGCGTGCTGATATTCCATGTATCTAGTGTCCAATAAGGCCATTCGTGCAGTCACGGGCAGTCCTTTTCGTCCATGGTAAGTTAAGGCAAGTCTGATTGCTCCAAAATGGAGATGAGTATATCCTTTTCTTAACCATGCGTCCAGAAATTCAATGGGCCAGTGCAGAGTCACAAATTGTTCTCTTTGGGTCCCCATGATTGGGTGCTGATTAAATTTGCTGGTCTGGACATATTCAAGGACCGAAGAGGATGACTGTTTAATCAATGTCCGAATCCGTCTTATTGGGCCTGTCAAAGGTTTGTCATAAGCAGCATATGGGTTGAGCAAAGGAAGCTCAGTATTAGCAACCTGATTCTCATCACAATTTTTATGGGTGATCTCATAAAGGGATTCTATACTAGAGTTTGATCTTCTTGAGGACGAGCTGAGGTCAAGATGTATTGGGCTATCCATGGTGGCAAGGCAGGGTAATAACGTTAGGCATGAGTAAAGGTCTCTATTTCTCTCTCTCTTAAAAGAAGAAGAAAACGAAGGGAAAGAGTATGTAAATACCGATTTTCGAAATTTTTTTCGGTAAACTCGGTTTTAAAAAAACGGAATTCTTTTCCAATCAAATTTGATTCGGGTTGCAGGTTTATTGTAGTTTCGTCCATATGGCGGATGCGCCGTTGAGTCCTGTAGGTGGGGGGTGCGGGAAGCCACGAGAGCGGGGGAGAGCAGATCCCGCCGTCTGGCGGAGTTAAGGAGCAGGACAGGTACCTCCCAATTGCAAACATAGGCAGGATCATGAAGAAGGCGCTGCCTGCCAATGGGAAGATCGCCAAGGATGCTAAGGATACCGTCCAGGAGTGTGTCTCTGAGTTCATTAGCTTCATCACTAGCAAGTATGCGGTTGGTTTCCGCTGTGTTTGTCTGTCTGTTGGTGTGGTTCAAACTTTGATACGTAAGAGCTTTTGTTTGCTGGTTCGACACAGGGCAAGTGACAAATGCCAGAAAGAGAAGCGTAAGACTATCAATGGCGATGACCCGTTGTGGGCAATGGCAACCTTAGGGTTTGAAGACTATATCGATAAGTCAATGTAAATTGATGTACTGATTCTGTTTGGTTTATTCTTGATCCGTTTCAAAAAACGGAAATATGGAGATGATAAATCTGCAATTGCTGGCTCGATAATGGGGAATGGCTATGAACAGTCGAATAAGAGGAGAAGCTGTTATGTTGGTTTAAAAACAGAAGGATGTGTAAATTTATTTTTATCAATATGCTTATATAGTTGGATCTGATATCACTTTTTCTCCTTTTTCTCCACGGTGCACGTTGCTTCAATCTTGAAACAATTCTGGCGGAGCAGTTAGAGGTATGTGTCTCCTCTTAATCATTTCGCCTTTGAGTTAACTAGAATGATTTCCTACTCTGTTTGATATCTTTAAGCAATAGCCCTGTTTTTCTTTTACAATTTGTTCTTTATCTTTAAAACAGGGTGATACCAAGGGCTCTGTAAAGGGTGAAGAAGGGTCGGCCGGAAAGGACATGGCTGGAGGTCAGCCGGGTCAAAGTGTGTGCTACCAATGAGACTTCAGAATGAGCATCAGGAAGAGTATATGCAGCCTATCCTTATTGGTGTTAATCTTTCATTGCAGTATGCTCAGCAGCCACTGTCGACACGGAGCATGACTTCTTATATGACTCCTCAGGTCTGCATCACTCACCCGATATTTTTGTGATATAGTTCAACGCCAGGGGCTTCTTGTACGCCCGAGTGGTCCTCTGAAAGTATGGTGTGTAATGAGGTAACGGCAGCTTTTGTTGATGAATTTTTGCAGTTTGGCCAGCCGGGGTCGGTGAATTATGTGAATGCCCATCAATGAGCTTGCAGGCAGCCTCTCCGGGTGTTATGTGTTTTATCTCCTCTGTTATGCAGCTCGCATGAAAATCTGGCCTGTGGACACATTTCTGATGAAAGTAATGGTATGCCTAGGGGCAAAGTCCGGGAGGAGGGATGACCACGAGAGCAAGTCTCTCCGCAGAAAGTGGAAGAGACAGCATTTGACGAAGCTCTCGCAATGTTTGATGTATGTATAGCTTGTTTTTTCTTCCTCGGTCTTTGGTGTCCAAAATTATGCCTCGTGTGTGTGTGTGTGTGTGGCAGTTGTTGTATTGTAAGCAGCCTGAACAACCATCTAAGCGCCCATTTGCTTTTCCCTTTTTTTTTTCTAGAGAAAGTTTAGCCGCTTTATTTATAAAAAAAAAAAACAGATTCCTTGGTGTTTGCAAATTTGGAGAAGACGGGGAGGGTTCAGAAAGTTACTTTGCACCTGATTGCAGAAAGTAGGCCGGCCGAGAGTCCCTGGCGAGGGAGGACCTGTGGTCAGCCTGGCGTCATCAGATTCAGGCAGAGGAAACCGAATGTTACTAGAAATGTCGGAGCCCCCATTACATGGAAAGCAGTAGATAACTGTGCTTGTGGGATGGAGATCAGGGTGAAAACGACCCTAATCGAATGGAGACCGAATTCTTACGTGCTCGAGCTTAGTTCGAGTTTAAGTTTGAGTTTGAATTTGTTGACAGAGTTCGGCTTAAATATAAACCGTGTCTAAACTCGATTCGATAACTCGAGCTTAATTTTAAAAATATACATTGCTTGAAGTCGACTTAATATACTCAAAATCAGTTCGACGGTTTCAAACTCGACTATATTTACACTATTACATATTTTTAATAAAAAATTAATATTTATTAAATAATATTATACGCTCTCGTGAACGTCATAAGTCTTAAAGATTTGAGTTCAGCTCGTTTTATCAACAAGTCGGCTTTATCTCAATCCAAGTCGAGTTTGAATCGAACTTTGACCGAACCAGCTCGACGCGCGAGCTGATCACGAGTTACTTGATTAGTTTTTGCCAAAAAAAAAAATTATATGTATGCATCGGGGGAGAAGGAGAAGGTAAGGATGATAGATACCGCAGATCATATCTGGACAGCCAGCTCAAATCTCATCCTGAAAAAGCAAACACCCACTTGGCACCACTGCTTTTGACTCATGTTCGATATAAAAAAAAAAGAAAGAAAGAAAGAACATCGAGCAATAGAAAGGGGATGGTAATGATGGTGAGGGAGAGAGGATAAGGGGAGGTTCCAGTTGCAGTTGCAGTTCCATTGACTGTGACTGCCTGCCACCCGTTTCACAGCTGTTCCTCCCCTTAATTAATATGTACACTTCCCTGTATTTGGATGCCACCCTGAATAATACCCACCATCCCATTACATAGCAGCATAACCTCCGAGGGGGGTAAGAAAAAGGAAAGCCCTTTAAACTGTTTCCTAGGACTTCCCCCACCCCACAACAACAACAATCCCTTTCTTGTAATATCATTCCAATCTATTCTTTAATTTGTTTGAGTCTCTCTTTGATCATCATCCTTCTTCTTCTTCTTCTTCTTCTGCTGCTGTCATGTGAAACACTCACATGTAACTGAGACCCAGGAATCGTTCAAAGGCGGCAATGGAGGGTGGCCCCCATTTGCTTCTCTCTTTCTCAAGAAGGAATGACAAAGAAACAAATGGACGTGCAATCCAATTCCCTAAATCTTCTTCCTTTTCAAAAATTTCATCCAAATCCCATCTCATTCATAGGCGCAAATTAAATAGAGCAGAAACGGAACGAGTTACAATTTTTCTTTTGCCGGAAAAAGATTGGTACGAATGAATTGGTCTCTTCAGATTTTGTATTACCAAATCTTACCTGTCTGTCTGTCTGTCCCTTTCCCCTCTGCAAATCTTGCCTCCCCCCTCCTAATTAATTGATTAATCCTCTACTAATTAATCAGAAATTCTTAATCTCTTCCTCCCCCCCCCCCTCCCTCCTCAACCTCTCATTAATACCCACAAATGAACTACTTAGTGACTTTACTAAATACAATCTTGATCTTCCCCTATAAAAAAAATCCCTCCAATTCTTCCTACCACCAACTTCTCTGCCCCACCCCCCCAATCTCCAAATGCACCCCCACATCTCCATCACCTCCACATTACCACCACCCTCATTAAACCTTTTATAGTACTTGTCGTCGTGCTTAGAGATTTGGTTTAGAAGAAGATGACGATGAGCAACAGCAACAACGTTGGCAACGGTAATAACCAGTTTGGAGACACGATGCTGACCAAGGTTTTCGTGGGCGGTTTGGCTTGGGAGACCCCTATGGAGATCCTGAAGGATCATTTCGATAAGTACGGCGAGATCCTCGAGGCAGTCGTCATCTCCGACAAGGTCACTGGCAGATCCAAGGGCTACGGATTCGTAAGCATCTCGACCTCTTTCTATAATTCCTTCATATTTTTCTTTCACCCCCGCTACATGCTTTGTTTCCGTTTCCATTGTTGGGGAAATATCGTTGTTGGTTGGTAGGTTACGTTCAAGGATCCGGAAGCCGCAAAGAAAGCCTGCGAGGACGGCACCCCCGTGATCAATGGCCGACGTGCCAACTGCAACCTGGCTTCTCTCGGTGCACGCAGAGCAAAGTCATCCCCTCCGCCACAGGCAATGGCTGCAGCTGCCGCGGCCCCTGCCACTGCTCCGGCCACCCATCCTTCTCCTCTTCCTCACCAAGGTGTGCACTCTTCAGTAGTTAGAGATGGGTTGCCCCTTTCTGGATCCATTGATATTTCATTAGGACATCAAATGTGCATTGATTTAGTATTTAGTAGATACAGTAATTTCTTTTTGTGGGAAGAATCATAATTATGGGATTCTTTCACAAAAAATGATGTCTTAGGATCCAATGTGGTCGGGCTTAGGACAATTCCAACAACAGCAGCAGCAAATCCACAGGTGCAATGGTACTATCCAGCTCCAACTACACCTTTGCCATATCATCAGCCTCATCGTCAGGCCATTCCTTTTTTTGGGTATCTCTTTCTTCTCTCTTACTTCCCGTTCTTGGAACAATATAATTCTCCATCAATCAGACCCGATTTGATTACCCCCCCATCTTGGGAAATTTAAGACTTTCCATTGACATGAATGAATTCCAGGTACTCCCCCACCTACATCGGAGCAGCCGACATAGCCTACAACCAGGTTAGTCGATCCCAAAGTCCTTTGTCCAGACTCGTCGAGACCCTTTCCGCGGCTCGTGATCGCGTGATTGCTGTTTGTACAGAAAATGTGCTACAATGGCGGTGGCGTTGGAGGGGGAGGATACATGAATGGGCATTACTGCCATCATCATCATCAGGTGTATCCAAGCCAGACCATGTTGCATGCCAACACATTGGTGCCAATGTACCCCCATCACCATCACCATCACCATCATCACCACCCTCCTCTGTTTCATCATCATCATGCCTACCATCAGGCACATACAACAATGGGGGTACCAGCCCACATCTTCCCAACAACAACCACCTCGGGAGGGCCCATCTCCACTGTCCCTGCAATCCTGTCCAAACCAGCCTCAATCCCACCTCCTCCTACTAACTTAGGTACTCTCTAAACCAAACACCCCCCCGACATTCATTGCAATGTTTAATGTTCGTCCACTGTCTGCATCCCAGTAGCCCAAACCAAACCCCACATCACATGCTCTTCTGAGGTTTGATTTTTTATAGTATTTTTTGTTCCCTGGGTGGGTTGTAAAACTGATGTTACAAGAGACAGTTTGCCTGGCTGTGGAATAGGTACAGTTGGTTCTCTGGAAATGATGCTTTAACAGAAAAGAAAAAAGCTGGGGGGAGTCTTTCAGATCTGAAGCAGGAACAGAGGAAAGAAAAATAAAATAAAATAACAAGAAGATGTATGGATGGATGCAGCTTGTTCACTGGCCTGCCTTTCCCAAATTCTTTCCTTTTTTTCTCTCTCTTTCTTTTTCTCTTATTTAATCTGATTCCAAAACTGGGCATGTTGACTGGGTTGGGGGAATCTTCTTCTGATCAAAAAAGAAAAAGAAAAAATACCCTGTCATTGGCTTACTAACATGCATCTTGCTGGGCTGTCCAAACCCATTTTGAGGAGACATGAAAAATGATTTATTGTAATTGTAACTTTTTTCCATGACTCCCCATCAGTTCTTATCCAAATGCCCAATGTTATCTTCTATTGGATTATTTTTTAACCTCTTAGTTACTGTTCCCAACATGGATATTCCGGCCCATTTACATGACTGGCTCATTGCATGGCCCAATGAGCCGGAAGCATTCGATATGGGCCTACTGGGATAAAAGCCCAAATACTAAACTACCCCCTCCCCGGGGGTTTTGGTAAGAAAAAAGAGGGCATCGTAAGTTTATCGGAATCAATTCAATTGAACTCGACTAACGACGAAACAATTAAAGCAAAACAAAAACGAAAAACGACAACATCAGCCTCTTCTTCTTCTTAACCACTCTCACAATACAATACGAGGATGTGATAAAGCCCAGTTCCGCTCAACAGGTAATTTTTGCTGAAGACCCGTGTCGGTGGAAGTGGAGAGTTCGTTCCTTCACCCGTCCTTCTCAGTCTTCCAAGTCCAGAATCTTTGTGGGCACTCGTCAAGTTGCGAGCTTTCCTCACCCTTTTGGCGGTCTGTGCTCTTTTTTCCTTTTTTCTAGGGGGGGTTTCAGTAGAGGCTCTAGGGTGGCGGATTTATTGGTTTTGAGGTGATTCTGCTGGGAGGTCGTGCTTGTGCTGTTGTGAATTCGAGGTGTCGAGGATGGCCGATCGATTCTGGGATGCGGGTGCGGTCGCGGGGACTTCGGGGGCAGCTGAAGAGGGTCTTGGAGAGGAAGCGGGTGGGAAGGTCGGTGGCGTCCAGGTGGCAGAGTTAGCTGGTGTTACGAATGCTGAAGCGAAAGAAACTTGTTTCTCATATGAGAATGTCAATAATTTAGGTGATGGATTTGAAATTGCTTCTCGCGATGCAATAGACAAACAAAAGTCTAACACGGAGGTTGTTGGTGGAAACATGGAGAATGGTCTTTCTCTTACTACTTTTGTACTGCGACAAAGGAAGGAGGAGCAAATGTCGTTGATGGAGGGGATGTTATCTGTGAGAGAAATGTTTTTGGCGACTCCAGCACTGATCAACTTGTTGATGACAATGGCCAAGACTACCGTGTGACTGGCTCTGTCGCTGAAGGGACTGCTCTTCTGCGTGTAGTTCCATCTTTAGAAAATATAGAGGTAGATGAAGCTTCTGCTCCCAATGATGATGGTTCGGGCGATGATGATGCGATGAAGGTTGACAAGCAGTTTGATGGTGTGGAAGACCTTGAGAAGACGGAGAGCTCTAGGGGGGACTGATGAAGTGGTTTATCAGCTCCCTCCTGATCCAGAAGACATGTTTGCTGCGTGTAGTTTAGTATGGGGCAAAGTGAGAAGTCATCCTTGGTGGCCTGGTCAGATTTTTGACCCATCAGATGCGCCTGAGAAGGCGATGAAGTATCATAAAAAGAACTCCTTTCTGGTGGCATATTTTGGTGACCATATGTTTGCATGGAATGAAACATCACAGCCGAAGCCATTCCGATCATACTTTTCTAATGCAGTTAAGCAGGGTAATTCAGAAAGCTTTCAGAATGCCGTGGGTTGTGCTTTGGAAGAAGTATCGAGGAGGGAGGAGCTTGGGTTAGCCTGCTCCTGCTTATCGGTGGATGTATTGGACGAAATAAAAGTTCAGGTCGTTGAACATGCGGGGATTCAACCGGATTCTTGCACAAGAGTGGGTGTGGATAACTCTGTGCATGCAAGCACCTTCAGACCCAAAGAATTTATCCGGTATCTAAAAGGATTAGCTCTAAGTCATCATCTGGAGCTGACAGATTGGGGCTCGTGATAGCTAAGGCTCAGCTATTGGTCATCTACCGGCATAAGGGTTTCAATCGGCTGCCTGAATTTCAGTCCTTTGGAGATTTGGAAGAAGATGATACTGAAGCTCTAGATTTGAAGGATAGTATTCAGGCTGAGGATGCGAAGGATGGGATGGCTGTTTCTGGTCAGGGAAGTATTGATGTCCCAAAAGGCTCCGCCCATAGACGAAAGCACAACTTGAAAGATATTGTCTACAATCGTAGGAAGGAAAGAAGTGTATTTGAACTGATGGATGAGGCTATGCTGTATTCAGAGGACGATGAGTTTGAGTTGGATGGTACTCTTGTAGCCAAAAGGTGCCGGCGTTTAAAACAAAGCGATGAGTCTGGTTCTGCAGATGAGAGGAAAAGCATTAGTTCAGGAAAAGTTGCCAGTCCACTTCCTAAACCGTCTTTCAAAATTGGTGAATGCATAATCCGGGTTGCAAGCCAGATGACCAGATCTCCTTCCCTCAAAGCACAAAGCGAGGAGGCGGAGCATGTTGAACATGCTGCTGTTAGTGACGCTGCTGAAAAAGTGAATACTGGGATTTCGGTGGAAGATCAATCGCTCGAGAATTCACTGTCTCAGCTTCAGTCAGCAGCCGTTAGTCCCCTGGGAGATATAGTTTCTTGAGCGCCTTGACTTGCTTCTATTCTGATTTTAGGAACTCAGTTGCTGTAGGATTAGACTTGAGTGTGTGCAGATTAAGTGGTAAGAGGAAAAAGTCGGCACAGCATGCTGGCGGATCTTCTGAAGCATTTGAATTTGAGGACATGAAAGTCTCGCGTTGGACTGATAGGATTATTGGAAATGGTTTGGAAGATAATCCTGACGGGGTCATAAATGGAGAGAATAAAATCTTTTCTTCTGAACAAGAGAGACCTCGAAGACCAGGTCGGAGACCGTATGCAAAGAGACGGAACGTGGAAGACCCTTTGCCTGAGAAGCCTGTCAGATATGTTGATCCCAATTCTCCAGCGGAGCTTATGCTGATTTTTCCTGAGCCTAGATTTATTCCTTCCGAAGTTAGACTGAATAAGACATTCAAGCGATTTGGCACTTTAAATGAACTTCAGACAGAACTGGACAGAGATGGGAACCGTGCCAGGGTGGTATTTAAGAAGTGTAGGGATGCAGAAATCGCCTAAAGCAGCGCATCGAAATTTAATATCTTTGGTTGTCTGGCTGTAAATTATCAGCTTAATCACTCTCTGTCGGAACCGTTTGCGTCTTATTATAAGCCTGTTCCCTTGCCTGGAGTCCTTGTAGATGCTAACCATGATTCCTCTGGAAATGCATCACTTGTTCAAGGTAAAGCTCCCCCTTTGCATACATTTGTGGACATTTCTAATACTTGGTTACAGGCTGTTGACAATCCTTAATCTGCTGCCAGATAATTGCATCTCTTGATTCCGACTAATTTAATAAACTCCATGGAGACTAGTGTTTTTTCTCAACCAACGATGAATATTGCTGCCTTGCAGTTGGATGACCCCGGGCTGGTTGCGCCATTGACATTAAAACTCTGCCAGGAATCTTGGCGGACCATTTACATAACTGTGGATAGTACTGGCTCCTGTCCGTCCCTCTGGTCATGCGGAGTTGCCGCATAAGGTGTCGGGTTAACATCTCCTTTGTCTGTCTGTTCCTGAATGGATGTAAACTAGCAGGCTACTGTTATGCTGCTCCTTTCGATGGAAATAAGTAGCATTGCATGTACATATGTTGGCCTTGCCAGGATTAAGATCCTCATAGGTGACCTAGGAATGTTAATTGAGTGTACTTTTGAGTTAGGCAGCATATCTGATAGATAGAGATAGTTCAGTGGCGTGACAAACTGTGAGCATTCTGTTTGGTGTCCGTCTGCAATATGGGCATGGTCTCATCTTTCATAGTTAAGGACCTGGACTCCCTTAAAGATCCCTGTGAGGGCCACAGGACCAGATTTGCAGATATTCTGTCACTTCGAACTCGAGTGCATGGATCTAAACCGTGTTGCTATCTCTTTGGTTGAACTGAAAGAAGCAGAGGCTGTATCCCTTAAGGAGTCTGAGTGCTTGGAGAAGGAGATAGCTGAAGTTCAAGAATTGAAGGTAACTGATCATACGTGTCCTACTACAGTCTTTCAACAATTTGCGTCTCTTTACCTATTGTATTTCCTCCTATCCATAGAGAACTTTCAGTACCATGACTGCTGATGAGTACTTTGCGAAGCATCCTGAGATGAGGCAGAAAATCGTCGATTAGATCAGGAATGATTACTGGGGTTATTAAACCATGTAGGCCAATATGCCCGTCGCTAGTCATTACTGGTATCCCTATGTGTGCCAATCGAACTACTCTCTGTTTGCTCTATTTTCCATCGTTCTCTTTCCAGGCGACGAAGTAATAAAGCAAAGACTTGTCGGCTGATGAAAATTTTGGAGCATATGCATCTACTTTAAGGTCGTCAAAAAACTACTCAAATGTTTGCAAAACAAAACTTCATCCAGAATTTGTGAACTTCTTCCTGGGAGGCCTTTCGGATGCCACCTCCTGGTTCTTGTTCATCAAGACCTTCCTCGAGAGCTCATAACCTGTGAAATTCATGGCACCCAATGGGACAATCAAGAAGAACCGAGGCACCGCTCCCTTAAATAACCCGAGAGACACCCTTCACGATGTAGGATACAGATCGCTACCACTGACATTGGTATTTGATCACCTGCGAGTAGTCATCATCCTTGTCTTCATGACATCTAAATGTTTCCTAAGGATACGGCTACGCCACCTGAGATAGCTCCGACTATTACAATTTCCCATGGTTTGAGGTCCCGCTCCAGAACATGTTGCGCAAGCTGAAGGAAGCAAACAAGTTACAGAAGCTTGTGATCCGGTGAAATGAGACTCTTTGTGGTGAACACACCTTTTTCGACACTTCCTAATGTCTCATTCTGGCCAAATAGAATGGAACTTCGTAACAGAATCGCAATTTTGCCTGGGAAGAATACCTTTGGATCATGGCCACATACTGAGAGTGTCTTCGTTGCAACATCAAAGAGACAGGCCTGCTTTAGTACCTCGCAAGGAATCACCACAGCCATCCCCAGAAAAAGTGCTACCAAACGATGCTATTGACTGAAACTGCAAACATGAAATCCATACACCATCTCAAGGAATTTATTGGAAATCATCTAACGTGTCAATTCACTGGATACAGTGAAAGTTGTGAAGATACGTTTGCGGCATACTTGGATATCTGGGATTGACGGGGCAACATTTATCAGTAAGCTTGCTGGCTTCAAAAACACCAGTTCTCATGCCATGGCTGCACCAAAAAACATTAAATGCCCCAAAATCAACACACAAGAGTGGTTCCAAAAGCTTAGAATTAGGCAACAGTGTAATTAGACAAATTAACCACCTGGAAAATTGTCCCCAAAATGGCAGGTAATGAACATTTATGTAACCCACACACCCCAGTCTCTGGGATCTTGCCTATGATCAGCGTGAAAGATGAGGTTGAAGCTTGAACACGAGTATGTCAAACAAACAAACTCCATCAATACATCGCCGGACTAGGGGGAACCAAGATGTATGGAAGTGGGGGTAACAAGTCGTAACAATTGAAATCAATCAGAAAACAGAGGAAGGTAAGCCACTGGTAAATAATTTCGCTGACTTTGCCTCTTGGAAACATTCAATACATGATCCAAACAGCTTCAATGGTATTTGCCCTGGGATTTCAATGTCTAAGGATCATACATAGAGGTTGACGTGCAAATTTCACATTAGACTGTCCAAGCGATTCTTTGTTTGGTGCCGCCATTGCTTGATGTATCCAGCACCATTACTTGTTAATAACAGGTATGCTCTTGCCGGGAGTCTTTTCAAGTCCCTGCAATGCCATGGCCCTCCTAATCTTTTCCGCATCGGCCCATCTATCTGCAGAAGCATAAATACCTGCCAGAAGCATGTAATTCCCGTCATTTCGAGGCTCAATCATGAAAAGCTTCCTAGCCGCGATCTCTCCCAGCTTTGGATTTCCATATACTCTACAAGCCCCTAGCAGAGCTCCCCATATACCGGCATCGACGACTGTGTGATCCAAGCCAACTAAAATATTGTACGCCCTCTCGAGCTCGCCGGTTCTTCCGAGGAGGTCAATAATTATTGAATAGTGCTCGATCCGTGGCTTAATATTGAAGACTTCGGTCATCATGCGATAGTAGCCTAATCCTTCTTCAACCAGTCCAGCATAGCTACACGCATTGAGCACCGAGACAAATGTGACCTCATTCGGTGTGATGCCAGCTGCAAGCATCTCCCGAAAGAGATCCAAAGCATCATGGGCCTTGCCATGGTCGGCCAAGCCCGTGATCATTGCACCATAAGATACCACATCCCTAGTTTCCATCCTGTTATACTCTTTATGTGCCTTGGCGATGTTCCCGCACCTCGAATGCATGTGGATCAGGGAATTGGATATGAATATCGTCCTACCTGTACCAGGAAGAAAGAGTGTAAGATGATAATCCTCGAAGTATGACAAACTTTTGCGGTGTGGTTGGGTCGCTTACGGAAACATCCACCTTCGAGGTCTTTATCCAGCTCCTCCGCCATTTTCACATCCACCAGCTGTGCACAAGCAGAAATAGCCCCCACCATGGCAACCTCGCTTGCAGCAACTCCCAACTTCCTCATTTCCCTGTAAATCTCCAGAGCTTCTTTTGCATAACCATTCTGCGAGTAACAACACAACACTGCTGCCCAACACGCAGCATCCTTCACTGGTGCCTCGTCAAACACTAGTCTTGCCCTGACTACATCCCCTATTTTACCATAACCAGAAATCATGCTAACCCATGTCACCGTGTCCTTCACCTCCATTTTATCATAAAGCTCCCTCGCCGAGTCCATATCGCCATTGTTCGCATACCCAGCGACCAGCGTAGTCCAACAGAATGCGTTCCTCCCGTCCATCTCGTCAAACAACATCCTCGCATTCTCCATCATGCCTAGCTTTGAATACCCCCGAATCATGGCAGTCCATGTGACAACATCCCTTGTTTTGATTCCATCAAACAAACTCCGAGCCCCATGTATATCCCCACATTTGGCGTACATATCCATGAGCGCGGTCTGCACTATCTCATTGCCCAAGCATCCGGACAGCAATGCCCTCGCATGAACCTGTCTCCCCTCGATAATCAGAGCCGAGCGAGCACAGGCGTTCAGCACCGCCGAGAGCATGAACCCGGATGTAGGGATCCCGATCCCATGGGATTCGGCAAACAGGGAAATGGAAACATCATATCGACCCCGGCGGACGAGCTGGTGCACGAGAGCTGCCCAGAGGAAGTGCGCTCTGCGGGGAATTCCATCGAACAGGCGGCGGGCGTAGACGAAGTCGTCGTCAGGGGAAAGGTCTAGGAGTTTGATGAGTAAGGATGTGAATATACTGCGGTGGTTGTCGGGGGTTGTCGTCTTCTTCAGGACAAGGGCGTGAGCCTGCTTTAACTGAATAACTGTTTTGCTGACGTGGATGTACCTCCTGACGAGGGATTGGGTGACCGATGCTAGCCCAACATAACCGACACAACCGGACATAACAGGTCACTTTACAACAGACCTTCACTGACACCAATCATCCATTCACTTACAACCTAGCCAGTACGAGAAAGGAGGTATGTTACTAAAACAATGGTTCCTAAATTTTTAGGAAATAGTGTTTTTAAATTTAAAGTTTCTTAATTTTTAAAAAAATTAGTGTTTTCAAAAGCCTTAAAAATTTAGGGAAATAAATTTCTATTTTTCAAATCAATATTTTAACCACGCGTTCTCATTTTTTTAACAACATAATTGATTCAAATATCGATTTTATGGAAATTTATATTTCAACTACTGATTTAAGGATATTAGTAAAAAAATTTTAGTTTCGATTTTGCTTTGACATTTTCATGACTAAATAAAAAATTTATAAAATTTTCATTTTCAAATTAGCTAGTCTATCTTTTTAAATATAGTATCGTTTTTTTTTTAGTTTATCAAAAACATTAACTAAAAAGAGAATTGTTTAATGAAATAAGAGATGAAATGAATAAATGAGAAAGAAAATGAACATTACGTGTTAAAATAATATGATTATTTCTATTACTCTTTAAAATTAAAAAAATAAATAAATAAAATAAAAAGAGATTTCTTCCCTAAATCTTTAAACCGAACTAACCACCAGAATTACATAGTCTGTCGGAAGGGAGCAAAAGCATAAATTTCAATCCTCCTTTGTCTGCAACAAGACATATCATCATGACATGAGCATTTTCGGACAATATTAGAGCCGCAAACAAGCAGTTACGAAAAACACAACAAATTTGACAAAATGTCTCCCAAAACAAAAAGTAGTCTCGATCTACTTTTAAAATCTAACGATTGAAAAAAAAGGTTTCTTTCCCCCACCCAATCCAAAATGCCTAACAAAAACCATAGCCCCACCCGACCGTCCACCCTGCACGCTCTTTCCGACTTCCAAGAATCAGATAGCAATTTGATCACTTCTTCTTGGCTGCGGACTTAGTCACCTTGGCTCCAGATGGATCCTTCTTTTCGACGCTCTTGATCACACCCACTGCAACAGTCTGGCGCATGTCCCTAACCGCAAAACGCCCCAGGGGAGGGTACTCAGAGAAGGTCTCCACCACCATGGGCTTGGTGGGAATCATCTTCACCATACCTGCATCTCCGTTCTTCAAGAACTTGGGCTCCTTCTCAAGCTCCTTGCCAGATCGCCTATCGATCTTGGTCAGGAGCTCGGCAAACTTGACGGCAATGTGGGAGGTGTGGCAGTCCAGAACCGGGGCATAACCATTGCCAATCTGGCCAGGGTGGTTCATGATGATGACCTGGGAGGTGAAGTTGGCAGCTTCCTTTGCAGGGTCGTCCTTGGAGTTGGAGGCAACGAAACCACGCTTGAGATCCTTAACTGCCACATTCTTCACATTGAAGCCAACATTGTCCCCAGGGAGTGCCTCCTGAAGAGCCTCGTGGTGCATCTCAACAGACTTAACTTCAGTGGTCAGTCCAGATGGGCCAAAAGTGACAACCATTCCGGGCTTCAGGACACCAGTCTCGACACGACCAACAGGAACAGTTCCGATGCCTCCAATCTTGTACACGTCCTGCAGAGGAAGACGGAGAGGCTTGTCCGAAGGCCTCTTGGGCTCCAGGATCAAGTCGAGAGCTTCAAGAAGAGTGGGCCCCTTGTACCAGTCGAGGTTGGTGGATCTCTCAATCATGTTGTCTCCCTCGAATCCAGATATGGGGACGAAGGGAATCTTCTCAGGATTGTAGCCAACCTT
The DNA here is from genome assembly GCA_023653495.1 of Melastoma candidum. Classification (NCBI taxonomy): domain Eukaryota; kingdom Viridiplantae; phylum Streptophyta; class Magnoliopsida; order Myrtales; family Melastomataceae; genus Melastoma; species Melastoma candidum. Next base: position 3,392,211 of record CM042886.1, read on the forward strand.
CTTCAAGTACGAAGACACTTCCTTCACAATTTCATCATAACGAGCCTTGGAGTACTTAGGGGTGGTGGCATCCATCTGTTGAAAAGACAGGCCAATGTCAGCAAAGACTCAATCCTACAAACCAGTAGTAAAAATTTAACACCACAGTACCTTGTTGCAGCAGCAAATCATCTGCTTCACACCAAGAGTGAAGGCAAGGAGCGCATGCTCACGGGTCTGTCCATCCTTGGAGATACCAGCCTCAAAACCACCAGTGGTGGAGTCTATGATGAGTACAGCACAGTCTGCCTGGGAAGTTCCCGTAATCATGTTCTTGATGAAATCACGATGTCCAGGGGCATCGATGACAGTGCAGTAGTACTTTGTGGTCTCGAATTTCCAGAGAGCAATATCAATAGTGATACCACGCTCACGCTCAGCCTTGAGCTTGTCAAGTACCCAGGCGTACTTGAATGACCTCTTGTTCATTTCAGCAGCTTCCTTCTCGAACCTCTCAATCACACGCTTGTCGATTCCTCCAAGCTTGTAGATCAAGTGGCCAGTAGTCGTAGACTTTCCAGAGTCGACATGACCAATGACGACAATGTTGATGTGAACCTTCTCCTTACCCATGGCTGATAAGGGTTCCTGAAATAAGAATAACGATTAATGGCCAGCTCACATCAGGAAATCAACCCCCAAGCACTCTTATTCAAATGATTTAGACGATTGCTGAAAGAAACAGATCATAATAGACTGCAGATCAAGAAAAACACAAACAACTATAAGCAAGGATTGCATCAAACAGATCAATATATTCTCAACATAAAAAAATAACTTCCCTCAATCAACAGTATCAGTCCACAAAGCAAGCAGCACTCAATACATCAACAGATCTATGCATTAACAACAGATCTAAGGATAAAGTTAACTGAAGTGATCCGAGACAAAGTTCACTCAAGCAAACAAATTGATAGAAAGGGATTAATGAAAATTCCATCGATCTAAAATCTACAACAAGTAAAACCGCCAAAATCATCCATCCGAACCACAAACAAGTACCACGCGGCACAATAAAGCGGAAAAGCCACAGATCACAACGAATCAAAGACTACACCAACAATCCGATCGTTAACAACAGCAAACAAAACCAGAACAATGATTGAATAACAATTCACGAAGAAGTGGAAAAGATCCCTCGGCGTTACCTCCGGGCGATGAACACAAAGAAAAGAAGACGGGGGGAGTGAGGACAGGCTCAGGACGCAAGCGCAAAGAGGGTAAAATAAGATGTGATCCGGGCGATTTTATATACCTCACCGAAGCTAGGGTTTCTGTACCACCGTTGGATCATAAGTCCATTTCCAATCCTAAGGTTATAACTTAACGTTGAGAATCCTAGTCCCCTCCCCAACGCAAATATCCCATCGTCAACAAAAACCCTAAGGTTTTGGGGTTTCAACATATATTGACCGTCAGATCAAGATCGGGCGGCGTATAACGAATTATGTGATCCGTGGGCCGGGCCTACTTGGTAATGCGGAAGAATTTGTTTGGGCCTGCTCTCGGGATCTAGATTGAGGCCCATAACGAGATCCCGGTTAGCAGGATCGGACGGTCAGGGTTGAAGCCCTAGACTGAGATATCGAATATAAATGGCCTTCACGCTCCAAATGAAACCCTAGCTTCATATGCAGCGTTTCCCTTCATCACTCTTAGCTGAGCGCCGCCGCTACCGTAGCTGTGTCGCCAACTTTGCATATCCACCCCCTCCACTTGCGGAGAGGTATCGATCCGGGAGACGCTTCCGAATTCCAGATCCCCTTGTCCCTTGATGTCCGGAATTGTGATCGGACATGTGTTTCGATTCGTTGTTTGCGTCTAGATTGCCGGCGTTTGTGGATTTTTTGTTTTATTTTTTCGTTTGGCTAGAGGATTTGGATGGGAGAATGAGGTTATGATGTAATGATTCCCTAGTGGTTTGATCTTGTTTTACGAGATGATGGCATTCAACCTTTTGTATTAGCTCTATCTGACTCCCCTTTTAAGAATATTCAGTGATTTTTCGGTGCCGATTGGTGTGTAGGAGTATAATTTTCGCTGGCATCTAGATTTGACTGCTTTTATTGGATATCTTCGGAGTTTGTTGAGTTTTTTTTTCTTTTGTTTTGGTTGGGAGAATTAAATGATGATGTAAAGATTCCCTATTGGTTTGATGTTGTATGCCGAGATGATGGTATTCAATCTTTTGTATTAGCTCTATCTGATTATTCTCCCTTTCTTTCTTTCTACTAAAGTTTAGCTGTTTTTAGTTACTAATTATTGAAGAGAATGATTGTGGTTCCTGGCATCTCTGTTTTATTTATCACTGCTGTTGTGGAGCTTCTGTGAGTTATACTGTATGGTTAGAGAGTTTTTCAACTGGGAGAATTAGGTGATGACTATATGATTTCCTATTGGTTTGATTTTGTTTGCCAAGATGATGGTACTGGACCTTTTTTATTAGCTCTATCTGATCATTCTCCCTTGTCAATTCTAATAAATGTTAGTGATTTTGTGTTTCTAGTTATTGAAGGGATTATTTGGTCAGCATCTCGATCTGAAGTTTTTGTTTTTTGTGTTGTGTTGGTTGGTTAGTTAATTAGAGTGAAGGGAACAATGGCGTATGCTTCGTTGAAGCCGACCAAGCCTGGTCTGGAGGATTCGCAGGAAGTGATTCACAGGATTAGAATCACCCTCTCTTCCAAGAATGTCAAAAATCTGGAGAAAGGTATCGATTTATCATACATGAGTTGCATTTTCGCCTTGCCCCTTTTGTAATACTTCACGTAGCCTATCATTTGTAGTTTCTGAGACTTGGTCATGGTGGTCTGTTTCCTTCACAGTTTTCATATTTGTTTTCCAGTGTGTGCTGATCTGGTACGTGGTGCCAAGGACAAGTTGCTAAGGGTAAAGGGACCAGTGAGGATGCCCACTAAGGTCCTTCACATAACCACCAGAAAGTCGCCCTGTGGTGAAGGTAACGAGCAACAAGTTCTTTCACTGATTGTTTGGTTTTCGTCGCTTTGCTTGATTTCCTTTCTCAGATTATGTTATTCCTGATTCTGGCACCCTCTTAATTATTCAGTCTATTGGTGCAGGAACTAACACTTGGGATAGATTCGAGCTTCGTGTGCACAAGCGTGTGATTGACCTCTTCAGCTCCCCTGATGTGGTTAAGCAGATCACCTCAATCACCATCGAGCCCGGCGTGGAGGTTGAAGTCACCATAGCAGACTCTTAAACCTACGATGACTGCCTTTGGTGGTGGTTATAGAGTTTTTGCATCTGGATTATGATTTGGGTTCAGATTCTGATGACGTAGAACAACCCCCTCTTTGTCAAGTGCAATGTTGTTATGAACTCAGTTTAAATATTTTTGTAGCTTTGATATTCATTTCTTGCTTGAGGACAAACTTTCTTGGCTCTGGATTGAAAATCTGTCCACTGCGTGACTTTTGCCTTACTAGATTGCCCCCTGTATCATCTGCTCAGCTATGATGTTGGACAACAGTTCGGATATTTACACCCCCTGTCATGCTAAGCTATGATCTTATAACATTGATGCCTTCCGGAAGACTTAACCAATTCTGCTAGTGTAAATGGCTTCGGAAGCAAAGCTGTAGAATGTCCTAAAGCTCCAAGCTTTGTTCAGTTGGCAAAATATGTTTTTGTTAACTTTGTCTGAGCAATATTTTTTGAAGTAACGTCATAACGGAGTAAGCTCCTAAAACTCCACTTGACAATAAAACTCGCAAATTAGTGACAAGCAACATCAATAATGGGTAAAAACACGTTAGACACTTATAAACCCCCGAACTTTTGGTACGACGATACACTTTTAAATGTGTCAACAAGAAGTTGTTTTTTTATAATATTATAGTCCATTTGGTTTTCGGAATGGAATTCCGGATGGAATGAAATGGAAAGGGAGAAAAAACATAGTAATTTGGAAGAAGATGAAGAGAATGAAATGGGCATTCCCTATCACGAGGGAGGGAATGTCCATTCCTTCCATTTCTCTTTAAAATTTTGGAAATGAAATGGAATAAAAAGGAAATGAATGTAATAAAAAAGATAAGAAAATGAAAATAAATATGATTGTTAGTCCATTCCATAGCCGAATCCTTTGACCAAACACACCATCAGAGCTTACACAAGTGGGGATGATGTATGGGAATTGGAGTGTAAGGAGAACGGAGAAGAGGGAGTTGTTCCAATTCTTATTCTAAATGCTTTGTATGGCTTGGAAGGGGGCGTGGGTTATGAGAGCATGCGATTGATTGGATTCTACAAGAAGAGGAAATTGAATGTGCTTGGTGACTCAGGCAGTACTCATAATGTGACAGTAGCAAGACAGATTGGTTGCCAACTGCGCAAGATTCCTTTATAAAGGGTGATTATAGCTAATGGAGATTGCATTGAGTGCTCTTCTGAACGTGAACAATGCAGGGTGTGAATTTTGAAACTAGGATGTTAGTAATGCCTTTAAAGGCTTGTGAAGTGGTGTCAGTAATGTCGTGGTTGAAGACCTTAGGGATGGTAGAGTGGGACTTTGGGCAGATGGAGATGAGAATTATGGTTAAGGGTGAAAAGTGCAACCATGTGCAGAGGGTGGTTCTGCCGCTGAAATGAAACAAGGGTGTGTCTCTGATTGGAAGGATGGAATGGGACTTTTTGTAATGACTAGCTTGAATCAACTTTCTGATAACACCGGCAATTTCAAAGGTTTTGGAGTTGAATTCTAGAGTGTTTGAAGAACCTAAAGGGGTTGATTTTAAGACCTTATAGGTATCTTGGTTCACAGATGGTGCCTTTCTCGGTTGGAGGAGAATGAGATGTGAGCTCCTTCTTTGCCATTATATGAACTCAGTCACTGTAATATAGCATAAGCTGAATAGCTAATATATGGTGAAGGATTTTTTATTTTAAGGAAGGAACTTGATCATAAATGGTGCCGCAGATAAGTATGTCCACACGTTCATCAAACGAATTCAACTGATGATCCTCGAAGCTGAAGAATTTTTTGCTGTGTCATGTAGCATCTATACTAATCCTAAATTATCCCATCACGTGACAGTAATACCATTCCCTGTGTTGAAGGTGATGGATTGCAATCTTAATGCAGGCTGAAGATAAATCTGAAACAGGTCGCAGATAAATATGCACTTTCTGAAAAGCATCATGAACAACAGGTATTGCTTTGTTTATTCATTTGACCGAACCTCTAACAGCTCTCTTTGTCATACCTAAAATATTTGGGAATGTCACCATTTTTAGTAAACACCATTTGATTTAGTTTATCGGCTTGCAGTTGAAGCAGAAAAGTCTGGAACTCCAAATCGCCGATTTGAAAATCAAGCAACAAGAGGAGAAAGCCACCAGGAACGTGCTCAGACGAAAGTGTATGCAGATCAAATATCACGGCTATTGGAAACCGAGGACGTACGATCTCAGTTTACTACAGGATGGAGAAAATTTTCTACAATTTCAGGTAAATTCATGACCCTTGTACGTTCTTTCTTATTTTCCTTGCCTAAAATCATTCGTTCAGGAGTCATTGTCAAAAAATCATTGAGCTTTTCGAGACGTTCAATCAAGAAATCGAGAAGGTAAGAATGCTGTTCTTCTGTTTCCTCGTGTCAATATGGTGGTTTTACTAGTGGCATGCCCTCAATGCAGATGACGAAGTCAACAAAGGATCTGAGGAAGGAAAATGCGACGTTGAAGAGCAAGTGCTAGAGAACAGATTTGGCAATCATCGAGCTCGTTGAGGACGTAAGTCATTCATTGTCCTCATCTTTCTTTTCCTTTCTCAGTCATTGATCTCCCCTACCATGGAATGGGATTCGTGTTAAGACAGATCCACTAAATGATCGTGAAATATTTGAATTTATACTGTATTAGTGTAATACCCAGCATTGTGATTCATTGGCCGATAAGGCATTCGGCATATAATAACATCCCGTATCGAATTCTCTTCGCGTACTGGATTCAGAGGGAGCCCACGAAGAAACAATTGGAGAAGATGAAGAATCAGAAAGAAAGGCTCGAATCCTGGTGCTGGTCGCTACAGGCAGAAAGGAAACAGAATGCCGCTGATAGTGCCATCCATTGTCCAGTCTCGGTGTAAATTGTGGCCGTCCGACACGAGTCGGAGCCAAAATACACAGCCCGATCCGGGTCAGAGTTTAGAAAAACTATGATTCAGCCTGTGTTCCTTCATTCCGTGTCATGCTGTCCCAGAAATGTTGTTCTCTTGACTACTGTTTGGCAAGTCAAGGTAAAAGAAGGGGGCTTTGAATGCGGTTTTGGTTTGTTATTTCTGTTAGTTACCGAAAATCCAGCAAATCTCGTTGCATCTCTCCTCCTAGTTAATCCCTCTTTCATTGACTCCGATCCTCGCCGACTGTTTGAAATGGAGAATAAACCAAAAGCGGATCGCTCCGACAACGACAAGAACAATGCAGCGGCGGCAGCAGGGGCGTCTTCATCCTCCCCCTATGGCGGAGTGTTTGTAGACACGAGCAAGTCTGATCGTGCCACCTGGCTCATGAAGTGCCCCCCTCTGGTCTCAAAATCCCTTGGTTCCCCCCGCGAAGCCGTGCCGCTTGATCATCCGATGAATGTCACCGATGGAGGTTTCTCCTCGTCTTCCTCTTACGTGTCTCCTTCACCTATTGTTGCAAAGGTCGTCCTGTCCATCGATCCGCTCCTATCTGGTGACCAGCAAGAATCTCCTCAGGCAGGTGTCTTCCTCAGGGTATCATCCTCTAGGATTTCGCCTGGTTTTTTAATGATTGGCATCCACGTGCAGTTCATGATGGAGTTGGCTTCTACTGAATCTGGCGATGTGCCGAAGCGGTACTCCATGGAAATGTCAAAGGATTTCGTCCCAATGGCTGTGTTCTCCGAGTCGACTGAAGGTAAAGTTATCGAGAATCTCTCTCCATGCCATGTCGGACTGGAGACACGGGCAGAAATGATGTTTGATTTTCTGTGTTCAGGAAAGATGGCAGTGGAGGGGAAGATACTGAACAAGTTCGACATGAGGCCGCATGAGGAGCAGATCGAGAAGTACGGGAAGCTCTGTCGAGAACGAACTAACAAAGCAATGAACAGAACCAGACAGATACAGGTTTCCGCTCTCTCTCTCTCTCGAGTCGATTTCTCGTTTTCGAGTGTCGCCACGATGATTCTTCAGGTACTGACTGTTTGACAACCACAGGTGATCGACAATGACAAGTGTGGCACCACGTTCATTAGGCCTTTGCCGCCGAAGGTATTGGATTAGTCATCGTAATTCCTCACTTCTCGTAAATATGGCGAGACCTTAGGCATGATGCAGTGGCCGAATCGTATCCAGGAGATCAAGAAGAAACCAGTGCCGAAGCCTGCAGAGCTGAAGAGGACGAGGAGGGACCGTGGTGAGATGGAGGAAATCATGTTCAAGCTTTTCGAGCGGCAACCGAACTGGACTCTGAGGAACCTCATCGCCGAGACAGATCAGCCGGAGGTACATTCGATCAATTCCCCTCCCTTGGAGAAGGTGGAAGTTTGTCTTAACTACTTACCTGTTTTTTTTTTTTTCCGCGTGCAGCAATTCTTGAAAGACTTGCTGAAGGATCTGTGCGTGTACAACAACAAGGGGGCGAATCAAGGGACTTATGAACTGAAGCCCGAGTATAAAAGATCAAGCCATGAATTCAGTACTAGCCAGCCTTGAAAACTGAGAAAATTCTAGAGATGAATAAGAACGATTGATTCCATTGAAGCTCTTTTGAATCTTCTTCAACTTTTGTGTTCGTCGATTGAGTATTGGTCAATGTTTGTTCAAGTTTTCGGTGATTATTGATTTTTTGTTGGTTACCCGGCCGGCGAGTTTTTTGGGGTTCTTCTCCAGTGTTTGACCGGACAGTTCGGGCGAGGCGGAGATGTCAGACGCCGTCCAAAGCTGCGATCGAAGGTTCGGGTTACCGTGGCCGGAGCTGAACGGGGGATTGTCCTACGAAGACGTCGTTGCCCCCTCCGACGATGGTACGTCCAGTAAAAACATCTTCCCAAACTCTATCCCTCAGCCTGCCTCTCTTTAACCATCGAAGGTGTCAATTTGTCAGGCTCGACGTTGATCGAGTTCTACGGAAGCAAGTACAGATGCTCGGCCCCTCTTCAAGGGTGAGACTGCCTTTCCGCCCACATTCATGGTTAGGGCAGATTTTTCATTTCCTGATTTTTGAAAGCTGCATGAATATTGTTCAGGTGGATGCAGCGAATTCGAAATGGACAGGTGCCTCATAGTTTTGTTTAGTTGGTCACGATTGTCTGGTGACCGATTTCTGTTACTTGTTAGAACGGATAATGGTTCTAATTCTCAGGTGGCAGATTATGGTGGATAAACGTGTAACTACAAACCCTGACGAGCAGCTCAGGTGATTCATGCGTGGATTCTTTTACACCTCTATTGGCGTGTTTGCATTGTTTCCCTGTTTGCTGATCTTTGCAGTGTTTCCGAGTCATGGTTTAGGGCTGGATTGAAGTTGGTTTATCACAGGTTGCCTTGGAAGGAACCTGATGCGCCCTGCTCAATTGAGATTCTCTATGAAGATGATCATATGGTAGTAATAGTTGCAGAGGAAGCGCATGACTTTGAGTCTTTGCTATAAAGCATTATGTTTCAAGTTTCGAAGATATAAAGGGTGCTAAATTGATGTGCTTTCTTTGATTGCTTATCCTTAGATTGCTCTTAATAAGCCCTCTGGACTGCAAGTATTACCTGGAGGGCTTTTCCAGCAAAGAACTGTGTTATCGCAGCTTCAATGGTGGGAAAGAAAAAGGACTCTGCAGATGGGCCATGAACCTCAACCTGTGCCTGTCCACAGACTGGGAAGGGGCACATCAGGTTACCGAATATTAATTCTCAGAACGATTCATGGATCAATCTTTACAGATATTAGGTTAATTATTCTATTTGCGGGAACTAATAGTAGGGGTAGAAGATACAATTGTAATATTGTTTCGGGGCATTTTTGTTGCTCGTGTTAGTCTCATAATTATTTAGTAGGGTGATCTCAATTTCTGTTCTCTTGGTAGGGTGAAGTAAAGTTCTCTGCCCTTGGCCATATCTATACTCCATCTTGATGTCGGTCACTCTTGAGATGTGGGGTGATGGTTCATTATTATCATTCCTTCTTTCACATGCTATGGAGTTGATGTCTAGGAAGGAAGTTGGTGTCAATTACATATTTTGGGAGCATTCGATTTGCTTTTCTTAGTTAGCTTTGGGCTCTTGCTTCACCTAATGACTTAGTTGTGTGGTGACAGGAATACTGCTATGTGCCAAGACAAAGATAGCGAAATCCCGTTTGTCTGCCTACTTTGCAGATGGGACATCCCTCATTTCAGGAACAAGGTTGGAAACTGCAACAGTGTTCACTTGGAAGGAAGAAGCAATACTTTTATTAAGCAAGATGCACATCATCCTAATAAAATGTCACATGCACTGGAAAGACATTCTTGTTGAGCTAGCATTAGAAAAAATAACTCCATATGTTCAATTTTATGGATGCAGAAATGTGGGGATGGAGCCAAAACCAGCAAGGAAAATTACTAAATTTTACCGGGCTTTAGTGGATGGAATACTTGCTGAAGATGAGGTGACACTCCAAACCATTCTTTTTCCTTTCAAGTCTTTTAACGTTGATAATCTGCTCAATGGCATATCCTGTGTGCAATTCAATGTTGTCTTGGAAATTGATGTGATGTGGCTGCAAGATTGACCATCACATTACCTTACTTTTTTACGAGTTCGGGAAGGGATCTGTGTTGAAACTTCTCTCCAGGAACGTCACTCTTCTAAGACGTTTGTTTGTGCACAACTGACTGAGAGAGCTGAATAGTCCGACAGCATATTCATTGAGATGCCATTTATTTTTTCATGCCAATGTTCGACCCATCATGATAAAAGCTCTGTCCTCTGCAGCTCATAATCAGTCAACCTATTGGAGCTGCAAAATATTCTGGTGTAGCTAAGGGGCTGTATGTGGCAACTACATCAGGTCCGTCAATGCTTGAAACACCAACCTATGGTTCTAATTTTCTTTAATCACCTAATGCAATCAATTATTTCCTATGATAAATAATAATTTCTTATACTACAACCTAGATATTCTATATTTAGGTTTTTTATTGGTTGTCCTCTGCAATGCAGGCAAACCTGCTGTTAGCAAAGTTAAGGTTCTCCAGAGAGATGTGGAAAGACATCGAACTATAGTTCAGGTTGACTAGTAAACAATTAAATGTTCTAGCTCACTTTTAGTACTTGGAAAAGCAGTCCGATTGAGTTTTTCGAAGATGGGAAACTTTTCCTGGTTTTTATTCTTATGCGAAGAAATCTGTTGAGGCATGGGCTTACAATTTTCTTTCGCTTCAAAACAGGTTGAGATTCAATCGGGAAGACCACATCAGATACGAATACATCTCTCCTTTATAGGGCATCCTCTGATATGTAAGTGGCGTTGTGCTTGTTTACCTGTCAACAGGGGAATTCCTGTGCCCTCGAAAGCATGCAAGCATGAAAACAAACTCCTACAAATCCTGTTTGCATTCAAGTGAACATAATTTTTTACCAAATTAGGATTGGAGATTGTACGGAATATACTGGCTTTTTACTTGAGTTTATGGCAATGTAATTGAAGGACCCAAATATTCTTTATATAATGCTTTTGGCGAGTTTTTAAGGGGAAAAGTCTAATACAAATAATGTACACTTAAACTTTTTCGAAGAACCAATCATACAGTATTATGACAACTAGTTTATTTTACTATGTAGCTTGGTGAATGGAAACTTAGTATTCTGATCCTACCCACCACTCTTAAACCTTTGCTTTTTCACCAGGTGATCCGCTATATGTTGAAGGAGGGAAGCCAAGATGCTTTGCTTTCGATGACGTGGAAGAAAGCTTTGCAGTGGACGGGTGTGTGTTGACAGTAACGTACTTGTTTTACTCTGCAAACAGTTCTGATTTTCTGGCACATATGGTTAGAATCAGAGGAAATAAATTCAATCTTTGTCACAAGGATTAGGTTTGTCGGGAAAGGACATCTAGGACTATATGTCGCCATATAGTTCAGTAAACCGTTGATATGTCTAGACAAGTGCATGTCCTCAGGGTGGGGGGAGGGGGAGGACTTTGAACTCTCTCCTGGCTAAAAAGTTGGTTAAGTTGATGAATACTCTAAATATTTGTCCTAATCATTCTTAGGGGTCATGTGAGGCCTCAGCATGCGCTGCCCGGTGATTGTGGCTACTTCCTGCATGCTCATCAGGTGATTATTTCCCACCCGATGACGGACGAGGTAATATCATCACTGCTGTTTACTTTTCCCCATATGGCAAATACTGCCCAGACAACTATTAGTTCTCAGAAACCTTTATTTCTGAGAATACCATGTGATCCAAATAATTTGATATTGATTATTCCCACTTCATTATATGTATTTGGCTGGGTGCAGGTACTTACCATCACTGCACCACTACCCTCCATTCTCCAAACGCAGAGTGAAGCACTGGATTCCAGCAAATCTTCAATGGAGTGACTTCCATGTGTTTGGTTCAGTTACATCTATCCAAACCAAGTTTGCATGGCCCCAAAACATCCCCATGTGGAAAATAAAACATGATGATAATACTTTGCAGTTCACAATAGGCGACATCAAAGGGTTACAACTAGTCGTATCTCTGAGGCTTCTCTCTTAAGATTTCTGCATCCACTTGGATAGCTATGACCTCTAAACCTTATGCTTGTGCATGTAGGAGGCCTTCATATAAGGCATATATGATTCCGCTTGAATGCTGTTGGTAGCACTTTCTTGCTGAACCTACTTATCTCTCTCACCAGCCTATCCTTCCTGCTCCCCTTACCGGCTCTACCAATCCACCGATAACTCGTGATGGCCAGCCCTGCGGAACTCGTCGCAACCGTCGATGCCACCTTTGTGGGCAATGCCGTCGTGTGGCTACTTGGTTCGTTGCGGGAAGGATTGGGGCCCAGAGATTTTGTGGGGGGGGGGTTGCCCCGGGAAGATTGTGAGGTCCAAGATTAATTTTGGGTCTTTTTGCGGTCAAGCCCAGGGTTTGTTAAAATAAGCTCCTCCTTAAATTCTAATGATCAATATTAAAATATTCAAATATAAAAGGACCAATTTATTTCGTAAAGGAAGGAAAAGTAAAATTGAAGGAGGAACAAAATCAGAGGATTGAAAAAGGAGAAAAAAAAAATATACGTCTGAATGTGTAAACAGAAAAGAAAAAGAGAAAAACAAAAAGGAAAAGTCTGCACTTCCCCTTTTGGTTTGGGAGGAAACAACCTTTAGATAAAAAAAAAGGTATTTTTAAAAAAAGAAAACATGATTTCTAACAGATGAATTTGAAACTCTTCGGAAATTAAAGAAAAGGTTTGGTGTAATTGGAGAATAAATCACGGCCAAAAAGTTGGAGCACGCGCGGCAATTAATGATGGCCGGGTGAGGAGGGGGGGATTCACCAGTTTTATGATCATCATTGTTTATTATTTATTTATTTATTTTTGACATTGAGAAGACAAAAAGGCAGGGGAATCGAATTCTTTTCATTATGGTTTCTGAAAAGAAGGATAGTTTCAGACAGCTGAACAACAATCATTCCATTCTGCAATTCCAGAATTTTTGTTTTAGGCAGGGCAGGGGGGGGGGGATGTGGGTCTACTCTGTGATTTTCAAGACGTCCATCACATGTCACCTCCTCTATCATCAAACCCAACCGATTCTTTCTTTCTTCATTTTTTTTTAAATCAAGCTGTACACGAGAGAGAGAGAGAGAGAGAGATCCGTTAAACCAGATGTTGATGTGATTGTAAAGTACCACCAAACTTAATAAGGATTAAGAATAGTATGACTTATTTCATTGTGGTGGAATTGACGACATCACGAGACAAAAAGTTTTTCTTTTTTTTTTGGTTATATCAGAAATTACATGCCCTTGTAAATGCGAATTCATTCGTTTGAATCTTTATCTCAGTGTATAATGAAATTTTAATTTCTCTTAAAATGGTGGGTGGTAAAAGTAAAAGGAGGAGGAGAGAATCCATGTATTTCCAAGAAGAATGCGACCAAAAAAAAAATGAAAGCAAAAATATAATTAAATCAGAAGGTAAAAAAAAAAACAAACAAACAGAAAGTAAGAAAAGCCGAATTGAGGGTGTGCACTTTTGCTTTAACTCCCCAAACCCAAACATTTATTTATTTTTTCTTTTAAACCAAAAAGTTGGGCTTTAGAAAAATCAAATCACTAGCACACCACTAATGACAATTAATTAAAAAAAAATCACCTTTTTGAATGAATTGGGTGAGGATTAATTGAGTGACAACGACCAAAAAGAAAAAGCAAAAAAAAAAAAGCTGCAAAAATGTGTATATACATATAATATATATGTATTTGAATTCTACATAGGAAATTGCATTCTTGGTCAGCCTTTTTATATTCCCTTCACCACCACTCACGCCATTATCTCCTCCCCTCACTCTCACTCTCATCAACCACCAACAACACAGGCGTTTGTGTTTTCGTCGCTCCTTGTTCGTTCGATCAGTCTCTTTGTATAAATATGAGGGGAATGCGACCCAACATAGAAACTCTGAGTCCATCTTTTTCTGTTTAATCCTCCCCTCTTCCTCTCTTCTCATTCCGGTCGTGGGGCGAACGGACCGAAGGACGGTATTCGACGAATGTGCCTGGCTCCCTGTATGCCATTCGCGGAGTGAGCCCACCGCTTCCCACGGTGGCCTCCGGCGCAATGGCGTATGAGGAGCCATGCATATTTCTCTCTCTCTCTCTCTCTCTCTCTCTCTCTAAACATCTTCCTTTTTTCTCTTTTCTTTTCTTGTAAATGTTATCGCAACGTTGTCCGTGGTCGATTTTCGACTGTTCCTTTCAAACCCTAGGATCCCTTTTATTTTTTCTTCCCATCGTTTTTTTCCTAAATAACGTTAGTCAATTACAACAAGTTCTCGTCTGTTTATAGTTTGAATTTTGAATCTATTTGTTATGCTTAAAATGTATATATATATATGCTAACACATAGTCGGACATCTTCCGATCAATAGTACACTGTTCGTAGGTTTTCTTAGTTAATTGGTGTCTTCCTTTTATTACTATCATTTAGTTCCCTACGACCAAGTCTTATCTAAAACGTTAAGCTTTCTCCACCGTAAGACATTCACAGACGTCATGTAACGACCCCACGAGAGAAGGGCCAGCACCCGCACGCAAGGGGCGTCGTAATATGGGCCGCAACGCCGTCTGTCGGGGAGGGGGGGTAGCTGCGGCGGTCAGTGTCCTGTCCTGTCCTGCCCACGAGTCTCGTTTCGATGTAGACGGCTTTGCGGGAGCGCGCGCGGAGGAGGGTTATGGATTTCGTTTCACTGGAGAACTTGCGTATTGTGATTGATCTGAGATCAGATATGAATGCTGTCTAACTCGCAACAGGCGACAATGCCATGGCTAATTTTTAGTAAGGGTCAAAGAACGACACTCGGTCAAAGAAAAAAGAAAAAGCGGACAAAGAGATTGTGATTGTCCGTCCGGGCTGCTTCTTCCAAGGGCAAAAAGTTACAGCAAGAAGATGCTGGCTGGGCCTTATTAGCCTCGTCTTTCGCTGTCCAATGGCCCTTCCGTCCCTTCCCTTCGGGAGATAAGAGTCGCCAGACAAGGTATCAGGATCTACTGGGTCTTTCCGCGGGGCCTGCTTAGCTTGGCTTGCCGAATGCTGCCGCAGTTATGTCACGTGTAAGCGTAGCCGCCTCCGTCACACCCCTTTTAGTTCTCTGTGTACGGATGCGAGTAATTCCCATATGTCAGAATGTTGTTCTAGTATGGGTGAGTGGCGGCAGAGTTTCACGTAGACCGATTCCAGCGTGTCCAGTAGCCTGTCGACCTGATCAGCCAGCAGATCCACCTGTTGTTCCGCCGAAATTTGTTTGAATTCGAGCGTTTGTTTGTGATATTGGATTGTCAGGAGCTGAGTTTCATGCATTGTATAGTACCTCGTTTTCGGCCTTTCGTAGGTTCTGGCTTGTTACCACAAAGGCCTCCCGGTACAGTCGTTCTTTCTGCCTTAGGGAAGCCACCTGTTCAGTGCACGAGTCAGTCTGCCGCTTCATGTCTTCAAGCCTGTCGACCATGGACGTGGGAATGTCAGCTGAACTGTATTTTCCCTTCCTAGAGATGACGTCGAAGAACAGGAACATGTACCTCGCGGTGTGTTTGGATAATTTTCCGTAGACCTGGTGCGTAAAACTGGACAGCAGTTCTGAAACACGGCTTTCTTCTAAATCTGCGTCCTGTGCCAATCTTATTCCCTGTTCTGCTTCGAATCTCGTTTTGACATCCGCAACGAACTCTTTCACTGACACAACCAGGACGTCCCTCTCCATGGTTGACACCATCTGCTGATCTGAAGGTTCTGTCTCTGACATCACGATGGCATCCCTCATCTTCCCAAATGCCATATCCAGCGTCTCTTTGAACGCGTCGATATCGGGAGCTATCATCGTCTCGAACCCTGCTCTGCCTTCACCTTTTCCGATTCTGCTCGTCTCGTCCCCAGCCCTCCAATCAACCGCGTCGCTCGTCTCCTCATCACCGTCCACCATCCAACGAGGGCTGCACGCTGACTCCAGCCTTCTCCTCAACAAGACCACCTCCCTCTCCTTCGCTTCCAGCGCCTTCCTCAGCCTCAACTCGTTCTCCGCCATCTCCAACAACTCCCTGTCCTTCTCAGCAATGGCTGCCTCCGATTCCAACTGCCGTCCCCTGAGATGATCCCGGATAGAACCCAAATCGTCGAGGAGGCCCTGGTGGTGGCCGTCCTCGGTCTCCTGCTGCACAAACTTATGACAAACCTCGAGCTGGATGACAGCCAGCTGGTAGAACTTGGAGATCTCATTGAGGCGAGCGGTCGAGTCCTTGGTCTTGACCTTCTCATGCGCTCTCTGCATCTCCTCATGTACCATCCACATCATTGCAGAGTCCGCGATTGAGGCCCTTAGGTCACCGTCACAACACCTGAGGAAGCGGTCCATGCCCGGATTGGAAAAGCTGCAGCTCACCGCATCGCCAACAACGGTGATCATCTTACTATTAATTTCGAGATTCGATCGAACGAAATGATCAAGTTCAATGCGTAGGTACGTGATTGATCATTTAACTGAAAAAAGATTAGCGAGGTTCGTTCAGGTTTTTCACCTAAATCAACAGATCAAGCTAACGGGAAAACAATATGCGGTTGAAAATGCCAACAAGAATTTTAATTGAAGTCGTGATCTGTTGAGGTAGTTAGCTGTCGGAAAGCACATTTCCGTTAGTTTCCGTTGGTTTTGAATAGAAAATGTTTTATTCGTGGTTTATGTATTTGGAAAACTTTTTCGACATGTGATAAAAAAGGACAATATTACCCATTTACAATTTATTAAGGAGTGCGATTATGTTAGTTGATTAAGGGTTTTATTTAATTATTGTATTTGGATTTTGTTTAGGAAGTGCTATCTTTTAGATTCTTCCGTTTCTTTGTTCAATTTATTTTTCTACAGGATGTGGTTTTCTTGAGTTGATTTTTGTAATGAATTTGGATTCGTGATATTTTTTTTGGTTGCCCGTTCGGTTTCCGCAGCTTCGCTCCGACTAATTCGGACTCGACCCGGGTAGGACACCTGGCTATGGTGGGTGAGTCTACCAACATGGGTGGCTGCGTACGGTAGGTTTCGAACCCGAGACCTCCTTAAGCGAATCCAAGCTCCTTGCCACTTGGACCAATTCTATGTTGGTGATTCGTGATATTTTTACCTTCCAGTAAAATCTTTTATGATATAAGAGCGATCTTCTTAAAACATTGAGATGATTTTTTCTTTTAGTTTTAAAAATTTGAAGACCGATGTTGTTTGAAATGGAATAAAAACCATTCCATCTGATTCATTTTAAAATGGAACGATAATTCTTTAAAAAATCGTTCCATTCTTTTTTATTCCGCAAACCAAACACCCCTTTACATGTGGGAGTTGTTTCGAGAAAGCGGAAGAACCTTAAATTCCAATTAATAAAAATAACAATAATTATGGCCCGTATAAAATTATTACAATTATTTATAAAACCACAAATACATCAAATATTACATATTATATTTTAAAAATACATCGAGGTAATATAATGATCCGAAATTTTGTAATTATAAATTGTCAATGAAAGGTTATGTATCACTCGATGACTTACTAAAGAGTTGAAGTAAAATTTCTAATTTTATGATTATGTTGGAGACTGTTTGATAAGTTCCTTCATTTGCAGATTTGGTTCTTGAAGTATTCGGTGTCCTAGTAATTATGTGTTCGGAACCAATGTTGTCTTCTGTACATTTTCTTCTTCCCTTCCTATGATAAGGTTAACCATAGGTCTGGGACCGGCGTTGCTTTGTTTCAAGAGGGAAAGCTACAGGTGTTTTAGTGGAACATCTCGAAGGGGTTACATTTATTGACAGTCACGGAGATGGCCAAGTACCTTATCTCTAACGGGAAAGACCAGGCCACCAAACTATGGGATATACGGAAGATGTCCTCGGATGTGTCATTGAAATGAGAAAATGGTGGGACCCTGGCTATCATTAAGGGACACTAAGCCCGTGCGAGAAAAAAAAGAGCAGTAGTGACTGTGATCGTTCCTTGTCTCGTTCCCCTTTTTCCCTCCGTGGTGTCGACGTCGTCTTGCTTGGGTAAGTCTGGCCGTGGTAGTGACTGTGAGTTATCCATTGATTTCTTGGGTCGTTCCGTCTGCTACTCTACGATTGTCCATCCCTGCATAAGCCCGGTATTTGAATGATAGAATGGTGAGTGCACTCTGGGGCCTTATGGGAAGGATTTCTCCCGTGACCCATGGCTAGATATTGGAAATTGGAAATTTCAACCTTAATTGGTTGGCTGCCTTTTTCTGTGGACGAATTGGGTCAGAAAGGACGTTGTTGGACGGTTGTATCTTCGAGATCAACTCGACCGGAATTAAACTGGAATGATTGGGGCAGAAATGATGGCCCGAAGCAAAGCACGGGTGAGAATAACTATGGATGACATGCCGGATCGAAGGATTCGTGGCCGTATGAATTCGTAGAGAATCCGTCCCCGGATAAAATCGTCGACAATCTTGAGGACGGAACGAAGCAAATGGGTTGGACAATTTTTCGGAATGAAATGTGAACAGAAAGGTTCGTGGGCGATGTGATCAGGTGGATTGTGTCCATGATCGCGGAAGAATCTAAAAGGAGATTCGCCGGGAGGAGCGGCCTGTGCGGGACGGAGAGCGATGTCGCCGAATGCTGATTCATGAGTGAGAAGTAAAATCCCCGTACGATTGACAATTTGACGGTATGTGTTGGAGTCGCAAAATAAGGTTGGATGGGATGATCCGAAGGGAATAAAGTCGGGTGAGAGTATCCAAAAGACACTTGGGAGCGTGATTAATCATTTTGAGTTGTGCACATCGTTAGGAGGATGCCGAAGAGCGGATGATGCTTACTAAGGGTGTGATGATGAGCTTGTAGACATGTGATGAGCTCATAGACTTGGTGAGTGCGTAGACATGTGGTGAGCACGTAGACTTGTGGTGTGTTTGACTCTCAGAGACTTGCGGGGACTTATCCATTGTAGATTGACTGTAAGCTCTTCAGCCTACCGAGAGGTCGTCTCTCATATACTTCGGGAGTTGTAGACTTATCCGAGATATTACATAGCCATCTAATCGCCATTACAACTCTTTGTTTGGAGGAATTAAGGGAGGGCTAATAGCCTATTAAAACAAAATGGGGTCACCATTTGGGAGGCAGACGATTGGAACTAAAGAACACAGGGTTGTATCGTATTTATTAATTTACGAACGACTTTATCTTATGTTCCCTGATTTAATTGCATCCAGGTGTTGGAATAAGAAATCTCACGAGCATTAGTAAAGCTTAGTGAGAATTTCGCTATTTCAAAATAGAATAAAAGTAACGAGATCCTTAAGGTAAACTCCTAAAAAGAGATATTATATAGTTGTAAAAGAAATACGCAAAACTAACGAGGAAAAAGGGAAAAAAAAAAAGAAGAAGCCTAATATATTTACACACCGTATCAAACAGGTGACAGTGACACGTGTCCAATATATAAAATAATATTCGTTATTGTTTTTCATATAGGAGAGAGAATATGGTTAATGAACTGAAATCATGATTAATAAATTCATTTTTTATAAAGTTAGAAAATTCGATTTTAATTTTCTTTTTAAAAGTCGACTTCAGGGAACCGGGGGTTTAACTTTAATTTCTTGAAGGTAGTGGAAGTTTTTTTCTAACTGACGAATTTAAAATTTCTTATCACATTTCACAGGTTATTTTTAGCTAAATTATAACAAAGACTCGAGGAGGAGGATATACATGGTAACAGTTAAATCATTCATAAAGAGGGTTCGCTACCTGCGCTATCGACCACCAGGGCCACGGGTTCTCCGACGGCCTGATCGCTCACGTCCCCGACATAAACCCCGTCGTGGATGACTGCATCTCGTTCTTCGACTCGTTCCGGGCGCGGTTCCCAGCCTCCCTTCCGGCTTTCCTGTACGCGGAGTCCCTCGGCGGGGCAATCGCTCTGTACATCACGCTAAGGCAGAAGGGGGCTTGGAGGGGGCTCGTGCTCAATGGCGCCATGTGTGGGATCAGTGACATGTTCAAACCCCCGTGGCCGCTCGAGCACTTCCTCTCGGCTGTGGCTGCTGTGGTTCCCACTTGGAGGGTCGTACCCACGCAGGGGTCAATCCCTGACCGGTCTTTCAAGGTGGAATGGAAGCGGAAGCTGGCGCTGGCAAGCCCTAGGAGGACTGTGGCGAGGCCAAGGGCAGCAACCGCTCTCGAGCTTCTGAGGATCTGCAGGGATCTGCAGGGGAAGTTCGAGGAGGTGGAGGTGCCGCTACTAATCGTGCACGGCGTGGAGGATGTGGTGTGCGACCCAGCTTGTGCCGAGGAGCTGTACCAGAGGGCACAAAGTGAGGACAAGACAATGAAGGTTTACCCAGGGATGTGGCACCAGCTGATCGGAGAGCCAGAGGAGAGTGTGGAGATGGTGTTTGGGGATATGAAGGAGTGGCTACTAGCCAGAGCTACGGCTTGATTCGATCAGTTGCAAGGGGGAAAACCATGTTAGATGGCACGGGTGCACCGGCCGGTTGGATTCATAAATGGTTTAGCCCTTTGGAAAGACCATAATCTCTGGGTGTTGTATGATCTGGGAAGTAATCTGCCGTGTGGATTAGTGATATTACAGCGTTCATCAGTTCAGCTCATTTGCAAATATAGGGTCCAACCACATCAATCCAAATCGATACTCACAATTGCTGATTACCGTGTCGATAGGCCCTTCCCAGTCAGGCATGGTTCGAACAATAGCTATACATAAGATATACATTTTAACCTAATCAATCATCACTTTCTGCGGCTATAGATGCATCATATGATGTTAAGAATCTGATCGGGGAGGTTGTGTGCGCCGGGTTGCCAAGATGGTACAGGAATTCTGTGAACCTCCATCTGCAACTCCATCTTCATTCTTCATCTGAAATGCAGTTTTTGCAGAAGATCATAAATCCTCAGTAACAGCTAGCCAATCAAGCATACATGCAAACATACATATACGACAACTAAAGGCATAGGCAGATGCAAAGATCTTGGTGAGGTCATAGGCATGATCGGAGAAGGTGTACAACTGCAGCATTCAGGATCTGAGTGCTCTTGTACTGAGTCATGGATCCACACATTATATCTCATATAACATGCATCACGGGTCCAATGAGTTCAGCAAATTCACTTCATCCCATCTACTTAGGCAGCCAATTAAGTCATGTAATCGGAACCATCCAAATGAAGGTTCTTTTTCCCCGAGACACCTCATGACATGAACATTCTCAGGTCAACGAAATCCATGCATCATGTGGACAGGACACAAACACAACATCTAACTGCAACAGAGAATGGAACTTAACTATCGACACCAGCCCAGGATTCAACCACAAGTAGGAAAGACCCAGATGGTGGTCAATATTCTGATTTCTAACTACTGACTGATCCAACTGAGAATGTTGTGACAACAACATGCTCCACATCGAAACCAGACATCCAGACTGAACTTATCACAATGACAATTGTCTAGCTCGTTATTCTCGCACCTTAGACTCCAACAGCACAAGACGCACCTCCCCAGTAACTCAAATAGCATACATCAATTCTACCAGAAACACCATCCATGGGAAACCAGATTAGCACCAATTCAGCTCTCAAGAGTCCCAAAAACCAACTCGCTTTCATAGAAAACGTCCAAGACACATCCATGGCAAGGTACCGGAGATCGCAGTTCTCAGCCCTTCCAGTATTCTCCTCATGACCAAATCGGGTCGCACTGGGGACAGAGTAGTAACAAGTACACAACCTACCACATCCGAGCGTCTCGGGGCCAATCAAGGGAAGAGCATCTGAAAGTGAGTCCAATCCAATCGCTAAACTCTGTCCGTCGACCTACCCAAGCTGCCCCCATCACTGGAAACAAGGGAACAGTAGGCGATCACGCCCAACCCCCAATGAATTCCGAAAATTTCTCCAAATCAACCGCTACCGATTAACCGGCACAAAAAAAGAAGATAACAAAATCTATATTCCAAACAAATAGTTGAATTTACCAGAACAGCCGAACCAGAAATCCAGGCAACAACAGGAATACAAGACCTCCTTCCAGAACCCATGTCCACCACCACCTCCTCCTCCGGGCGTGGCGCACGCCCCTTCCCTTCCCCCCTCCTCTTCCCCATCGCCGGCAACCTTGCGGTTGTATCCATTAAAGGACGTAGAGCTAGAGGTCTGCTTGAGGAGGAGGGATTGTCTTTTCTCCCTCCGGTTGCGCTCGAGGAAGTCGAGGTGAGACGCAGTGAAGAAGTCCCTCACCTTCTTCGACGGCCATAAGTGCATCCTCCCCGGTTGGGGAGTAGTTTCTGGGTATCCTTCCGAGGTTGCGTGGGATTATTAACTGGGAAAGTAGCAGCTGACGGAATCCTTGTCGCATAATCGTGACACGTGAGTTTTGTGCTTAGTTTTTAATGGGTGGAAGACGTGGAACTCTGTCTCCACAAGTTCAAGAATAACGTTATTCGAATCACGTATTGAGTGGACTACATGCATTACGTAACTCGAGACCTACACGACAACTTAAGAGACTATAAAGTGTCATATTCTTTTATTTTAATCCACGTAGTATGTGACAGGTTTAGGGAAATCGTCTAAGATACGATTTGTATGGCTTTTATAAAATAAGAATCAGATCGTGCATACGATATACGATTTAGGAACATCACGTAACAGATGAAGAATCACAACTGTAAGATTATAGGAATATAAAAGGCGGAAAAAACGACGAGACAAGACCACGGAACACAATTTAAATACATAACTCAGAGTTTTCTCTTTCTTTTTTCCAGCACTCTGAAACCAGCGTTCCGAAACTAGGGGATGGATCTATAAGAATTCACCTATCCAAATAACAAAAAAACCAGATTTAAATGATCCTGTATTACGAGCTAAATTAGCTAAGGGGATGGGCCATAATTATTATGGAGAACCCGCATGGCCAACGATCTTTTATATATTTTTCCGGTAGTAATCTTAGGCACTATTGCGTGTAACGTAGGCTTAGCGGTTCTAGAACCATCATTGATTGGTGAACCCGCGGATCCATTTGCAACCCCTTTAGAAATATTACCGGAATGATATTTCTTTCCCGTATTTCAAATACTTCGTACAGTCCCTAATAAATTATTAGGTGTTCTTTTAATGGTTTCAGTCCCCGCAGGATTATTAACAGTACCTTTTTTGGAGAATGTTAATAAGTTCCAAAATCCATTTCATCTTCATTACGTTCGACCGCCAATCCACCAACATAGATTCTAGAAAGGATCTGCCGTAGCCGTCGTTCGTCTCCCGCCGTCTGTTTGAAGCGTTCCGTTGCCGTCTTTTAGTTCCTTTGGTTATATTTTCACTTTACGTCATGTCTGTTAATGTTGTCTTATAATTTAATATTGTTCGATCAATTCAAGTGTTGTATTTCCCTTTCAACTTGTATTCATTTACTTTACGACGAACACACAAATAACTGTAAAATTTGGTATATGTCGTGGGGAACGAATTCCGCTCCAACAAATAGTAGTAACATTAATATTCTCGAAAGTTTACGTGGTTGTGGGATGGTGATGGGAAAGGGGAAAGGCCCCCCTTGGTTTTGTTTCCACCCTCTTTCCAGGACAACCGGGTCGCAAACTCCAACTTCATCGTACTTCGACAAGAACTTTCCCTGAAATTGCTCAAATTTGTGCAGATGGGCTTTCATTCAATTAATCAGGGGGTCTGAAGAGGAGAGTCCGGGCAGCTGCCCGGCCCGATTATCGGAAGCCCAGCCCGTTACTTTAACACCCCAATTGCAACGGAAAGGTCTCTAAACTCTGTCCCGTCCCTACTCAGACAACGGCCGGTCAGAACCTTCCACACCCACATCGGAGATGAAGTCTGCGGCAATTCCAACGGGGGCCGTCACTCTCGGTTGTCAATCGACTCTACCTCGTGAAATTTGTCTTCAGTGAGCGGTCTATTGTTATGGATTAAGGTTCGGGTATACTGTCATTGCATCGCATATTTATTCGTCAAGTTCGTAAAAAGTCACGAGTCCTTCGTAAAAATATACGAAGCGCACCGTCAATTTTTATACTTTATACTCATATTTTACTAAATAAGTTCCGTTAAATTTTAAGAAATGGTACAAACAAGCCCATAAAGGCCCGTGATATTTTACGAAGTTCAAGTTACTGTTTCATAAAATTTTACGAAGTAGTTCGTAATCTACTAAATTAATTCGTACCTTATGAACCAAAGTCCATTTAATTCAACGAGACTCACGAGCACTATTTCGTAAAAAAGTACGAAACAATATATAGGATATTGTTTCGGACGGAATATACCACTGACGAAATATACCACTCACGAGACATTAGCCGCGTCCGCGAAATAGACGTGTATTGTAATTTGTTAGCTCATTTGTACATACGGTAACAGGAAAGAAGAAGTTACCCGCGGCATCGAACATTACCGTTAATGGTGTAAGTCATCGGCTCAGGCACAACCTGGTTTATGAATAGAAACTGCAGTAATCAATCAACTCTGGCAGTTTGGCGAATGATGGATGACGGTGATTGAGCGACAGTCAGGCGGAGCGAAGTCTCTCGGTGAACTCCGAGCTTACCACAAACTGAAGAGTTTGAAGTACTTACCAAAAAAGAAAGTGGTGCATATGTTGTCGGAATCAGACGTGGAACGGAAGTGAGCATGAATTTACCAAATGGTCCTCGGAGGCCAAACGTTCGCATATAATTTTGTTATTCCTTTTCTTCCTCCTCATCTGCTCGGAACCATCCTCGTTATCCAGTGTCGAACAGACGAACGACCCACATCCGCCACAAGGCACGTACCTTCAGTCCCTGATCGACTCGGGATTGAGTTTGGTTGGCGATTAATCGAAGTGAATCGGATTCAGTTCTTTTGATTTGGGGGATGATGATTGAAATTGATTGGATTTGGATTGGTTGATTTTAGGTTTTGATAGAGAATATGGAGGACGCGAAGGATCAGGAGCTAATCGAGGGAGACGCCGCGGCCGCTGCCGCTGCCGCTGCCGTGCCTTCCTCGCAGGATGAGGTCGATTTGCTATTGTTTTTTTTCCGGGTTTTGTTTATATTCTGGTACTTTTTTAATCGATGATGGCTTCTGTTATGAGGTGTTAGAATAAAGTTATTTTTGCCTCGGAGCGATCTCATTCATGGTGGATGCAAGTTGGTTCGACGAAGTAAATTCCACCTGGGGGCTAGGAATTCCTGATTTGGTTGGTTGCAAGATCATTTGAGAGTAGCAGGTAGCAGAGCGACTATTTGGCCCCCACTGGGTTCATATCTAGAGTTTTTACTTGCATTGATGTTAATTCTAGCTGATGGTATAGTTCTCCTATTGCTAGAAATGGAATCGGGAAGTTGTTGAGTAACGTTGAAGTAGGGACTAAGTGGGTCGGAGAAACTTAATTAATGCTCACTGACGGACGGTAATAGGAGTATGTTTGGTATTATGATTATAAAGTAATAGGCAAGTGTTGCCTGTGCTCAGCGAATGGATTTTGGATCAGATCCCGTTTTCATGTCTTTTGGAAGAAATTCTTTGGCCATGGCTAATGCTTTCAATTATCTGACGTTGTTTTCCGCAATCTTCAAGCTTTAGCCTAGGTGTTTCTGATTATTGCTGTTTGCTCTCGCGGATCAATCATGGTGAATTCGTTGTTTGATGTGCTGCTGTAGGAAGCTGCTATAAAGAAGAAATATGGAGGCATAGTGCCCAAGAAGCCGCCTCTTATCTCTAAGGTCATAGATTGTGCCCAACCGACTTCTTTAGATTAATGTCAGCCTTGCTTTCTTGCTTCTAAGTCTTGGATTTGTCCAACAGGACCACGAACGTGCTTATTTTGATTCTGCGGACTGGGCACTGGGAAAGGTATGTTAACGCGATGCCAAGATCGAAGTCAGTTTCTTGTTACTATTTATAGTATTAACAAACATATACTCGACAACAGCAAGGTGTTGAGAAGCCAAAGGGACCTCTTGAAGCCCTCCGACCTAAATTGCAGGTACTTTTTTCTGTCCATGCCAATCTTATAAATGGACTGTGTGAGAAGGATTTTTTGTTCCTAGTTGATCGCTACATGTAGCTATCAGTTAGATCAATCCCCTGACATTAGCGGCCCCATCCATTAATTGTCGAGTTTGGCATTCTTGATCGCAGCAGTGGATTGGGCGTTTTGTTGACTTCTTTAGGTCGACGGTGCGATCAACCACATCGATTTATCCTCATACGTTGACGATTAATTGTTGTGCTTGTTTTCAGCCGACACAGCAGCAAACCAGATACAGGAAGTCCCCTTATGCTCCGTCCAACGAAGAAGGTACATACCTCGAGTTCTCTCTTTGCGTCTGGGTGTAAAACTGTAATACGTTGGGTTTTGTTTTTTGGCAGACGGAGGAAGCTCCGGAACTGATGAAACTGCCACACCCAACGAGTGAGTAATGACAACCCGGCACTCCTACCTATTCGTGTCCGAGTGAGTCCGAGGGACTTTTTCTTCACTCGGGTCAAATTTGGGGACTTTTTCTTGCGACTCCCAGTGATAAAAATGGGAGGGGCGGGGTGGGGAGGAGATGTATGATCTCTGAAATTTTCGATGGGAGTCCTGAATGCTTTGTTTGCGCTCGGACATTCATCCATTGCTTCATCTGGCCGCATTCTCGGACTTTGATTTTACGAGAAGAAGAAGGAAGAGGGCGGCTGTGTAGTGATGGGGGTCAGTGTTGCGCCATGTCATGGGCCCGTGGGCCTTGTTACGGTAACTTTGGGCCTGATCCATTTTTAATGTCGGGGGGCTGGTGGCCTTTTCAGACAGGATGAAAATAAACATGGAAGAAGGAAGAAAAGAGGGTCAGGAGAAAATGAATAAGAAGGTGTTCAGAGAAGTGAGTAGTGAACGTAAACATCGTGTCCATGGGCCTTAACTGATTACATTAGAGAAAAATGTTGCGGTCGAATCGGCTCGGCTGGAAGAGACTTTGTTGAACCAAACGAAGAAAAGGTGGAAGGCTTTTGAAGTCGATGAGGCAAAATAAATTCCACCCAAAGACTTTCTGATTATAATAATGATATTGGGATATTCTCACTTTAGAAGCAACCCCAAAGGGCACACGTGAAGTGTCAGTCACCCAAAAAAGTCGCCGTTTCCTACGTTGTCGGATCCTCCTCCTCCTCCTCCTCCTCATCTAAATATTTTATTTTTTAATAGACCAACGAGAGGGATGCTGCATGTTGTTGTTGTTGTGCTGCATTTTTTGCGTGTGATGGGATGATTCATCGATTCATTCCTACGTTTTGGGTCCACAGTGTTAATGTTGACTTTGGTTTAAATCATAAAAATAATTAATAAAACCCAATTCGATTAATAATCCATGCAATGTCGCCTTAAGACCCGGTCGAACCTCCCTAAAACACATACATCATAATATCAAATCATCTAACCACACGCGGAGGAGTAACTCGAACGCTGCTTCGACTTTTCTGTAATGCACCCCGATCACTTTGCTCGAACTATGTCTCGGCTCCATGGACCGCCCCCGAGATCGTGAGCCGCTTCGCAGTCCTCAGGAAGTTGCTGCCATGGAGTGATTAGTATGAGGGACATATGCTTTTGGGGAAAAAAAATGTTTTGAGATGACTGAGAGGATTTTCAGTTACCTGAAAGGTTCGTCCCCGGCGTGTTTGATCTCGCCGGCCGCGTCCGAGTACATGATGTTCCGCTCCATCTCGGATCCGTCTATCCCGAATATGTCCGCCACGTTCTTGTACAGCTCTTCGTATGACCGGAGAAGGGATAGGTCTAATGTCCTGCCGACTTCGTCGGATTCCACAAACACTTTGCAGTGGCCTGTCCCCATGCATCCGTCGGAGTAGTTCGATGAATTTGACGAGGACTTCCCTGTGGTATCGCCAGAGGAGGCGCTATCGGATGTCTGCTGTTCTGCAGGGATCGTTTGACCGAACAAAACGATGTACGGCGGCTTCTTCTCATCAGCCTTTGAACAGGGTTGAGTATTCCCCATCTCGAGCAGGCACGTCACACCACCATATCCATATCCCTCACGGTTGTCAAGGAAATTACTCGTAGAGAACTTGGGAGCTACTGCCGGGTAACTGAGCAGTCGGGAAATGAAAGGGTCTGGATCCGTGTTGATTTGGTGATTGTAAGTGAGATCCGGGGGGAAACTTCCGAATCGGGCACTATGCCTGGCTCCCTGGATGCCTGCTTGAGTGTTGCCTGGTATATGGCACAAGGGGCTGTTGGGAAATGACGGTACGGGAACCGGGTCCATCGGAAGGCAGTCGAACTGTGTCCGTAGTCTCTTTCTTGGTGGCGAGAATGCAGAGAGATTAACTGACGGCATGCCCGACACCAGTTCCACTAACCAAGGACTAACACTCTTCACGTTCTGCAGCAAATCTGGTTCGTCCCACGCGACCTGAGCAATCACACCACAAGCTATTCATAGGAACAACACCTTGTGAGTATCCTCCACTTCGAGGTGCGAGAAGAAACCCGTACCTGAAGAAGCCGCCAGGGCGAATTAGGCCATCGAATTGGATCCGCAACCTGGACGTTCGAAATGGTGCCCATGAACCAGCTAATCCTAGACGCGTCCTCTGTCTCAAACGGCATCTTAAATCGCATCCCCTGACTCCACTGTATTTGCATCGCAGCATTGACCGACGAGGCCCTAACGAAGAACTCGGGAGTGCCCGCTCGAGGATAGAAGATCACGTCGAACGGGTGTCCTTTCACAGCCAGAGCAGCCGCTTGGGTAACTGACTCGGCCGTCACTTTTCTCCGGATATGCTTCTCTGAATTCACCTGCATCGCATGATGATGGCCTCCATTCTCCAGATTGAACAAATTGTAACCAAAGGGCGGCAGCACCGGATTTACCGAGGCCGAGTTCCACCCGCAAGATGATTCGAGCCCGACCCCCCTTTTTGCACGCCTTATCCCGACACAAAGATCCCCGTCATCCGCCCTAAGGAAGACGATCGAATCACCTGCGACGAGCTTCTTCTGGCTGACGAAATTGCTCCACCCTGTCGTCAGGAGATGCCGACGGGGAGTTCCCCTATATATATGCCGGAATTTCCAAAGCTGTCCGTGCACATCCTTCACGACGATGGTCTGCACCGGTGGTTCTACAGAGTAGTCCAGCCGGGGAAAAATAGTCTCCGCACAGTACCTTGGGACGGAGAACCCTCCGCCATTGTTTGCGTCCGACTGCGTCAGCGTCTTCGGAAAGGATGCAGCCTTCTCAGGATTCTCCACTCCTCCATTCCCCGACCACCCATCATCACCATCCTCAAAACAGCAATCGCCGCTCCTCAGAGGCACGAGCCTCATCTTCGCAAAGATCTCGTCACTATCTGGGTCCGCCAAGTACTTGATCCCAGCAACGCTGCAGAGCACGAAAGGTGGGAGCCGGGAGTTCCCAAATTCAACGCTCCCGTCAGCGTGCTCCGCATGGCCCTGAGGGAAGTAAATCACCTTCGAGTTCAAAGGCGGCATCTGGACCATACCGCCGGCGCAGGCGTGCCAGAGCTTAGGGTCAAGCCCTTCCCCGTCCGGGCACCTCGAGTCCAAGGCCAGCACCATATTACTCATCTTCTCAGTACACCCAACCATCACATCAGAGGGGGAAAAAACACAAAATCAACCCCCAGAAAATCCCATAAAAAAAGCCTTCCAAAACTTGGAAGAATCAAAAGGTTCGAAGAATTCCCACCTCGGCTTCAAGACCCAGAATCCCAAAACCGAAAAAGAAGGTAACTTGCTGGGCTTTCGGACAAGGATCGGCAAATGGGTGGGGGGTTGTTTATGACGACATGTGGGATTGTTGGGGGGGGGGGGGGGGAAAGCGGTGGTTATCTCTCCAGGCTAAAAAGTTCTGAAAGGACAATGAGAGAGAGAGAGAGTTTGTTTAATGAAAGAGATGGTGCGTGATGACAGACAGAGATAGAGAGACTGGATGCGAGTTCACATCACTCCCCCCGACTTCACGTTCATTCCTCACACACACACAGAGAACTACCAACCTGAAAAGAAGAAGGTGGGCAGTTTCTTACCGACCAAACCCAGACCAGAGTGAGTTCGGAGGATGTGTTGTGTGCGTTGGTGTTATTTATAACAACAGATAGGAAAAGGAATAGAAGAGAAGAGGGAAGCGGCTAACGGTACGTGCACGTAACGGTTACGTAGTTTACTAATTAATACTAACGAAAAGTAGTAAATTTTACTAAAAGTTGACCGTTACTAATTAATACTAACGAAGTCAACGCATATTTAGTAAAAAATATAGTAAAATTTACTACTTTTCGGTCAACTTTTAGTAAAGTCAACGCAAACTTTGTAAAAAAGTATGGAAATTTTACTACTTTTTCACTGTTCATTCCAGTTCAAGTTTACTACTTTTGCGCTGACTTTACTAAAACATTTCCGTTAGTAACGTCAACGCAGAATTAGTAAAAAAAGTAGTAAAATTTACTCCTTTTTTTACAAATTTTGCGTTGACTTTATTAATTTTTTTCGTATTTTAGTAAAGTCAAACCAATTTTAGTAAAAAAAGGAGTAAATTTTACTACTTTTTTTACTAATTCTGCGTTGACGTTACTAACGAAAATGTTTTAGTAAAGTCAGCGCAAGGTTAGTAAAAAACGTAGTAAATTTTACTACTTTTTACTGTACGAATTATGCCGATAATTAGTAACCGTTTACTAATTCTGGTGTTTTTTTTAGTAAAAAACTCTTCCACTTAGTAAATTTTACTAATGTTGACATGTTTTTACTAAAAAAAGTAGTAAACTGTTACTAAAAAATGAAGGTGTTTACTAACGAATTTACTAATTTGAACAGTGTTTCCGAACCTATTACGAACCTATTTTTGATGTGAAATTACCGTTTTACCGAACCTATTTACGAACCTAATTTCTCCCCTGTAACGGGGGTAAACCGGTAATTTCACATCAAAAATAGGTTCGGAGTTAGGTTTTGAAACACTGTTCAAATTAGTAAATTCATTAGTAAACACTTTCATTTTTTAGTAACAGTTTACTACTTTTTTTAGTAAAAACAATTCAAAATTAGTAAAATTTACTAAGTGGAAGAGTTTTTTACTAAAAAAAACACCAGAATTAGTAAACCGTTACTACTTATCGGCGTCATTCGTACAATCCAAAATAGTAAAATTTACTACCTTTTTTACTAACATTGCGCTGACTTTACTAAAACATTTCCGTTAGTAACGTCAACGCAGATGTAGTAAAAAAAGTAGTAAATTTTACACCTTTTTTTACTACAACTGGTTTGACTTTACTAAAATACGAAAAAATTTCGTAAAGTCAACGCAGAAGTTGTAAAATAAGGAGTAAATTTTACTACTTTTTTTACTACATCTGCATTGACGTTACTAATGGAAATGTTTTAGTAAAGTCAGCGCAGAAGTAGTAAAATTGAACTGGAGTGAACAGTGAAAAAGTAGTAAAATTTATATACTTTTTTACTACCTTTGCGTTGACTTTACTAAAGGTTGACCGAAAAGTAGTAAAATTTACTACTTTTTTTACTACTTTCGCGTTGACTTCGTTAGTAACGGTCAACTTTTAGTAAAATTTACTACTT
Organism: Melastoma candidum; assembly: GCA_023653495.1. Taxonomy (NCBI): domain Eukaryota; kingdom Viridiplantae; phylum Streptophyta; class Magnoliopsida; order Myrtales; family Melastomataceae; genus Melastoma; species Melastoma candidum. The sequence continues at coordinate 3,423,657 of CM042886.1, forward strand.
TTCGTTAGTATTAATTAGTAAACTACGTAACGGTTACGTGCACGTACCGTTAGCCGCTTCCAGAGAAGAGAGTTGTCATGAAATCTGAACATGGGTTTCCTTAAATATTTATATATTTTCCTTGTTTTCTATTTGTGTTGGAAGGGGAGAGAGATCTTTGCGTGTTGTTGATGATGATGGATGGATGGATGTTGGTTGCTTCTTTCCATTGCTCTGGACAAATATAGGTCTCCCCACCCTCAACCCAAACCAAAACCAACCCTTGTTTTATTTTTATTTCAATGCAATTCTATCCCCAGGTAACAACAACATTACTAGGGTATTGAGAAAACCCAAATCGGGAGGTGCTTTCCTCTTTTCGTTTCCCTAATCCCTAGACTGAGGGAGGCAGGAATTTGATATTTCAGAGCCCCCAACATTGTGTCAGTGTCAGTGTAGTTAAGGATTGAGGAGATTAATGGCAATGGGGGGTGATTAATTAATCACTAATTAACTCATGGTTTTTGGTTGTTTTGCTTGGCAAATAATTAAAAGGGGGTTCCCCAAAAACACACAACGACAAGGTCAAATACTTCCTCACTTCACCTCCCCTCCCCTCCCACGATACATTTTCCCCGTTTTTATTTTTCCACCACCCATGTAATGTATGTATGTCGCATGTTAAACGGTTTTACGGTTAGTTTTAAAAAATATTTATCAATTATTATTATTTAAATTTTAACTTCTACTTTTAGTGGTGTCGAAGGAATCCATACTTTTGATATTAAGACCAGATTGCAGTATGTTTTTTTATTGTTTTTTTTTTGTGAGTTTCGTTGGGTGCAATGGTCGAAACCATTTCATGTAAAGAATTTTTGCATCAACCCGAGAAAAAAGGTATTGTTGATTAGGAAGAGATAGATTCTTTTATTCTATCAGGGACAAACAAACTTAAAAAGGGGCCCGGGAGATAAAAGAGAAAGACAAGTTGAACCGGCTTGGCTTCCACAACGATGCTCACTCCCTCACTCACTCTTGGGCATCATGGCATTGACTGGTCATATTGTGGTTTGTGTGTGTGTGTGTGTTTATGTGTTTGTTTGGCTGTTGACTTGTGGCTTGTCTTTCATTTTATTATTATTATTATTTTAATAAAAAATAATTTATGGATTTAAAGCCTTTCGATGTGGTCCCCCCTTTTTTTACTCATTTATTTATTTTATACCTTATTAGTCGGAGGTCTTGTTGTACTGTCAGTCCGTTATGGGCTTTCCAAATGGCCCAAACTTGTTAATAACTGACCCCATCCCAATTCATTCATCCTGATATTTTTCTACGCCCAAACCTAAATATGTTTTAATATAATGCAAAAAGTATCTATTTTTGGTTCGACATTAAATCACTATTATGAATCGAACCGAACCACTTTTCTGATTTGCCTGCCACATTCACTAATTATCATAGTTGGCTATATTTCTTTTATAACGTTAAATTAATATTATGAATTCTTTACAACTTTATCGTAACGACTTTTTACCCACTTATTCGATTTTTCGTCGTCAACTATCTTATAGGTTATAAATTGCAACAATTTTCTACGTGAGCGATTATTTTCCTCCTTGTGAAATTATCTCGACCCACTACTGTCAATTATATGCTGCCTACTCTTGTAGTTTATCAAAGTTCCATTAAATCCAATTATTCGTATGCGGCCTAAAAGAAATTCCCTAAACAAAGGACCAAAAGAGAGGAATAACCTCTCAAAAAGGTGTTGTATTTCTTCCCCCCTAGAAAATAATGATCTATGTAAAAAATTATTGGTTTAATTTATGACACGTGAAGTAACCAGTGACATCAAATCGAATAAGTGATTAACATCGTTTCAATAAGGTTAAATAAATATTTTAAAGTTCGGATCACATAATAAAGTCGACCAAAAGTAAGGTAAAAAATCTATATAATGCATGTCTACGTAAGAAACTATTATAACATAGGAGAGGCACGTCGTTAATATTCTTAATATTGATTTAAAACTGTTAAAGAAATAATTTTAAAAGTAGGGCGACCGAAAGTCGCTATTTTGCCAAAGTGAAAAACAAATAAGAAATTGGACGACACTAAATTAATGCGTCTCTATTTCTAAACCTAACAACAACATAAAAACTCAAATAATACTAATAATGATAATTCTACTTAGTCGCTCTTCCACCATCAGGCACGTTCCATCGCGGCAACTCTCGCGTTAGGGATGGGCTCGATCGCTTCCCTTTCGACCACGTTGTTCCTCATCTCGAGGACCTTCTTATGGGAATTGGAGTGTACGCTCGGGAGGAAGGTCGGGCTGGCCGCGGGACGGTACTCGGGGAACAGCCTCCCCGACTTGTACCTCACGCCGCAGGCATTGCATAGTGTCTTGGGCCCCATTGGGCCCGCCCTCCACTGCGGGGTCTCCGTGATCTCGCAATGCAGGCACTTCCTCGCATGTTGCGACGGTTCGTCTCTGTCGGCTGGGATAGCCGGCAGGAGACTGAACTTGATCTTCCTTCTCTTCGTCTTCTTCTCGCACTCGGGGTTCGATCCCTTCGGGATCCTGATCACAAGGCGGGACTCGGCGGAGCTCTCGGATTCGGCAAAAGCCGCCGTGCCTGAAGGCACGGGCCGCAGGTGCGGCACCATTACAGGCCGGAAGCTGACGGTCCTCGGGCGGGCACGCTTGCTGCGAGAACGGCCGCAATGTGAGACGCCAACGGTCACGGTGGCACTATTCTCGGCCGAGCATGAGCTGGTGCTGTCGAGCGCGGATGCGCCATGATCGGGTAATTGCTCACCCAGGGATCCCGTCGGCGGGTCAGAGACGGCGAGGCCGCCAGAGAACGGGTCCTCTCCGAAAGTGGAGAGCCACTCCAGGTGAACAATGTCGTCATACTGTGCCAAAGAAATTCAAGAGAAGAATGAATTCATTCCAGAAACAATGCAAAATACTTTGTTGAGCTGTCCGCATTATTTTAATCAACAAAAAAAGCGAATGAATGAATGGAAGGAGGAGAGCAAACACGATCATATCATCAGCCCGTTCAGCTCTACTTTTTTTTTCTTTATTTATGTTTCTCGTACACTTCATTTTAATTTTAAGAAATACTTCCTCTCTTGATTTATCACCCTTAACACTGGATAATTAAAAGGGAAAAGGAAGAATATCCCTTACAGGAGGAACGGATAATTCGGCCGAGTTGCTGAAGAAGGAGTCGGGACACGGGAACGTGTCGAGGCGGATGGGTAGCCGCGAGCACCCAGCGTTGTCGTCATCGTCGTCGGGGACGTCGAGGAGGTCGTCGACGTGGTCGAAGAAGCTGCCGCAGTCCGTGGTATCAGCGTCTGCGATGTCCCGACAGCTCGTCATGGGTGAAAAGAAAGGGGGAGGGATTAAAGAAGGGAAGAAGAAGAGGATGAGATTTAGGGGTAGGTTGGTCGTGTTCATTCATTCATGTACATGTATATATGTGACAGAATTTTTTTTCTTAAATTAATTCTGGTCCACAAAAAGCCACACCGTAACTCATTAAGATCAGAAGGAAGGCGTATGCCCAAACTAAGTCTACGAAGGTGATTGACAAGTTTACACGGGTCCAAATTGATAAATTATATGGATAAAAGCCATAACAGTCGAAATCAGATTGTTTCCGAGATTTCCGGGGGTTAGTTGGGAGGAGCACGATCCGAAAAGATATTTTGAGGACGTGTTCGACATCCCAGGCACACGAAGATTTAGTATAAAAGGAGAGAATATCTCTCTTAACAAACACGATAATCAAACTCAACACATTTTGCATTGATCGTCAACCTTTAGTTTTAGTAAACAGGCGTTTAGACCTTGACCTGAATGAACTCGTAATGGTTCTTGGTCTTCATTTCCACCATCAGAGTGAGGAACTGTAGCTCTGATAACTAATCTCCGTCTTCACTCAACGTCTTGGTGAGCAACCGTAGCCTTGACATCAAAGGCCTTCACTCCACCGTTCGGGGAGCAACCGTAGCCCTGACAAACAAGCCCCGCCTTCGATTCGTCACATCCATCATTGCCTCCGACTAAACTCCGCCCGCCATCCCTCCAGAAGCCGATTTCCATCACTTCAGTAAGCAAGTCTACGGCGCCAGTAGCGAGTCTACGGCGTCACCACCATCCGCACTAGCAACTTTATTTTTTTTTTTATGGCTGCAAGCTTTTGATTTATTCGTAAGATATTGTTTCAGCGTCGTTGATTAATATAATTCATCTATTTTCATTTATTGGCGACCACATCCGAATCCCCTTGAGTAATTATGCCAAATATTCCCAACGTGATCCGTTTTTGCTGTTTGTGTTTCCCACACACACACCCACACCCACGATCGTCTCTCATTTTCTTAACGTTGAAGTCATTTTATCTTGTTCTAATTCCTATGGGTTTAGTGTTGTTATTTAAAAAAAGAAAAATTAAAAAGAAAAGAATCATCATCGATCACTTACATAGTCTGGGTGGCTTATGTTGGTCTGCCATTTTTTAACACACACTAACTTTCCCCTTTCTTCGTTGCGGAGGATCGTTCGTTGTTATCGTTAGGTCCCACTCTCAGATAAATGGAAGATAAAAAGTGGGTTTCCTTTTTTTTAAATTAAAAAAAAAGATGAGTACAAAATAATTGACGATCCCAAAGAGAAAATAAAAAAAGAAAGGGGAGTCAAAGTCAGGGACAGGATAGCTGCTCCTCCTCCTCCTTCTTCTTCTTCTTAGTGTCCTTTCCTTATGTATAATAATTTTAATGAAACAAAGCAAAACCCCCCATATACAAGGAAGGATCAAACAAGATAGTTTTTTTGGACAGTGACCCGACTCAGTTAAGATGACGACCACGACGATGATAATAATACTTTTAAAAAAATAATAGTAAAGAAGAAGAAGAAATGGAGATGCATTGATTACAAAATGGTTAGGTGTTCACCCCCCCACCATCATCACACGTATCAATTCCTATCCCTTCCTCTTTGACAAAAGCCACTACTCCCCGCCATCCTCCTCCTCCATCCATTCTATTATTATTATTCCATTCCCAGTTTTGAATCCCTGTTTATCATTATTCAACATGTATTTTTGAATACTCAGTGGGTTCCAAACACTTTTTGGTTGCACTCCACACTTCCTTGGGAAGGAAGTATCCTTTTTTTTGCCTTTCTCTCTGTGTGTGTGTGTGACCAAACCATCCTATTCATATTCCCCAACGAATCCCCCCCCCCCCTTTGGTGGGAGGTTTTCTTTTCTTTTTTTTTTTTGCGACCAAACTAAACCAAACCATTTGAATGTTCGATGTAAACAGAATAGGTTAACAAATGCTAAGAGATCATGTGGATGATGATGGCAAATACTTTTTTTACCAAAGAGTGGGGAGTGGGGAGGAGGTGGTGGACATTGCAAGTTGTCCAGGCTGACTAAGCTTCCCCATTCTTTCTTTTACTGAATTGGTAACCCCACTCACTTCCACCACCCACCCCAACTTAGTAATAATAACAAATAATTAATCACAGCTAACTAAAACTAATGCATTTATTTCGCTTAACATACAAGTCACACAGATTTGTTGAATTTGCTTTTTTTGGGGGGGGGGGGGGGGGGGGGAGGGCAATGACCGTCACCCTCTAATATGAGAAATTAAACATGTTCCGCACATTGAAATAATAATAAAAAAGCATGCAGAAACGGATGCAATTAAATTGTACACGATGGAAGGGGGCAACGCTTTCTATGATCCCTCCCACGGTCGGTCATTTCTCAACGGGGACCGTTTTCGATACGTCCAGGTGGTTCAGCCTGCACGTTCCCATCAAACACTCCGGTAGCTCCTCAGGAGTGTTCCCCTGTTTTCGTCCAAAGTTAGGTAACACGATTATTTATCCTTCCTCGGCGGTCAAAGAGGGGTTATGATTATTATTTACCTGGATCACGAATGCCATCTCGATCACGAGATTGTTTAGGTACCCGAGAACCAGACTAACAACCCCTCTCGCTACAGTTGAGGACCCGACGTCGATCCCGAGCTGAAAGGATATTGTCACGACCAGGTAATGAAGACAAGATGAGTTGGGATGCAGCGAGAAACAATTTAGTATAAGCTAGCAAGTCATGTCGCTCTCGCTACATGGCGCCCCGAGGGACCATTTTCACATTTGAAGACAACTAAGATATGGAAAACAGGGAAATAGTGAAGGTGGTCGTACCTCGAGGTAATTCTTTCCACGGAAGTAGTTCGTTTCAAGTGCTTGACCCACCAGGCATGCTTTCTTCCCGACACTCTGTTTGACTATCCATGATCCCTGCAAGAGTAAATGCCTTGATCGGTCATAAAAGGGGTACTTCTTTCGAATCGATTCCTAAATAGTTGATCAAAACATGTGTACACGGACCTTGGATATGTATGGTATGAGCTTAAATCTGGAATTCCTAAAGGCATCATCCCCATTGACAAATCTATGCAGCAATGGATGCTCTTCCAGGGGGCTTTTCAACACATAGTACAGCGCAAGATTGTACGTATTGGAACCCGGAACCTGACCGACACCAATCGAGTGCTTTAGCAGGCAGTAAATTAAATTATGATGTGAAGATGCAGGCAAAACTAGTTAAAGTTGTCACCTGAAAGTTTACAATGAAAAAGAAGTCCGTTCCACCCCGTAAAGCAGCTTTCTGCGTAGAATATTGTAACACGATAATACTCCGTTCAGTCGGTCAATTTGCTCATGCAATAATTTGCATAAAAGCGACCTGTATATAGTTATAGTCTAACCTCAACAATGCCTCCCGGACGGCCACCGAGATCATCTTCTCGCCTATCAGATCTCAGCCAGTCTGCACCGATCATTTGCATCAACGTGCTTTGGCCCTTGATCTGAAAAGGAAGAAGATTTCCAATGTTAAAACATCAAAAGCAACATGAAAATATCAAAAAAAACATACTGCGAAGGACAAAAGTAGTGGCAAGTTGTGGAAGTAGTCGCCTGAATTTGCTTCAAAATTGAAAACATTTCACAGAGAAGCAAAAGCCATCTCATCACGACAACGAGTGACAACCGTTCAAAGATAGTTAAAAAATTAGCACCGAAGAAGATATATATATATATATATATAAAGTTAATTAATTTAAATTTTGTATGCCTTACTTTATCGGATAATTTCGACACCGCATGATTTGATAATTTCCAACAATGGAAATAACTGTAAGCTATATTCATGAGAAAATAGCAGGAATACATGGTATGAAAATTGTACCTTGCTTTGGTCTTGTAGATAAGTCTTTCCCCGTATTAAGAAGGTAGAAGGATCGGCTATTGTCCAACTGCAAGGCGTACTGCAACCAGCGTCATTATGAAGAGTGGCTCCATATACACATTCATTGCTCCCCTCCCATGCGTCTTGCAAGTCCATGTAGCCTTTCTTTTGAACTGATTCACATGACAAATAAGCCTTGCTCTATAATACTGGATGACCAACTGACACCTTTGACATTCTAAGTACCAATGCGAATACTATCACAATGAAAAGATGGAACTCACCCGCAAGTTCATGCAACCTTTGCACAAGGGCAGCAGCGGGTGTCTTTTTAGGCTGGCCGGCATTCTGAATCCACAGATAAAGAAGAGGATAATTTAGGAAATGGGGCATTGAATGTGTAAAGATAGTGAGCAGAACATGTTTTGGAACTTCTATAGAATTCACATGCCGTCTAAGGATTCTCTATTCTTGTTTCACAATGTGAGTAAACAACCAGAAATCAATCAAAGTAATATTTCCCATAAAGCATTACAAACAAGAAATTCTCCATGAGATGATCTAACAAGGAAAATACAAGTACCCGTGAAATTAGTTGTGTTTGTGAGTCTGTTGACCACTCATTCTCGAGTTCATAATCGACTGGTTCTGGAACATCGAAGAACTCATCAGATGCATCGTGTAGCCCCATCAGGCTTGCAGGTTCAGAGGGCTGTTTAAGAGACTCGTTTTCCGAAACCTGGTTCTCCTGAACCGGGCTAAGAAGTTCTTGGTCTGGGATTTCAGACTCATCCTCCCACACGGTTTGAGTTAATCCAATATCTCTTACCAATTCACCAGATGAGAACTCCCCAGAAAAATTGCCTGCCTTAGATTTGAACATTTCCCTCAGTGCTGCACAAGATAAAATAGAAACAGAACATGTTATACAACTGTAGAAGAAGTCTGTCGGGCATCTGTAGAGTCATTGGAGCACCTGCAACCCGTTCAAGCATGCAAATAGTAATCAATCTTGCTGATGCAGGCCGAAGATACGTTTTCCAGCATTTCCAATCGATGGAAAGCATGTGCTTTACTTGCGATTGCTTCCCTTGTTTAATTGGCTTAATGACATATCCACCACCTGTATGAGAGGTAAAGTTAGCATCATCCTTGGAATGAGAAAACTGGATGGAGAACATAATCCATTGACGAGAACCTTAATATACCATATTTAGAACTCAGAAATTTCAGCTTTGTTCGAAGGATCAGCCAACAAAATACTTATTTTTTGCAAGACGGACAAGAAATATCAAGAGACTTCCTTTTCAATGAGCACGAATAGATGCATTTATGTGCAATGTTGAAACATGACTTCAATAGCTACAAACACCAAGCGTACATTACTTTTAAGGCAAGCGCGGGTGTAGCCTTTCTGAGATGGACATTTGTTGTGAAAAACAGAGTGGTAAAGGATTACTGCATCAATATAAGAAAAGAGTTGTCACTAATAGAAATGATAAAGATGACCCCGAATCTAGAAAGTTTTGGAAACAAACCATAAGTGCCATCATCCTCCCTCCTCCAATAGCGCCGTAGTAGTAAGTCTCTTCTTCTCATCTTCCTACGGAAGACATTGTGTCATGTAAAACCATACAACAATCAGAATCTACCATGCTGGCATCATTTATAACTCAGGGCTATGTCTAACCATGGAAACCAGTCACTGTACAACTGTTTCTGGATGATGTCTGTGTGTCCATCAATATGCTCAATAACACTTCCGTGAAAATAACAGAAGTCCCACCTGCAAAATGCTGTCTCCATCATGTTTCACGCCGAAACTAGGTAACTGGATGTGATTTTAGCAAAATATTAATGCTTTATTAGTTCCTTGATCAAATTAAATCGGAGGAAAGGTCTTCACAATCTTACTCGGATCGGGAGGACCCAAGTGACATGAGAGTCCGAAAAATATCCTCTGAGGTTCCATCGACAACTCCAACAGCCATGATCGCCGGATGATCATCCCAATGCTAGATGTTTGAAGATCAGACTAAATGAGAAACAGTATCAGAAAATTTATTTGAACTGTGCAAGTATTAATGCAACTCACACTTCCACGGGAATCCCAGCCATTTGATTCTCTGAAAAGACGCAATCCTACCACCAACAGGCAAAACGCGTTGAGAACTAAGACAGAGTAGAAGGTAGATGCTGAAAGAAATTTAGGAGACCTACCATTTTGACAGCCAAAGATTTTCCATGGTGAGGGCGCAATTACATCTGATCTCATTCCCTCTGCATGCATAGATGACGAAACAGTCCAGTCGGACGATCTTTTGTTGTATGAACTTCTTGAAGGTGCGCACATACTGACAAGAACGTAACAATGTCAGGTAATCTATTTCGAATGACTCTATTCCGAGGTGCAGATATATCAGTAGTTGGAAAGAAAGCTACTCGCAAACTTAAACATGTTTGTGACGGTCATTACCTTATAGATGGCCATCGCCGCTTCGAGCAACAGACAAAGTTTGTTGCAGGATTGGGCTTTTCCTGAAAATAATTTATACATAAAGTTTCTGCAAGATTGGGAACTTGTCAAACAGATTTATGAAGTGAATGGAACCTTCAATGCAGTAACTTGCAATGACTGAATCCATTTTGCTGCTTCTTCCGAGCTGTTGGCACCCAACTGCATGATAAATCAGAGAGCGTAAAAATCATCAATCTGATTCAGCAACACAGGAAAATCGATTTAACACAAAAACCACCTCACCTTAAGACAATCATGGTGGTTAGCAGTATTATAAAGAGTGAAGGTGAAGAGTACCTGTCAACGAAAGAAACAATACCACTTTAAGCACAAAAACAAAAGAAGACAAATATTCGTATCTGATTTATGCAGCAGGCAGAACAAAGCACAAACTTTTCGATGGATGCTCTCCCTCCCGTTGTCAGTTACTCGTAAACATTTATCAATCGGGGCGCTTCTCAAGGGTACCTGCATAATCAGAAGCTTTGTCAGACAAAATCCTCGCAATAATATTGCGGAAATATTAGTCGCAAGCACGCAGCCGTTCTTGTTCCATTGACAAGAAGAGGGAAACCAACAGCAACCACGACACGATCACGGCATGAATACGCGAGAAATGTATAGCATGAATTAACAAGTTTGGCCGAATAATGAAACAGAGGATATTCAATGCAAACCCAGAAAGAAGAACACTCAGCAGAGAATTTGATTTCACCGTGACCAAAGAATATTCCTGCCGAGGTGCCGATTCATTTCCCTACCAAACTGTGTCAACTCAAACAGGATCAAAATAACTCCCAGCTACATTTAATATTAATATAAATTACAAATCCATAATAAATCAACAAGACAAATAATTCCTACACAATTAGACGACAAAGCAGAAACCAAAGCAAACGGATAACAAAGGAAACGGCAACGAGCATTACAAAAAGCAAAAGAAAAGCAAAAAACACACACGACAGCAAGGAGACGGAAAATGGCGATTCATGGGCGAGCAGGAGTTACCTCGTCGTCGTCAACGGGGGCGTACTTGAAGCTCTTGAGGACGTGATCTGTCAACACGAAGTACCTCCTCCTGGAATATTGTAACCCGAACCTGTTGGAGCGTATCAGGTACAGCCACCCTTCCATGTTACGAGCGTCGGCTGCCGCAGCCGTAGCAGCCGCGCTCATAATCACGACAACAAACCAAACGCCCCGCCCTGCGACCCTCGCGTCAACACGACAACAGCGATGCCGCTTTCACAACAAACACCGTCTCAATTCAACCACGCCTAACAAAGTCGTCCCGAGCGGCGAGCTCCCTCCACCGAGCGTTCAGGGACGCCAAAATAAAGGAATCCAAATATTTTAAGAAGAGAGAGAAAAACGGCGGGAGGAGGAGGAGGATGAGGAAGCGGATGATCCTCCGGTTGTGGACGGAGACGGAGGATCCCGGCGGTGATTGGGGGTGGGGTTTGTTAAGCTGTTGGAGAGGGGGTGATTTCTCTTTTGCTTAAAAAAATTGGAGGTGACGATGAAACTACAAACACGAAAGCGGAAGAAGAAGAAGAAGATGGAAGAGAAAGAGATTTTCTCCCCCTCTTTTCGCCACCACCTTCCGGTTGTAAAACGATGAAATTACTTAATTGCCCTCGGCTCTAGAAACTTAAAAGATGGAAAAAAAAATTATTATATGCATGAAAATCTTTTGAAGTGTTAGAAGTTAAGAAGCTTTTTTGTTTATGTATGGCTAGAGACATTCGAAGGTGTTTGTTTAATTTATGAATAGAAACAAAATAATCAGAAAAAGGGAATAAATGCAATGAAAGGTGGGGGATGGGATCTAAGACTATTTTAGTTAGCTGCTGTGTATGTTAATTAGATCCTTGCAATAATAATAATAATAACAAAGATAATAAAAGAAGATATTCATTTTTAGTGACATGAACGAAACCGCGGAAATCAAATCTATTCAGATGCCAACACGACGACCTAGGCAAAGGCATCGAGGAGGAGGAGCAGGAGGCGAGAACAGGATGACTTGATAATGTGGTTCGATTATATTATTATTTGAAGAATCCAAATAATGACAACCCCCCCTCGGGATTCTCGCCCCCGGCATCCACAACCCGATCCTCCTCCTCCTCCTCCTCCTCCTACTACTACACTTTAGTATTAGTATTAGTAGAAAGAAAACTACACCGGTGGTATTCAGCTGACCCAAATCAATAAAATATTTATATAAAAAAAATGAGCAAGCGATGACGACCCTTTGTCTCCTCCCTTTGGGAAAGGGTGGGGTTTCTTTCGAAAATAAGTTAATAGCTAAAATATTTCGTCAAAGAGTAAAGTTAATTTCAATAAAAGGGAAACACTATCACTTTTATACATAAGCCCACCAGTGTTAGTTTACATCTCAAAGGGAATTTGACGGGCAATCATCATCATCATCATCATGGGGTTGAGAATCAAAAAATCTATTTTCACGTGACTGCCCTCTCTACTTTATATTTATATTTAACTCGAACAGATAAGTTTGATTAGGTGCTCTGATTGAAGTAATCATTGTTCCCTTCGCTTGAAGCCTTCTACCAGAACGAGAAGAAAAACATTCCTCAACCCCAATGGATGGTGGTGGTATTAGCAGTTCTACCATCAGGTCGTGACCAATCCCCTTTTAAGTTCAGGATTTCTGACGATGGGATGTGGTTGTATCATGTGCTCACAATACATTGGTGCCACAACACAACCACCAATCCATATCCCCAAATCCAAACCAAGTACCAGAGAAAAGTCCTTGCTGAGCTCACCCCATCTCCAACGTTGGATGATGCCACCAATATCCCGTGCAACTAAAAGATTAGTCGGGTTTCCCCAAGGTGTTTGTTTGCGTGAGGGAAGTAGTAAAACGTAGGTGGGACTTTGGGAGCAACGTGAGGGACACGGGGGGATATGGAAAACAAAGACAACAGCTCCTCAATATAAAGCCTATTTCCTGACTCCCTAGTGGTTTCTGTAATCTTACCTTAACGAGGTTTCTGTTTCTGTTTTCCCCCCAGACCCAAGTCTCCTTTCCTTACACGACAACACCAAATTGAGAAAAAAAAAGGGGGATATAAAACCTGGAATGTTAAGTTTGGACTGAAATAAACAGACCAAGAAAAGGTATCAGTCATTTTGTCCATGTCATCAGAGCTTCTTGGCGTTAGATAGACTTAAGATTAGTTTTGTAACAGGCAAGGTTAAAGAAAGAAACTGTACTCAGTTCAAAGCGGGAAGCTACATTACTGCACTATTCCTTGTTAGTTTATCTCGCCAAAAATATTGTCAGTGACCATATAACTTAACAAAGAGTTCTGGGAAGAACCTGAGAGGCTGATCCACCCGGGCCTGGTCTGCATGTCCGGCCAAAACTACAACATCAGAAGAAATAGCAAACTTCCTCAGAGATTCCGTTACGGGCGCTCCCCCGACTCGTGGCGCTAACCTCGGTGCAATCATTTCCGCAGAGAAAGATCGAGGTGAAGGTAGGTAATGCTGGTTACGAAAAGGAGGAAGAACACGGAAATCAACATCACCGGCTCGGCGAGCATGAAAATCGGCTTGAATTGGTAATAAACCTGCAGGTAGTAACCGAAACGGGAAACATTGACAGAAAGGTTAGTCATTCAGGTTCTTCCAGGATATTATGGATAAACAGGTAAAGTGAAGGATGCATGATCTGTCCATTACCTGGAAAGGTGAATTGTGCTCGGGGACAACATTTGTCTTTTCTAGCACGACCACGGTCCTCCCGACGACATCAAGGTAAGAGTATTTTCTCTGTGGAAAATCACAGCCGTATAACATGAGCCATACAGTTGTATCGTGGAATAGACGTACTTCGGGATAGAAAAAAAAGAGATATCCTACGAGAAGAACAAGTCTGCGTTCGAGCATAATGGGCCAGAGGTTTCCGGTTAGCATGGGCAATCTTATTCAAGGTAATTACCTCAAGAGATTGTTTCACTTCGAAAGGCACAACTACGGACGGCTCTTGTGATCCTTCTGGCAAAACAATCTGGACATAGAATTTCATGAAATGTCAGCTAAAGAGAAGAAATTTCTATAAAACAGAGGACATAATTTACCGTGGGATGGAAAACTACCTTGACAGTCAACTTGTCCACGACTGTTTCAGAAAGAGGACATCCAAAGCTAAAATTAAGGTAGCGCCTGCCATCTGGAGATTCAAAGAGAAAGTCCTCCATTGGAATCCCATAACCGATGACAAAAGTGGCTTTCCAACCTCCAAACAAAGGATACCGGGGCTCGAATTCCAGTTCAGACTGCAGGATCAAAGTTAGAAGGTGAGGAATACAAATGGCGGTCTCAAATCCCCCATTTCACATTGATTATCTATTCAACTTCTGAGAACTATCTGGTAACATTACCATCCACCAGGAACAAACATTACTCATAGAGCGACAAAAACCATGAAATATAGTATATTGCAAATGTGATGTCCATAAAGGTCAGTTCATTTGACTACCTTCTGAGAACCCACGCGCAAACGCGATGATGAAATATTGCCGATATCATCACGATAGTAGACAGAGTGGACTTTAGGTGGAAGTCTAGCCAAGAGATTCTTGAATGAAGACACCCCATTGTATCCTGGCTTTCCTTGATATTCAACCCTACAAGGACAGTAGTATCATTTATAAAAACAAGAGAGACCAATCCAGTTGACCTACATAAATAAATGAGCAAGCATTAAAATTGCTAGCGAGCAGGCACAGTCATAATGATGCATGCCACTATGCCAGGAGAAATGCCAAGCATAAAAAATCAAGACTATAACTTAATCATAAAAAAACCTGCAATTATTCTCGAGCGAATGCTAAGAACAATCTCAACAACCAAATATTCTAGGGGACACCTTTCAGGGAAGATCCAGATCCTACAGAGTGACAATGATCAATATCTCACAAACTTAAATAACAATAGCACCTAAAAATAGAACAAGCTCAGCAGTAATTCGAAGTTGATCATCTTAAATCTGCTCAAAATGGCATTTGTTTGGACAGGATTACCTTGAGAAACCACCCTTGTGCCGAGCACCGGCATGAACCAATTTGTACTGCTCAGTTATCTGAATGCTCCCCCAGTGAGAAATTTCCACTTCCCTCACAAGATCCTCCACGACAGCAAATGCATTATTATTTTCTAAGTGTACCAATATTGGAGAATAAGAGAACGGAGATTGATCATTGTAAGGCCCATATTTCAGTTCCAAACCAGCACGATTAGTTGGCTCAACAACTGAGAAAGATTCCACCCTTTTACTTGGCGTCTTAATGAAGGTTGTCTGCTCTTTGATGTGATATGGAGATAGAATAAAGGCACTGTCCCGGAAATATACTAGCTGGGATTCTGATTGGCTGATCTCCAAAGGGAAGGGCTCAAGAGAATGGGTTAGCATATAAAGTATCTCCAAAGTCAAAGCTTCGCCGGGATTCAATGGATCTAACAAATATATGGAGAAGTATTTTGTTCCATTTGGTCCATCAGGTAAGTCCTTCGATTTAACATCAAGAGGGACATAGGTTTTCTTCTTCCGTTTCCCAACAGCTGCTTGAGCTTTGACGAGGGCCAAATGATTCACTTGTGTTGGTGGAAAGGCAAGCAAAACCTCGGTAACAGATGAAGTCCCAATGTTTTCAATCTGAAAAGGGAATATCTTCAATAAAAATGCGTACAAAGTTCCTTTTCTTTTAAAAAAAATGCATGAATAATTATACAAAAAAAAAGAACAGTATGAAGAGAATAACGTGCTCAACGAAATCCAGAAGGTAAAGTCCTCACCTTCAAAGTCAAATACACCTTCACAATATGTGAAGCCAAGTCGATCTGCATAAAGAAGAATCAGATGCATATTCAATTGCTGAAAACGTGAGAGCAATACTCCAAAACAAATATCGCAAGACAAAACAAACTATATGAGAAAAAACCACCATAATCCACATATTCCCCCAATAAAAGAAAATTGAGATTACAAACTCAGTTATTAAGATATAGCCATACAAGTTTTACATAAAAAATTGAAAACAGCTAATCTGAAGTAGTGCTCGGTTCCTGACGTCCTAAGAAGTAAGCTCAACATGATGAATTAATTCATCCGTCATTTGGACAGCGTGATTCATAATGTATTGCTCCACAAAAGATGAGGGGCATTGACAGTAGAACTCCACCGCCAGGAATTCTGCCCCTGTCGATCAACAGCAAAAACAATCCAAATTGACCAAAAACAGAAGCATCGACTAGAACGGTCCGGAAAAGGCTAGAGAAATCCGGAAACTGAGATTTATTGCTCGACCAGAAACGAGGCTAACGATACCAGAAAACCACCGCACCGGATTCGTCACCACCGGTCACCAGAGAGAAACAATTCTACCGAAACTAAAACCGAAGCATCCGGCTCGAACAGTCCAGGCGGAAAGAATCCGAAAACCGATCGGGCGGCGACAGAAAACGCCTTACCCTGCGCTCGGCGTTGACAATCTGAACATCCTGAGCGGCGCACGAGCCCCCGATCGAGAGGAAAAAGAAGATCGCAACCAAGAGGAAGCATCGACTGGCTTCCATTTTCGCGAAACCGATTTCTCCACCCCTGCCTTTCTGCTCTTCCAGTCGGCTTTGACCCCAGCGACGACTACAACGATGAAGCCAGGTTTTCAGAGCTCGAGGACGGGAATAAGGTCGCTGTAGTTGGGCCTGAAGTTCGGGCTTACCCATATGCCCATTATTTAATGTGGGCCTTAATGCCTCGGCCCAAGTTTCTATTTAGAAATACCGTATTTGAACAGCGGTAGAAATCGACGTAATCCGCTTCTTGTCTGTGCGTGAGAAATTCGAGAATGTTAAAAAAATTTGCAAAATAAATTCCTTTAGTTTCCAAATTTGTTGACTAATGCCCTGAAATCCACCTTATAAAAGAAATATGCTGATTTCAATAAGATTGAAAAAGTCGGACCGACTTTCCTAATTTATAAGGAAATTGGTCTTTTAAAGTCTTACTTTCTTAAGAAACAAAACTCCGAGAAATTCTATGCTTAATATTCGCGTCGTCTTCTTGTTTGGTGTGTAAACAGATACTTTCTATGGTCAGGGAGCACGGTGGCTGAGATTAATGCGGGTTGACAGCCGTCTTTGTATCATGGACGATGCGCTTACATAATATATTTGAGCTTTACATAAGCAATGTCTGTTTACCGTCAAACGCCGTCCAGCTTATCATAACAGGAGGTCCTTTAATAACAGCAGCACTATTAGAAATCTTAGGAGTAGTATCGGTATTTGGGTAATCACAAATCGTAAATTCGGATAACGTCATTAGAATAAGGCTTTAAAAATTTAAAATAACACGTGCTGAATTCGGGTAACGCCATATCAAAATAACACGTGCTGGATTGTGCGATAAAGTATACTTATATTTGTGGTCCGCAATAGAGTTTTTATAAACAGAGATTTACATAAATAAATAGAAACACTAATTGCAAGAAATAGATGAAAACGTCTTGTTTACAATGTGAGACCAGACACGTAGGTACAGCCTTTGTGGAACACCAAAGGAAGTTGCACGGGTGAATACGAGAAACAAGCACGACGACCACGACTACGACGACCTCCTTTGCGGAAAGCCGCCTTAGGACGACGGCAGTCGGATGCTTAAGAAATTTCTGGACACTCAGGAATCAAGGGACAAAACGAAGATAAATGTAGAAAAACAGTTGCGATCACCAGCCAAAATTTGGACTTATGAATGACCGTTCTCCATCCTAAATGAAATCAAACATTTTATACGTTTGTGGGAGCCGTTAGATAATTAAAAACATTGGTTAATCAACATTAGATCTACGACATTTTTACGTATGAATCGGTTCGTTCCCTTTTTATTCTAGATTGTATCAATATCGTATCCAGCCTAGACTTATTGTGTTTCTAGGTTTGAAAGGACTCCCTCATTTTTACATGGATTCTATTAAGATCTTGTTCTAAGAAGTATTTTAGTCACTCTATTGTTGTAGGCTTTCTTTTTCGAGTTGCTTACTCTTTTGTCGAGTACTAGCATTTCATCTCGAGTTCCATCTATTCATCTCATGTAGATATCTTACCACTTCAAAATTTTCGTATCGAGTGCTGATTATTATCCATTTCGAGAGCATATTCCTTCAATGGATACTGGCGTACTTGCTGCTTAGTCTACCCAAGTCTTGAAAGACTTGATGGGTTTTTCTTTGAACTCGAATTGGTTAGATATCTCGAATTTTCCGACCCTTCTCGCTGTAAGCTCTCTTAAATGGGACATACCTGATGCATCTTGACTCTTCAACATGAAATGGAACGTTGCTCGGGGGAATATCAACTTTTGAAATTCCCTCCTTTATGCACCCATCATTTCATCTTCTCCCTTGTTTTGCCTATTTATTTGCTACAGAAATCATTGTAGTCGTACACCTTCTCCGCCATCTTCTTTCCCAAAATCTATTCCTTTTTCTTTCCTTTCCAAGAAACATCAATTTCTTCGTGAAATGGCATCCTTTTCCTCGACTCCTGTTGCTTTGCCAGTCATTCAAGAGATGGCTTCGAATCATGTTTGATTCAGCCAATATGTAGATCATGCCGATTTTAGAGGGCGGTCATACTTCTTCTCCTGCACTACGAACCCCAAGACTTGATTTGGGTCCTCTCTTGCCTCCAATGGGTCCGTCTTCCTCCCGATTACTTGCTCACTCAACCCATGATTCTGGTGTGCCTTCCGTTTCTCTGTTTCCCTTCCATCGACGAGGTTATTGAAGACCAGTTCATCTCGTGGCAAGGGAAGTTGAATGGGAAGCTACAATGTTTAGGGAGAGCTATGCGACTGCAAGGATGAAAAGGAAGGTCGTCAGAAAGAACAGTTTGTTTGGTGTAGCTGCATCAAAATTCATTTCAGCTTCACAGATGCGTGAAAGAGATTTTCTCTCCAGATTTTCAAAATATTCTCTAGAGTTGTGAAACCTAGAGATATAAATGTACTTCTACCACAACAGGAGGCTGCTCTTTGGAGGAAGCCATCTGTTGGAAGGAGACATACCATCATCCAACTCTTGTTTTATTTAATTTTTCTTTTATATCGTTTTCTATGTTTATGATTAAATTCATGTTTTTGTTTACTCTCGTTATGAAATAATTTCACTTGCCTATGGTGAAAATGGATATTGAAAATGGTTTATTTCTTTTACGGTGATTTATGGTTGATTGTTTCTATTTGAACTTAGTGCTTTCTAGCACCAATAAGATTGATTTAAGAATTTTGGTGAATTCGGAAGTAGAAATCCTAGATTAAGTTTGGGAACAGAAATAACCTAGGTTAATCTTGGTCAGTAGACAAAAATTATCAACTAGAGGGAAAAAAAAATATGCCCAATTGTCTTAGATAAACAAATTAAGATTGATTTCTAAAAGACTCTCGGTAGTTAAATTATTTAGGAATAGAGTAATTATCTATTTAATGAGAAGCACTTCTTATAACTTCGAGATCGATTCCTAATAGACTCGAATAATTAGAGTTTTCTCATCTTGAACTTTATCCGGGAAGTGTTTTAGTACTTTGGTAGAATTTTAAGCCAATTATCGTAATAACAATACGACTGCACGTTTTTGACTTGTTCTTATTAAAAATAAGAAGAAATTATTGTGAATAATCATGTAACTCTCAGGCGAGATTTATTAAAGATAAGTCTATTTACACCGGAAGTGAGCACGATAGGCAGATGAAGGATCCAATTTCCCGTGCAGTGATGATCAGTATAACTCTCTTTCTCTGTGTATGTTTGTCTTAAACCGTCGTCCAACGTATCTCGACTTGGACCACCCCGTTCCTCGAGTTGATAAGGTGGTACTTCTCATTGATCCGCCCGTTTCGCAAGACGTCGTCCAGGTTGATATCTACATGTCCCAGGGATTCCTGGAAAGATATAACCGTTTCTGTTAGGAATGAGTAATGGTCGCAGGTTCTGCTAAGACGAGCATGACATGTACCTTTGAGCGGAAGCTAAGCCTAGAGCGCTTGCTCATGACCATGACACGGATCTTATCATGCTGGGGAGGCTTGTCGAGCATGAACGGGAACTCTTCGTTCCAGAGTGGGTGACGAGACTTCTTGATTGCCTTCGTTTTCCTCCTTTCTCCTCTGAAGATGACCATGGCGTAGGGATTCGTGTGCTTTTGCCCTTCCACATCGTCAGCGCCTGCTATGGCAACCGTAAGAAGACCTGCACCTTCCAGTTCCCCACTGTCGAGAGAGTCTTTGCTGATGTCGCTGTTTGTACTTGCATATCCTTTCTGGCTGGAGACATCCTTAAAGCGGCTGGTGTTCTTAAAGCTGATCGCGTCCTCCTTGAACGGAACAAATGTCAGCTCTAACACAAGCTGACCCCTCGGCTTCTTCTTATGATGCGAGCTGACATCTGTATCCTTCTGTAAATCAAGTGTGAACTCCCGCTTCTCGTGGGGTTTGAGTGAATTGAGAGGAACTATCTGCATACCCAACTTGTCATGTGCCCCAACCGGGTCCCAGTCATAGACCTGTAGGTTCAGTATCTGAGAGTGAGGGTCCTTCACGACGAGGTTGAACTCCTCGTTCCACTCTGGGTTAAGATTCCTCCGGATGATGGTGGTTTTCCTCGCCGGGAGCTTGTCTCCAGAGAGGCAGAGTTTAACATAAGGATCGGAAGCGCCCAGAATGTCCATTTTCAAGAGCTTGATAGCACGAACAACTTTGACGTGAAGTATCCCAACTGGCTTCTTCACGGCCACTCTGCAACAATAACATCGAATCATAACCTATGAGATGACAATTTTCCTCCACAGATTAAACAAGTATGCTGAGTTTCACCAGTTTACTCACGTTGAACCATCCAGAATCGGAATTTCAAGCGTTTGTGGCCACAGATATGAGCTCGCTATCTGTGTCTTAATCCTTTCCTGCCGAAACATGTAAATGTCAACATTCCATTAAAATTCCTAATCCTACCTATTATATCAAAGGCCTTAGGCCATTACCTGGACCCGTCTATACAATCCAGGGATAGACATTATATCCCCTCCTAAAATCTTCAACCCGAAATCGACATATGGCTGCAATTCAAACAACGGAACCTATCATGTAGCTGAAACTCTGATATTTTTCCTCTCATTTATCGATAGCGGATGCCTTTTTGCCTACCTTCTCCATTAGAGATACCACTGTGTTCGCAAAACATGGGAATGTCGGCACAAGAGGCTTCAGGATGATCCTCGGAGACATAAACAGTTGCAGGTCCAACAACTACTGAGAGAAATAAATGCTAATCAACTTTGCTCGAAAATAGACACATAGAAAGAGCCGGAAAGGTTTCTGTTTAAGGGGGCTTTCTGACCTGGACTCTGATTTTAACAGGACAGCCCGACTGGAACGTCGTGCACAATACAATGTTGGGATTGCCTGCCCATCTGATTGCCGGTTCCATCACCAGTTCTTTCTCGTTAGTCTCGTAAACTTTCATTCCTGCACAGGCAATCGCCATGTGTCAGAATTGCAGATAAGGTTTCCGTTCATTGCAAATCGATCTATGGTGGCTCACCGTGAATCGTTGGGGGAAGAGTCCCGAGACTCAAACTCTCAAACTCTATTGCCTTGATGCAGTACTTCCCAATATATTCTGCAAAGATGGGTTTTGCAGTGATCTGAATGTTCTTGCAAATAACCTGCATTTTGAGACAGAAAAAGATCAACATAAACAGAAACGAGCTTCACTCGACTCGATGAACAGTCTTCACAGACTTCGACTCCGACAGTCTAATCCAAACCTTATCCAGGTAAGGCCACATGTCTGAAAGGAACTTGTTCAGCCAATCAACCTGCAACACGCAAAGCCATAACCATCGATCAATGGAACTCGCTGATTGAACTGAAACTCGAAGGGACGATTCCTGAAAACTCTAGCTTTTTTGCTTACTCTCTCATAGTCAGGACTCTTGATCCACAACGGAATCTCAGGCAAGATATCCTCCAACGAACTCGTGTCCAGTTCAAGCAGAGTCCTGGTTTTTGGGTCCTGATCAGCAATTTCAGGAGAATCAATCTCTCTAGCCAAAAGCATCAGAAAGGAATCCTTCAAGCCCACCCACAAAAACCCAATCCAGTTTCCTCAATTCACAATACTCAGGAATCATCCCAAACGAAATACAATCCTAAAATCAATTCTCTTCTGATCCTGAAAGAACCTCCGTTGCTTCGACTGCGTACACTTCTCCTCAGTCAAGGCAACCAATTTCACCAAAAAAAAAAAGAAAAAAAAAAACAAATTCCTGGACAAAATCACGAGAAGGAACACAAAATAGAAAAAAATAAATAAATCAAGCGTAAGGAAGAAGGAAAAACTGAAGAAGTTGGTGGATTTTATTTTCTTTGTTGTTGCAGTTCTTTTACCTTGACGGGGAGTGGGCGGGAATAAACGAAGAAGTAGAAGCCGAAGAGGAGACCCAGGGGGAGGCCGAGGAAGACGAACCCGATGCCGCCGAGGAAAGTGCTCACCAAACCCATCACAGCGGACGAGGAGTATGCATGCGAATGATTGACGAGACTGAAAGTTGATGCAGTGAGAGAGAAGAGAGGGAGAGAGAGAGTTCCGTTTCCCTGGCGGAGGTTTTATTTAAAAAACGGGGCCAGATTTCTGGGGATTTTCCGGGAATTTTGTGAAATGACGGGTTTGACCCCCGGCTGTCTGGATTTCATTGGTCGGTCGGAGGTCTAAATGTCTCTCGTCAGTAAAAGGAAGCGTGTCCTAAAAATTAATTATCGGATCCAAATCCAACCAGGGGGAGGTTATATTCTCCTTTTTAACTGTCCTAAAAAATGTGAAATTTTTAAATTCATTTAATTTTTTACGCACTTTTAATCAAATACTTTTTCACATACGAAACAGACCAAGTAAACTAATATTCATTCTTTTAAATAAATTATAATCTAAAAAATTAAGCTATCCGGGACAGAAATAAACTAACGTGTGTGGATGCTTGTCCGACACGTGGCTACCCGTGTGTTATTTATTTCTTAACCAAGTAGAAGCTTATTTGTTCACGACATTCTTTCTTCTTGCGGGCATATTCCCATATCCCCCAAAAGGAGCAGCAAAGAAGAATTGATTATCTTCCTAAGAAATCTCCCCCCCCGTCACTGTTGTCCATTTTGACACCCCCGGAAAAATCATCACGTAATACGATACGCAGCGGCGACGTGTTTGGGGAAGAAGGTATACACGCTTTGTATTCATTGGACACGTCACCTGAATACCCTCACCAAAATTAAATTCTCACCTGCTTAATCTACTTGTACTAGACTGCGTGTCGTCCTTACCAACTGCCCCCCCATCCTTCCTCCCATCTTCGATGTTACTACTGGGCTGGCCCATAGATCAAGGGCTTCTGGCCCAAGGCTAAAATTCCACTCATGAAAGTTTTCGTAGAGTAAGAAACTTTCACACCATTTTGTACTACTACGAAGACCGTACTTCGTACCTTTTGTATGGGCTTCTACTTCCGCCCACGAAACCCGGTGTTGATATGGGAGACTAACGCGTTGAGAATACCTGACTCGAACATATGGTTCGAGTTTTGATTTGAATATGTAGTCGCCGTACGAAGAAGAAAATAAGTTGACAATAAGTAAAAACTCAGGATGCCATGGAAAACTAAAAGCAAGATATGTCTAATATTGAATGTTGTTTTTAGATTGAAACGAAACAAAAATATTTTACAAGTTCCTAAAAATTCGCTAACATCTCACGTCCGTTCATCACGTTTGGTCGCTCAATCACCTCGGTCCTGGCTTCGATCGCTCAATCATTCAGCTACTGGCTTCGTCACTCACTGAGGCGTCTGCCTTTTGCTAGTTCTTTTCGTGGGGTTGATAAGCCCGGCATAAAATTTTATGTTATAAACACCAGTGCTTCTCCACGATCTGCAACAGGAAGTTGATCGATTCGCTACCGGAGTGCTTGAAGGAGTAGAATGGTGAACCTCTTCGAATATGCTAGAACAATATTCTCCCACTCCTCCTAAAAATAAGTTTATCATTATCTAATTTGTTCTTTGATGTTTTTTATCTGTGAAGTTTAGATTGGGCAAACTGTAAAACGTGTAAGAAGACGTTTTCTAATTTTATCACTACATCTTTTACATTGCATGGACAAAATTACATTGGCTTCGGTAAATCAGAGTTCTTAAATTCGCAGCCGGGATCTGAAGAAATCCTGGCCTTTTGAGTATTCGGGTCATGCCCGTTGCTGCGATGACGGACTCCGAAGAAGATGATCTCACTATACCACGCGGAATGCATTGGTTAGACCTGAAATGGGATGCATTTGGCAGTGTGATCGAGTAATGTTCAGAGGAGACTGTGTTCGAGGGGGATTGACCTCGATGACGTTTCACCAGCGATCTTCCCTGATGTGAATAGCCAGTGCAGGAGTCATGCACCAAAGTTGTGCATTCCTGAAGAGTAAATGGGGAAACACCATTCATAGAACCCACAGAAGCATTCTGTGAGGGAAGCCCATCATGATGCTGCTGCTCGCGGAAGCTGTTCTGGAAGGAGTTGTCATCGTGAACAGGACAGAACCTTTAATGGGGAGGCTGATCCGACGTTCGTGAAGAAGTCTGTGCAAATGGCGAGTAAGGCGCACGGATGAAGGCTGTGAAAGAAAGTTCCATGGTACAAATTTATGATTCTTCATTCTCGAGTTCACGAGGATGACCGCCCTCTTGAGATGGTCCTAGGAAAGGCTGCTCCTGCTTAAGCTAGGGGTATGACTGGGCGTAAACGTGTCCACACAGGCGCGTGAACTTACGAGCCTGAAGAGAAGGGTTGTGGTTGTTCTTTTAGGTTTGTGTTTGATACCAGTCGGCAAGGAGGAAAATGGGCCATTACATGAGGTTACATGCCGGAAGGACATCATCAGGCGAAAAATTTTCCATGTTGAAGAATTGAGGAAAAGTACAGCCATCGTCTTTGTTATCGAGGAGCCATGGACGAAGAGAACCCCTGAGGTGAGGCAAACTTTTCATCCCAGCTCTGTGATTCTAAATAAAACTTGGAGATCCTACCTGCAATCCGACCCATCTCTGGCCGCCTGTTGGGATTATCCTCCACACATTCCAATCCCAACTTGACCATCTTCTCCGCTACTTCAACCGGGTACGAGTCACTCAACCGCTTGTCCATCCATGTCCTCACGCCGCCTCCAAGAATCGCCTCCCTTGCTTTTTCGATAATGCTTATCCTCAAGATCTCCCCTGTCTTTCCATTGAATATGTACTTCAAGGGTTCCTCTCCACACAACAGCTCCAACATTACAACCCCAAATGCGTACACGTCAGACTTCCGCGTCCCGAAGCCTGTTGTTCGAAATTCTGGTGACATGTAACCCCTTGTCCCCTCAAACTTCTTTTCTCTGCTGTTTGATCTCTTCAACTTGGTATCCAGGGAACCCGACGATTTTGGACTCAAACAGGATTCTTCTTCTTCAACTGCTTCACCACAGAGCTCTGCCGTTGCGAAGTGTCTGATTTTAGCAACATAAGATGACCGCGTCGGTGTGTTGCTTCCGTCAAATCGTGATGGTGATTTCATGTTTTTTCTGCCTTCCGTGATGATTATGCTCGAGCTCTTCACATGGTTGTGCACAAACCCCGAACCACCGATACCAGCGCAGTAATGCATATATTCAAGGCCATGAGCTACATCCGAAGCAATCCTCATCCGAGACATCCAAGACGAGAGAATCGTATAATGGGGGTTCATCTTGTTCCTCAGACAGTCTTCGAGGTTCAGACCTTGTATGAAGTCATAGACTAGATAGATGTATTGGCCTTGGACAGTCACCCCCGAGAGCTTGACTATGCTGCTATGATGGCTCCTGCAAATGAGGGAGAGCTTCTCGGCAAGCAGGGAAGATCTGATGGGGCGCCGCAGCTTCCTCCGGAAGATCGCCACGCGTTTCCCACGGAGGGTCGATTGCCAAGACGAATGGGAGAGACATTCCTGGAGGAAGTTCCCCGTGGCAGAGGAGATTTCGTGGAAGGGGTATATATGGGGGTTCTCGGGGAGGTGGGGCTTAAGGGAGGCGAGCGAGGTCGGCGTCAGCGGAAGGGAGGAGGAGTAGGAGAAGGAAGAGCAGGGGATAGCGGTGGTGGGCGTGAAGAAGTTGGAGGAGGAGGAAGGAGGCTGTGAGAGGTTGGCACCGGAGGAGGAGGTGGCCGTGTGTAAGGAAAACATCGACTTGGATGACTTAGGGGTGTCGGGACGGACGACGTCGGTGGATCTCTTCGACCTACACATCAAGGGGCAACCGGACACGGCAGTTGCCGCGAAGCTCTCGGGATGAAACTCGGGACTAGGAATTGGTTCATCAACACGAACATTGATCAAAGATTTGGGAAAAGGAAGGGTGGGTTGACCATTTGAAGCAAGTGGCTTCTTCGTCATAAATTGAATATGGGTGGTGGGATGGAGGGGATATGTACAACTTTTGACTATACTTTCTTTTTTCCCGTAGAGTTAGATGACAAAGCTAAGCCACTCTAATAAAATATTATTTTGCACCTCTTTAAAGTAAGCGACCATTGAAGTTATTACCATTCCTTGAATCATGTCAACGGTGACGGCGGTTGGGGGTTAAGAATTGGTCGGGAATGGAGTCCAGTCGTTATCACTTCTGTGGCCATTTCTTGTTGGCATTTTCCTGTTCAAAAAAAGAGGGGGGGTCGATACTGGTGATGCTCTTTCAAATCCATTAGGATGGAATCAACCGTATCCTGTACGAGTTTGAATATCGCCAAAAACATAAGCTTACTCCCTTGTCTCAGCAGCCATTGAAACATTGAATATTTTTTTCTCACTATTGAAATGGTCAGAGATGCATCGGGATGGTCAGCACCCCGACTGATATCCACCTCACCTCAATATTTCCAGATAGTTCCACGGTATAAAAAGACAAGAGATCTCTATTTTCCACCCGGGCTTCAGTGGGCCTGTCTGAAATCTAAGGCCCAATTAAGCTCAAGCCCATTCAGTGGTGCTGGACTGATAGGTGAAGAGATTATTTCTTAGGTTTAGTGTTAGAATTCAAGGGGAGGATGGAGGATATCTGCATGATGAGCTTTGAAGGTCTACGGGAACGAATGAGGCTTGGCACGGAGGGACTTCCATGGTGTCTTTTGCTAACATCCATCGCTTATGAGTGCGATCCAAGTATAGTGCAAAATCATTCGTTTAGTCCGTTTATTCACTTGAGATGTTTCTTTCTGGAAGATGTGGTATGGTTGCTTTCTTCCCACTTCCACAGCGGTTCGACAATTGCATATTCCGGACCAGCTTCCTCGTGGAAGGATCCTCAAATAAAAGGGTTCTTTGGCGACTTGTTTTAGTGTTGTCGCCTGTGAAGACTGGCCGGTTCTGATAAGTTGGGAGAGTGTGGCATGAAAAGCCGTGGTTCTTCATCTTCATGTTGCGGTTGTTAATGTCTTTGGTAAATGACCCATCATTTATGCATTAGGATCCGGTTTACATGGTTCTTCCCTTGCAGGATCAATGAGACAACTACTCACTCCGCATAGACAATATGGAAGGCATTGTGGTTGAAGATGGGTGTAGACATTGGCAGTCACTAATGAAGAAGACTTTAGCGGATGCTTTACAAGATAGAAAAACTAGCAGCACTCATATCAAACTTGACAACGTCGTCAAGGCACAATCTCGCAATGGTGTTCACCTGCAAAGTCCGTGAGTGTAATTTGTCTCAGTTTCCACAGCTGGATCGCCCAAGGAGAACTCAAGTATCAAATTGAAGTGTAATTTGATGATGCTTCTGAGTATGTTGAGTTAGGACGGTGGCTGCTTTTGGAAAATCATGGCCGACCAACTCTCATTGCCCTTATATGCTAGTCCGGGTTCTGATACCATGAAGAAAATTTCGGGTTAGCCCACTTCTCAAACCCAAAATATATACCCAACGAGGTCCACTCTGAAATCGATTGATAATAGGAGTATTGACCCCTTCGGCCTTACAGGCTAATTTGAGAGGCACTAGGACTTGGGGGCCTAACACTTCAACTGCCCCAACTGAATCAGTTGCCGGCTTTATCGAAAAGGTATCCAGGACATGACGCTGGTGATTGGCAGGAAACGAGTAGGGCAGACGAGTTGTGCTGCATCGTTGGCTGTTAGATTCATCCGCAGCAGAACCTTTCCTGCACACTCCTTGAGTAACTTGTTTGCCCAGTATCTAGATGCTGATTCGCTGGTTGATTGCGAAACGCAGTTGCTTTTACTCACATATGATGCGCCTGCATTAGATCTATGTGCTTATGCTGAAGGAGTTGATGTTTAACTGTTCGCTCTTGAGGCAAGGGAGGTTCACTCTTTCCTCAGTAGATAAATCCAGAAAAAGCCCGGGAAGGGAAGAGTTTCGCAATGCTAGCAAGAGTGATGAGGGAACAGGGACCGTTAAAAATTTCTTGGACGGGATGGGACTTGGATATCTCGTGCAGCAAGTAAGGCGTTTACTTCCTGGATACTCTGTCCTGGGGCTCGTATAACAGTTATTGCATAACGCAGTCTTGATTCATGCATAGTACCTGTGTGGAATGATATCTCGAATGTTCTCCCACGAAACTTAAAAGGCTAAGGGAATTGCTGGAGCTTGTTTTCATCTTTTCCCCGTTATTTGGATTCGTCACTGAGTAATGTGTCGTCCCTTGAGGTTGATTCGGGCACCCATGGTCAATATAAAGATTCGTGGAGTGCTGGCTCTTAAGTTCATGGGAGATATCATCTGGAAATGAATCAATACTTGTATATCGCAACCATCTTCGCAAACCGACGAAGAACACATCATCGGTGACCCTACATTTGGAAACCAATGAGGATTTTGCAGTGTAAAGCAGTCGCCTTCATACTCGACTCCCTCTCATGCTCTTCAGACACCTTACGGTGGTCTGGTAAACTAAATTTAGAAGCGACGGACCATCGCCTACTGAAGCATAGTTTTTCTTATGCATATTGTCTCTGCATTGAGACACTCGTCAGACAGATGAGGTAATACAGGTGTTAGTCGACCTACGATGTGGTTTTAGTTTTCTCGCATTCACGGCAGGACATTGTTATTCTTGCAGTGGGATGAGCGACTAATGTTTATTAAGATTCTTGGCAGCATCACCGCAAGTATCTGCAAATGATACCCAGCCAACAAGGGGTATTTACACAATAAGATGTTTGGAGTGTATATATACAAAAAGTTCTACAAAACTCGAGCTTAACCTCATTTTTTCAGGAAAATCAGCATGCCGAAGAACGCTATCCCCCGGAATAGTACCCCGATAAACATGAGTATACATAAACAGGTGCCCCAGTTTTTTATGTCGAAATTATTTGTTGCGAGTGCGCCACACCGTGTTATCAGCCACACGCCGTCGTACCTGCAACAGAAAGGCTTTACTGACTTGGTCGAGCGATCATTGAGGACGAAGCTTGTTTCTGGAGGGATTGCTTACCGTTCTGAGGTCGCAATGATGAACGCTTGCAAAGCCCACCGAGGGTAGGTGAAGGTGGCAATGGTTCTCGAGATGTTACTGCCGCGCCGTGTCGCGATGAGAGTCAAAATTACCGGGAGAAGGACCGACCACTGCAGCGTACCAGAAACACGGGCAAAACACAGGTTTAGCAGACATTTGCTCATCACTTTGAACTATTATTGGCTTGAAGGTTAGTGACTTACGAGTTGGGCGGCACCAGCTTCAAAGAAAATGGCCAAGGCATAGGCGATACCGGTCACACAGTACACCAGGCACAACAGGACGATGTAGTTGTCCACGAAGGTCGATCTTGGGTTGGTAAAAGTGTAGAACATGGAAAGGTAAACCACCGGCTTGATGGCTGTGTTGAAGTGGTCGATTGTGTCCTTTGCGAGAAAATAAGCCAGACTGCTCATACCAGACGCACTCTCCCTCCAGTGCTGCAACTTCTCTTGCGAGAATGACCTCAGTGCCGCAATTTGGCATAATAACGCTGGAATATAATGTATTCTTTGATTGAGAATGGGATGATGATTCCAGAGAAAGACAGATGTTTTTGGTTTCGGAGAACTTACAGACAGCAATAATGGTATAAGTATACCCAGCCGCTCCAAAGGACTGGTCACCGCCCATAGCTAGCGCTCCTACACAGGCTCCGGCGAGCAACAGAATGACATAGTCTACCGCTTGGATTCGAGCGTCTCGTAGCCTCTGTTTGCTGACCCTGCACACAAATCACGGATATCACATTGCCGAAGAATATCCAGTCCATATGGTAGCGGTCCTTATCCTTACCTAATACTCACCTGCCAAGGAAATATTTGTACTGCTGGAAGATACTCGGGGTCCTGCGATTCGACAAGTCCTTCGAGGTAAACAGGTTCAGACGGATCTTGTCCTGATGAATCTGCACGTGTGTCCTCATGTCTTGCCAGATCTCTCCGACGAAAGACTGAGCTTCCGCACCGGGCCTCAAGGGTGGACCCAGTCCTATAACACCTTCGTGGTTAGACAACGCCGCCTTGGCTTCGTCCCTCATATCCTTTGGAATTGTATACCCATTGTGAATCATCCATAACACGGGGAGCTCCTTGAAACCCACACTTGAGCTCGTACTTGTCTTCACGATGCCCTCCAAAACGTCGATGAAGTGATCAGGAGGGTTCACGTGATCCGGTACTGTTATTCCATGACCAGCGAAGTAGTCCTCCGCTCTTCTGGCCGGACCGAGATACACAATGAGGCCTCCTTTGGCTAGGAGGATCAGGTCATCAAACATCATGTAAAGCGAGTAGCTGGGTTGATGAACGACCATGCAGATATTTACTCCCTCGAGAGATTCGTGTCGAAGTGCTTTCAGTAGTAGCTGTGAGGACGCGCTGTCTAAACCAGATGTTGGCTCGTCCAGGATCAGAAGGGAAGGCTCCATAACCATTTCCAGGCCTACGTTGACTCTTTTCCTCTGGCCTCCCGAGATCCCTCGTTTCTCCACCGTTCCAACCAACGAGTCCCTCACTCCCTGCAATCCTAACGAATCGATCACTCTCTCGACCACGAGGACTTTGTCAGCTCGAGACATTTTCGCGGGGAGTCTTCATTTTCCCAAACACAAAACGAAAAATAGATGTTAGAAAGGACGATCTGCATTGGAAGTTGCGGCTGAGCGAGTAGTAATAAGTCCAAACCTGCATTTCGCGCTGAACCAGAGATTCTCTTCGACAGTCAGATTCCCGTGGACGATATCGTCCTGAGGAACAAATCCTGTAACCTTCTTGTAGGAACGGATGGAGTCCTGCTTCCCATTGATCAAAATCAAACCTGTCGTGGAGCAACCTACTGTTTTCCCTGCTAATGCGGACAGGAATGATGTTTTCCCGGCACCTGACGGACCCATCACAGCGGCGATCCTTCCGGGTTTAAGGCTTCCGGTCACACATCGAAGCAAATGTTTCTTCTTTGCTTTCAAAGTTAAGGTCAGATCCTTGAACGACACCTCAATGAGCGGCCGTTTCCTAACGTCTGAATTCACGGGTTTCCCAACCATTCCGTCGAAAGAGAGATTCACATTATCGATCTCCTGAGCTTTCTCCTTTTCCAATTGCTCATACGCATAGTGAAAGATCAGAGTATTTGTATTCAAGTCCTTTACTTTCCGCACCTTCTCCTTCCTCTTCTTCTTGTTACTACTTCCGCCGTCTTTAGCTTCGTCAAACTCGTCCTGTTCTATCTCATGTGTAACCGAGCTCTTACTACTGTCCTGGCTCGTGATCTCAATTTGCATGGGATCATAGAGATTTGTCCTCTGTAAATACCTTCGTGACAACCTGTTAGCATGCCTCCCCAGGGAGTCGTTTGCCGCTTTCCATCTTTCCCGTGCTTTGGCCGTCTCCTGTGCTCTTCTAGCTGCAGCCTCTCGGGACTTCGCCAACCTCCGGGCCCTTAATGCTAGGAATTGATCCGAGCAGTTGTAAAGGACGAGAAGAAAAGTACTCAACGCTACCTGTATAATGAAATCGTATGAATATTGATTAATGGTGTGCTCAGATTTACTGTGCGCGCAGATTCGAAGTCTGGAAACTCACGATTATCAGGATTCCATAGCGCTCAATGTTTTGATTTGCAGAATTTGCGCCGCACGAAACAAACCTCGAGCAAGCTGTAGGAACATACACCGAATGGAACGGAAATCACATTGACCAGATGTTAGTGCAAAATCACGGTACGAGTATCAAACTTACGCTGCTCTGACGTGGTTCCTAGTAGACAGTAATGCCTGAAAGAATGAAAGATCCCGATCAGCCATTTGTGAACAACAGCGGGCGGCCAAGAATAGGCCAAATGCGATGGAAAATTAACGCTGGCACAGAAGAAGGAAAAAATTAAATACCCACTATTGCAAGCGTATTCCTCAGTGGTAGTCGGGCAGTGAAAGCCCGATGAGCAGAACATCTCGCTGCTCCTACCGACATCGGCCCAGATATCTGCCCCTCCGCAGGTATGATTTGGCCTGCCTTGGGGCAACTGGTAAGTATATCTGCCGAAACCGACCAACATTTTCAGATCCTGGATAAACAGTTTAACTTGAAAAACACTTTTAGAGGAGCAGACTCCTGAACAAGTTCTAAACTCACGGGTCGCATATCCCGGTCGTACTGTTTAGCGTTGACAGGGGGCAGTAGGCACCTAAGGGGCAGGCTGCGAGGAGCAAGGCTGTGAAATTCAGCAGATTCCTCGTGAAATGATATTTAACCGATGAACTAACATACTTACGGATCATGCAGGTAAGACCGCGAGGGCAGAAGAACCCAGGACAGCAGGCCTGGCACTTATCGATCCTGGGCGGGACATCGTTCACATCTGCGAGATCAACCTGCTGACCTATGCCTATGCTGCAGGCCCATCCAGGTTCACAACCGGATATCCACGTGCTCAGATTACAATTCCTGTTTGGCTTCAAGTAAGTACTGCTCTGCGAGCCTTGAAACAGATCGTTCAAGTAGAACTTCATCTCCGCAGCTGTGCACAGCCTTTGTCCGATATCTCCTGCGAATCCCTGTCACTCAGGAATCAACCGAACCAAAACACAAAAGAAGCGCGACCGCATTGGGGCAGCACCTTGAGTTTGCTGAATGCAATTGGATATGAAACCCATGTTCGACGAGTAATTAAAGGCCTTGTTGAAATCCTCCGAACTGAAACGTCGAATCAACGCATACAAACCGCCAACTCAATGCCAAAAACGGATCATCCGAGTCCCAAATGACTGAGCACGTTAAGTAAAAACAAAAACCAACACTCACGGGTTCCTGACACAGAAGCTGGACTGGTTGCTGATCTCGTACCCAAGATTGGTGGTGAGGTTGGTGACTTTGTTGTACACCAGCTGCGTCAGGATGGGAAGAGTGGCAGGGTTGTCGAACTGGGAGTAGTCATTCGTGTCCTGGCTAAACACCGCCGGAGCGAGGCAACATAGGACGATGACCGCCCTCGACAACTCCCACATCCTCATCATATCACATCCGAGGCCCTGAAGGCGGCCGGAGGGTTCGTACAGAGAGATGGGGTCGGGGAAGTAGGTGGGGGGGGGGGGGGGGGGGAGGGGGGAAGGGTCGAATATATTGACGTGGGAATTTTGGACGGGGTCGTGGTTGGGGATGTCGCGCTGATCATCAGCTGAATGGATTCTTTTAGTTTTAACCCCCACGTCGTTGGTTAGTTGGAACATGGTGTTGTCCGAAATCGGACCAAGTTAACCTTAAGAATGAATCAAGCGCATTACTGTTAACTGTTCATAAGGAATAATATTTTTTTTTTAACGAAAAATTTCCGGAACAGGCCTGGAGGCTTCGTAAATACACGGACTTGAAATAGGTTTTACAAAAAAATACATAAACTTAATTTCGTAAAGTACAACAAATTTCAATACACGACTTAATATCCTGAGATTTTATTCTCTTCCGTCAAACCGAGGTTGATCTTCGTGAGAATGGGACGAATGAGGATGAAACCAGGCCAAAGAACAACCGGGGGGGTTGACTTTGGGAAAACATTTAAAAATTTTAGTAGACCGTCGGGGGTGGGATTTTCCTGGGGGTGGTGGGATTGGTATTGGTATTGGTATTGGTGGGGTGAGATGCTAACACCACCACAACCACGAGAAGTAAACGACTATATATATATATATAATAACACCCGCATTTCTCGCATTTAAAAATTTAAGCGTGATTGATGTCACGATGAAATGGTCCGAAAATACTAGAAAATAGAAATGTTATTGAAGTAACAAATGTCACGTACACGAAGCGCTAGTCGTGACGCGTCGGTGAGGATGATGATGATAATAATAGTAATAATAATAAGAGCACACTGGATGTAACAGACCCAACCCCCCACCCTCCCCTTTTGAATAATGGAGGGGATGCTTTACTACACGCAATCGGATATTGGGTCATCTTTTTGTTGTCGTGTAATTTTATACATCCACGACCCCGTCAAAATAATAACTACTAAGCTTCCGGTTGGTTGCTCCATCATTCATATCCCTTCTTTTCTCTTCTCTTTTGTTTATTCTTGAAGGTCTTCAAACTGTCGTGGCTCTCTCGTTTTCTTCAACGAAACCGAAACCTCTTATGAGAAAACGTGAATGGGCCGAATCATGGGTCTGGGCCTTAAGAACTGATATTGGGCCTGGTGGGCTTTGTGTGCGCATGCGATTGATTCATTTTGTTTTTTGTTTTTTTTGCCTAGACTCATTCGTTCCTGGTCCATTGATCCGGAATCGGGGGTTGGCAGATATGATTCAAAAGGACCCCATTATTATTGATATTGAATTTTGTTTGCGAGTCTTTCGGGGGGTGGGTGGGGGACATTCATTGTAAAGGAAAAAATAAAAAAAATAAAATAAAGTCATGCATAGTACGATTCATCATGCAAAGAAAGAGAGCTGAGGGGGACCGCCCAAAACCCTTAATTTCTACCCCTTGGTTAAAAAATGTACCAAGTACATCCCCCCCCCCCCCCCCTTTTCATATGTCGAGCTTATCCGACATTAAAAATAACACTCAAAATCATATCACATACAGTCATTTAACCGGTTATTAAGTTCATATAGAGATCAAACTGATGCAAATACATTTCTCGATTTTTGTGGACAACTGATGGGATGTTGATGACACGTAACAGGGAAGTAACCAATGGCCTTACAAAAATGAAACATCTCAATCACACACACACCCAAAAGGAGATCATGAGTAAGCTGCTACCCATGAATGGCAAATATAACACACATCGCAGCAAGATCCTATTGTACTGTATGTACCCCCTTCCTCCCTTTCCCAGATTGCCAAAGATCTCATCCTCTTCCCAATCCCAACAATCTAAACCAAACTATACTAAGAAAAAAGGAAGAAGAAGAAGAAGAAGAAAGGACCATCCCCCAACCCCTCATCATTTATTATTATTATTATTTACTGTGCTTCTTTTCTTCTTACTCGGACAGAGAGAGAGAGAGAGAGAGAGAAAGGACACCAACAACAGTCATCACCCTCATTTTTTTTTTTTTCTTTGGCAGCAGACATTTCAGCTATGCATATAAAGAAAAACCTTACTGTTGTTGCAGGTCTTTCTGTTGATCTCTTGGCCATCTCGCCTCACAAACACGCTGTGTATCAAATGAGTTCCCGCTGAGGTAATATTCTTAAAGGAATTTCATGGTCTATTGAGTTATATGTAAACCAGGTTGAAAAGAGAAAACGAATCGGGTTTGTAATGGAATTTTTTAGTTTTCTTATTTTGTAATGGGAAGATATCTCCATTTTTGGGAAACGATGGCTTTGCCCTCATCGCTTATTTTGCAAAGTGCATGTACCGATTCAAGGCACCAAAACCAGAAAACAACTCTATCCTAAAGTTTTTGCTTCATTTGCCCGTGAAAAGAAAGTGACAAAATACGAATGCATTGAATTCCTATTGGATGCCTTACAAAAATTGAATGTCAGTGCTCTCCCCTATTGGACAACCCCTCTCTGAATGTGAACCTTCAGGGAAAGCTGAGGGCCAGCTGCTGCTCCTCCTCCCTGCTTCAGAAATGGGCCACAATTGTCGACCAATCCAACCAAAAATTTACAATGGTCCAATCGGGATTGGCCTGAACTAACCGGTCTCTTGTACGTAGCATCATGGAAAAGACAAACATTCAAACCTTGTCACTAGAAATTCGAGCTAAAGTCATCAAGGATAGATCAGTCCCTCGCAACATCTCGATTTGAAAAAAGTAATGGGTGTGTAAGGTACCGATTCGGATAACAAAACGCAGCAGATCCCGGCACAATTTCTCGAGTTGTGAAGTAGAGGGAATGGCAATCCACATACTGCATAACCATGCCTAGGAATAAATGATCTATACAAGAGCTCAAGCTAATTGCCGGATAGGTAAAACAAGTAAGCTACTGAATCAGTCCGGAAGAATATATGTTAGGAGCTTGTGCTCGAAGTATGGACTCGCCCTATTAAACTTTACACGACTGACAACACTGGACAACGATGTAATGTTTAATTTGGATTTGGATGCGAATTAACCTAATGGGGCAAGTGACCAAATGAAAGACGAACTCTACTTTTTGGAGATCGAATGGGAACTAGAATCAGACTTCAGGGTGTTGCAATCCCTCGGAACGACCAAAGAGAGAGGGATCGAATGAATGGATCCAAAGAAAAACAAGAAAGGAAAAGAAAGAACAGTCACAAATGATTGCAACGAAAAGAAATACAAACCCTAGCAATCACCCAAGAATCGGTCACTTGTTACCTCTGTGTGCCGTGCGCCAATGGTTTGGGGAGATCCCTTTATTTGGCGACTCTACAAGGCGATTGAGGTCGAAGTCGAGATTGGGACCTTATGCGAAACCACTTCGAATCACTGGGATGTTGGGCCTTGCCACAAGATTCGAGACGGCATGAAAAGAAAAATCGAAACTCAAGAGGAAATCGAAATCGACCAGCTCGCCTGGAAATCCATTTGCTCTACGGAGGAATTAGATCCCGCGTCTAGCTCGAGGAGTAAGAGCTTGGCTTAGCCATTGGATTGCTGATGCAGCATCATCAAGATTCTCAAGGTGGAACGGCGAAATCATAAACAGCCCGCGAGATTTGCGTCGTGTTATTGTGAATCTTGATGCTGCTGCACCTGCAAATAATGACTCCCCGTCTTCTTCCCCGTAATCAAGTCCTCCCCTCCAAAAAAATCACTCCCAAATTACTAAAAATACTAAATTCAAAACAAGCAGTTGAAAGTGCTGGGATTTTTTTCCTTCCCTTTATTTTCTGAGGAAAGAAAACGAAGATATCAACATAAACTCTGGCAAAATCTCGCTTCTTGCTTCTGATCCAACAAGAAATCCTTGAGAAAAAGAAAATAAAATTCGAAAAAAAAGTAGGAATTAAAAAAATAAATAAAACACCGCTGGTAATCCTAGCCAGGATCGATGTGCTGGAGATCAAAAGGACTAGAAGGAAAACAAAAGGAGACGGATTACGACCGATGAAATGAACCAGAAGACGAACAGGGAGATCGAAGCTGAGGTTGCTTGCTCGGGTCAAAACCCTTCCGGAGAAAATCCTTATAATAATAATAATAGTTTATCATCATCATCATCATTGTTTTGTTGCATAAATGACAAGAACGAGCAACAACAACAAGAAGAGGAAGACAGAGGGGAGGAGAGAAAAAGTGTAGAAAGGGAGAAGCGAGGAAGAATGTCATATGGTGTGCATCTACCCGAAACGTTGCTGCCTTTTTTATACACACACTCCCCGGCTGCTCGGCGGGTTTCGGTCACACGTTGCTATGGACACCGAGTCCCACTTATCACCAAAGTTTTCAAAATCGCGATTTTACGATTTCATGGGAAGAAACGTGTTGAATCGGTGTGAAAAACGTTTTCAGGTAAAATCTTAGTAAAATCGTAGAAACGAAGCGGGAACGTAAGATCCTAAAATCATAATGAAATCGTAATCGCTTGAGCCGAGCCAAATCTTAGAGATAGTCCTACTAACGCAGTCTACTAATGCATCCCATCTAAATCTAAGCTCACCTAATCAGTTATTCATTGGACTAATTTGTAAACAATTTCAAATGTGAGGACTAAATTGAAATATAGCAAATTGCCATTGTCTCCTCCTCCTTTT
This sequence comes from Melastoma candidum, assembly GCA_023653495.1. NCBI lineage: Eukaryota > Viridiplantae > Streptophyta > Magnoliopsida > Myrtales > Melastomataceae > Melastoma > Melastoma candidum. Next base: position 3,461,760 of record CM042886.1, read on the forward strand.
TCCTTTCCCTCCCGAACCTCTTCAGGATCAGCCCTTTTCAGCAGCCCTCGAGCAGCCGGCCCTCTGAGCTCACCCCCGAGCAGCCGACGTCTCTCCCCGGAGCAGCCAGCCCTCCGAGCTTGTTGTTACTTTCAGTCCCATCGAGTAGGTGGGTTCCTCGAGGTAGATTGAAGTATTAATTTTAGTTCAGAGTTTGTGTCGCGTTGCTGAGGGAGAGTGGGTTTGTTCGAATTTCATTGTGTTAATAATCAACTTTTTGTTGCCTCGAGCTCAATCCCTGCGAAACATCAATCTTGAAACAAAAAAATGGGAAAGATAGTTTTGTTCTTTTTTAGGAAGATGTGGCTAAAAAAAGCCGTCAAACATAGCATATGTATTGAATTGTTCTTCTAGTTTGTGGCATGGAGTCGTACTAGTCTGTATTCTCGTTTATGGGTTCCCGACATTTGATCTTCTCGATGCTCTTCCGCTTGATGATACTTTTTTCGGCCATAAACAACAAATCTATTCTAGAGCATACCTAAATTTTAAATGGATTGGAGATGTTATTAAGTGGACTGATGAAGACGTTATTGAGCATACCTAAATTTATTATTTGTTATTATGTATGCATACAGTATGTGTGTTCAAATCACAATTTTGTAAACTCTTCCGATTTTACTTACGATGATGCGAGTTACGATTTTACAGACCCCTCCCAATCCTACTTAAAATCTCGATTTTGACAACCTTACTTATCACACATTTGGTTATGTTTACCTTTTTCTTTATGCATAAGCTAAGAAGCGATTAATAATAATGACTTGGCTTTAAACGGGGGATAATTTGCGTAGCCAGTGTCATTCTCTCATGCAATCCCGACGAGTCCTACCGGCTTAAAGCCAATGTGGAGTCCAAGTAGTTTCTGACGATACTAAAAACATATCACTTGCGGTATCTTTAGTAGCTTTTGTCTGAGGATCACGATGTTAAAAGGCATATGGAATGTATACACGTTGCTTTGTCTGCGGATTACTTTAAAAAAAAAAAACATTTGCAGTTGCGGATTTAATGCGATCCGATAATAGCAACTTTTGTTTTCTAAATTTGGTATTAAGTTAAACACCAGCCCCAAGTGAAAATATATTAACAAAAAATAAATAAAATCGATTTATTCTTTTTCTTTTCTCCCCCCTTTCTTGAAAGAGCGAACTGGTCAGGAAAAAAAAAAATCAATAATTAGAGTATGACGTGTAAAGCGCAGCTGGTGATGGGACACTTCTGAAAGATTATATGAAAGAAAGGAGCATTTTCCTGTGTTGAGCCTGGGGTCCATGGTTTTCTTCTCTCGACCAGTAAGTAGTATTTTTTTTTTAAAATAAAATATAATTATTTGCTTGAAGTTATGATAATAACATGTAGCCACCAAAATTGACACCCCGTACCTAGAAAAACTCGCAAAGAGAATTCACATTATTTGATATCATGTAGTTGATGGGTTTTTGTGATAATTCTAAGAAAATATACTGAGCTTAGATAAGATAAAAGTGTTTGACAGGAGCTCATAAACCTTATAATTATGAACAAAAGTTACACCTCACTTATTTAATCAAAGATTGGTCAATATATACGGAAATATTGTCTTACACATCCATGTTATTTCCTTTCTCTTTCTTTTATTTATTTATTTATTTCGAGAAACAAATTATCGACAGGGATTAAAACCTGCAAAAAGTTGTGGGGGAGAGATTCCTCATGTCGACTCCAACTGGGAGGTTCCTCTTCGTCCGTACACGTCTGATGTGGTGGCTCTTTCAGGCCGGGCCACCCAATGTTTACTATTTATCTTCAAAAGAAGAAGATTAGTGGTTTATATTAACGTACCTACGTGTTCTTTTATGAGATGAGAACAAACCGATAAAAAAAAGAAAGAAATGGAAAAGAATAATACGAACCACCCTATCATAATAGGGACCAAACACAATATGAATTGAAACGGCGGCCGTCATTCGTTTTGAAACTAAGCAATAAACATGGGGGCCGCATTGAATAAAAAGCCGTTTCGTTGTCTTTTGTGTCTCATATTATTTTTCAAGGGCCCTACTCGGCATGATAAGTGAATATTCATGAAAAGAATCGGGAATTAAAAGATGATTAGGTAGCCGTTTGTGGATATATTATTGGTTTTTCTTTTTTCTTTTTATTTAATGTGGCAGATAATACTAGCCAGGGTTTAAATCTTTCAATACATGTTTTTTTATTGTTCCTCTTCCATTAGATTCTCTTCTATTAATATTACATAATTAAATGATTCGTTTGGGTGTCTTTTTCTTTCCTTTTTTTTTTATCAGAATTGCTTCCACGACTTTGCGTGGCTCGGACTTAGTAACATCCCATTAAAGCTGTCTGTTTATAACTCACGAAGATCAGGTAATACAAATAACCATGTCCATATGTCGTGAGTGATGCAAGTATGACCACCGACTATTGGAGTTCTTCCATAACTGTTAAGGATTCGTGTGTTGAACCAGGTTGGGCGCATCACGATATTGACCAAGCTCAATTCTCGGCATGACTATACCTAGATTTGTTTTCAGTCTCGTAATGGCATAGAAATTCTGCCAAGTTGTCTCTATAAGGTATTGACATATAAATAATCTTGGGCCCTGAATTGACAATCCAGGAGGAATTAATAGACAATATTCAGTTGGTAATTTTAGAATTTAATTGAGAAGATAATAAACACTCAATTGAGAGGTTGGGAAATTATTTAGAGAAGATATTTGATTAGACAAAAAAAATAAAAAATATTCTCTCTAAAATACAATGTGTTCAAAATATTGAGAATGGTTTCTCAACCTGCGTTTGCCTTTGATTTTCATGTCCTCCCCACAATCCTTTGTTGTTCTCCACAAAGCCCCGGTGGTTCGCCAAAGTTCATGCCTCACCCACGACCTCAATCGCGTGGCGGTTTTAGTAATCTAATTAATGTAAATATGACTCCATTCAAAAGTATAAAAGACTTTTATTGTTTTTTGCTCCATTTTCTTTTGTGTTCAAGCGTCCGACTTTAAGCTTAAGTTTCCGAAATATTTAAGAATGACGATCACTTTGAGAATATCAAAGAACCCCTGCATTTCATGGCCAGATAATCCTGACACGTTTGCTTTTTGAACGAACATAGGGTCTCGAAGGTGCTCCAAACATATGGTCGCATGTCATGATCGGGGGCATGGCCAGGTTTTCAGAGACAATCTATAAAAAGAAAAGCTTGTTAGGACAATGATAACCCGATCGAATCCAACATAAAACAAGGTTTGTAATAATATGCTTTGATTATTTTATTTTCATTGCCAATATCGACTGTCATCCAAGTTGCTTGTAAAGACGCACTAACCAACCGGTACCCGGTTATTTATTTATTGATTAATTATATATGAAAAAATTGTCGGTCATTGGTAGGTGAAAATAATTGTTTATAATATAAAATTTAATGGGCGGAAGCATTATTTTTTCTTACGATTAATAGATTGGAGGGAGAATGGATTCCCTGACCCAACCAAAAGAAAGGACACAAAGATGTCATAATTTTAGGTGTTGGTCAAAATCAAATTCACCTGAATCCACCTCGTTGTCTTCTCTTTTAATTATTGAGGGACAACAGATGCTCTTCAAATCATATACGCTAATGGAATACATTTATCGAAGGAATCATAGATATTAAAATTTGAATATTCGCATAAATTTAAATCGATTCCGACAAGATAATGCGATAGGCGGCTCATTGTCTGCCACGATATGAACGGCGCAGTATTCATGGCTCATATCGAGAGGCGGATATGATTATATCTGAATAATGTTTGAGAAGAAGGAGCGCGACAAGGGTGGATTCGATTAGGGCGACCCCAAGTGCTTAATCTCGTGGATAATGATGAAGGAATCTTGATTAGGGAGAAATTTATTAATACGAGTTTGGCATGAGTTTGATTGGGAGGATGGCCCCTTTGTTGGGGAGTGAGGGGGACTGTGACTCTCCAACTCCAAAAACCAAACTCATTTCCTCCTGTGTTTTTAATCTAGCTTAAAGCATGGGGCTTAGAGACTAACACAAAACATGTATCATTAAAAAAATGGACATTTTTCAGATTAATTTATCTGTAATGTCGTCATCTTGTTGTTTTGACTGCCAACAAGGGCATCGGGAGTCGAGATTTTGTGTATATTTATTGTTGGATGAAAAATGCTTCGGTCTTTGTTTCAATTAATGTAAAATAAAATGCATTCCTCGACATGGGACAACGGGCTGGTTTACCTTTTAGAACTAGAATATAAATGTATAATTCTGAGTCCCGATTGGGAGATGGACTTTGGAAGCCCACCAACCCCCAATACAAAAACCTCGATCTTGTGAAGGCCCAATAGGGTTCCAAACCTGTCTGAAGCCCATTTCACTGCGTCAACAAGTAGGCCTTTATGGGCCTTTTGCTCATGTCCATTATAATTTAAAGCGTATTATTAAGCTTCAAAGCATTTGGTGAAAATTAGTATGTTTTGGTGATTGGGGATGAGCTTGGAAGCAGCGTAGATTTGATTGTTCTTCCTCCGCCCCGTTGTCTTCATTCTGTCTTCGATTCGACCACAACCCCGAGGGGATTGTCCTTTCCCCGGTCCAGAAAGGAAGGGGAGGTTTGGCTTTGGGGGATTCAAAGATGGGTTGTTCGTCCTCCCTTCCTGGTAACGACGATCTGGGGTTTCTTTATCTGATTATAATTTACGATAGTTGCGAGCTTTTCTGGGTTCGTTTGTTACCTGGGTTTCTGCATAAAGCTGCGAGCTTTGTTTTACTTCTAGGGATGTCGGGATGCTGTTCGTATGGGGGTGGTTTGTTCGTGGGGTAAGTGCGATTCTTTTTCTGTGCAGATAGGAGTCCTGGAAAATTGGGCGGGATTAATCCGGAGAATAGCGGAAGTAACGACGCCAGGAATCTTCGGGTTAAGGTGAAGAGGTTCCTTGTTGGGTTCTAAATTTTGCGCGGTTTTGGAAGCTATTGCCCTTCTTGTGGGTTTTAACTTTATGGTTTTCCTGGTTAACCCTTTCAAATTTTAGGTTAGCCGCTTATAATTGAAATTAAGTATGTTATTGATTGCGATTGGTCAATATGCTTAATTCAACTTGTGTTGCTATGTTGCCTGTTCTGTTGCTTATCACTCGAGAGAGAGGGGAGTTATTGGTGCTAGCTACACCCTGTTAGTGATTAAAGAAGTATATGTTCTGTAGGGATGCATGAAAACACTTTCTTGTCCGGTGCTATTGGTGCTCGTATATTGAGTTGAGATTTTTAGCTAGAATGCTTGTTTTTGGAATTTGATTCGGCTTGTTTTATTTGTTGATTTTCCTAGTAGCTTATGTTGGGTCTGGAACAGTTGTTTGTTGGACTTGTAATGACATTGCTGTACCCTGAAAAAGTTAACCTCGGCCCCTAATTATTCCGCAGCTTGTGTTGCTGGGGGATTCAGGTGTTGGGAAAAGCTGCATCGTTCTTCGGTTTGTTCGTGGCCAGTTTGATCCGACTTCTAAAGTAAGGATGATATCTTTATGGGTATTCTCATTTGGCTGACAAAGCTACACATTACTTTTATGAGCAGATGGTGTATTGCAGACCCTTTGAAGGTTCTGTATCAATTGTTCTGCTCGCTTTGGTCTCAGGTAACAATTGGGGCGTCATTCTTGTCTCAGACGATCGCGTTGCAAGACTCTACAACTGTTAAGTTTGAAATCTGGGACACTGCTGGTCAAGAGAGGTATCAACCAAAGGCAAAGTTTATTGTCTTGAATTCTCACCATTTATTGATGTTTCCAATGGAAATAACATGGCAGATATGCTGCTTTGGCACCTCTTTATTATCGTGGTGCGGCAGTTGCTGTGATCGTGTATGACATTACTAGCCTGGAATCATTTCATAAGGCTCAGTACTGGGTGAAGGTATGCCTCCTGTTGCTGATTTGTGACTGCTTTTTGGGAAAGGTTGCATTGTTCCCAGCGACTGTCTTTGCCAGGAGTTACAAAAGCATGGAGGGCCTGACATGATCATGGCCCTGGTGGGTAACAAAGCTGACCTTCACGAGAGTCGGGAAGTGTCTGCAGAAGTGAGTGCAGCTTTCGCAATTTGAACGTGCTCTCTAGGAAACTTGTTTCCTGATCTGACACGGACCTTTTCTGTCGTATGTGAAGTCCGGGATGGACTATGCAGAGAGAAACGGGATGTTTTTCATCGAGACTTCAGCTAAAACTGCAGATAACATAAATCAGCTCTTCGAGGTACAAATTTCCTCTCTTGTTGCTTTTGGGGATCCTCTCATACGATCTTCCATCTAAGAATCAATAGACTACTTCATTCTCACTAGTTTGGATGGCCATTCTCTCCTCGAATTTTGGTTTTGACAATCCTCTCATGACTCGGAAGGTCGGGGTAGTGCAGAAAGGACACATTCTTGATCACGGCTTAGAGCTAGCTTATCACCTCCTTGTGGGCCACAGTTGTCCTACTTACCAGCGCTTTTTTTTTTTTTCCTGTCTAATCTCATTTCTTCGTTTCCTGCCCAGGAAATCGCCAAACGACTCCCTCGTCCTGCTCCGGCCTCCTCATGATCAAGGAATAATGATTGGCTGGCGAACATCCTCGTGATCAAGGAATAACGATTGGCTGGCTAACATTATAACGCTCCCAAGATATGCTTGTAAGATTGCTTCTGTGTATATCGATCCGATCCCGTGTCTGAAACAATTCCATGCATCATCAATGCTTGTTTTTTTCAGACTACCCCAGCTGTCTCAGCCAGATGCCTACCTGAGATAGTAGGCCACACGATTTTATCACATCCGACGTGGGTTTGGTCATATCCATATAAAGCATATGTGTCTCTTGTTTTATGAAAATACTAATGGGTTAGGTTGAGAGTGAATCCCATTTACGCCACGCTGTATTCTAGAAATTAAAGATTTATATCGCGTAACAATTTACGTTTAACCAAAAATATCATCGACCATGTGTCGGGAACTACACGTGGCAGGATCCCATTTGTTGGTAATCGTCAGACGGGGGACACGCGCACTTGCCGACACGAAACGTGTGGTGGCCAGTAAGAAGAATGAATGCCACCTTCCAATCTACTGTCATTGCCTCTCCGAATCAATTTATGTGGAATTAGTAGTTGAATTAATCACTGCAGACGTTAACGCTGAAAGCAATACTAGCAAATTACTTGAAACGAACGAAGGAAAACCATTCTCTCAAAATTACGATTTTTCTAGATCTACTGTGTTTATATTAGAAAAGAAAAGCATGGGGACCACAACCATAGTCGTCGTCGTCGTCACAACGCCCGCCTAGAAAACGGTCAAAGAACGCCCAAAACAAGAGCCACAAGCCAACCACATCCCCCGTAGCAGCAGCAACAACAAGACTTGGTAATAATAACACCCATTCACTTCTTCTTCCTATTCCGATTTCGACCCCATCAAACGCCCGACATCCACTCCCCCGCTTCCATCTTCCTGGGAAAGTCAAAGATTCCGACTTCGGTCGAATCATCAGGTTTGGTTGATCTGGGCAAAGCAAAGTTTCCATCTTTTCTTTTTTTCTCGCTTTCGGAGATGGAGATTGAGTTGGGGGAGAACAGGGGCAGGAGAGGTGATATGATTTCTGGGATAAGTGAATCCATTAGGGAGATTAGCGGGTTGTATGAGTGCAGGGGAGTGTTTAGGAAGATGGGTTGCGACCTGAGGAGGAGGATCAAGCTGTTGAGCCCTTTGTTTGAGGAGTTGAAGGACAGGAATGAAGGAGAAGGAGAAGGAGAAGGAGGAGGAGAGGGAGGAGGGGGAGGGGGATCGAGTGATGATGGAGGTGGAAGAGAAGGGGAGGAGGGTTTGGAAGGGCTTGAGCTTCTGAAGGTTGCTTTGGATGATGCTAAGGTGTTGTTGGAATCCGTCAGTCAAGGGAGTAAGCTCTATCAGGTGAGATGACTGATTGATTGTTCATGCGATTGGTAGGATTTTCTCTTGTTTAGTTTGATTTGAGTTTTGGGAGTTTTGCCATGGCGTTTGCTAGTTGTCTGCTGGAAATTATTGAGATGGATGATGAATTTGGTGATTTTCATGAAATTTTTGGCCTATGGAATGTCTTCAGGTGCTGAAGAGTGTGATATTAGATTTTCTGTTCGAAGCTCGTGGATTTGATGTCCTTGTTCCCTGTCGAATCTTGGTTGTCTACTTTGGGAGAGCTGCGGTTTGATCTAATTTTAGGAATTTATCAGACCTTCACATTCGGCAAGGGAATGGTTTTCGTATTCTTGTTCGGAAAGCAACGATTCGATCCAAAGTTTGTTTGGCTCACAGTTATCCTTTGTCACAGGCTTTTCAAGGGGACAAGATCGCATTGAAGTTCCAAGAATTGACGGAGCGCATTGAGGAAGCTCTGAACAAAATCCCTTATTCCGAACTTGACATATCTGATGAAGTTAGAGAACAGGTTTGAGTTCCAGTCCTCTTTTCTATTGTTGAAATTGTTGAAGGTGCTTCAATCAGAAGTAACTTTAGCACGAGTCAATTCTTGCAAGTTCTTGGACAACCTTTTGTGGGCGTTCTGTTGCTAAATTTTTTAAAGTTGATCAGTGTAAATGAAGTATTGGGTCATGCAGATTGAGCTGGTCCATGCTCAGTTTCGAAGAGCGAAAGGAAGACATGAGTCGTCCGATTTACAGCTTGTCATGGATTTAGACATAGCGCAAAGGGAGAAGGACCCAGATCCAGGTGTGCTGAAACGGCTGTCAGAGAAGCTTCAGCTCAGGTCAATGAACGACTTGAAGAAAGAATCACTCGCAATTCATGAACTCGTCATCTCGTGTGGCGGGGATCCAGGTGAAGGCTTTGAGAAGGTGCCTATGCTTCTCAAGAAGTTGAAGGACTGTGCTCTTCAAGAAAACCCGGAGAGCAATCAGTCTGAGTCTGACCAGGGACCTGTTAAACACAGGTCCCCTGTCATACCTGATGATTTCCGGTGCCCCATATCCCTCGAGCTGATGAGGGATCCTGTCATAGTGTCTACTGGACATGTACGTTCACTAATGCCTTCCAATCACCCCACCCTGTTTGAAATACATTGATTAAATATGAATAGTCCTTATAAATTGGTGATCATCGCAGACATATGAAAGATCTTGCATCCAGAGATGGCTGGATGCTGGTCACAAGACATGCCCGAAGACACAGCAGACGTTACTCCACACGGCCTTGACCCCTAACTACGTTCTGAAGAGCCTAATTACCCTGTGGTGTGACAGCAATGGCATTGAGCTACCTGAAAAGCAACGAACTTCTCGGAGCAAGAAATCCAGCTGTGGTGCCTCGGAGTGTGACAGGACTGCAATCAACTCTCTGTTAGAGAAATTAGCCAATGGGAATGCTGATCAGCAAAGAGGCGCTGCAGGCGAGCTCCGGTTGCTTGCCAAAAGGAATGCCGATAACAGAGTTTGCATCGCAGAGGCTGGAGCCATTCCTCTTCTTGTGGAGCTGTTGTCATCTCCTGATTTGAGAACACAAGAGCATGCAGTGACCGCTCTTCTGAATCTCTCCATAAACGAGAGCAACAAGGGTACGATTGTCAACGCGGGAGCTATAACAGACATAGTGCATGTTCTCAAGAACGGAAGCATGGAAGCTAGGGAAAATGCCGCTGCAACACTCTTTAGCTTGTCTGTGATCGATGAGAACAAGGTTAAAATTGGAGCAGCTGGAGCTATACCTGCGCTGATAAGGCTGTTGTGTGAAGCAACCCCAAGAGGGAAAAAGGATGCATCAACAGCCATCTTTAACTTATGCATATACCAAGGGAACAAGGCTAGGGCAATAAGAGCGGGTATCGTTGAACCGCTCATGAGGCTATTGAAGGACGCGGGCGGTGGGATGATGGACGAGTCATTGGCTCTTTTGGCCATATTGGCAAGTCATCCGGAAGGGAAGACATCAATAAGTGATGCAGATCCAGTGCCGGTTCTGGTGGAGGTAATGAGGACTGGTTCTCCGAGGAACAGGGAGAATGCAGTTGCTGTTCTCTGGTCACTATGCTCTGGTGACGCGGAGCAGCTCAGGATAGCAAAAGATCATGGCGCAGAAGAGACATTGAAAGAGCTGTCGGAGAGTGGCACTGACCGGGCAAAGAGAAAAGCGGGAACTATCCTTGAGATGTTTCAGCGTGTCGATGAGAGCTCTACATCATGACGCATGTAGCACGCCAATCGCTTAGTCAAAGACGAAGGTAAGAAGTATCTGCAATGTATCATCGTTGATTCATTCAAAAGTCAGATCTCCGCTTGCTAGTTGGATGATAAGAGCTGAAAAGATTAAAAGAATGTAAAAAATCCTTCCTAATAGAATGTAACCTTAGGTTGATGGTTGGAAAAACTTGGTGTTTTGTCCTTCATTGGCGACGGACAACCTTCCAGCGCAGAAAGAAAAGACGAACCAGGAACCGTGTTGAATATATGCTAAGAGTTTCGAAGTGAATTGCCAAGAAGAGGAAGGAAGAACTCCCGTCCTTGACTTATGACCGATCCCTGTATTCCAAAAGAAACAGTCTCCCCCATCCAAGTTAAACAGAAAAACACAATCACAATAGAAACGATTCATAAGGCGAGAGGATACATTGGCTTAAGGAATCGATCTAGTGGGCGGGAAAGTGAAGAATGCTTTTGGAAGTCCCACATCGGCTCCCCGGGGAGTTCCGTTGTGTGAAATGTCAGTACTGCCCCTCTCCTTTGCAAATCGTACCTTTCTCGGCCTTCTGGCAAAGATCAAGTGTCTGTTCTTATCAGTTTAATATCGGCCCACGGGAGGAGGGCTTTCATTAGCTTGCTACTGGGCCTTCTCGCACGTCGCCCTGTGCGTGGAACTACTGTCCGGGCACGGCGCACCCAACTAATTCCAGTAAAAATGCTTATTTTCTAATGTTTCCCACAAACTTGGGCCCTTTTAATATGGGCCCAGAGTAGGGCCCACCGGGCTCATAGTGGGTTCCGTACGTTCACTCCATTTTCTACGGGCGGAATTCAATCTGTACATCCAAATTGGAGGAGCACAACTTTTCTGGCGAGCCAGTTCAGAAAAGGAAAATTGATTTAGTTGCCACCGCGAGAGATTGGACAGAAAACATTACATAAAGTTATTTACTTAGCAGGCATACGACAACATGCAGAATAGAGAAGAAGCTACCAGAACCCTCGATACATTTACCCCAGCCATACTCGTTCCACACAAGAGATCTGTCATCTGCAATCGAAAAGGTGCCATTCTCATAGAACATAGCCAGCTCGCTGCCGCATCCTGGCCTACCAGTCAACCAAATAACAACAGGTTAGAAGATTCAAGGGTCCTACTCAGAAGATTAGTTTAGACACCAGGCAGAGAACCAGACCAAATGGAAGTGCAAGCACAGTTAATTATGGATTAGTAATTTCCAAATGAGCGCACTTCCCATAAATAGGCCCCCTGATGATAATTAGCTAACCCAGATGTGGCGCACATTGAAGCTGCAAACAGGACCCTGAAATGACAAGGAAGCTTCAACCATGAAGCAAAACATCAATGGAAACCAATATAAATGTAGTTGGTGAGGCTCAACTCCAACACAAACAACGACATAGTATTTATTCCGAGACAATCTGTTTATAAGTAATAATTTTTTGATCCCGTTCTAACACTATTAATTCATTAATATGATGCTCCCCTATAAGCGGGAATTCGTGGGGATAATTTATTTAATCTCACGGACTAATTTACCGTTACCTTTTATGTGGAATATCTGCTAATTATTGTAATTATATATTTTTTAAATGCACCCCGCCAGAGGCCCGGCCGACCTTAGCTCAGTTGGTAGTGCGGAGGGGTATACCCTTCTTAGGTCGCTGGTTCGATTCCCCGCAGGTTGTATTTTTGTAACCCATGTTCCCCCCGATTTCCACATGGTTGATTTATTTTCCTTGGGTTTTCAACTGAATCTAACTTTACCTGAAGTGCTAATTTTATCTTGCGAAAATTACATGAATCAGACATGACAAATAGCCGAAGAAATGATTCGCTGATCCTTGTCCTCCTCGTCAACATTATCTTCTCGCGTACGATGTCAGACAAACAAGTTGTTTGATCTTCGAGGGGCGGCAGCCACGAGACAACAGGACACATGAGTTGAATTGCAAAAGCCGTTCTTGTTAATAACAAGATTGCTTCCTAAGCGTTGCCGGCAAAAGTCGCGTCCGGGTATCTTGCGCGTTAGCCTCATGGGTGGACATCATTCAGAAACAGTCTACAGGTCGAGTTAATGTTTGAACTCCATTTGAGGTGGCTCCTCCGGTTATAAGTTCAAATCTTCATATTGATCCTCGGAAGGATTAGTCTCTGTATCTTCACAACTAGATTTCCTCTGTCGAATAAGAGAGTCGATGTCGTTAATGTGATCACCGATCAGAAAGAGAATGTCACTGCCTCTGCCGTTACAATCCTGCAAAATACAAAAAGTAAGAACACTTGCATCCATTCATGTATTATTCTTTTAACCAAACAACAATTAGAATCTCATTGTAGAAGAAAAACGTGTTTTTTAACCATTTTTGGAAATAAGTACACGACGATACAATGCGTTGCCATCAATACTCTTGTCGGCCTCCAAGTAAAACTTCGTCCCTTATGACCGCCCCTGAAATGAGGTCAGACTGAACATGACACTGCCGGCCGGCAGAGGCGCCTGAGACCAGGTGATCTCGTAGCTTTCTAGCCGGAAACTGGAATGGTAGTGGTTATCATGACATCTAACAAGAAAAGGGAGATGCATATAAGCTTCAAGTGTTCCTGTATTTGTTCCTTCTGACTGTCCCAAATGACAGGAATAAAAAAAGGACAGAGAAGGTAACGATGCGGTAGTTTTTGTTTGTAGGATCTATTACCTAAGATTCAGGACTAACGTTGTCTCGTCTGGCGAAATAGGCCGACCAAAGGGGAACCATTTGAATTACAACTGGTCCTAGAATTCGAGTTGATGATTAAGTTGGAATTTGCAGAAGTAAAGTGGTATGCATACGCATTGAGTCTCTTATTCCTTACTATCGCTAGTTGAATGAGTGACTCGGGGACAGTGCGGAAAGGGCGACAGGATATGGTCGGGAGTGTTATGAGCGGCGGACGAACAGTAAAAACAAAGGGAAGAGGGATGAGACGGAAAACACACGGGGGTAATGGTGAAGGATAGATGAGTTTTTTTCTTTTGGCTCAGTGAAATTTTCCCTGAGATGCCACCAGAATAATCAACGGCGGAAAGACTTGCGGCCGATTTATGCGATGTTCTAGACCTCCATCCACCACAATAAACTACAAGGGTGGGTGTTCCGAAACAGGCAACAGGAATATCCGGGTCATCTTAGATTGAGAAACACTAAGGAAGCCATATAAGCTTCCTTGTATTGCCCTTGTGACCGTGTAAATCGAGAAACCAGTTCGTCGTACATTGTAATCTATTGCTTCTGGACATGCATAGAGCCATGCCACAGACCCTTGTCACTATAAATGGTCACAGTCACAAGCCCCATCCTAGCATCAACACAGGAATAATGGGTTCTGACGGCCCTGTGAAAAGGATCGGTCCTGTTGACCTACAGTACCTTGTCGCTCGGCTTGCAGCCAGTAGATGGTTCATGTCCTTCGCGTCGATCTTGCTGATGTCAGCCGCAGGTGTGACCTATTTGCTCGGCATGTATTCAGACGATGTGAAGTCGACCCTTGGCTATGACCAGACCACATTGAACCTCCTCAGTTTCTTCAAGGACCTCGGTGCCAACTTCGGCCTGCATTCTGGCCTCCTCAATGAGGTGACCAACCCGCCATTCGTTCTCTTGGTGGGGGCCATTCTCAACTTCGCGGGCTACTTCATGATTTGGATGTCCATCACGAAGAGGATTGCGACGCCAAGGGTGTGGCAAATGTGCCTCTTCACTTTCGTTGGCGCTAACTCCCAGTCGTTTGTCAAGACGGGCACCCTTGTGACTTGTGTCAAGATCTTCGTCCAGAGCCGGGGCATGGTCCTTGGGATCTTGAACGGCTACTTGGGGCTGAGCAGCGCACTGATCACCCAACTGTACTATGCCCTGGATTACCATGATACCAAGGGACTCGTTCTGCTGATTGCATGGTTGCCGGCGGCAATTTCAGTTTTATTCCTAGGCACGATGAGAATCACAAAGCCAATAAATCACCAGAACAAGACAGGGGTCTTCTACAGTTTCCTATACATTTCCCTCGGCCTGGCTGGATTTCTCATGATCTTTATTATACTCGAGAACAGATTCACTTTTGATCGAAGCGAGTACAGAGTTTCTGCGGCCGGCGTGACATTCTTGCTGTTTTTACCACTAGCTGTCGTCATAGCTGAGGAGATCAAGACTTGGAATGCCGAAAGGGAATTACCAGTCACAAGTGCCCCTTCCCAATCAAATGGAATGACTGAGAAGCTCCCACCACCACCATCGACACCCCAAGAGTCTGTTCCAAAGCTACCTCCAGCTTCGGCCCCAATCTCAGAAGCATTGACAACCAGGGAGAATCAATCCGGGGGTTGGAAGATGGCATTCCAGCCACCTGCCTGGGGCAAGGACTATACAATCCTCCAGGCCCTGTTCAGTATAGATATGCTCATACTTTTCCTGACCATGATGTGTGGGGCCGGAGGGACACTGACCGCAATTGACAACCTCGGCCAGATCGGGAAATCCTTAGGGTACCAGAAAAGCAGCATCAGAACATTCATTTCCCTGGTTAGCATATGGAACTACCTTGGCCGCGTTGTGTCGGGTTTTGCCTCCGAGATCCTTCTGACCAAGTACGGGCTCCCACGTCCCCTGATTCTCACCACGAACCTTCTGCTACTATGCACAGGTCACCTCTTGATAGCGTTCGACATCCCGAATGGCCTCTACATCGCATCAATCATCTTAGGGTTCGGCTGCGGGGTACAGTGGCCGCTATTCTTCGCAATCATCTCTGAAATCTTCGGACTCAGGAACTATGCCATGCTGTACAACTTGGGTTCCATGTCCTGCCCAATCGGCCTTTTCTTGCTCAACGTAAAGGTGACGGGCAACCTCTACGATAAGGAGGCGATGAGACAAATGGTGAAAATGGGAGTGACGAGGAAGGCTGGGGAGGACTTGAATTGCAGCGGGGCAAAGTGTTTCCAGCGGGCTTTCCTGATCATCACGGTGGTGACCTTGGTCAGCGCGCTTGTGTCATCTGTACTAGTGGTTAGAACAAGAGAATTTTATCGGATTGAATTTCACAAGAAATGTAAGGAGGAAGCAGAAGACCGAGAAGCACGAACTGCATCAGAAACTTAAGGGTAGCCGGAGATAATCTCGACTGGTTCCACTACATCAGCTAGCAAAAGTTGCATCGCCAATGTGTTACACTTACCCAGGCCACACTCAGCCTCGTTAGACCTTCACGAGCTGCTGAAAGTGTGCCAGTATACGATATAAGCTCTATACAATGGCGAACCCGAAATCAAATTACCAAGGGAGCAGCCAAAGTGATTTGCACACTGTACGACCACGACAAGGCTACAAGTAAAATTATGGACATGGGACTGACTGTTCCTTCCTTTTTCTTGTTTGGTCAAGTAAACTAATAATAGCAAGACATTGCAATCAAGCAAGTCATTCCTTCCAGTTCGTCATCATCGTTTCGTGGATGATCAGGGTATGGTAATGGAAACAGGACAATTTCGCGGGATTGCGATCGGTATAGCCAAACCCGTCGGTCCCGTAGCTGTTTCGATAGAACTCCGAGGCGGTGCGAATCTGAGGGATAACCTAACGTCCTCCTCCTTCCCAGTAACCCTTCATTTTTCTTGATGTCCTCTGCATTTTGTTCCTGCCGTTGGTTTGTGGGCCCCGGGGGGGGGGGGGTAATCCCTACTTCATCTTCTTTACTAATTTGGGCCCTATGGGAAGACCGATAAAATGAGGCCCATTCTCTTGTTGGGCTTAGCCCAAATGTGATTGGGCAAATAAGAGACGCACTCCGGAGCAAACCCCAGGCTAATTACTGATAATTCTAAATATTTATTTCAAGTTCCAATTTGCAAACTAGATGATCGTTCTTCTCGATGGGATAATAAAAGTAAATGAATGCGAGTTACAATAAAAACGACACGGCCAGGAACGTGACGTGATGTGGGGCACGTGGTAAGGAAAAGGATGTCGTTCGCACCTCGTGTCCTAATCTTTTTAGGCATCATTTCAGATCAGACCCCTCCCCGGCACGATATAAAGAAACGACGACGACAGAAAAAAGCGATTACTTTTATTTAAGTTTAAGAATGATTTCCACGTTTTCTGTTGCGTGTGTATGAGTTTGGTTTAAGGTCTATAAGTCGATGATGATTCCAATCAGCTTTTTGGGCAAATACCTTTTTAATTAAGTCAACGTTGAATTGAAGTCCACACATTCTTTCCTTGGGAAACCAAGTGAATAGTAATAATAATCTATCCATCCGTGTCATTTAATAAGTTGTGAAAAAATGAAATCCCTCTAACCGGTCAGCAACAATTCCTTCTCAACCTCTTTTTGACTATCGAAATAAATTAGAGAGACTCGTGGAAAATTCCTTCTCGAGCCACCATATTTATACCTCAAGTTGGTAAAAATCGACCATCATTTTTGGACTTTCAGTCAAAGTCGATCGATATTATTCAACAACAAAAAAAAAAAAAATTACTGCCCGTAAATGAGAGGATAATATTTACCCTTTATAAGATCAATTAAAAAAAATTAGAGTAATTTGAGATCGTTTTGTTATAATTTCCATTTCATTTTAAGTTGGGAAAATTTGTTGATATTGTTTCGGCAGGGAATGGCTGGCGGGAATGGGATGGCGTGTACCGGGGGGCGGACAAACAAAGAAAAGAACTACGGACGGACAGAAAAACACAAACTCGGGTAAAGGTGAAGGGATAAGGTCGACGATAACTATCATGGATACAAGTTTCATAAATGTGACAGAAGGCTCGAATAGATTTATATGGTTCACGGATGCATATACATCATTTGAAAGTTAACGAGGATGATGGACAAATTGTCATATACAGATACATCACTACCAAGATGACACACTCAAATTTAACCATATTCAGAATCTATCAAGTGAAGAGAGGGTTGAAGACACAAAGTCTAACAAGCGTTTTCTTAAATTCTGAATAATTCTTACTATTACAAAGAGCTTGTATTTGTAGAGGTCGTCCAAACATAGACATAAATAGAAAATTAAAGGTTTGTGTAGGAAATTGCGACATGTACAACTAGATCTATAGGCACTTAAGGAAATAAATGATGACGGTAGTGGTCTTTAGAAGAAACACAATGTGAACACTAAAGTTTCACGGTAAGAATATCATACCGAATATTGTGTACAAATTATCATATGAAAATATAAGCTGGTTCAGACACGTGCTTTGTCGTATAATCTATAACCATTACACCATTTCCTTTGTTAGCTTGGATATAAGAACTTTCCTCCAAGGGTGTTTTGTCGACTCCTTTATTTTCGAGCTTGTTGATGACGTATTCCATTCGTTGATCTCTTTGCTTCATGGAACCCATCATTGCTTCTATTGCCCTTGTGAGAGCTACTAATTGATATTCAAGTGAATGAGTATTCGCCATCATTATTAGAATAATTTCAAAGTCTCTAATCAAATAAGCTTCCGTAGGGGGAATCTGACGAAGAGTTACTTGATAAGATGTTGTGTAAATCCATCAATGGTGCATGAGATGATATAACGTTATTTAGAAGAATGTCATCTATAGTTGATCGAGATGAACTTAAGGATCACTTCGACCTCTTCGGTTTGTTTGTGTAGCATGATTACTGATTGGGAATAAGTCCACTTTAAAAAGCCAATTTAATTGAGTACGTTCTTTTTAATAACATCCTTATAAGATGGGGATTTCTTCAGACAGGGAGAGACTTGAGAATTTCTTCTATCTCTTCAGTCTGTTAATATAACTCGGTTATGGATTGAGACTTGACCATGTAGATGAAGAGCCCACAAATGAGAGTAAAGGAAAACCGGCAAGTTTGTTATACAAATCAAAGTTCTTGATTTGTGATCACCAAACTCTCACGATCAGAATATCATACTGGAAATAATGTACAAATTATAGTGTGAAGATATAAGCGGATGCAGTCTCTAATCATGGACAATGCATGTGAATTTTCTAATTCGATTCTAGAAGAATAACATTTGATGAAAACGATCCGAATTTTTGGCGAAACATCGGCAGGACTTTGATCGAAATGTTATCGAAGTAATCGGGACCAATGGGCTTGATCCGGCAACACTTCAGTAGCTTGGTGAAGTTATCAGGGCTTATGGGCTAGATCTGACAACACTTCAATTGCTTGATAAAGTTGTTGGGACTTGTGGGCTTGATCTGACAGAATCTCCGCAGTTTGGTGAGGTCATCGCCGTCGATGGAAGGATATAGCCTCCGTCGAAGAGTATAGATGTCATCGCAGAATATAACTGTCGTCAATGAATATAACCTCTGAGAATAAATCTTCCATTAGATAATGTAGTTATCGTCAGAAAATATAGTTGTTATTGAAGAATATACCATAGCATAGGCCTTCGGATATAAACTTGCTAGAGAGGACCTTCGGAGAATCATCCGTTATAGGCCTTCGCCGCATCACCAGGTAAGGGGCCTTCGGATAACTACTTGCTTCAGGGGCCC
Source organism: Melastoma candidum (assembly GCA_023653495.1). Taxonomy (NCBI): domain Eukaryota; kingdom Viridiplantae; phylum Streptophyta; class Magnoliopsida; order Myrtales; family Melastomataceae; genus Melastoma; species Melastoma candidum. Next base: position 3,480,571 of record CM042886.1, read on the forward strand.
TGTGTCGCACCACCCGCTAAAGGGCATTCAAAGAATCACCCTAAAAAATAAAAGAAATGAAATCTCTCTGTAACCCAACGGGGTTTAAGAGGATACGAGGGGAGAGCATATTTTTATGTGTTGAACAAAGATGGATGGACTCCTCTTGTACAATAATTTATCGACCACCCTAGGTACATTTTCTCTTCGCTATGGTTTAAGTAGAAATAATCAGTTAATTAAATTATAGTAATTTCCGAGTTGTTTGCCGTATGAGACGAACTATAAATTGATATTGAATTAACAATATATTTAGCCCATCGTATGATTTGCTTTTGTTGCAAATTAGTAAAATATTAATGTCAACACACATCATCAACTGCTTAGCCCAAGTCAACGCCTTGACCGAGTCCTTCTCTGAGCCTTCTCGGGTCGACTACCTTCGTTCTTTCTTGAGTTGACTAGATGCAAGCTCCTCTCCTCGAGCAGGCATACTTGAATGAAGATCACTCGACTGGCTCTCACGTTTATCTCCTTGACAATCAGCTGCAATCCTGCTTGAGTCGACTAGTGCCTCGATTAGTAGTCAGCTTCTCAAGTACGCCTTGTCGAATTTAGTTCACTCGACCGACTCGATGAAGGCTTCTTGAGTTGACTCTCTCGATCAAATGAGTCAAAGGTCCTCGAAGAGACTTCTCTAATGTTTCATTCTCGAGCTTTAAGTATACTCGATGGTGAGCAAAGTTACTCTGCCTCAACTCGACTTGAGGAAAGCTTATAGCACAAGTTACTCGAACGGAATCGCCTTCGACTGCTCGATCTCGATGATTACTTCAATCGACTATGTTGCCTAGATTCTAACTTTTGATCGGCCAACTGAAATCTTGTCTTGATTAATCAGCATCGTCGGCTCGATTCCTTCACGAACGATCAATCAACTGACTCTTTCTTGACTTGACTCGAATTGGACTCTTTACCTTGTTCGACTTAAGTTACGATATCTCGAGATTGACCTTTTTCGAGTAGATTATATTTGTGATGTCTCGAGATGGACTTCCTCGATTAGACTGAAGTCATGTAGTCTCGAAATGGACCTTCCTACTAACAAAAACAAAAGGTAACCTAATATTTCCATTGAAGAAATTAGATATTATCCAGACTAATAATCTTATTAATTTCCTTACTTAGATAACACACCCGACAATAATGAACTATTCGGGTGGTACCTAAGCCTCTCTTTAAACGTGTGACCTATAATTCATATATATATATACATACTAAATGACGAAATGCAATCAATCCTACGTAACCAAATCCTCCGCATGTGATTTTAGGACAACTTCCTAATGTTATAAATACCCCCTCGTTTGTCGTGTGGCCATGTCTCATCCCCCACCACCACCACAACTCCTCATTAAAAACTCCCCTCTCGAACCTCCATCTCCACACCCCGAAACCATGGTTGTCGCTGCCTCTGGCGGCCCCAAGGTTAGCCCTAGGGACGCTGGGACCCTGGCGGTCCAGGTCGTTACGGGACGGTGGTTCATGGTCTTCGCATCCCTCCTCATCATGTCCGCAGCGGGTGCTACCTACATGTTCAGCCTATACTCGAGCAACATAAAGTCGTCCCTCGGCTATGACCAGACCACCCTCAACCTCCTCAGCTTCTTCAAGGACCTCGGAGCGAACGTCGGAGTCATCTCTGGGCTAATCAATGAGGTGACCCCTCCCTGGGTCGTCATTTCGATTGGCGCCATGCTCAACTTCTTCGGCTACTTCATGATATGGATGGCTGTCACGAAGAGGATCGCAGCTCCCCAGGTTTGGCAGATGTGCCTTTACATATGCATCGGGGCTAATTCCCAGGCTTTCTCCAACACCGGCGCCCTCGTCACCCTTGTCAAGAACTTCCCGGAGAGCCGGGGGGTTGTGCTTGGCCTCCTGAAGGGCTATGTGGGGCTGAGCGGAGCGATCTTCACACAGCTTTTCTACGCCTTCTATTACCACGACACCAAGGCGCTCATCCTGCTGATAGGGTGGTTGCCGGCTGCAATCTCGTTCGCGTTCCTAAGGACCATAAGGATCGTGAAGGTTGTCCGCCAGCCGAATGAGGTGAAGGTCTTCTACAATTTGCTCTATATTTCACTTGGTCTCGCCGGGTTCATCATGATTATGATCATAGTCGAGAAGCAACTGACGTTCACTAGAAGCGAGTATGGTATTTCGGCGGCCGGGGTGATATTCCTCCTGTTTTTGCCACTCGCCATCGTCCTAATCGAAGAGTTCAAGATCCTGAAGGCCAAGGAGTTGCTTGCCGCTAGTGATTCTTCCCAGCTGAAGATAACCGCTGAGAAGCCGCCACCGCCACCGCTGCAGGAAACCGTTCCTCCCACACCTCCAGCATCTGCCCTGGCCCCTGTAGCATCCAATGAGAAGCAGCCGTCATGCTGGAGGACGGCGTTCCGGCCACCTGACCGAGGCGAGGACTACACGATCCTCCAGGCTCTGTTTAGCATCGACATGCTGATCCTTTTCCTAGCGACAATATGCGGGGTTGGCGGGACGCTCACCGTGATCGACAACCTTGGCCAGATTGGAGCGTCCCTAAGGTACCCAACCAAGAGCATCGGGACATTCGTGACGCTCGTGAGCATATGGAACTACCTCGGACGAGTTGCGGCCGGGTTCGGTTCCGAGATCTTGCTAACCAAGTACAAATTCCCCCGCCCCTTAATGCTCACAATAATCCTCCTAGTCTCATGCGTCGGCCACCTCCTCATCGCGTTTGACATCCCCGGCGGGCTCTACATCGCGTCCATCATAATCGGGTTCTGCTTCGGTGCACAATGGCCTCTCCTCTTTGCAATCATCTCCGAGATATTCGGGCTCAAGTACTACTCGACGCTGTACAACTTCGGGTCGGTCGCGAGCCCGGTCGGTTCTTACATACTGAGCGTGCGGGTGGCGGGCGGGCTGTACGACAGGGAGGCGAGAAAGCAGATGCTGGCGGAGGGGATACGGCGGAACTCCGGGGAGGGCCTCAATTGCGTGGGGACGAAGTGTTTCCAGCTGGCTTTCTTTATAATAACGGCGGCGACGCTGTTGGGCGCGTTGGCGTCGTTCGTGCTGGTGATGAGGACGAGGAAGTTCTACAGGGGCGACATTTACAAGAAGTTTAGAGAGGAGGCAAAAGAGGCGGAGACGCAGATGGCATTGCCAAACAACCAGCAGGAGGACAACAACGTTGCCGTTGGTAATGGAAATCCGGTCTCCTCGGAAACAAAAGGGGCGTGATGTGAAGTTTACGTTATGAGATTTACACGAACATTTTCCCATTTTTAATTATCTTCCAAAGTCCTTTTTTGGTGAAACTGGGTGGGTGACAGGCTGTTGTGTCTACCAATAAATCAAAAAATGATATTTTTACCAAAATGACTGCTTATTTGTCCAGTCGACGTCGTTTTTCCTGAAATTTAATAATTTCCTTGGCATCATGGCCATCCACTGAACTGACGTTTCTTCTCATGTGAAAATTATTGGAGTATGCCGGGACACATAGGAACTGACAGGAAACGGCTCAGTCGTGGCCACGAGATTCTTAAAACACGTGTACAGATATAGAAAATACGATTCATTTTAATAAAAAAAGGCAAAATATCAATTTATGGCCTCAACTTTGAGCCAACTTTCTGTTTTGTCCTTAACTTAGTTTGTTATATAATTTTGTCACCAACTTCTGTTTTTATTTCTATTTTGGCCAATCATGAATTTCTTCTAGTGAAAGCCAAACAAGGCCTTAATAGATAATTTTCATTTATGGACTAAAACGAAAAAAGATTTTAGAAAATAGGAAATAATATTGAAACCTTTCATTCGTTTTTTTATTATAAAATTTTGATGAACAAATTAAGTGAATTGGAAGCCGAAGTTAACGATAGTTGCTGATGTTGTCAAAAAATATGAAAAATCAATGAATGTCGGATGATGTTCTATTAGGAGGCGACTATTACGGATAAAGTGGATTATTAGACGAATGAATGAGATGTCAAAACTCCACTATTATAGGACACATGTTAGACTATATTAAGGCCTTGTTTGGCTTTCGCTAGAAGAAATTCATGATTGGCCAAAATAGAAGTAAAAACAAAAGTTGGTGACAAAATTATATAACAAACTAAGTTAAGGACAAAACAGAAAGGTGGCTCAAAGTTGAGGCCATAAATTGATATTTTGCCATAAAAAAATTATGAAACACGCGTTTATTCGAAGATGTATCAAAAATTTACGAGACATGTATTGTATTTTTTTCGTAAAATTTTTTTAATTAATGGTATTTTCATATAAAATTCACAACTTTATTGATGTTTAAACGAGAAATTATAGCTAAAGGCGAGCACCATGTTCGAATAAACCATCTAATCGTTGGAAATATTTTCGAATAAATCTAGTAAGTTTATGTTCTGAAATTTTTTACTATTCCAATTTTTTATATCGAAAGTGGATATGATATAATTAATTTATAGGTGATAAAAAATTAAAAATTAATTTTCATTATAACAGTCGATGTTTCATGTAATTAAGTAATTTATAATAAGCTCGTTAATTATATAAAATGTATGACACGTAATGGAGTTTTCATTTTACCATACAAATAAACGTTAGGCTTATTTATGGTTCCCGGCGGAGAACCACGCAATCGTGATGATAAGGATTACAAAGCAGACAAACAATTTGGGCACACGTGGTAGACCCTTCGCCTCACAACTCGTAAACCTCTGGATCAACATTGTGTGCGTATTCGACCTCGTCGATATGACCAAAAGTGTTAGAACCTCCTCGTGATAACCAAATCCTAATATGTCGTGAGGAAACGTGATGGGCCGCATCCAATACCCGGCTGGCCTCCGACCCATGAAAGATGGATGCCAACTAGTAAAACTCAAGGAGGAAGAATGAGATACATGCGCAAAACATTCAAATATCAAAATACACGACCTGTAAATTTAATAGAAAAAATTTATTTGTTTTCATAGTTTAACATTCTTTTTAGAATAGTTTCATACAAACATTTTTTTTGTGTTTAATTTTGGAATGCTTTATTTTTACATGTAAATTATAAAACAAATTACTTTTTTTTTTTTTTGGAGTTGATATTAATAATTTTTCAACACAAACAACCGAATGAACTGCAGAGACACGGTGCAAATGTGAAAATAAATGCCTAATTGTTTTATTTATTTACTTATGGTTCAGGCCCATCTCACATTTGGATGACAAACCCAACTCAGAAAAGGAAAACAAAAAAGCAAAAGTATCACCAATACAATACCCAGCAAAGAATAAGACAGACTCAGTTGTTAAATCTCATTTGTCCAAACTAAAGCACAACCCACTCGAGCTATGCTCTCGTTCAAAATAATATTTTCTTGAATCAAGAAATCGGCATAAATGCGGAAGCAGCTAACGGTACGTACACGTAACCGTTACGTTGTTTACTAAATTCGACCAAAATTTTAGTAATCTGTACTAAAAATCGACTTTTTTTTATTAGTAAATTACTAAAAAACATTAGTAATCGGTTACTAATTTTTCACTGTTTGACCATTCGGAAAGTTACTAAACTAGGTTTAGTAAATCGGCCGAAAAATTTACTAAACTTTTTAGTAACCGATTACTAAAAATAACGTTGATTTGACACTTTTTTTTAGTAATTGTTACTAAAATTTCACTGTTCAACTTTAGTAATCGGTTACTAAAAAGTTTAGTAATTTTTTCCGCCGATTTACTAAACCTAGTTTAGTAACTTTCCGAATGGACAAACAGTGAAAAATTAGTAACGGTTACTAATTTTCTGTTTAAAAATTAGTAATAGTAGTAATTTTCCAGGTTTCCCGTCCCGAGATTTTAGTAATGATTTACTAATTTTGTTAAAAAAATTAGTAAATTACTGTGTAACATAGTAAAGTCGTTAGTAAATTACTAAATTTTTAAAATTTTTTTCGTAATCGTTTACTACTTTTGGAACAAAATGCAGTAACCAATTACTAAACTTTTTAGTAATTTTCTAAAATGAACAGTACATTCCGAACCTAAAACTGAACCTGTTTTCAGTGTGAAATTACCATTTTACCCCTGCGATAAATTACAAAATCGTTTACGAATTTTCAGTCCGAACCTAAAACCGAACCTATTTATAATTTTACCGGAGGGGTAAAATGGTAATTTCATACTGAAAACAGGTTCAGTTTTGGGTTCAGAATGTATTGTTCATTTACGAAAATTACTAAAAAGTTTAGTAATTGATTACTGAATTTTGTTCAAAAAGTAATAAACGATTACGAAAAAAAAATTAGTAATTTACTAACGACTTTACTATGTCAAACAGTAATTTACTAATTTCGGTTACAAAATTAGTAAATCGTTACTAAAATCTCCGGACGGCCTACCTGGAAAATTACTTGTATTACAAATTTTACTACAAAAAATTAGTAACCGTTACTAATTTTTCACTGTTTGACCATTCGAAAGGTTACTAAACTAGGTTTAGTAAATCGGCGGAAAAAATTACTAAACTTTTTAGTAACCGATTACTAAAGTTGAACAGTGAAATTTTAGTAACGATTACTGAAAAAGACTGTCAAATCATCGTTATTTTTAGTAATCGGTTACTAAAAAGTTTAGTAAATTTTTCCGTAGATTTACTAAACCTAATTTAGTAACTTTCCTAATTGTCAAATAGTGAAAAATTAGTAACGGATTACTAATGTTTTTTAGTAATTTACTAACGATTTTACTAAAAAACATCGATTTTTAGTAAACTTTACAAAAAAAAAATCGATTTTAGTATACAACGTAACGGTTACGTGCACGTACCGTTAGCCGCTTCCCATAAATGCGCGAAAAAGAATACATAGTTTTGAAATATTATTATTGAAAGGAAAAACCAAGACATCCAAATCAAATAACAAAACATAAATACCATCCATCCTTTCTTTACTCCTTCAATACACTTCATTTGTCTGAATCCAACCAAGATGGCGTTCCTCAGACCTTGCTGCATTCTATACACTGCATGCATCTTCTTCTCCTCTCTTCTCCTTCTTCACCCGGTCTTCCCTTCTCCGACCAACCTCACCATCCCCAGGCAATATCATCCCGACCCTGAACAGGTTGTCCAACACTTCCACAGGTAAAATGAAGGGTGACAAATTTCCTGCAATCCCCAGCAAGCAAGAGTCCCCCCCCCCCCCCCCTCCATTATTTGACACCCCCATTTCAACTACACCATGAACAGAATACCCCATATCTCCATGTTTCATTCCTTCAATCACGACCATGATGAAACCGGGATTTGTTTCTTCGGTAAAGGTTTAATGTTTTTGTTTTTTTTTTCGTCCTGCCCAGCAAGCTGAATGCTTCCTTATCAAGAATAGAGGTTTCCTCCCTCAGCCAGGAGGTCCAGACCTCAACCTGCCTCACCGGGAACCCCACCGATGACTGCTGGAGGTGCGGCTCCAACTGGTGGACTGATCGACAGCGCCTCGCGGACTGCGGCATTGGGTTCGGCAGGTCCGCGCTCGGTGGAAGGGGCGGGAAGTTCTACGTTGTGACTGACTCGTCCGACATCGACCCTGCAAACCCAAAGCCTGGCACACTCCGGTTCGCCGTGATCCAGGACGAGCCCCTGTGGATAACGTTCTCGGCCGACATGACAATCCAGCTGAGGCACGAGCTGATCATGAACAGCTACAAGACCATTGATGGTCGTGGCGCCAACGTCCAAATCACCGGGAATGGATGCATCACTGTCCAGTACGTCTCGAACATCATCATCCACAACGTTTACGTCCACCATTGCAGTCCCTCGGGGAACACCAACATCAGGTCGACCCCAACACACGTTGGATGGAGAGGGAGGTCCGACGGGGATGGCATATCCATATTTGGCGCATCGAACATCTGGATCGATCACTGCTCATTGTCCTATTGCTCGGATGGGCTGATAGATGCGATCATGGCATCCACAGGGATCACAATATCTAACAGCTACTTCTCCCACCACGATGAGGTCATGCTGCTCGGTCATGACGACAAGTACACGCCAGATTCGGCGATGCAGGTACCCACAATCTGCCCAGCAATCCGGAAGTTCTTCCAATGGAAATGAACTGAATGCGGGTTTGCATCGCAGGTGACAATCGCGTTCAATCGATTCGGCGAGGCGCTTGTGCAGCGAATGCCGAGGTGCCGGCATGGCTACATTCACGTCGTGAACAACGACTTCACGTCGTGGGAGATGTACGCGATTGGAGGGAGTGCAAACCCAACGATCAATAGTCAGGGGAATCGGTACACAGCGCCCGAGAACCCGGACGCCAAAGAGGTTAATTTTCAAATGTCAAAATCTCTCCTTCTAAATCGCTCCCAGAGTCTTAATCATAATCGCTCGTAATGTAGAGGTGAAGCATCAGGAACTGGGAATTGAAGATAATGTTAAAAAGACTGGATTTTTCGTAGCGAGTAAATGTCCGATGATGCTGGGTTTACTTTTATTCCCACACTTGGGGCGGCGGTCGTCGTTGGATAGTTTGGGGTTCTGGGTTTGACTTAGTGTGGAGTTACAAGGCTTCGGAAATAACTGCGGTGCCCATCAGCTGTTCGATGGATTGACAGCTGCTCTCTGCAGTTAAAAGGTTCAGGGATTTAACCTTTGGTTTGTTAGCAGACATTGGATCATGCACTTCTTGTCTGAAGGATATTATTCCATGAGAATCAAGATGACTGACCATGAAAGGTTCTTAACCGTCCAAAATCTTGACTTTCTTCCTGGTGGATATGAGATCAGGCTCACGCCCATGTCAGGAGCATTCACCTGCCAGAAAAAGTTCTTTCCTGTGTTGTTTCATGTCTCGCCCTTTGGTTAATAGTCCTGAATTTGCAGTTTAAGAATTAGTATCCCCTTTGTTTGTCTCTTCCCGCGTTTGTCTGCTTTATTTGGAAAAAAAAAATTTGGAAGATCTTTTGCCCACCAGCCAGTGGATTCAAACTCCCCAATTCCCATAAGCCCCACTAATAATATTTCCTCCAATCTTACTTTTCTGTTTCTCGTGTGTTTGTGTACTGTGCTTTTGTTGGTGTTTGAAAGATTTCAATTCTCTATTCAACAGGTGACTAAGCGTGTGAACACGGATGCGAGCCAATGGGCAGACTGGAACTGGAGGACGGATGGCGACGTGATGGTGAACGGCGCATTCTTCGTGCCATCTGGGGCAGGTGTTAGCGCCCAATACTCAAAAGCATCCAGTGTGGACCCGAAGTCGGCCACCCTCGTTGATCAACTCACCGTGAACGCTGGGGTCATTGGGGGGCCGAGGTTGGTGCCGCAAACACTGTTATATGACTCTCCTTAACTTCTGCCATTTTTTAGTTATTATAAGACCGAAAGAATTCTCACTTTTGGCTCACCTGTCCTGCTGTCTCACCTATATGACCTTAGAGAGGTTAGGCACATCCTGAGGATGTCTTTTGTTTACTTCATCCCAGGTGGGTTAGTAAATCAAGAGCTTGGTACCTTGTTACATTCCCAGTTCTGTAGGGTCTTTGAAGGGTTTGACTCATTGGAGCCTGGTTCACATGGGTTTCTTGTTCCCGAGAAACGCTCCAAGCAATGTGAACTCCTTTCTCTAGGAAAAGTTATTATATTGGATCCCCAGTGGATGTTGTGAAGGCATCTAAACCCCACCCTACCCTACCCATGTGGCCCTCTTTCATGGGAATAGATAGTCATTTGGTAGAATATATGAGACTTACGTTTGAGCAAGGGAAATACCATCTGTCCACCTCAGAAAGTTAGCAGCTTTCAAAAAAGTCATCGGGTTGGGCATAGATAGGTTGTAGTATTAGTAGTTGTGGAGGATGCTGGGTCCAGGAGATGACTATGTTTATATTCTTTGCATTTGCTTTTCCAGCCACCACACTTGTCGGACAGGGCAGTCGCATAACTCTCTTTGCCTGGCCTTGATGTGAAACTATCCGGGTGCGGATAATTCCGCTTCTTCTTGAGAATTAAGCGTTCACAGGATATCTTTTTTTTTCCCTTTCGAGCCTTTGTCCTTTGTTACTTTCCACATCATTCTCTAGTGTCCTAGACTTTGTGAACTCTGTTTTTGCCTTTTCCTCTCTGGATGCAAAAGGCCTGGACGGCCGAATGCAACAGCAACCCCTCCATTAGATTATGCAGATGAGTGTGTCGGTTGTTTAGCTTTTTCGATGGTTTACTGATGTTCATTGATTGCTTTCTTGGGGCAAGTGGTAAAAAAACTTGAACTTGAAGGCATCCCTTAATTTATGCCTTCCAGTCATTGATAGTGATATTATATTCTAAGAATCCGGTCTAATACGTTACTCTGTAATCGTGCATGGATGACGACTGGCCTAAAAAGTTAATACTCAATGTGCCTTTGATAGTGGCTTATTTCGCCAATGATATATTTTCCTAAACCTGCAAGTTATGCTTTGCTAGCCATCTTCAAATGCTTCATGTTTTCAATCTGTAGTATGCTCCATGTATATTGGATTCCAGGAACATGTTTCTTTGTCTGAACCTGTGGATGTGGCAGAGTGGCCAGAACAGCTATAATGATTTGAAACTCGATCATGCTAATTCGTGTTAATAATGGCGGCATAGGTGCAAGGAAGCCTCAACCAACTTAATGGGTTAGATATAACGAGGAAACTTTAGCTGGCATCCAATGGGTCGATCTTATTATTATGCACATGAAATGTCAAAAGGGTTTTTATTCCCTTTCCTTGTCAACCATTTCTCCTAACTTCAGTTGTGGCACATTTTTGTTGAATTTCCTCAATCATGGTCTACTTAGGATGATCATATGATGACCCTTTTTCCAACTGTATCCCTTCATTCAACAGGGACAGCGGAGTAGTAGGAGGAGGAGGAGGCTCCTCTTACCCTGGATTTTCCGGTGGCAGCTCGGCCGGCTCCACCTACTCAGGCAACAACGGGTCCGGGGACGGTGAGGGGTCTTACTACTTTGGAATGATATTCGGGAGCGACGCTAGGCCGGCGGTTGTTGCATCAACAACCTCAATCATTTTGCTTTCTGCTCTTGCTATCCTTGTTCCGTTGTGTACAGTACCGACCAACCAATTTGCTCAATTATCATCACGATCATTGACGTTATAAACAACATTGGTTTTAGATTTATCCCAAATTTTAGAGGCCAACAGAATTGAAAACATGAAGAGGAAGAAGGAAAAAAAACAAGATATGGGATTTATTTTCTTTTTTCAACAGAATATATGGCCTGCAATGACCAAAATTAACATTGGATGATAATAACGCTGCGAAAATCCTGTTGAAATCATGTGATGCAGACATATCAACTGCTTGATTACCAAACTTGTTTATTCTAAATAGAACATGTACTATTAGAAAAGAGAGTGTGACAAAATGTTTTCCTGAAGTTATGATTTTGTCAGCCTGTGATTACGTTATTATCATCGTCGTCGTCGGCTGGTAAGCAAAAGTCAAAATAGGGATAATGTGGAGACTAATTATTACATCACGTTTCCTTAATTCACGCTCTTTTTTGTCCTTGCTAGGCTGATTAAATTGTAAAAAAGTTGTTTTGAACGAGTATGAAGATTTCATCCTTTTTTACAAAATTTGGAAAGCCGTTGATGGGAGGAGCGGCGGAGGAGCCTCATTTGGATTTTTGGACCCCAAAAAAGTTTCAACAATCGACATGAGAGAAAACTGACTTTATGTATCCCAAAATCACCGAATATTTGATCCTAGTTTAATCCCCTGGTAACATTCGTAGTTACAGGCGCAAAGCGAGCGGAGTTGCTTGCCGTGGTCGACTCAAGAAGTACACTTGGACAAGTCGAGTTATGCTTCACCTCCTGGCACTCCAGACATCACATTTTTACTATGGAAACCGAGAAGATAGAAATGGATGTTTAAAACTACCAGGTGAAAGGGAAGCAGCAGCTTAGGGCTTAACCACGATATAAGAACTTGTACGGTTCAACGTACAACCACCATAACCAAGTATTTTAACCCCGGCAACGCACATGATGTTCCCGCCGCTTCATGCAACCCTACCTACCATAACCATGAGAACAGACTACTTTGCTAGTCCTGGAATGACTGGACCCCTAGGGAGGCCTGATAAAAGGGATCAGATCTCCAGAGTTCGGCAATATAAAGATAAGAGGAAGTGCTCCGGTGCACCTCTTCCATAAGCCATATCATCGCCTCGGCCTTGCAAGGATGCATAACCAAGTCCAAGGGCATGTATTCGTCCTCCGACCCAAGCCTCTTCTGGTCCAACTGTCTTAGCGCGATGTTGGTCAGATAATGCAGCGGTTGCCCATAGAGTTGCTCAATAGACTTCCCCAAGGTCGCCCATGTCACGAATGGGATTAACGAGCCGCGATCTTTAGGCACCTCGATCTTCTTCATGTATTGCTGATATGCCTCTGCCCTCGTCATCAAACCACCTGAATGCAGGGCAACCCGTGAGACGGATTGAATTTTGTCGAGGACGTAGTCAAAGATTCGTAAAAAAAAAAAGGATCCATCATCATCATCATATATACACGTTCAGACACCAACGCACCGCCGTCCTCTTCAACGCCTTCCATCATATGGACGGGAGGAGATTTGTGGGGAGAAGACATCTTGTCTGCTAGATCCTTCGAACGGGACAGGATTCTCCTCCACCTTAGAAACTACGAGGAAACCAATTTCAGAGACAAAAGAATAATTCAGTAGGAGGATTCACGAGATAGTTGCCCTAACAGGCCCATCCCATCTCCAACACCAATTAACAGAAGAATGCGCTCCGCCACGGCATCATCTCACAGCACATGTACAGGCATAATCATTATCATTAACGTCCTCCACTCCCCCAACCAGGACGCAGCCGAATCAGTGTTGAGAATAAACCCCATTCCTACACCTCCACAAAGATCGCTTCGCTTCGCTTCACCACACAACACCCCCACCCAAAAGGGCAAGACGAAGTTCCAGTTCTTCCCCAACTCCCAGTCAACAAAAATAAAATCCAACAAATCCAAAACCCTTACGCTTTCGCCGCAGCAGCAGCAGCAGCAGCATCTTCCTCCTCGAGATCTGCGTCCCTCCCCGAAACTCGCTAATCTCGATTGGGGGGGTTGGACAGTGTGAGATGAGAACTGACCGCGGGGCCAGTCTCAGTTTGGGCTTATTGGGCCTAGTTTATCCTCCCTAGGCCCACCCGAGGTGGAAAATATAAGGAATGAAATTATTGTGGGGGGAAGGACGGTCGAATATTTTCGAGTTAAAAGGGTGGATTGCGATTGATGAGAAGGGGATACTTATTAACGTTACTTCTCATAATGTTTTATACATTAACTTAGTAAGCTTTAAAATTTAAGAAAAATGAAACCTACCGTTTTAAAAAGCAGTTTGCTCTCGATCATAAAATGAGAATTTTGAAACTCGATGTAATAATAAATTAAATATTTCGTGGATTAAAGTTAAGATGTAACGGGGAATGATAATTTCAAAATTCTTTAACTAATGCCAATGAATCGGTCGGCTGATTTTATGTCTTAAAGAAATCGATATCCAAAATCTGTTTCTTGAAATTAGTCAATACTTACGAAATATTTTGTTCACTCTGAGCAGCAAAGCTACCCGAATCATTTACACTCAAATATTAAATAAATTTGACATTTTTTTTTGTTCACCTAAAAGAATGCATGTTCCCCCACCACAGTCCATACCTTAACTTCTTCTCCAAAATCCAATCATACCTTACAAATCCGAGGGGTTTATACTTCCTTCCTTTCTTTAAGGCGAACCGGAGGGAGTATCTTTGGTGTGTAGTGTGTGTGGTGTGGGCTGTGAATCACAGGGAGAATATCTTCTTCCACCAAATAAGAAGACTTGATGGGTTTTGTCGTCCCCAAGTATTAAAAATAGACCCGCCGCAAAACTTTGCTTTTTTCTTTTATAATTCTCACTATAACTGTAGAAATAATTAAGTATCTTTCTTGGTAACATTGAATTTAAATACCAAATGATAAAATGATGGGTTTCACTTAAAACAAGTCTAAACTAAATCTAAGTTACGGTTCAAGTGTCTGGGGTTTCAAATAATTGTGTCTTGGACATATATGACTTAACTAGTCGAACACAAAATGAGATAAAAGAATCTAGGGTTACCAAATTTGACCTTGATCACGACCAAAATTAAATATAATTCCCCCCCCCCCCCAAAAAAAAACCCTATTTGCAAATTAAAAAAAAAAAAGAATTCCAATACATAACTAATTCATTCCATTTTAAAAAAAAAAAAAGAAAATAAGAACTCGAGACCAAAGTATGGATTTGGGTGCGCTCACCCTCCCATGCGCTTATCAAGCATGTTAATATTGACTTTGAAAAAGCCGCACGACCAACAAACATCATCAAGTAAGAAAGCAAGCAAGCAAGCAAACAAACAACAAGGCGGCATTGGTTTAAAAATAAAAGGAATCTTATCGATAGGTGTGTATCTGTGTGCATCGAGTTCTTGTTTTTTGTTTCTTTCTTTCTTTCTTCATCATGATCGATGCAAGTACAACATTGGAATTATTGGGTACTCTCCCCTTGTTAATAACTTGGAAAAGCAGTATGAACCTGTGGAAAACAAATCTCAAAGAATGCACCGTCCTCGCGATCTTCGTCACGACGTAAAACACGTTTCGCGACTGTGGTAATGGTATCGCCCCCCGCCGGTTTAATACCAAGTCAACTCTGCGTGAGCTCTTTGGGACAATGTTGTGTCGTACCATGTGAGTATAGAGGGTTGTCCATGACAATTATTAAAGAGGTCTGAGCTCAGGTTCGTACGACCAGTACATGTAAAAGGATTAACTTTGAAAAGATGTCTTCTCAATGATTCCATCCTACTTGTTATTCTCAGAAATCGAACGACTTCTTTGTAATTAATCGGGGAGGAAGCCGCTAAACTCCAGCGGCAGTAAGCTTCCGTTGTTACAAAACACTAAACTGTTGTTTCCTAAATTCTTACGGGCTTGTTTCCTAAAAAACAAAACAGTGTTAACGGGCTTAATAAAATTTTACGAGTCTTTTTATAAAGTACGAAATAATTTCGTAAAATTTTACTATACCTGTGAGCTTCTTCGTAAAGTATGAAGTCATTATTTCATAAAGTACAAAATAATATTACGGGCTTAAGTCCATTATTATTTCACATTTTATGGACAAACTTCTTACTCTACGAAAAAAACTTAGCAAAATTTTATGAAACATAGCATTAGTCTTCGTCAGCCCATGGTATTTTTTCATACGAAAAAGATTTCGTAAACTTTTACAAAGGCTTTTCGTACTTCACGACACGGCTCATTTGTTTTTCGTAACATTTTACGAAACCACTTCTTAAACTACGAAAGAGTAAACTACTGTTTCATAAAAACAAACGGGAGTCATGCTGCTTCCGTTGTGGTGGGGGGGGGGGGGGGGGGAGGTTTCGTATAGAGTGTGAACAGGTGAGAGGAAAAGAATGGGGAAAATTATGAAATCCCAGAGTAAAAGATCAAAAGGCAACATCCTTCCTATAAGAAGCAGCCACCCTCCCCCAACTTCTGATCAATCCCACCAATCATAACCCACTTCCTTCACTTCACTTCGAACAACTGCCAAACCCAGTTCAAACTACTTTTGACTCTTATTCATCATCCATGGAAGAAGATCAGTGCCCTCCTTCCTTCTGGGAATCATGCTTTCAGTACGGGGTGATTTAACAAAACCTTTGCTCTTTGAATTTGTTGTTTCAGAATTAGGACAATGCCTCATTGTTGTTTGTCTTTCTGTTGTCGGTGGTTGTTTTGGGGAAAAAAATAATAGACCATGATGGAGGAGTTCAGGCAAGCCCTGTTCTACACCACATTGGAGATCGAGACGGTCGTCGCTGCGTCTAAGGTGGAGATTGCGAGGCGAGACTCTGACCTGCTCCAGCTCAAGGAGCACCTCTTGAGGGCCGTCGGGGAGAGGGGCGCGGCCCTCTCACGGTCCCGGAGGCTGCAGCACGAGAACCTTGTCCTCAGGAAGCAGTTGGACAGGAACCAAACCTGTGAGCAGGATCCCCTGACATCGCGGTGTGATGGGGAAGAGGCCGCGGTTAAAGAATGTGAACCGTCTCCGTCGCCGCAAAAGGAGGTGGATTTGGACGAACTGGGTGGCGACAGGCTGTTGCCGGAGAAAGGGAAGCTGTTGCAGGCGGTCATGGAAGCGGGGCCGATCCTTCAGACGCTCATGCTGGCGGGGCCGCTCCCGCAGTGGCAGCACCCGCCGCCGCAGCTGGACTCGGCTCAGATACCGCCGGTGGACATTCCCAAGAAAAGGGGGGCCGAGTCAAATCATCCTTCAAATGAATCGGGATCACCAGAATCCCCACAGAACAAGCGCATTAAGCTACTTTCCTAGGAGGGTATTACATGAAACATAATTTTTATTAACCAAGGATTAGTGCTATGCAGCAGCACCACCACTACTACTACTGATCATTCGAATTGTATACGATCATAGTACAAATCTTAGGTATTCTTGGGGGGGGGGATATGGAGAGAGTAATTTGTCTTTGTTGTGGTTGTGATCGTGATATTTTGATTATAGTTTTAATAAATTGGGAAATAGGATATTATGAGGTTTGGTTGATGATAACGATAGGCATGGTCGGCAATGATGTATTTCTTCTGTTCTTT
Organism: Melastoma candidum; assembly: GCA_023653495.1. Classification (NCBI taxonomy): domain Eukaryota; kingdom Viridiplantae; phylum Streptophyta; class Magnoliopsida; order Myrtales; family Melastomataceae; genus Melastoma; species Melastoma candidum. Next base: position 3,497,329 of record CM042886.1, read on the forward strand.
TTTTATAGCTATGTCCGGATGATTACGTTGAGAATTGTTATTCAACTAACCTAGTTCGCAAAATGATTAATTCTGAATTTATAAATTTTATTTTTCAGATAATTTCAAGTCATAAATTCAGAGTTCTAAAAATTTAAAAGTGAATTCTGAATTTAAAATTTAGAATTTACTTTATTTAGAAAAATATATCACATAATTTTAAATTCAGAATTTATTTTGAAAACTTTGGTTCTAATTCTGTTTTGTCAAAAGTTACAGTGAATTCCCGATAGGTTGATTGTTGGAATGAATAGAATTGTGCATGGTTTTGATTTATGATTCCTTGTAGTAGTAGTAGTTGTTGTTTTTTACTTTAAAAACTTTCTCAAGCACCAAGGATGTCCAAAGGAAAAGGGGGTTAAGGAAAAAAGAGGTTGCTTTGTCTGAAAGTGTTTTTTGGTGATGAATGTTGGATGCACATGGCGGCAAGGAAAAAACAACAACAACAACAACAACAACAACAAAATATAAGGAGCGTGTTGGGGGGGGGGATACATGGATGCATGTGATGATTTGATCTTTTTATGGACCCACACGATTTTATGAGTATCTAATATCTCCTCCTCCCCCCGACACAATCTAAACTCCCGATTTATCGAAATGGATAATAATTGATGGTTTCTGATGGATTACCGGAAGTGGCTGAAGGTACGTACGTAACCGTTACATTGTTTACTAAAATCGACCATTTTTTAGTAAATTTTACTAAAAATCGACCTTTTTTAGTAAAATGTAAAAAGTTGTTTCGGATTTAATAAAGTTGACTAATTTTTTACTGTTCACAGTTAGTAAAGTTTACTAATTTGTATTTAGTAAAGTTATCCGACAATTTTCAGATTATTTTAGTAACCGTTTACGAAAAATATCGGTGATTTCCATATTTTTTTAGTAACTTTTACTAAAATATCACCGTTCAAGTTTAGTAACTGGTTACTAAACTTTTTAGTAAATTTGTCATCTCATTTACTAAATGTAGTTTAGTAACTTTTACTAATTTATCACTGTTCATTTTTAGTAAACTTTACTAATTTGATTTAGTAAAATTTCAAAGTTTAGTAATTTTTTCGGTTCGTAACGAAATCAATAATGATTTACTAATTTTTTAAGGAAAATTAGTAAATTACTGTTGAACATAGTAAAATCGTTAGTAAATTACTAAAAATGACTTTTTTTTCGTATTCTTTTACTAATTTTTGAGCGAAATTTTCTAAAAATTTAATAAACAGTTACTAAACTTTTTAGTAATTTACTAACCAAAACAGTACATTCCGAACCTAACTACAAACCTATTTTCATTGTGAAATTACTATTTTACCCCTGCGGTAAAATAGTAAATATTTTTGTAAATTTACCGCAGGGGTAAAATAGTAATTTCACAATGAAAATAGGTTTGTAGTTAGGTTCGGAATGTACTATTTTGGTTAGTAAATTACTAAATTTTCAGAAAATTTCGCTCAAAAATTAGTAAAAGATTATGAAAAAAAAGTCATTTTTAGTAATTTACTAACGATTTTACTATGTTCAACAGTAATTTACTAATTAAAAAAATTAGTAAATCATTACTGATTTCGTTCGATAGTGAACCGAAAAAATTACTAAACTTTGAAATTTTACTAAATCAAATTAGTAAAGTTTACTAAAAATGAACAGTGATAAATTAGTAAAAGTTACTAAACTACATTTAGTAAATCGGAGGACAAATTTACTAAAAAGTTTAGTAACCAGTTATTAAACTTGAACAGTGTTATTTTAGTAAAAGTTACTAAAAAATGTGAAAATTACCGATATTTTTCATAAACGGATACTAAAATAATTTGAAAATTGCCGAGTAACTTTACTAAACGCAAATTAGTAAACCGTGAACAGTGAAAAATTAGTAAACTTTACTATACCCGATGCAACTTTTTACTAAACATTTTACTAAAAAAGGTCAATTTTTAGTAAAGTTTACTAAGAAAAAAGGTTGATTTTAGTAAACAACGTAACGATTACGTACGCGTACCATTAGCCGCTTCCTGAATTACTTCGGTAGTTTTTAACGGAATGGTTGATATGTTAATATGGATAAAGATTATGACTCCAAATAATATGAAATTAATTCCCCCCGCCCCCAAAGGTGTGGGCTTTCTGTCTGTCTGACCTGGTTTTGTTCCATGCTTCCGCTTCGTTCGCCGCCTTCCTTTAAACTCTCGGATGTTTGATCGTTGCGGGCAGTAAAAAGGACAAAAGGTAGCAACTTTGGTGTGGGGTTTCCTTTGAGATTCGATTTTGTTGAGGAATATGTAGGTGGTTAGAAGGTGCTCGCACGTCGTAGTTTCCGAAATTAGTTGAAAGTTGGTTTCTTGTGGGATTGTTGTGTGATTGATTGGTTTATTTAGGGTTAGGACTGAATTTGTGATTGGGCTGAAGTACAGGCGATGGGGCCAGCGAGTAAGGATCTTCTGCCGTTAGAGAAGCGCGATTCTTCAGATTTTTCGTTAGGTATTGCCTCCAATCTATCTAATGGAAACAATTTTCTCTATATTGTGAAAGCAAAGTTGTGTTGTATATTACTTGCCTCATTAGTAGGAAAGCAACTCTCGCGGCAGGGATACTTGTTATCCTCACATTGTCTCTTGCTGCCGTTGTGTTGTCTTATTTTCATATTTGTTGATGTCCAGGGTCGTCATTGCTTATCTGCAAGAACAAGGCTTCAGTCTCTAGGAATAAGCCTTCACATCCTGATGCCAAACCCTTTCCTACCATGCCAGTTTCTGCCAGCCAAGGTAATTCGTTTACAGTTCCAGAGCATTCAAAACCCCCTGAATTGTTTCAGGTGGGACCTGTTTTCTTTCTTCAAACTGTCCAGAGGTGGAATAGATCATAATAAGATGTTTTGTAAGACTAGTTGTTTTGTCCAGGAAGCCATTTTCCCCTTAGATGGCTAGTCTTTGCCCCTTGATGGCTGTTAATTGGGAAGTGTCCTGTAATCACATTTTCATTGATATCTCTTAGACAACTGTTTTTTATGATGCTTTCACTTTCAATTATAATTTCATGGCTTGAATTTGGGATGGTGTGGTAATTGTGAGGTTTTTGACGTTCAATATCTTTACCATTGATGCAGTTCTTGGGAGGGTTAAGGACTTCATTGGCGTGATATCTGAAGCCAATAGAAGATTGGAGATTGATGCGAAGGTTGGTAGAATGTAGTTGCCCAGGAGAAATATTGTCCCTTTTCTGCTTACCTTTTCTTGCATGAAAGTGAGGCGTGTTTATTTGGTAATTGCAGGAAAACCGGGGAAACTTTGACATTGAGGCCCTTGATGGGAATGAATCCCAGATAATTGAGATGGTAATCTCCTAGTGATCATTTGTCTTGCTAATCTTGTGAAAGGAATCTGTACATAGATGATTTTGGGCAGGACTTGATGCTGGGTATTGCCGATCTTCACACTCCTGAGGCAATTGCGGCTGCCGAATCCTCCATTGCAGGCTATCAACCTGCAGAATCCTTGTCAGCAAGCTCCAATGAAACTGACTCAGAAGATAGCTCCGATGACGACAATAGTTATGGGGGAGGTAGTCAGGGTGGTGAAAACAGCAGGGTTATTGAGGGATTCCGAAAACCCAACTCTCCTGGACATGCATCAACTGGGATAACGGGGAAGAACCGCTCAAAGAAGCAGTCGAAACGACCCAAGATTGTTGAACTTCCTTGAACATGTTTTTGACTCGTCTGGCTGCCGCCATAACTCGGTTTTAACTTGATTGTCCAGAATCCGATGGACATGAGACGTGTACTCAGTGTAATGAACTCATAATATATTAATCAACTCAATGAGGCGGGCAGTCTCACAGCCATTATTATGCAGAGAAGGGTGCTTTTAGACTGCACCTGGTAATGCCAGAGTCTAGGGAAGAAACACAAATATCTGAACTAGATGTATCTGGCTACCATGGTGGTACAACTACCTACAAGAAAATCATAATTTAAACAAGAGGGTCCCTCGGGAAAATGGGCATGAACCAACTGTCAATCCGGCAGCATTTCACCGTAATACCATGACTGGCAAGGGAAAGAAGTAAATGGATAACTGAAGAAGGATAAGCCTTCGAGAAAGATGGAAGCACGGAGTCCCTAAATAGAGAAGAACCTCCGCATAAGGGAAGGACACATTGGCAATGCTGCTATCATTACAACCTCGTACTCCGCCTACGCGGTCCGCTCTCGCCCCGTCCATTCTCGGGAGACTGACAGCCCCTTCACTTCTCCAGTCTTTGTCCTCCCCCAGCAACTGTTGTCGCCGTCGTCTCTCGTGTCCGAAGCGACTCCGCTCCTGCTCCATGTCCCCCACACAAGAGGGTCCTCATTCCCCTTCTCCGTCTCCCGCAAAGGTCGAGAGCTTTTCCATGGATGTCAACGATTTTGTTCAGAGGAGGGAACACCTTTTTTTGTTCTTCTTTTGGGCTGCCTAAGAGGATTAGTGAACTAACTTTTCTTCGGTTAAGCAGTCTTTGAGTTAGTCAGGGTTCCAATCGAAATGAAATATTTTGTTTTAGGTCGGTGGGGGGGGGGGAGGAGAGTTGTTTTGATTGTATGAGAAGCAGTGCACAAGGATGACAGAAAAAGAGGGCACTGCTAATCGAGTATTTATCTGTAAGCAGTCAGCGGGCGATGGGTTGCAGAACAGCTTGAGCTTCTCGAGGGCGTTCTGGGTGAACGAGAGGTTGATTGCTTGGAATGTGGATTCAGGAGATTGTTCCTGCTTCTTGTATGCTAGTAAAACTGCATCCCTGGAGACTGTAAACGATTCCATACAAGGTTGTTTACGTTTCAGCTTGTACCCTATGATTATCTTGTTCAGCGTGAGTTTCTGATATTAGTGGTTGTGCAATGTATCAGGATATGAAGTGAAGATAAAGCTTGAAAGATCTGGTGGCGGCCTTCCGGAAGATGTGAGTGTATATATCACAATTGAAGTTTCGGGAGTTTTCTTTGCGTTTTTATTTTCAAAAGTCTTATCCTTTGCTTGTACTCTCAATTTAGGTTCTCAAAAAATTCCCACATATCCAAGGCTATGAAGCTTATAGGCTGCCTCCGTCATCGGACGTCAAAAGTCTGCTCAAATGCCAGTTGGCAGTTGGCATAACCAAACGTGAATTCTTACAAAGCCTTGTGTGCGAAATCTAATTCTTTCCCTCCAAAGCAGTTTTTTATTTATGAACCTTTGTTGCATTGACTTTTATTCTTGCAGCTGATGGAGAATGTTGTAATGCTACTAGTTTACAGTTGCCTGGGGTTTTGGATGACTTATTTGCTTACACTGGTCCTCTTGGTGCGGTCTTCTCCGATGACCATATTTCTCTTTATCTCTGGGCCCCAACTGCTCAAGTACACAATATCTCTCATGTTTTAACCTGTCATCCATCTTCATTCTCCTTCTGAAGCTTCCTTTTTTTTCATGTTTCCACCTATTTATACGCTAGAGTAGGCAGTACAAGCGCTCATTTTCAGTCAACCAACTGGTGGTGACCCACTAGAAATTCTCGAGTTGGAGGAGATTGATAAAGTCTGGACTGCTAAATGCCCTGAGCATTGGGAAGGCTACTATTATGAGTATGAAGTCTCAGTGTATCACCCAACGACCTTGAAGGTTGAAAAATGCTCTGCAAGTGATCCATATTCTTGCGGGTCCGTACTCGTAGTTCCTTGTGTGATTTGCAATTGTGATGACCCCATCCCTGCTTGGTTTCAACCCGAAGAAGGGGTGGTGTATCTTTTTGTTTGTGTCACTGATCAATTTCTATAGAGTGCAGCATAGTTGATTTTTGTTTTACTTTGATAAGATATTGCATCAGTATTTGGAGCAGATTAGCTACTTCATTTAAGAATTGTGTTTGTGCGCAAATGTTTTGTTCATACAATGTTTATGACAATACGCATGTTGCCTGCTGGTGCAGTCTTTCATCAAATGCTCAGCGGACGTTGCTGGTAAATCTGGCATCTGAAACCTTAAAACCTGAAGGCTGGGAAAGATTAGCGGACATGAAGCCTCAGATTCTTTCCTTTTCCGACATAAGCATCTATGAACTGCATATAAGGGACTTTAGGTAGGTAGGGAGATTACTTGATTCTCGATAGATTAACTTCATTTAGAACCTTAAAAAAAGTTCTGCTGTATGTTTTAATTGAGAAGAGATTCTTCCTGCAGCGGCTCAATTTCATTAAGTGTATAGCACCATTTCCTTTTAAATGGTCTTTGGTCTACAATATAGGCACTGTTGATGGTTAAACATCATTTAGACCCCAGGATTCATCATTAGATGTGGCCAACTGGACCGGAAACCGAAAGAAATGTTCATAGATTATTGTCCATGCTATTTACACTATTTCTTGATCTTTATCGTTGTTTTCCATGAGAAAATCCCTACTCCACTAATACTTGATATCTTCATTTTACGTCTTCCTCTATTGTTATACAGTGCCAATGATGAGACGGTTCCTCCTGATATCTGTGGTGGTTATGAGGCATTCACTCTGCAGGTCACATGCTTATGTTTTTGCTCTGACCTTGTGTGATCATATTTCTTTACATTTGAATTTGCGACAATTTTTAATGAATGGTTGAAGCCTTTGATCCTTCCATTTGGTGCTTTGGGAGTATTCTTAACATTTCAATTTTCAATCAAATAAACAGCTTAAAATGTAAAGGAAAACTTGGGACAGGATATTCTGGCTTTAACGTCTAGCATCCATCTCAAGAAGATATCACAACTCATCTAGTTTTCAATATGACAGGTCATCTTGGGTTTGGACAGATTTGTTTTTTCCTACTTAGAAGAGCTCCTTGGAGATCTTTCATTCAATATTCTTCTGATGAACCATTCTTTATCTTTGTTCCATTTTTTCTTGCTGTATTATCTAGCAGATTTCTCGGCAATAACTGTCTTTATGCCAAAAGCAAGTGCTTTCTCCTGTAGTGGATTCTCCCTGCTGCACCATAAAACCTCCATTCTTGGAGCGGTTCACATGGCTAACATTAACTTTGTACTGGAAATGTCAAGGCACTGATAGGACTAGCCTTTTGTCACCCAATTTATTTCAGTGGCTTACAATTATGTTTTGTTATTGGGCGTAGAGGATATAAATAGTAGCAAACATCTAATACTCCTCTAACAATCATGAAAAGGCTGCTAGACTGATCAACTATTTATTTGTGAAGGACTCGGCGGGCATGCGTCACTTGAAGAAGTTGTCAGACTCTGGTCTGACTCATATCCATCTTCTTCCCACCTTCCAATTTGCTGGTGTTGATGATGAGAAGGCAAATTGGAAGTCTGTTGGTAAGATTTCAGGATAACAATCATGGAATGAAAGTTTTTTTTATTGTATGTGCTAGGTTGTCTAGTTGGTCTACATAGTCTCCAGGGCAGAATGTTGTTGATATCCACGGCTATATGACTGGAAGGGTTTTTGCAGATTTCAGAATATTGGAAGAGCTACCCCCGGACTCAGTTGAGCAGCAAGCTCAAGTAACTGCTATACAGGATGAAGATGGATATAACTGGGGGTAAGCTGAGCTTGAGGGATCTAGAATTCTAGATTACCTTTTGCTGGTCTGTGCTGTTGAAGGATTTATTTCCGTGTTCTCTGCAGAATTTATTTGCTGAATCTGCTGGTAAAGGGGGAAAGATTACTGTGATATGTCAATTGAGAGATAGCTTCTTATTATGCATTGACTTCCTGAAGTGTTCCCCCTTTTCTATGAAAAAGGACGAACACAAAAACTATATGACTATAATAACAATTAGAAGCAAGCTGTTTTATGACTTAACAAATTATGCTGATAACTTCCTTGGTTGCAACTTGAACAAATATTTCCTCTTTCATGACAAATCTGATATAGCTTGTCTAGTTTGTGTGCAGTTTTGGATATGACATTTTCCAGTGTAAGATTCTTCATTAGGTGAAAAAGTCATGATTAGGTTGTTCTCCATCTTCACTTCTCTGTGTATTCTGGATATGCTAATTTATTGTAGATTGGTTTGGCACCTTATGAGATGCAACTTCCTTTACCTTTGGGCGAATAGAAAGGAATTTACAAGTGAATGGGGTTGGGTTGTGTTCATTGAGGGACATTTCCAAATATTCTTTGCACGTAGCTTCCTTGTAGTTAGTTTTTTCTTGTATGCCGTGCAGGTACAATCCTGTCATATGGGGTGTTCCAAAAGGAAGCTATGCTAGTGATCCAAATGGTCCCTGTCGGATAATTGAGTTCAGGAAAATGATTCAGGTTTAATGCAATTTTTTCATCCGATGGAACAGAGTTGAGTTTCTTAATGCATTGATCCGAAGTCCTTTGTTAATATTTGCTGCTTGAATCCCATTACAGGCGCTCAATCAAATTGGCTTGCGTGTTATCGTGGATGTAGTTTACAATCATCTGAATGCTAGTGGACCATATGATGATAGTTCTATCCTTGATAAGGTAATCTGCAACCATCTGGTTCAACTGCCTGACAGACTTCCATATAATGAGATGGACTAGATGGTGTCAGATGGCGATTACATGATGCCTATTCCAGTACAGTGAGCTTGCTAGATATGAATTGATTTTCTGTGCTTCTAATATTGTGCTTGGACAGATAGTCCCAGGTTACTACCTGAGAAGGAACTCTGACGGATTAATCGAGCATAGTGCTTGCGCGAATAACACTGCCAGCGAGCATTTTATGGTTGAGCGGTTGATTATTGATGATCTTCTACGCTGGGCAGTGGATTACAAGGTATATTTCATAACATGCTCACTTTAAAGGGAAATTTTACGGGCAGTTAGAAAAGAATTGTGTAATGGTTATATTTCTTTGGACCGATTATTCAAGTGCAAGAACTCATAAAGCATACCATTGTTGTACTCTTACCAGCTGTTGTGAAGCACTCTTTATGTTTTTTTTTTTTTTTTGGTAAGTAAAGAAGGTAGCATTAGAATCAACGTTTGGGGTTTAGGTTACAGAAGTCCTAGCACATGGAATGTCCCCATGTAGGGTGTCCAAAATAAAATCTGGGGGAAAAACAAAGGTGGTAGGGAACTCCTCAAGGTTGAGTGCTTCTTTGGCCAGCTTATCCGCAACCTTGTTTTGTCCCCTCCCGACGTGTGCGATTGCGAAATCCTCGAGATCACCCAATAGCGACCTGCACTCATCTAGAATAGGTGCGATTATAGGTTGAGGAGGTTCTTCTGCATTTAGGAACTTGACTAATCTTGTGGCATCTGTTTAGATGGCCAGCTGCTTGATCCCTAAGTTTGTAGCTAATTGTAGGCCCTTGTATAGAGCTGTGGCTTCTGCAAGCAGGCTGTTCATGTTTGGGTTCCTGTCGCAATGTCCTCCAATCCAGCACCCGCTCTTTATGTTGGACAGTGTTGTAATATGTTCCTTTGTTTTCTAGGTTGATGGTTTTCGTTTTGACCTGATGGGCCATCTGATGAAGCATACAATGGTATCTCTTCTTCCTTGAGAAATTTTCTTTATTTATGCACAATCATCTCAACCTTCTGAGATTGTGTAGCTTACTTCCATAATGAGCATTTCATTGCAGATATCTTTATGGACGTGGAACCAACCAAATTCTTTTTTTATTGTCAGATGAGGGCAAAATCCGCACTCAATTCACTTTCAAAAGAAGCTCATGGAGTTGATGGCTCCAGTATTTATATGTCTGCAAAATTATCTAAAATGTTTTATTTGATTATTTTCGTCATATGTGGTCCGGTCTATACGAGATATTTCCTGTTTGAATGGGTACATGTTTTTCATCACAGATACGGAGAAGGATGGGACTTCGGTGAAGTAGCTCAAAATAGGCGTGGAATCAATGCATGCCAAATGAATCTGGGTGGAACAGGGATTGGGAGGTAATTGCGCTTCAGATGATTGCTCCCACTACTCTGATTTTTAGCATTTCTCTTTTTTATTAGAAAATGATTTGGATAAAACAGATTAGTTTGATATCAACGATTGTGTATGGGTGAAAACGAGCTGAGTCAGACCAAATCCTTCTAGACTCGAGCTCGGCTCGATAATACTAATACAGAGGTCGATAGCTCGGCTCAGTTCATTACAGGGAGCTCGAGTTGAGCTTGCAAGGTTTGAATACAGACCAAGCTTAAACTCGGCTCGACAACTTGAGCTCGGTTCGCCTAGAATACCCTCAAAAAAGAAAAACCGGGAACCAATAGATCGGATCGCAGAAAAACGCCAGTGATCAAACGATACATCAAGAATGATTAGATTAGCTTAGGCTAAATGTCTTCGTGAAGGTCCAAGCATCTTAAAACACATACAGCATCTGAAAACACATATTGCTTAGGTTAAATGCAAGGGAACCCGAGTAGAGGTCGTTCAACGAGGAGTGTAGCTGTAGGAGGGGACGTTTTTTGGGAAGGGGCTAGGAGGGAAGTTATTCGGCCAGGGGGTAGGAGGAGAGGTAGTCCGACAAGGGCTGAGAAGGAGGGGCTGGGTAGGCAACGTTTAGTTTGGAACCCTAGGATAATGTGTATTTTATTTTTATTTTTATTAGTAAACTTTTAATATTTATTATATAACATTATACGGAGCTGCCGAACTATAAGTATTAAGGCTCGAGCTCAGTCAAAATTGAGGTTGAACCGATCTTTGACCAAGCCGACTCGCGAATGGCTCGGTTCGTTTTCACCCCTACGGTAGTGTAGTACTTCTAAACAAAAAAACGCGATTTTGCTGGTCAATGAAATAGAGCTCATGACATCATAATCTGGCATTGCGTAGAAAACATGCTAAAAGAACATATGGTAGACGATACCCGAGTCATATATATACTCCAGCTGGTTTCATGCAGTAGTCAGTAATGGTACCTCAGAATAATTTCTGGCTTCTAAATATAATTGTAGGATAGTGAGAATTATAGTTTTTTTAAGTTTTGTATTACTGATGCTATAACTTATGAGGAATCTGGTTCTTTTCTTGAGAAAATGTCACTTATTGGATAACTTTTACCTTTATTCAGCTTTAATGATCGCATTCGAGATGCAGTTCTTGGAGGATCTCCATTTGGTCATCCACTCCAGCAAGGATTTGTTACTGGTCTATTCTTGCAGGTATGCCTGTTTGTTCCCCCCAAGTCATTCCTTGTATCAAAAGGCTTTCCAATCTATTATGGCCTTCATTGCCATTCTTATTCTCTGAAAAATTGCTAACGTATCATAAGGCCATCTATCTGTGATAATAGATTACATTCTGGTGCAGCCTAACACTCATGATTATGGTGGAGCTGATGAAATGCTTATGCTTGCCATCTCAAAGGATCATATCCAGGTTCTTGACGAATTTTGAGCACTTTGAAATCCATTTGTAGTATTTAAGCATCGCCTAAAGCCATCTTGTGGCTCTTTGGCTTTATTATTATTATTTTTTGGCTGCGTTCTCAGGATAGTTTTAGAGCGAGTAGTTTCTTCCATGGAATCATGGGAACTTGTAGCATAATCACTTGGAAAATTAGTTAGCGAAAGAGTTGGACTACACTAGAAACATCTTAAGATCACCCAGACTTCGTTATTTCCCAAAGTTGGCTAGATGTCGTGGTGTGTCAAGCTAGTGATTCACGGGCTTTATGCCAATAACCTATTTCAGGTCGGTATGGCTGCAAATTTGAGGGAGTACATCTTTGCTGACCATGAAGATTTAGAGGTATTTTACTATTCATCATTCTGTTTTCCTCAAAGTAGCATTCTAATACACTTTTTTGACATTGATAATGAAAGATAACACAAGTCTAGCTGAGCAATGTAAATGTTAGTCACTCGCACCAGATAGAGAACTATTTCAGGTCAGAGCGCCTGAAATTCTTTAGTTAGAAAGAACAGTGTCGGGGATGCAACAAACAGGGGAAAGTTAATCTAGTTATCTAATCAATGAATCCCGTTTTATTAGTTTGGTATCCTCCTCTGAGGCATTGTGACAATCATCCTGTTTTAGTCTTCAAATATTTCTTTGAGGATACATCTTATGGCTGCTTTTTTTAGGTAAAAGGCTGGGAAGTCTTAACATATGATAGGACACCTGTAGCATATGCCATGTCCCCTACAGAAACTGTGAGCAATCCTACATTTTGGGGCATTTTCTTGTTACTTATTTTTTCTAGCGAAACTCTTTGAACAGGAGATTTGTGCTGAAAACAGCCCCAGCTTGTCTCAAATTATATCCTGGCTATGATGTCTCTAATCAATACCCACTGTCAAGTAGCTTAACAGTGCTCATCGTTTGCAATGGAAAGAATTTATGGTGCCTTTACAGTTAAGTTGACTTCTGTGTTCTGATTCTTTCTTAAGATAGCCATATGAACAGGTATAGGTGACTCCTGTAATGATGGGAAAGTTTAATCTTGCAAAGGAATTCAAGTTGTGATTTGGGATTTGTGCCCTTGTGACTTGTTTAGTTTGGTGGACCATAAGATTTGAGGATATCAATATTCAGAAGACCTAATATTCTAGCCTGCCAATAAGCTATTTGTCTCGAGAATTCTTCCTATTAGCCTTGGCAGCTTCTGCTAGGGAAAATATAAGTTGCTTGTTATCCGCGACTTTTAGCTATCAAATATGATTGACCAAATCAAGGTTAGACACTGATGGTAAACTACCTTGCCTTATAGACTCCAATAATGCAAAATGTGGATAGATTAATAGGTTGATACCTTCATGGAGTTGAATCTTTATGACTGCCGTAATCAGTTGTCAAGACAATTAAGGCACATATATTCTTTTTGTAAAAGATGTTGTATCCCAATCTTCCTGAAAGATAAGAGGAGCTGATCCTTAGTATACACTTGTTTTCCTAGGTAAATTACATTTCTGCTCATGACAACGAGACCCTATTTGATGTCATAAGCATGAAGGTATGCTTGTCTGGTCTCCTTTATTGTATTATGTAGATCGATGAATCTGTGCTGTGTTTATATCATCGAGAAGGAACATGCAGATGCATATACATTTTTTTCTTATTGCGGCATACTGTATATCTAACCTTGTTCCATCCCCTTTAGACACCTGTGGAGATCTCCGTTGATGCAAGGTGCAGGTTAAATCATTTGGCAACAAGTTTAATTGGCTTGTCACAGGTTTGTTCCCTTTATCTCGTTGTCAAATTTAAGTGAATGCTTCTATCTGTTAAACTATATAGTATAAATCAAGCATTCACCTATCTTATTGGTAAAATTTCAACATGGTATCAGAATCGATGTGCTTCGGGGTGCACTTTGGACATTGATCGAGAAATTAGCCATATGCTTTAACTTTTGGAATATAAATCTTATGCTTGTTGATTTACTATTTCTTCTGTGGGTTTATCTGGAGGAATATAACAGTATAAGCCTATAAGGGCATCAAGACAACCCCAGAGATCTGGTTGAATGCCCAAATAGTTCTCTGGCATGATACTATTCTAGGATCAAGCATCGTTTAGATATATGATTTCTTTTATCAAGCGTTTTATTCTATCGAAGGCTCGTATTGGTTCCTTCTCTGTCTTGTTTGTTACTGGATAGAAAGATTGAATAATTTTTCTTGTTGATATTCCTTGATTATTTGGTTAGGGTATTCCTTTCTTTCACTGTGGGGACGAGTTACTACGCTCAAAATCGCTTGACCGTGATTCATACAACTCTGGTGATTGGTTCAACAGGTTGATTTCCCCCTCCCCCCCTGTAATTTAGATATCTTTTGAAATGCTTCTGCAGCAGTTTGTGGAGTAACCATCTTAGTCCTACATTGAAATGGAAAGGATATATCTCTTGCCGGCTGCTTCCGCTGGTTTATAAATTGGAGGGTGCTAAGTTTTGTGCCTTAACTTGCTTTCATCTTAATGTTTTTATTCTCAGACTGGACTTCAGTTTCAACATGAACAACTGGGGAGTCGGGCTTCCTCCTAGAGAGAAAAACGAAAAGAACTGGCCGTTGTATGTATTCTTACCTATTTATTGATCACTTGCTTTAACTTGGGGATTGATTCTTAAAGTATTGAAGCGTTCCCCTTCGAACAGTTTGTTTTCATAACAATGTAAAATGCCTGGTGTAATTATTTCCCGACCATTCAATAGTGAGATGTATATTCAGTAGTTGTCTCGAAAAACATCAATTTCATTACCTATATGAATCCTTTTCCTTCTTAAGGATTCAACCAAGACTTGCGGACCCATCCTTCAAGCCTCAAAAGAGCAATATTCTTGAAGCTGTGGATAATTTTTTGAATGTGTTACGGATTAGGTACTCTTCCCCGCTGTTTCGGTTGCGGACAGCAAATGATATTCAGGTGATATCAAAATCCAATCAAGATGCTTTTGCAGTTATCTTTAGGTTCACGGAATGATGATGGGGATGAACTTTCTTCTAAAAGTGGACACAAAAGAGATAATTTTTTGTTCCCTGTAGAAGATTGTTTACCTTTTTATTGGATGCAGAAACAAAATGGATGAGCTTCTTATTCTGTGACAATAATGCAGGAACGAGTGCGTTTCATCAACACTGGACCATCGGCAGTCCCTGGCCTTATAGTGATGAGTATTGAGGACGGCCATGAAGGCGTCCCAGGATTGACTCAGCTGGATCCCATGTGGGTAGTCTAATCTCTTTGAGTTTTCTTCTGACCAAATGAAAAGGAAAACCTGTGAGAACTTGTAGGGCTCTGAACTCTTGGCAGCTACTTTTTCCTTGTGGTCCTCGTCAATGCAAGGCCAACAGAGACTGAGTTTGCCAGTCCTTCCCTAAAAGAGAAAGCCCTTAAGTTACACCCCATACAGGTACCAAAGAGGCTTCTTTTGTCATTACCTATGCTGGTTTGCTATGTTGGATGCAGTCTCTATGATTATGCAAAGCTGGAGATTTTAATCATCTCATTGGGCTCCACCATTTAAGTCAATGTCCTCATCCGATCGAAGATGGCAGTTACTCATAAGACTTAGAAGTTATAGAATGAAATGTTCCTCCTGCTGAACCTTCGGATAAATCAGTTGTGATCACAAATATTTTTACATGCATATTTACAACACAGGACCTTGTCAGAATTTATATCTGGTGTTGACCTTCTATTTTAAAATATGAAGCACTGATAATCAGATAGAAGCGGTATAAGCATAATCTTTGTCTTACATTAATTATCTGGGCCACAGAGCATGTCCACAGTGGAAACTTGACTACCTTTTCTGTTGTTAGTGTGATGATGGATTAATTAACACCTTCAAAATCGTGACTGATGCAGTTGATGTCATCTGATGAGTTAGTCAAGAGTTCGGCTTATGATGCCTCTTCAGGGCGCTTTACCATCCCCGCGAGAACAACTTCGGTCTTTGTCGAGCATCGAAGTTGAGGATGTCAATCAGGTTCACCTTGTTTGTAAACCAGGAAATAGTTCAATTCACACTCACCAAGCCCCACCTGGAATGTGGGACTATTCCTTCAGTTAAAGTAGTACTCCTACCACCATTTCTAGGGTAAGTACCAGAAGAGACGATGTAAAATGTCCCGCCTCTCTAGGATCCTCACTAGTACTGCCATATGAAAAAATAAATCATTATGTGTTATTGTATCAGCCCGTATGGGCGGAGAATATGTTAGTGCTATCTGCTAGAATTAAGTCTAGAATGAAAAGTTCAAGGGTCTGCACCATGTTCATACAGTGACAGAATAAAAGAATGTAGGTTATGTGATTCATCACTTACCCTGGTTTTACACACACACTGAAGTATTTCAAGTTGACCCTGTGCCTAAAATAATATTATGTCGCTGTTGTTAGAATGCTGAAAGAATGACTTTTGGTTACCCGACGACTCTCTTTCTAATCATTCCGTGGGCTTGCATGTTGCATATTTCTATTCTTTTTTCACCTAAATTTAAGTACGTGCCAAGAAGTAACAATTTCGCCCTTCCAGTGTACCCAGCAGAGCATAATCTCAGTGTCTGAAAGTGAAACATGAACTGGGGATCCACAATCGATGGGTTTGTATCTATTTCTTGGCATGTGCAGCATGATTAGCAGGACCTAGCTGATGATTAAGGGCAGGGGAGTTCCCTCGGTTTCAGCGTGTGTGTTGAGATGTCATGTTGACCCTTTCTAAGGTTGTTTGTCAGCTGATTAGCAGAAGCAATATTATTATATTAGATGAATCCTGATCTGTTGCTCCCTCCACATGCTTCTGGTGAAACTCACTGAAGGTAATAAAAAAATTAGCAGCTAACGATGATTACGGAATAGAAGGTTCCTTTTCTGCAGTACCATGGCAGAAGTCTCGCTCACATTACTTTGCGTATGGAGAAATTGGGTAGTTTGTTTACAGGTTGGGACTTCATCTGGCGGTCTCGTACACTGAGGGGCACCATGAAAGCAAAGAGTTGACTTAAGAAGTGGGACAGAAGAAGAAGAAGAAGAAGAGAAAGGTAAGAATCTTTCGACTCCCTTACAAGTTCACTCTTTCTGTTAGGGAAACAAATAAAATGAGGCAATATTTTAAGGTCACTGTTGCTTAGCTGCAAGAAACATGTTCTCCTCACTCAGCACATTCTCTCTCCTTACCCGATTCTTGAGTGGCCTCTAAGTCACTATTTTCTTTAGGGATGGTGTGGCTTCATGGTTTACTTGTGAAATTGTTAGTGTGCCCATGTTGTGCTTATAGGAAGGCCATAAAGAAACAGACAATCAGGCAGTCGGTCACGTTTATTGGCAATTTTTTTTTGCTCATCTGCATGTACATGTCAGCCAGTTTCTTTCCCACTCTCATAAGAATTCTTTCTTACAATTAGTTTGTAAGGGTATGGTTGCATACGCATAAATCGATCCTCCCTCTATCCTCATCGCCGAGCTTTGTGCCTGTTTGCGTCTCATCCGCTATTATTATCCCAGTGACAGTGCGTGGATTGTGTGTATATGTTTGGTGGTTTTTTTCTTTTCTGGAAGTCTTTATTTGGACAACACTAAACGTGCACTAGACCTTCACCAACCTTCCCATCTCACCAAAAGTGACTTGTTCACAGCCTAACTAAACAGATTAGGTGATGTGGACGACCGACCCCGAGATTAATCTCATTGCATCTCGTAGCTTCTTCATTCTACGTTCGCGGAACGTCGTGTTCCTCGACAGGTAGTCTCTGCTCTGGATCTGACACTTCATGTGTAATACCAGTGAGTGGAGTTGCAACTTCTGGGGGCAGAGTTTACATGTCATTTTCAACCTACCCAGAATTGATGTAGATATTCCACTGATATCATTAACCAATTAGACCCTTAATTTGGTTTAACATGAGTTGGAATATGATAGAATTAATTAAACACCCAACATTTTTTAAACAAATCAACCAATTGGGAACAGTAATTTAGTTGTTTTCGGGTGAGGGTGGGGATTGATTTGATTATATCGTTGACATTTGATATGATTAGTATCATTGAGCAAGTAAAAGCTCAAAAGGGGAAGGTTTGGAAGACTGCATCTTTAAACACAAACCTCCCCCCCAAATCTAATTTTGTAGCATTTCTGTTTCAGAATTGCTCAAAAATGGACACCATCCCTTGTCCTAATTAACCAATGAATTTTTTTTGTCCAAATTGTGTGTGGGTGGTTGTCACAGATTTAACTCCCAAATTTAACTGATTTTGCCACCCATCAATAAGAAATACATCACTTTTGTCTCTCTGTCTGTTTATATGCTGCAACACAAACTCAAATTTCATTCCCCATCTCCACCTTCCCACATCTTCAAACCTCTTTCTCCTTTCTTACATACACATCTCGTTATTACATACATCACCCCCATCCCCATCCCCTTCTTCTTACTACCCTCTTAAGAGTTTGTGTTTTGTTTCCTCTCCCCCTTCATCATGGAGGAGGCCTTGGATCGCGACGCCATCGCTTTCGTCAAGGGCAAGCGCACGAAGCGTCAGCGTTTGCGGTCCCCGTCCGAGGAGGGGGAGGATCCAGGGATCAAAAAGGCAGTCGTGGTCGGGGTCGCCGACGGGTTTTCTCCCTCCACGTCAGAGGAGGAGTGTAACCATCGGGAGGCAGGTGTGATGACGACGACCGAGGAGGAGGAGGACATGGCGAACTGTCTGATCCTTTTAGCACAGGGGGACCCTCTGAGGAGGAGGGACGTGAGGTTGCCCGCCACGACAGAGGAAGATCGGGGGTTCGGTAGATTCACCAGCCGGAAGTACTTGGAGACCGACACGGGGTTGGGGAAGGTAGGGTACTATGTTTACGAGTGCAAGACGTGTAACCGGACCTTCCCTTCATTCCAAGCGCTAGGCGGCCACCGGGCTAGCCACAAGAAGCCGAAGTTGGCCCCGAGCCCTGCAGCGGCTATCCCATCATCGGACGAGGAGGGTCAACCCAGTGAATCCAAGAATTATTCATCTCCGTCTCTGCAGTTTGGGGTCAGCAGCAACGTCACGGGTAATCCCGGCAAGCAAGGGAAGGTACACGAGTGTTCAATCTGCGGTGCGGAGTTCGGCTCGGGGCAAGCGCTGGGTGGCCACATGAGGAGACACAGAGCGCTGCCAACGCGAACGCCTCCACCAATCGCAATCCCGCTACTCGCGGACTCTGCGGTCACGACGACAATTTCCCTCGACTTGGATCTCAACTTGCCTGCGCCCGATGACAGGAAAGCAGAGAACGCGTTCCTCCCGAAACAACAGCCGGCCACGGCCCTCATGTTCCCGTCTCCAGCCATGGTGGATTGTCATTACTAAACAGAAAAGGACTTGGATCCATACACATAACATTCACTTCTCATGTAAGCCTTACATTTTGTATCATTCATCCCCAATTCAATTTGATCCTTAAAAGTTGATTTTTCATAATTGGCCAATCAATCTGCATTTTGCATATAAAGCAGAATCTGATATATATTTCTTTTCTTTATAATCAATCCTTCATCAAATATCCACTAAAACCAGTAAGTTTTTATCCTACAAATTAATTAGTCCGGTATGCCTAAAACTAAGAATTTGTGGAATTAATTACCATCAATTGACATTCTCTTGTTAGGCTGTCAAAAGGAAGAGATGTTTTACCTTATTACACATTTGTTCAGTTTAGCTTGAAAGGCATGTTATGCGAGTCCATTTCCTTTAGTTCTGTAAAGGTTTGAAGTCGAGGATCGAGTTTATCAGGGAAGTATTTCGCTTTACGCCTTTCGACGTTAGCAGAACCTTGTTCCGGATTTTCGCAAGCTGAAGATTCTAGTTAGTTTTCACGCAATGATGATGGATACTTCACTGGAGGGATGAAGAGCCCGCCATTTGTTATCCCAAATAGCGAGTCTCATAAAAGAAGAAACTCCTGCCAAAGATCACTGAGAGAAAGATTGAATGGTTTCTGGGCCGGATGAATTCGAAGTAGCTGGTTCAAACAGAACAAAGGAAGCTCTGGCGACTGAATAAGTAACCTGCCCCCGGATCTAGGAAAATGGATTCAACTTGTAACCGAGAAAGGTACACGGTAGATTCTAAGAGATATTTATGGACGCGAAGCGTGTGCTTCAGCGGTGTCCGTTTATCGGACTGTTTTCTGCTGTGGTTCGCTCCTACAGTGTGAGAGCTTCCAGCACTCTCGGAGAGATGACTGCGGCCTATCCTGCCGAACCTCGGCCTCTTAATCTTTACCGTCTTTGCATTTCGCTGGGAGGGATGACATAATTTTCCCCGCGCTGCGAACACATAGTCTCGAATTTCATCCCAAGCATCGATGAATCATACCATCCTTGGAGTTGGTGTACATTCACGATGCATCAAAGACAACTGTGTTTCTTAAATTAAAAAAATTTAATTATTTTATTTTCAAAAAGAAAGAAAAAAATGTTTACAATTTATGCAGAGACAAAACAATGAGGGATTAATTTGATTCCTTAATTATCAAATGCCAAACAATATGCCTAATTAATGCATGAAATCCATGTTCAATCCCATTATAATTAATTACATGCCTACAAGAAGACCGAAGAATATAAATATTTGTTTGATCTTCACAAAAATCACTCATCCTTTTTTGGACTAAATCATGTCCGCGGCAGCCACAGCCGCTGCCGCTTTGGCTCCAGGGTTCAGGTTCCATCCCTCCGACGAGGAGCTCGTCCTTTACTACCTCAGGTGTAAGGCTCACGAGAAACCGGTTCCCGTCAATGTAATCGTGGACATTGATATCTACGAGTTCGAACCCTGGGAGCTAGCAGGTCTACCAATTATATCTTCTTTTTCATACATAGTTGGAGAGACAAATACGTTATACCTTATAATATCATCTACCTTATTACAGGTCAGTCGAAGATGGAGACTGGCACCAACGAGCGGTACTTCTACTGTAAGCTGGACAGGAAGTACTGTGATAGCGAAAAGGTCCATTGGGATGGGGTTTTGGAAACGCACGGGAAGGCCGATGGAAATAAAGGCGGGGCTCAACCTCGTGGGATTCAAAAGGACTCTCGTGCTTTACCATGGACGTGGACCACAATAGCAGGGACAATGAGGGAGAACCGACCGCATCTCGTAAAAAACTGGTAAAGTAAACCGAGAAAAATGGTATTTTTAAGGGATACTGAATTCGAACAAGATCCATATCGGGAGGCCCTGGGAACATCACCATGGTCCTTTCAAGCAAGAGCAGTGGGATGAAACTACAGGACGTGAACCATCCCAGGTTCGAGTTATTCTCGCTAGTAATCTCTCCGCCAATGTAAAACCCGACATAACTTTGAAGTGTTTGACCGTGATCAGGACGAAGGCACGCCTATCACCCCCGGCCAAAACTCGAACGAGGGTCGTGATCCCCTTCCTTCGCAGAGGAGGGACTGCTGGGGCTTGTGCAGCAACACCGTGACACTGACAAACCACCGGAGGAGCACACGGATTCATCTCCGGTTTGCATGAGGAGCTGTACAAGATCTAGCTGGAGAGCGAAAGCCTGAAGCAAGAGAAGTCGGACGTGGGATCGTTCGTCCACAATCTCGAGTCGTGGATTCAACACTTGACCATGGAGAGCAAACGCAGGAGGGCATTACCCAGTAATAAATAATTTACTGATCTCCATCGCAGTCATGTGAAAAGTAGAACTGGACTTTCCATGTGAGGCCCAATTTAAGGCCCGATCAAGAGGGCCCACAGTCAAACCGAAGAAAGCCCTCATCCCAGGCTTGTTATTACCAAACAACCCCGAAACAAATTAATTAGGACAAAACCTTAGGGGGTGTTTGGTTTATGGAGAGTTTTCTAACGGAAATTTGGGGAACACCTCCAACTCGTGTGCAGACTTTTGGAATTTATTCACTTCTTAGTTTTATCAAATTTCTGCCCATCCAAACGTGTCTCCTTGTTTGGTTTATGTTCATGTTTTAAACATTTTTAACCCAAAATAATTTAAAAATTGTAAGGGGAGTCCTTAATTTTATTTAAGTGATGTCCGCCTCTATTTTTTTACTTATATCAATTGTTCTCCTTTATGATGCGTTTGGTTTAGTGATTCGAAGAATGAATGGAACTGACTAATAATCATACTCTTTTATCTTCATTCATCTCATTTTATTTTATGCATTTCTTCTTCATTTTCTTAATTTTGAAGAGGAATGAAAAGTAATGCGCATCATTCCATTACCTCCATTTTCTCCTCTTCATCGTTCAAATAAACACACTATTTCTTAAGAAATTCGCTTCTTGACCACTATATTTTTTTTCTCTCTTCCAATTCCATTCAATTTGTAATTCTATTCCAAAAAAAACGAGCTTTTAGAGTTTATTGTTGGTTCCACCGTGGAACAAAAACGAGAAAAATATATTAATTGTGAATATATTTATTATTCAAAATCTTAGAAAACGATAATAGGTATTCACTGTGAGTGTCATTATTAATATTATTCTATATAATATATTTAAAAAGAATAAATTTCTCCCCGTTTTTTCTCGTGTGCTTTTTTTTTATATTCGTTTTATAATAGTAGGGTAATTTTCTAAGTTTTCTTTCTTCAAATTTTGCCCCAAATAGAAAACATAGGAAGGCTCAAGCTCACTTAATAAACAAACTTTTTATAGATAGAAAATGAAAATAAAAATAATCTGGCCCTTTGAAAACGTGAATTGGTGGTGGTTGGTTCATACCCACAATCAAATCCCATGGGAAACCCAACAACCTCATTTTCTGATCTTTGTTCTATTTTATTCCCAATCATCATTACACAAATTTGGCCTTGGGGGTCACCTCCCCAATCTAAATTGTCCGAATTTGTATAAGAGTTTCTTCAAGTCCAAGCAACTGTGTAGAAAGGGGTGGGGGTGGGGGCGGGGGCGTGTGGTTTTCGGCTTTTTAACCCCATCCCCTAACTTCATCCTCATCCACATCACCACCCCCAATTCTTTGCCGATAAGCCAAGCTACACAAATCATCTCCCCTCAAACAGCTCAAAAACCCCTTCCAGCTCTCCCTCCCTCCTCTTCTCTCCCCCCGCCCCGGTATCTTTCCCATGCTCCCCTCTCTCTTGTCTAGTTTCAATGGGCGTCTGGCAGCTGGGCATCGAAATGCGTGCAAGCTAGGATTTTTTTCTTTCGTGGGTGTTGTTGAATCGCTGTAAAAGTTTGTGGGTTTGTGTTAGTTTTGTTTATTTCTTAGTGGGTCAGTGCCTTCCCTTTCTTATTTTTGGGCTATGGTTGCGTTGCATGTGAGAGTTAGCTTGATTAGGGATAAAGTTCCGATCTTTTCGTGGTTTGGGGTTTACATTCTTTTATTGGTTTCGGTCAGTTACAGGGGTTTTTGGTCTCAAGCTGCTGCTGTTGATGTGGCTGCTTCCGTTTTCGTTTTGGGTGAAGGTGGTCGTCGTTGTTGTTCCACCTGGAAATCCTGTTTGTTTTTGTCCCGTTTTCCAGCTTTGTTATGTTGAATGTCTGCCCTAACTTGTGGTCGTTCTTGTCAATTGTTCGGGACAGTGATTAGTTTGGTTACTTGGAACTTTGAGAATATTATACGCTCTTTCTGTACATTCTCATAGGAACTTCAACTTATTAAACCTCAGGTTCATGTTTTCCATTGACACATCTTGTCAGAGGATATGCCTGGGAAAAATGGAGTGAGCAAGCTGTTTTCCTTTGCTATTGTCAAGACATTGGATTTTCGAAATTCCTGAAATCTGTGTCAAATATTTGTCGATATTTTCCTTTCCCTGTAACCCTTATCTCCAGACACTAGAGTCAGTTTGGTGGGCCGTTTCCTTACCGAGTCAGTGAGCAGAGGTTGATTGTAAATGGGGACTGTGCCATTGGCAAATGCTTCTGCACTGTCATAACAAAAGATTTTCTTGGTACTCGCTTTCAGATTTTCAGAGGCTTTGACGTTCTTGTTGGAATCTGTCAGTACAATTTAACTGGCAGGTGCTTGATTATGATGGATTGTTTCTCAGGGTAACTCATTTGCTCTGACATTCCGAGAGGTTATCTGTTGAAGCAAAATTTTCTTCTGTTTTCCTGCAAGTATATAGAGTGAACCTTGGCCAACTACAGATATGTTAGTGAGAAAAGTTCCTTTGCGAAAGTTGGCGAGGGTAAAGCTGCAGGCCCTCCCCAGCCCCACCAACCATCCCTGCCTGGGCCGGGAACTACTTTCTTCATTAAAGATGCCTGTTTCTGCATCAAGCATACCACATTTCTCTTCGAGTATTGAACTGTGATTTTTTTTTCCTTATCAGTCTCTGTTTTTTTAAAAAATGGATCTCTACAATGCAAGGATCCCATTGGAAATCCTAAATCGCTCTATTAACAGTTATATTAAGTAATATATTCTCTCGTGATTTAATATTTAGAGTGTTCTTACTGGAATTACATACATTCATGCACAGATGGGTCCTGAGACAACGACCCTGTCAGCTTCTGCGGTGACTGCTGCTCCATCTGCCGAAAATACTAGTCCCACTGCCCTGGCTCCTGGATTTAGGTTCCATCCAACTGACGAAGAATTGGTTGTGTACTATCTAAAGCGCAAAGTTTGTGGAAAATCCTTCCGATTTGATGCCATCGCAGATGTAGATATCTACAAGACAGAGCCATGGGACCTTGCAGGTTGTTAGTTCTGCGGTTTGATTCATCAGTCAGCTTATTTCTGATCTGGAACTGCCATTAGCATGCGATGTTTTTCCATGACTTATCCATTTCTTGATCGCTGCCGTAATATACTTCTATAAGTCCCTGTTTTCATTTGTATTTGAGTGATCTGATGTCAACAATTCCAGGTTATAGTCAATTATTTACCGTCACTATGAAATAATTTATGTTAGCCGTTTCTTCTGTTAAATTTAGGCAAATCTAAGTTAAAGACCAGGGATCAGGAATGGTACTTCTTCAGCGCTCTGGATAAGAAGTATGGTAATGGTGGTAGAATGAATAGAGCTACAAACACGGGATATTGGAAGGCTACTGGGAATGACCGCATGGTTCAACATGATTTCCGGGTTGTTGGTTTGAAAAAGACTCTTGTCTTCCACCATGGTCGAGCACCCCAAGGGGAACGGACTAATTGGGTAATGCACGAGTATCGTCTAGCTGAAGAAGAGTTGGAAAAGTGTGGTGCTCAACCGGTATTTTCCTGCCGCTTTGTTGCATGCTACAGAGTGGTTTTTCTTCTGTTAAATATGAGATGCTATCCAGAGTTGTTTAGAAAAGTTGACATTTACTTGCTGAAAAGAAAGAAATAAATACATAAATGAACTTTCCATGCTTTATGTATGACTTGAGACTTAAAGTTAAAATGCTCAAGGTAATTCATTGTGCCCCTGGAATTTGGATTTTCTTTTTCCCATTTTCTCAGACTGATGCTTATTGGAGGACCTTTTTCATTTTCCATAAAAAATGCTAATAGAGAAATCGTTTTGAGCCCTTTAACCATTTTAAATGATTTTTTGTTCCATTGATCTGGCCTATTATTGCCGAAAGCCACTTTTGAGTAATTATTTCAAAATGACAAAGTTAGCTCGTGTTGGAAATGATCATTTATGTCAGAACCGGTATTCTCACTGCAGTCTTTTCTATGTTATGGTTCCAGGAACCTTATGTACTCTGTCGAATCTTTCACAAGGCCAATCTTGGCCCACCAACTGGGAATCGTTATGCTCCTTTTGTTGAGGAGGAATGGGATGGTGAAACAGATGTAGTCCCTGGATTAATCCCGAGTTGCAGAGAAGAGAAAGGAGAGGAAATAAAGAATCAAGGAAACGACGATGTTAAGGTTTGTGCTGTTTCTTAGTTTAAAAATGTGAACGTGTCATTCCCAGGCGATACTTTGTGTTGTCCTGTTAGGGGGTGTTTAGTATCCAGATTAGGAAGGGGAATGGAATGGAAATTCCTTCCCCTTCGTAATGGAATGCCATTCCCTTCAAAAATGAAGCTACGAGATCGTTTTCATTCCATTCCGGCCAATTCCGCCGTTTGGTTCGTTTAAAACGGCCGGAATGGAATCGCCTTTCCATTCCATTCCCTTCCTTAATCCGGATACCAACACCCCGTCAATGTTTTGTTGGTGGGTGCAAAATGGTCAAGTACGCATCTGTTGAATTGTTGAATTCTGAAATGATAATGAGTGATTTGCATAACAGTTCTCATAACATAAGAGGAGCAAGACCCTAGACAGGTGTTGAGTTTTCTGATTTCGGGCTAATCATCTTGGATGTTTTACACTCCGATTTAGTATCAAGCTTTTAAACTTGAGGATAAGGTGGCGTATTGACCTGAGCTTTTAAGCGGCATTAAGTTTCGACAGGAATGTTTATTGATTCATGTTTGTACTTGTTTGCATCACATTTATTTTAATTAATCTGTCCATAATGATCTACCAACACCACATCTGTCGGGTCATATCCAGAAATGAGCTGATGATGACGAAAAACTTATCTTGTTCATTCTTCATGATGAAAGGTTTATCATTTTCCTTGTATTCTGATAAGTTGTGATGCACTGCCACCTGATCTTTAACTTTCCCTTGTAACGATGCTTTTTTTATATGCATTGTAATGATGCATTACTCCTGATTATTTATGTTTGAGTCATTATCTGTGCATATATGGATGCAATGTGGTCTGCATTGCCAGGAGATACCATCTATTGGGATGTGCCTTGGTCACAGTGAACTTCCAGCTAAGACGCAATACTTGCTAGCAGTCTGCAAGAGTGAGACTCTTGGTGAAACATTGGAGGGTCATCCCACAGACTGTCCGCCTGTAAGGGAAATACCTGCAATTCTTCGGTACAAACGGAAAAGAGACATCGATCTGAACTCGGCCTATTCAAATGTTACTGAAAATTCACAGAAGAAAATAAACGATCCTTGCTCATCCACAATCACCACTGCAGCAAGTTCGGCTCCGAATTCTTCTAGCCCCTTGTCAACACTAGTCGAGTATTCCCTGTTGGATTCTCTTGAAAATAGGGATAGGGTGAGAAATCTGGCCGATAGGACTTCTGCAATGTCACCAGAATCCTTGGAATACATTAAAAGTTTACAGGAGGAGATCTACAAGGTTTCCATTGAACGAGAGACCCTGAGGCTGGAAATGCTGAGCATCCGATCCAAGGCTCATGTTCTCCAGGCACAACTTGAGCATCTGAGGAATGAGAATGAGGACCTCAAGAGGAAACTCTGTTAACAATGCTTCGAGCAGGTTTGTAGGGATAGCTTTTCTTCCCATATTTAACCCTGTTGTATGTGCTGTAACACCATCTGATGTGTCATCATCCATATATCATGTATGTCCTGTCTGTCGGTCTATTTAGCTTTAAGTTAATAACCAGCCAGACTGCCCTAGATTTAATGACATCATCGACTGTCTGTAGATGTTCATGGGTTTTCCCTAGATTATTTCTTGTAATATCAGCATCCTTTACAGACTAATTGTTTGTTGGATACTTGCCCGTGTAGCTAGCTGAGTGTTGGGTTCCTGGAGCCCAAAATTATTCTGGCGACCTGCAGTTGGTATTCTTATCCTTACACTCAGATTTGTTACGGCATCTGTGTGCATGTGGGCAGCCTACAATGCTCGTTCTGATTGACAGACCTTTTCAGATTTCCCCAGATACCGAATTTCCGCTTTGTGACATTAATAATCTGCTGGTAGCATAACCACTTATGGCTTTATGTTTTTAGCACCTAGTGTAATGGCTGAAAAGGTCAAGGTGAAAATGAGTATAATTTCATGCTTTGAGAATTTTCACCTTGTTTATATGGATTTGTGATATAAATGTTCCCTTTCAAATTTGATTGACTTCGTCCTTCCAACCATGATGATATGTCTTTTTGTGTTATTTGTGTTTATTCCCTAACTTCTGTGTCAAACTAGACTGAAAGAAGAAAGAAAGCCGTTGCCTGCTCGCCTGTAGCGTCAGGGTCATCTGCGGGGTTGATCTGAGCTTGACTCGTTCAATCAGACGTCTATTATTTATTATTGTTGGTGGAGTTAGGCCTGCCTGTCAGTGAGTGTTTGTCTTTGGCGTTTGCTTTTTTCTAGCATCGAAATCATAGAAACATCCGAACACATCACATACAAGTTTTTGTCATTGTTGTTGTCTGCACTTGTTGTGAGAACGAGGGGAGGAAGGTCTGGAGAAAGGAAATGGCTGGTGGAGGAAGTAGGTCCATTGCCGGGAAAGGAGCCAGAGCCAATGATCTTTTGATGCAGGGGGCAAGTGGGTTTGATCCTGAGACAGGAATTTACCAGTCGCTTCTCCGGCTAAATGGGGACGAGAAGATTCCTGTTGTACCCGAGCTCGACACGGCCACTTATATACTCTCCTTCCTGGCGAGAATTGACCGCCCTGAGATGAAGGCTGCTTTCATCGATGCATCAACGGACAGCCGATTAAGCTTCAAGGATTTCTGCCGATCGGTGAAGTCACTCGCGGCGGGGTTGTATGGTGCAATAGGGGTCAGAAGAGGTGATGTGGTGTTTGTGCTTGCGCCAAACTCAATCATGTACCCAGTGATTTGCCTAGCCGTGCTTTCTGTGGGAGCCATTCTGACGACGGCTAATCCATTGAACACGACATCGGAGATTGCCAAGCAGGTAACAAATTCCGGGGCAAGATTTGCAATTTCGGCACCGGAGGAGCTGCACAAGTTGGTGTCTACAGGTATTCTCACATTGCTGACCGTGAAGATGAAGAGCAAAGGATTGACATCCGTGGAGGAACTGATAGAAAGCCATGATCCAGTCGACCTCGTAGTTGAGAGGCCTCGACAATCAGACACTGCTGCTATCCTTTACTCCTCAGGGACAACTGGTGTTAGCAAAGGCGTGATATTGACTCACTACAACTTGATCTCAATAGTTTCGCTACTCGGATGGTCAATCCGAGTCTCCTCATCCACAAACGACGTGTTCCTCTGCTTCATCCCGATGTTCCACATCTATGGTCTTGCTTTCTTTGCTCTTGGTTTATTGTGCTCAGGGATAACCTCCGTGGTCATGCAAAGATTTGATTTGCAAACCATGATTGATGCAATTCAAACTCATAAGGTCAATAACATCGCGGCGGTACCTCCAGTGATCCTTGCTTTGGTGAAGCACAATGGTGAGACAAAGCACGAACTCATGTCCCTTCGGCGGGTTGGATCAGGTGCCGCACCATTGAGCAAAGAACTGTCAGACGAATTCCGGAAGAAATTCCCATGGGTGGGAATCGCACAAGGGTATGGATTGACCGAGAGTAGTGGCGGAGCAACCTTTTTCCCAACGGAAGAGGAAGCCAAAGAACATCCGGGTTCGTGCGGAAGGTTGATTCCCGAGTTTTCTGCTAAGGTTGTCCACCCAGAGTCAGGATTGAGCCTGCCGCCATATAAGGAAGGAGAGCTGTGGCTCAAGGGTCCATCAATCATGAAGGGGTATCTCGGGAACGAGGAAGCTACCCGTGCAACGCTGGATCCGGACGGGTGGTTGAAGACTGGGGACCTTTGCTACATTGATGGCGAAGGCTACGTGTACATTGTTGACAGGATAAAGGAACTCATCAAGCACAATGGCTACCAGGTGACTCATAAGATCAGAACGTATCATTACATGTAAAATGTCGGGACCATGAATTCAAAATGTTAAAAGTGGCAGGTCGCACCGGCTGAACTTGAAGCACTTCTCCTGAGTCACCCAGAGATACTCGATTCGGCTGTGATACCGTAAGTTCTCTCACTCGGGGGTTTCCCTTCGTTGCTGCAGCTCTAAAGGCAGGAGTACGTGGAACTTCCTGCAGGATCGAGGACAAAGAAGCAGGACAGGCACCGATGGCATATGTCGTCAAGAAAACCGGTTCCAATCTTACAGAAGAACGAGTCATCGGATATGTCGCTAAGAATGTAAGAACCACTGGGAAGGGGTTAGAACAGAATCTAACACATATTCGGTGTAGTCTTAATTGACGGTGTTGTGGCACCCAGGTTGCGCCGTACAAGAAAGTGCGGAGAGTGGAGTTCATAACCGCCATTCCGAAGTCGGCTGCAGGGAAAATCCTGAGGAAAGAACTGATATCAAGGAGCCAGCAGCTGCGGATTTCCAAGCTGTGAGCCATCGGGCTTTCGACATGGCCACTGTTTCTAAGTGTTGTAATCGCTTTACTAAGTATAAGGAATTTTGGGAGCTTTGTGTGTGTATCAATCGAGAGGTGACTTGGGAAGTCAGCCCCGATAATGAATGGTCCATTGAAATAATGTTTACTAAGAAGAAAGAGCAGCGTCGTTCGTCGTTCGTGGTGGGGTGATTTTGTGAAGCCCAAAAATAATAATTCAAATAACAAAAATTCTACATCATTATGTATATACTTCATTTTCAATTTATAAATAAAAATTATTAATCCAATTAAATTACCCAATTGGATGATGCAAAACATTTGTCACATGCCAAACCTTTTTACTTTATGCCGTGATTTGCAATTAACGAAATTTTATCAAATAAACAATTATCTTGGAAAGTACATGTCTTACCAAGAGTTTTTTTATAACTAAAACCAAAAAAAAAAAAAAAAAACCTCGCGGTAAATTGTGTAGTCATTTTGAGATTACAACCCATAAACAAATATATCAATTCCTGAGAAAAAAAAAGGTTAAAAATTAGTGAAAGTTTGGGAATATCCCTAGTAAAAGTCATGTTCTTGCTTTATAGCAAATTGAGTATAGTTCATGTGCGTCGGTTAGACGATACGAATCGATCGTCGTGGAAATAGAAATGATATCAATGCGGTTTTTAAATGTACATTGTTGGACTGATGACAATGATCTTGGATTTCACAAATCTAGAGGGGGCGAGTTGTGTAGCTTCTTCGCCTTGATAATCAAATTTAGGACTTGGGTACGTATCGACTTTAAATAATAACATAACTATAAGGATTTAGACTATGTCTTCTTCGCGATCTTAAAGCCCAAGGAGGAGTAGTTTGACGAAATTTGAAGTAGAAAGAAATTGGTAATGTGGGTGTTTCTCTCCTTCACTTATAGACCATCAATGGAGTGTGTTATGTTGTATCAAGTTCTTTTATGCAATTAAAGATGGGATTTATCATCTATCAGTATGAAGAAGCATTCAGACATTGTCCGACGAGATGTCAAGCAGATAAAATCTGCGATCCGAATATTTCTCTCCTTCACTAATCGACCGTTTTAGACAAGTAAGAGAAGGGACACACACCTTTTATCCAAAGCACATTAATAATAAAACATGAGATGTGAAAAGGCATATATATATATATAGTCACGGCTCATTTTAAATAAATAAAAGCTTAAAATTAGATACCAACATTATCTACCGAGGACAACATCAACGCGTTATTGAATTTAGAAATCTAAGGGATCTTTGTGTACAATAAGAGGGACTTAGGCATGGTAAAAGCCAAAGGTATTTGTATGGTTAAAAATATTTAGCGAGAAAGAAACGCGGGTTTACCTGTGGAATTGGTAAGAGTGGTCTCTTTTTTTTTCTAAAATTTTATTTCAATATTCAGATGAGTGTTTTTATAAATAAGAAAGAAAAAGATTGAAGTACGCAATCTTTCTCGTTTAAAGTGTTGCTTTTTTATTAAATGATTAATTAACTTTTTAAATTCGACCAAATTCTCTGCAAGGTTCTTCTTGAATCGACTCCAGCTAATAATGCTGAAAAGGTTCGTGGACGAATTGAGACGAGAGGGCAAAGACAAAATAGATGTTTAAAAAAAAAAGAGGGGAGTACTGATTAGACGAGGTGGTGGGGGCAGTGCGTGCAAGCATGCATTCCCCCCCGATCCAAACCAAAAAAGTCAAAAAGAAAAAAAAAATGGGGGAAAGGGGACAAAAGTTGCAAGAAACGGGGCACCCAAAATGACAAGTCTAGTCCATGTGTCAATGTTAGACCCCCACCACCTCCACATCGCCCTTAAAGTCATTAGTAGTGGGAATGGAGGAATAGAGTTTTGGGGGTAGGTGAGCGACAATAATATTTCACGCTTTTTTATATGATAGTTTTAACTTTTTTTAGGACAACCATTGCAATAATCTCTCTCTGGTGGTCGATCCCCCGAGTTCCCATGTAAAGATTCCATTAACATCTTTTTGTTTATCTCTTAGTTTATCAGGGTTGGACTGGGATCGACTGGATAGCTGACGCATGGTTGTTTTTAGTGGGGCTTCTGTTTGTCAAATCACTTGGGGGAGACTCATTCGACTTCACCATTATCTTAGTTAGAGAGATCTAGTGGGCTTTTTACACCAACCACCCGTTCTGGAATATTTTTATTTTTGGTGAATAATTTTTTATGGTTTTAGAGTTCATCATCATTTAGGGTTTTACATCTGGGAGTGCACTCTGATGACACTTTTGGAGACTGTGGTTACGTATCACCACTGCCCTCCTCTTCCTGTCAGAAACTAAACAATGGCGTTCCCCTTCCTCTACCTACCTACTACTACTGCTACTACTCCGACCATCGTCAGACTGAGGATCCAGCTCGCGGTCGAATCGGGGTTATCAAGCTTATGTGTATGAGGCCGGAGAGAAACGAAGATACAACCCCCTCCCCCCGGCAACGTATTTGATTCCTGATCATCACTCTCCTGCTGCAGAACACTTGTGTCTTCATTACAGGTCGACACAATGCTTTGGAGGTCGATGCCAAACATCAACTCTCGACCTACCTTGACATGAACGTTGCCATCGATGACTCGACGAGATCGGGGAGTGGGAATCCCCGGTGGTCCACTTCCTGGGGGAAGAGTTTGCTTGACTCGGGTAGACTCGATCTTTCGATAGTGGAGGGGAGGACCCCCCAACAAGAAAAGAAAAAAACCCCAAGGAAGTTTGTTCTTTCTGACAAAGGAAGATTGCATGGGAACACTTCCATTTGTTCAAACCCATCCATCTCCTCTAGTTCAAAAACCTTCACAAATATAATACAATTACGTCATGTTGTCCACGAAGAAGCTGCCAGAAATTCCATGACTTTAACCTCTTGGAACTACTTTTTCTTTTTTTTCGTAAAATTCGGTATGTGGTGTTTGTGGAGATTATCGTTCTTGTTGGGACGAGTGTACCAAGAAGCTTCTTAAAATAATGTATAAATTTTGAACCATTGTGAATTTTGTCTATAAAGATATTGAACTTATATTCATATAGATTCACGTAAAAAAAATGAATATGATCATAAATCTTAGTTGAAGTATTAAGCTCTTAAATTTCACGTTAAAAAGAAAATGCGTCCTAAACTCTCATGTAAGATTGAGTCAATTGTCAATTGATTTTAAAGTAGACCACGTTAGACTTATACGATACACTTGAGGAATGTGCTGATTCGGAGATTTTTCACTAATCTTATTAGTAAATAGTCATAATAGTATAAACGTACTTTTGAACTTTGCCTTAACCTCGAGTCAAGGGAAGCGTTTTACGTATAGCGATAATACGGAGTAAATGTTATGCGGACGTATTGGAGATGTTCTTCTCTATATAAAGGGGGCAACCTTGAGCCTTGTTTTACTTGCATTGCGAAGCAGAAAACATAAGGGAGTTCGGGAGTGTTTTAGACCTTCGACCTTGGCTGGCTGCGGCAGACGTCCTAACGACATGATGGGCAGTCCCAAGGCAGTCGGGGCTGCATTGCTGGTTTTGCTCGCAGTGGACCTGGCATTCGCTGCTAGGCTGCTGCAGGGAACTGGAGGAGGAGGTGGGGGTGGTGGAGGATCTGGAGGTGGGGGAGGTGGAGGGACTGCTGGGTATGGATCAGGCTACGGGTCGGGTTATGGCTCGGGGAGTGGTTCTGGTTATGGCGGCGAGGGAGCGTATGGTACTGGAGGAGGTGGGGGTGGGGGTGGTGGGAGTGGTGGAGGTGGAGGGGAAGGGTATGGCGGTATAGGCTCCGGGTATGGTTCTGGGAGTGGTTCGGGATATGGGTCAGGTGGTGGTGGGGGTGGGGGTGGGGGTGGCGGTGGCGGTGGCGGTGGTGGAGGAGGTGGCGGAGGCTCGAGAAGCAGTTTGGGAACCGGCTATGGCTCAGGCTATGGCGGCGGAGGTGGAAGTGGATACGGCAGCGGGATTGGCAGCGGTAGAGGAGGCGGAGGTGGAGGAGGTAGTGGAGGCGGCGGCGGGGGCGGTGGTGGCATTGCTGGTTCTGGATATGGTAGTGGCTCCGGCTACGGCTCTGGATACGGCAACGGAGGGTCCGAAAACGCTCCTTAAAGATTCAAACTATGTCAAAAAATGAATAAATCATATTCTAATGCTACAATAATATTTGTATCGATGGGAGATTGTAAGAATGTTTCTAGCTATTCTTGAAAAGGAAATAAAGAGGCTCTTGCTATGTTACTACACATTCTACTTCCCCAACTCATTCCAACTCCTAACAAACCTGATCCAAGTTATTAGTCGATCCATTGAATGTTGGGAATTTGGAGGAACAAATTGATTCAAATCAAGCTTTTCTATTCCATCTCTATTCCACCGTAAACCAATTGAACATGTTTATATATTTATATATAAATACATCAACTTAGAAAATGGACTGACTCTCTCTACTCAGAAACCTGGGATCCTCGGTATATATCTCAACAATCGTGATCCGCCAGCAAAACTGGTTTCAGTACCCTTTAAGGAGCTACTTTCTCTGAAGCAACAGTGACCTTCTGCATAATCATGGATTCGGACGCATTAATCGCCCTACGAGACCCGCTAATCGTCACTTTCCTGTATTGGAAATGTGAACAAGAGTTATGAAAACAGCATGGAGGATTAATTCGATTAGGTCCGGACTCCAGTACCCGTCGGTAGTGCCAGACAAGAAATCACCTCTATCGATATCTTTTATCTTGGCCCCAGAAGCCTGTGATGGTAATTAGAAGGCATATGGAATCTCAAACAGGGGTAGCGGGGTACAATTGAGATGTAAATGATGATTTAGCTGTAAACATACCTGGCTAATGTCCATTATAGTCCTCCCACCTCGACCGACCAGCAGGCCAATATGGTCATCAGCAATGCCGATAGTCATCGAGCTACTTTAATCTTCCTGTACTAGGGTCGAAACAAATGTCATAAAAGGGAGTCAACCCCGGAAGCCTCCTATATGAAGCAAAGCAGGTAGCCATAAACTATATATGCAGCCCCAAGAGCACATTATTAAGGTCAGTCCATATCAGGACAGATTGCCGAAAAGGTTGTCCTCAAGTTTTAGTTAGTGCTCAACTGAAATTAGACCGACAGGGAGCAGGCCTCAAGTCGGGCCCAGAGGGGATGTAGAGGGGCCGGGCCTGAGGTTCGCAGGCTTGTAAAAGGGCCTCCGAACCTCGTGAGAGGGCTCGCAAAAAGTAAGTCCACCACGACCCGCTGATATAAAAAAAAAAAAAGTTTTAGTTAGTGTAACCGCATAATTTTTTATGAAGCAGTCTACTAAACAAGGTGTCCATTAGTCTGTATTGATAAAACTAACTGGTTTCCAGACAACGTTTGCGTTCTCATACTAATAAAATTACATCAATATAATCCCCAATTGCTTTATCCTATACACATGATGCAAAGACATCTTATGCAGATTTCTTCCACTCCAGGCCGATTCCTCTGCGCAATGGAAATGCTTACTACTAGCTTAGGGGAGACACCCATCCGGTTGACTTAATGTCTCCTTTTGGACACTTTTCGACATGAAAAAACAATCAAAAGACAGCAACAAGAGTCCCGAAAATCATATCAAATTTGAACTTAACAAATGAAGGTAGCAGGAAAGAGGCTGAGAGACCACGTCACTAAATAAAGGGCGAACCTTATTATTGCTGGGAAACTTCCCCCCGGTTCCAGACGGCGGTCCGCCATAGATAGCTGGTCCATAACCAGTGTTACTATAAGCCGCTGTTGCAACAGAAGGAACCGTACATGATTATCGATAACCGTCAAACCTGAGAAATTAAAACCTGAGGCTTCAAGTTAAAACATCATACTATAGGCATAGTATATGAACATGTTGTCACAAAGTTTAAATGAGTGTTGTTTGTATAACTCTCATGTGTTGACTTTGAAATTTTCACCACTCGAATAAGGTGCAACACACGACTTGTTAAGGAGATAAGAACATTAAATATCTCAAACCCGGATGCAATAACATCTTCTGATAACTTGGGTACTGTGGTTATACCAAGTAACAATAGCTCATAGTCTACCATGAAGAAAGTAAAATAATTTAGTGGCCCAAAGGCACAGGACTGTCAACGGGGCAATTTAGGCATTCTCAAAAAGCAAGGCACTGCCAATCATTAGCCATAAACTTCCATGACTAGCAAGAAAAAGAAGTAAATGGATAATTGAAGAAGGATAAGCTTTCAAGAAAGATGGAAGCATGAAGTCCCAAAAGAGATGGATCAACCTCGTCACCCTCTTCCAGATTAATCTGCCGAGAGGAGGAGGTGGGATTTTTTTTTTTTTTTTTTAAATTCGGAGAGCATCGGGATTCCCTCACTTATCAACTTTGAAAGAAAAGTCCAACTCCTTTGATGACATCATCAATTCCACCAGAAAACGGGATGACCCAGAAAGAATTCATGATTTCTTGATAACTGAATCCGAGCACCGGACTGAGACTGAAAGTCAGTAATTGTCGACCCACCCTTCCCAGTCACAGAACCAGCAGCAGCATTGGAGACAAGGAACCTAATATACGTAGGCAGGCTTCTCCGAAGAATCTGGAAAAAAAACGACAAGAGTACTTGATCTATACTAGTAGAGAAACTGTGAAACAGGTCATCATTTTGAGATGACCCTAGAAACAGATGAAGGAAAACGGCACGCCTAAAAGAGATTCTAACAATGAATGACCTACCAGTTATTTATTCAATAATGGATAGGTATACCATGGCTCACCTGCACTATATACTGTTGCAATGGAGGCAAAAATTACAAGCACCGGCAGTTCACATCAAAACTCCAAATTTGTCGGTATTAAATGGAATTTCTCTGATGATCTCTCTCCAAAAAGGCAATGAGCCGGAAAGTCCTAACAAGCAAACCTTGCGATGCAAGGACAGGGGCTGCATAATCTCCCTTCAAGATTCCTTCCAACTCCTCGTCTCCATCCATCACCAAAAGGTCCCTCCCAATTTGGAGACTTGGGCTGAGAGGGAGGAGAGACGCTTCGCGGGTTGTGGCGCTGACAGCTCCGGGGAGGAAAGATTCATTGGACTCCATTTCTTTTGGTCGAAAATTGTCGTATGAGTCTGTCACGGACAGAGCCAATGGAATGGATGGGATGGCGGTGGATGGATACGGAGAGGCCCCATGCGAAACAGAACTTGATCAGGTTAAGTTTGAGTTCGAGTTTAAGGTTGCGGTAAGAAAATCATAACTAAGAGTTAAATTTCTCGCGTCAAGGTTTTCGTCCGTTGTGCCGCGGCCCGACGGTCACAAGATGGAGGACTGTGGTCCATGGCTGCAGGAACAAATAACCGACACAGGAAGAGGACGATCGAAAAACTACTTTATGTTATTCCAACAAAATCAATTAATTATGTTTTATATAAACCCTCGTCACTCTTGTATGGGCTGGACTTATACAAGTAACAAATACAACAAGCCCAATTCAATCTACTACTCCTACTCGTGTCTTCTTCATCTAATGTTCAGATACACATCTATGTTCCTTCTCCCTTTTTCTTTTTGCTTCATCTTGACACTCCCCCTTAAGTTGGGCATAAAAATTCTTCATGTTCAACTTGCTTACAAGCCAAGAAAACCTGGGACTTGAAAATCCCTTAGTGAACAAGTCAGTAATCTACATCTTTAAAGGCAAATAATGCAAACACAGAACTCCTTCTTGTTGTTTTTCTCTTACAAAATGACAATCAACCTCCAAATGTTTCGTTCTTTCATGAAACACCGGGTTTTTGGTGATATGAATTGCGGATTGGTTATCACAAAATAATGTAACTAGCTTTTGTACTTTTACTCCATACTCATCCAGTAAAGAAATAAGCCAAACAACCTCACTTGTAACCACACCAAGTGATCTATATACTGCTTCAACTGAACTCCTTGCGACTGTAGGTTGTTTCTTAGTCTTCCAGCTGACTAAAGAATCATCAAAGAAAACACAATATCCAGAAAGTGATTTTCGTGAGTCCGGGCAGCTAGCCCAATCACTATCACTATAAGCAAGCAAGTGATTATCATGTTTAGCGCTAAATAAGATTCCTTGACCTGGAGAACCTTTCACATACTTCAGAACATGTAATGCTGTTGCCATATGAATCTTAGTAGGTCTGGCCATAAACTGAGTTAATACATGCACCGAGTACATCAAATCTGGTCATGTCAAGGTTAAGTATAATAGCTTTCCCACAAGTTCTCTATACATTGTTGCATCTGTCAGTGGTTCTCCATCTTTTATAGACAACTTATGATTCAGTATAATAGGTATTGAAGATGCTTTGGCTCCAAGCAGCTTGTGTTCCTGAATTAATTCCAAAGCATACTTTCTTTGGGACAAAACAATGCCAGAAGATGATCTAGCAATCTCACGACCAAGAAAATACTTCAAAATTCCCAAGTCTTTGATCTTGAAAAGATAAGACAAGTAATCTTTGACTTTCTGTATTTCCTGAATATTGGGTCCCCCTATTGCTATGTCATCTACATAGACAAGTAGAGCTACAAACTCATCTCCTTCTCCTTTCATGAACAGAGAATAATCGGCTTTAGATTGTTTGAAACCAAACATCAACAAAGCCGTGACAAACTTCGAATTCCATTGTCGTAACGCTTGTTTAAGACCATACAATGATTTCTGCAGTTTACATACTACATTCTCCCCCTTAAACTGCACATATGAAACATCTAAACCTTGAGGCACGACCATATACACTTCTTCATTCAAATAACCATTAAAAAAAGCATTGTTGACATCCATTTGACAAAGATGCCATTGATGCATGGCAGCTAAAGCAAGAAAGACTCTTACAGTGGCATGTTTTGCAACCGGGCTGAAGGTATCCATGTAATCAATACCCTCTTTCTGTGTGTAACCCTTCGCAACCAATCTGGCTTTGTATTTATCAATACTCCCATCCGCCTTATACTTAGTTTTAAACAACCACTTGCATCCAATAGGCACTTTTCCATGAGGTAACTCAGTAAGAATCCAAGTATTACTTTCAGTTAGAGCTTGTAGTTCAGCATCAATGGCCTTTTTCCAATGTACGTGTTGAACAGCTTCAGCATAACGAACAGGATCCTGTTGAAGCATAAATTTGACTGCAAAGGACTTAAATGCAGGAGAAAGGCCAGAATAGGACAAAGAATTTTGAATAGGATGAGTAGTGCACACACGTTTAGAACTAGAAACATCAGGCATGAAAATTGGATTTGTTAAAGAAAGAGCAATGGAATGATGATAATCCTGCAAGTAATTAGGAACATGACGTGATCTATTACTTCTTCTAAAAGGATTATTATCAGTTTGAAGTTCAGTTTGGAATGCTCACTCATAACTTGTTCAGTGTTCTCAGTCGAACAATTAGATTTAGAGTGTTCAACAGAATCATGTAAAATATTAGAAGTCTGAAAATTTGCCATGAGATGACAATCATTAGAAAACTCAAGTAAAGATACACTAGGAAGATCTACTTATTGTGAATGAGATTGATATGGAAAAACAGTTTCATAGAAATGCACATCTCTAGAGACTAAAAGTCTTCTATTAACCAAATCATACAACTTATATCCTTTTGTAGCTAATTGATATCCAAGAAAAACACATTTAAGTGCCCTAGATTCAAACTTTGACCTGCCATGTTGTAAAGTAGAAGCAAAACACAAACATCCAAACACTCTCAAATGTGTATAATCTGGTTTTTTATTAAACAACATCTCAAAGGAGTATTATTATTCAAAACCACAGATGGAAGCAAATTAATGATATAAACTACAGTTAGCACAGCATCAGCCCAGAAAGAAAGAGACAAACCAGACTGAAAAATGAGAACTCTCGCAACATTAAGAATATGTTGATGTTTCCTTTCAACAATTCCATTTGTTGAGGAGTTTCTACACAACTTGTTTGATGTAAGATTCCTTAATCTTTGTAAAAAGTCGACATTAAGAACTCTTTACTATTATCTGAACACATGATTTTAATAAACGAATCAAATTGTGTATGAACCATGACACAAAACTGTTTCACAATCTCAGAAACTTCAGATTTAGCTTTGAGTAGATAGACCCATGTAACTCTACTAAAATCATCTACAATAGTGAGAAAGTATAGAAACCCACCCAAAGAAGTAGTTGAACAAGGCCCCCCCTAATGTCACAATGTATTAATTCAAAACACCTTGTAGTGTTTTGTTGATGAGTAGGAAACACTAACCTCTTTTGTTTCGCATAGTGACAAATGGAACAAACTTCTTTATTAGAATGCGGAAGCAAATGATTACACTGTTGTAAGAACTTTAGTTTGTCAAACGAAGGATGACCTAACCTATATTGCCATACATCAAAGCCATTATGAACATTAGCAATATAAACTCCAGTTTTCTTCACATCAACCTTTTTTTCAGAAGTATGAATTTGAAAATCTTGCAGAATGTAGATACCAGCTCTTTCTTTAGCACTTCCAATCATCTTCCATGATGACCGGTCCTAAATGAAACAGAAATTTTTGAGAAACAAGACACATAATGAATATGTTTTCATTAATTGACTGACAGAAATGAGATTTAAATCGAAAGAAGGAATGAATAGCACATCTTTGAGGATGAAACTATCATAAAGATATATATCACCCATACTGACAACTTGTGCTTTAGTACCATTTGGAAGAGAAACGGAAACATTTTGAAGTGGTGTGCACTTACGAAAATATTTTGAAGTACAAACAATGTGATTTGTAGCTCCTGTGTCTACAATCCATTGGGAAGATATATGATCAGCTGAAAAGTTATGAGCAGAACAAACAAATTTAC
The DNA here is from genome assembly GCA_023653495.1 of Melastoma candidum. Classification (NCBI taxonomy): domain Eukaryota; kingdom Viridiplantae; phylum Streptophyta; class Magnoliopsida; order Myrtales; family Melastomataceae; genus Melastoma; species Melastoma candidum. The sequence continues at coordinate 3,537,836 of CM042886.1, forward strand.
CTACTGCATTATAAAAGAAAGGCACAGACTCAATTTTATAATTAGATAAGTTTCCAGAATCAGACGATGCAGTAAGTTGTATCTTCAACTGTTCCCCATGTACATTTAGTAAAGACATCAATCTCTGAACCTGCTCCTTTACTTCACCAAGCCCTGAGTCATCTGAGTTTTTAGTAATATCAACCCCAGGAATAGCTGCCACATGTGATCCTCCACTTTTAGGATATGTAAATCTTCCTTTCCTGAGAGCTCCTGAATTAGGAAACCCAATTAAGTGAAAACATTTTTCTTTAAGATGCCCTCGTTTCCCACAATGATCACAGACAGGAATCTGCCTCTTTATCTTCTTATCATAAGACTGATTTACAGAAGCGAAAGCTAAATACTGCATTTTTACTGCAGATTTCTCCATTCTTCCATGTTTGTATGATTCCCCTTGCATCACTAAGCTGTACACTTCATCCAATGTAGGAAAAGGCTTCATGCTTATAATCCCACTCTTCAAACCATCAAATTTCTCATTCAGCCCATACAGAAATCGAAACACATAATCCTCCATTTGATTGTCAGCATACTTCTTAAGACACCTTTCATTACATTTGCCGCAATCACAATGAGGTAAAGGGCGAAAATGCTTCAATTCTTCCCATATTGCATTCAATTGAGTGTAATATTCATCCACAACCTTATCTCCCTGAGCTATAATCACCAGCATATGCTGTAATCTACTTATCTTCGTTTTATCCGGCTGAGCATATCGCTTTTTCAATGCTTCCCAAATCTCAGTCGTTGTATTCATATAGAAGACATTACTGGCAATTGACTCTGTAACTGACTTAAGAAGCCATGAAACAACAAGCGTATTGCAACGCTTCCAAGCCGAATACTTCTCATCATCTAAGCTAGGAATCGGAATAGTCCCGTCGACAAACCCTAACTTATTTTGGAAAACTAACGCCATTTCAAAGCTCCTACTCCAGGTGAAGTAATTCATACCGTTCAACTGAGGAACAACAGCCACTGAACTCAAGTCATCGGCTTGCTGAATGTAGAACGGTGACACAGGGTCTTCCATAATCGCCCGTGCTCTGTTCGGGATCATAACTTGATGAGAAGACATCATTTCTTCTGCCGCCACTGGAATCACTTGTCTCCTTTGACCTCCGGCCACAACGGCTGCAAACGATCGCTCTGATACCATATCAAGATGGAGGACTGTGATCAATGGCTGCAGGAACAGAGAACCGTCATAGAAAGTGGACGATCGAAAAACTACTTTATATTATTCCAATAAAATTAATTAATTCTGTTTTATAAAAACCCTCGTCACTCTTGTATGGGCTGGACTTATATAAGTAACAAATACAATAAGCCCAATTCAATCTACTACTTGTGCTCGTGTCTTCTTCATCTAATGTTCATATATGTTCCTTCTCCCTTTCTTTCTTTTGCTTCGTCTTGACGGACGGTGACGTTTGTGTCGTACAACGGCGTAACCCGACAAAAAAGGTTAAGTCGGACGAAGTTGAGAAGCTCTTTCTCATCCACAAAGCCAAACGGAAAAACTACATCCACTCAAAAATCACACTCCCAATTTTGATTGCTTTGGAGTTGGAACAGGAATGGCGTTTGCCTCCGGTTCCCCTCCATCCGTTCCCTTCCCTTCCACTTCCCCCTCCGCGGCTACCCGGAAACCCAACTACGCCCTCCTCAACCTCTCCGACGACCCTTCCCCGACTTCCTCGGCCGCTGCTTCCTCGTCGAAACCGTCCCTTCGCGTGTCTTCTGCGCCCAAGGCACGGTTCCTCGCTCGTCACAAGGACTCCGTCACTGTCCAGCAGCTCCAGCGGCCTCTCAGTAAGTCTGGACGTGATTGTATTTGGAGGGTTTGTGTGGATAACTGAGTGATGGAGAGGGGCGGTGTTTTGTGCGTAGGCGAGTACATGAGCTTGCCAGCCAGCCAGTACTCGGTGTTGGATGCTGAGAGGATCGAGAGGGTCGACGAGGAGACGTTCCGGTGTTATGTGTACAGGTTCAAGTTCTTCGCCTTCGAAGTTTGCCCAGTTCTTGTTGTTCGGGTCGACGTGGAAGATGATGGGTGCAGCATCAACCTCTTGTCCTGTAAGGTCCGAACCATAAAATCTCTCCAAAATTTGCGATTTCTTTCCATCACGAGAGAATTGCCTCAATTCACTGGCCTTACTTTACCAACTGCAGCTCGAGGGATCTCCCATCGTGGTCGCCCAGAATGAGAAGTTCGATGGTGAGCATCGTAGTCCTTATCCCAGTTGAACTGGAACAGAGATGGAATTTGTCATTGTGTCCTGTCTTTGCAGCTTCAATGACAAACAGAATAACGTACACTTCCAGCCAAAACGGCACCTCCCCGTCACGGTTAACTTCAGATGCAGTCATTGAGGTAATCTAGATGGAACAGCCAAATGATCTTATGGAGGCATTTACATTTTTCGATCATAGAACTCATTGAACAATCTGATCTGTTTCAGGTGAACATAGAGATCCCTTTTGCTTTCAGGGCTATTCCAAAGGAAGCGATCGAATCAACAGGGACTCAAATCCTCGATCAAATTCTAAAATTGATGCTTCCTCGCTTCATGTCGCAGGTTTTCTCCCAATTGCTTTTTACCATCTCTTAGGAAATATACCACCGAATCCATGCCTAAAAATATTCCCGGACATAAACCTAGACATTTCCACGGTAGTGGAGAATCGATCCCAAATGTGAGACCAACTGTTGTTGCTGGCTTTTTGGTTGGTTGCAGCTGGTGAAGGATTATCAGGCATGGGCATCTGGGGATACTTCCAGACAGCCTCTTGGAACTGGTAAAATCTGATCAAATGAGCACATGCCACCTTTTGCCCTCTCGGTAAATGCTGCTGCATTGCCAGTTGGTTCATGCCCATTTTCCCAACCCTCTTGTTTAAATTATGATTTTCTTGTAGGTAGTTGTACCACCATGGTAGCCAGATACATCTAGTTCAGATATTTGTATTTCTTTCCTAGACTCTGGCGTTACCAGTGAAATGCAATCTAAAAGCACCCTTCTCTGCATAAGAATGGTTGTGAGACTGCCGACCTCATTGAATTGATTAATCTATTTTGAGTTTATTGCGCTGAGCACGCACCTCATATCCATGGGATTCTGGACAATCAAGTTAAAACCCAGATATGGCAGCGGCCAAATGAGTCAAAAACATGTTCAAGGAAGTTCAACAATCTTGGGTTGTTTCAACTGCTTCTTTGAGCGGTTCTTTCCCGTTATCTCAGTCGATGCATCTCCCTGAGAGTTCCTCAATAACCCTGCTGTTTTCACCATCATGATTACCTCCACCATCACTAGTCATCATTGGAGCTATCTTCTGAGTCGGTAGTTGGAGCTTGCTGACAAGGATTCTGCAGGGTGATAGCCTGCAATGGAGGAATCGGCAGCCGCAATTGCTTCAGGAGTGTGAAGATCAGCAATACCCAGCATCAAGTCCTGCCCAAAATCATCTATGTACAGATTCCTTTCACAAGATTAGCAAGACAAGTGATCGACAGGAGAATACCAACTCAATTATCTGGGATTCATTCCCATCAAGCGCCTCAATGTCAAAGTTTCCCGGGTTCTCCTGCAATTACCAAAGAAGCAGGCGTGGAAGAATGGAACGTCTCAGCAGTAATCTACTTGTCTTGGACTATCAGCCCTGTGATGGTGAATCGTTACGGCAGGCAATAGGTTGGATGATGTCCCTCACCTTGTGGTTGACATCTCGAGTTCCTTGAAGCCGTTGAGGACCTTGTTGCAGATGTAGGCAAGTGGATTTCATCTTCCTTGTATGATTCTGTGACTCCAAAATAGAGAAGGGAAGCCGAGGATGAATACGAACAGCACCGGGATTGTAACATCTGGCCAGTCTTTGGCCACTGTCACCCATTAGCCGTAACCGAACTCCTCCCATCCAAAACCCAAACGGCAGCACCATTTGTTCCTTGTGCTTTGAAGATGTGTCCAGTCCAGCTCATGGTTGCTCCGACTGTGGATTTTATCTCCACATCTCTTGTTTTGATCTACCTCCAGATTTGGATTTACCCCACCCATGATGAAACGAAGATCTCACTGTCACATTTCGCCCCATTCACAAGGGTGCATCTTCTGCCGAAGCCACTCGGGAGGTCTTTTACATTTGCAATGACTGCCATGTGCAGCTTCATCTCAAGTGCGCAGATCTACCAGCCACGATCAAGCACTCATGCCATGAACACTCCCTCAACTTCTACGTCCCCAATTTTTCTTCTTAACTGGAAGATCCAATACATTTGCCACGCTGCGTCCTACTTCTGCAAAGAATGCAGGTTACAGCTCCACGTGGATTTTGTGCTATGGTTTGAGTGCAGCGTCCAGCACAAATGGCACTGGCACAAGCTCGTCCTCAGGCCTCCTCCAAAGGAAGAAACTCACAAGTACTATTGCAAGGTCTGCGCAGAAGGAGGCACGAGTCCCTGTGGATCTACTACTGCTCAGGTTGCGATTACGTGGATCACATCAGCTGCATTAACCCAAACATTCCCCATGGCCATCCCGAGGATTAGCTAAAAGAGCTCAACAATGAGATATACGACAAGATTGAGAATGTCCATCCAGAGCTCAGCCCCAATCACCGGCGCGAGCAGCTTGAAATAATCCCTGGTTGAAGATTTCAGTCACACAAGGAGTTGCATTATCTGTAGTTTGTGCACGAAACAATCTAAGAGTTCCTCCTTCAAAACTCTTGAGTTTTCTCATTCTGAGTGACCTTTATTAGAGTTAGTATCATAGCGTTTGATTAGAAGATTAATTAATTGGTTCGTGATTTCTAACCGTGAGGCAAAACAAATGACTAACTAATCAATTCAGACAGAGAAGTCTTCGTCGTTGTCTATGATGTTGGTTTTGCCACCAACCTCCACCTGCTCGGAGTACGCATAGGATGGGATACGAGGCAGCACGCAATGCGGATGAGCTTCATACTCACATCTTTTGCAGTAATAGATCCAGTAATCGGGGTGCCGCCGATTCGCGCAGACCTCACAGTAGTACTCGTCCGTGTCGTCCTTTGGCACATGGCTCGTCAGCCTCAGGGGTTGTCCGTGGGGACACATTTTGCCCACATAAGGAGTCAAGATCCTAGCACACTGCACATGGAGATGGAGATCGCATTCCGAGCAGTGATAAGATATTTTGCTTCCCGAGTTCCCGCAAGCGTAGCACCAGAACGTGTAAGAACCTCGAGGTTTCTTGATGGAGGAGAGCTTAAGAGTATGTTCGTGGCAGTCGAATCTGATGATAGGCTCTGCCAAGATCGTGCACTCATAGTGTAGGAAGAATGAATAACACTGCAAGCATCCGTACACAGGTTTATGTTCCTCAGTAATGTTCAAGTTGCATATAGCACACTCAATGACTCTGTCGAGCTCGCCTCTGTGACGGAACTGTGAGCAGTCATTCAGCTCATTCATCTCCCAAGTGATGCTCGCTAGTGTCAATGGATGTATGTGGCCTTCGAGATTCATACACTGCGGCAAGTCGGCGCACGATTTGTGTAGCGAGAAGGCCTCACAATCAAGGCATAAGTAGCAAGGGCCAGAAACCGGAACAGCGCAAACGCTACAAATTCGGCCACTACTCTCTTCCAGTTTCAGATGATGATGGTGGGCAAAGTGTCGAAGCTTGCCCTTCCCTGTATAACTCGTGTTATCTTGCTTGAACAACTCCCGTGCATCAGCAAGGTTCCAGATGTATCGCCGGATGAAATTTTCCAAACTATCAGGAGATCCAAGAGGAGGTATATGTCGCAATAGGAGAATCCGGTAAGGGATATCGCTCACGACATAATCTATTGATCCGGACTCGTGGTTCCTTCCCTTGCATTCGATAATCAGGACTTGGGAACAATTCTCGTCTGCTAGGTTCAGCAACCGGTCAAGATGGGCCCGGGAGTCGTGACTTAAGCGGGGACATATGAGGAAGATCCCTTGGCCGAAAGAAATCTGCGTCTCTGCTATCTTAAAAAGGACGTTGTGGCATACCTTGTCTAGCTGCTTCCTCAGATCCCCGGGCGGAGCCTCTGGGAGGGAAGAATGGACATCATCATAGTCCACGACGGCCCACATCAGCTCTTCGGCAGCTGAGAAGACGTTCTCCCAAATCATTACCCTTTCCTTAGGATCGCTGGTGTTCCCAATGATCACCACGATGGCCGGAGGCTCGTCTGCCATCTTTGGCTTATCTTCGCTCCCCCTCTCCAATTCTCAATCCACTGAACAAGATCAAACTGTATCAGCTTTTTCATCCAATAATTTAAAAAAGTCTTTCTAGCATATTAAGAGCATCACAAGGTCAGGATTAAATCATGGTCCCGGCCACGGATTGTTTTTTTATTGCAAAGTTTGTCTTCGCTGCACGCGACGGTGGGGCCATCGGAAAAACTAAGCCGACGACTTTCGCCAACCAAACTTCGTTTGTCGTTATGCTCTGTCTCCAGTCATCGATGAAATCAAAACATGCTTATAATAATGAAAGTCTTCTCTGAACTCTGAGGCCGAAGCTTGTTCCAGCTAGGTTTCGGCACATGGACTTCCGTGAATTAGATTACTATCATGTGGCCATCGTGATCAAGGGCCATGTTTGCACGGCGAGCAGTTGTTTTGCCAAGGAGCTCGCGAAGAATATCCGATGCCCACTTCTAAGCTACAGAGATGTCTTCTCTTGTGTTTCAGCTTCTCCTGATCTGTTCTCCTCTCTCGCTGCCGATGAGCATCACGCCGTCAGCTTCTCCAATGGAATCTTCTGGCGATTAGTTTCAGCCAACATCTCTGGAAGGGCTTCTGGGTCACGAACGACTGTCATCGATCTGTTGTTGCCTCAGCAGTTACATCTCGATCAGGTACTGGAAACTAACACAATCGTGCAAATCAGCCAAAAGGTTTTCCTCATAGACTGTCGGCCAGGGGACGACGAATCTTATCGGATCACGGCAGAAAATATGTTGGATGATCTCCCGCATCTCGTGGTTGACATCTCTGATTTGTTAAAAACTGTTGAGGACCTCGTTACGGATGTCGGCAAGTGTATTCTGTCATGGTTAAGGGATTCCACCACTACTGAGCGTCCGGAAAGGGAGGTCAAGGATGATTACGAGCAGGACTGGCGAAATGAAATCTGGCCTGTCTTTGGCCACTGTCACCCGTTAGCCATGAGTGATGCCCATACCTGCAGTGATAACCCAGACGACAAGATTAGCTGCCGCTTGTGCCTGGAAGATGTCTCAGGTCCGGCTCACGGTTGCTCGGAATGTGGATTCTACCTCCACAAATCGTGTTCCGAACTGCCCAGCCAACTGGCTTTCCTTCACCATGATCACGAAGTGATCTCCCTCCACCACATCCCGCCTCAATCACGAGGATGCATACTCTGCCGAAGCTCCTCAGGAGTTCTTTACAAATGCAATGACTGCTTTGCACAGCTTCATCCAGAGTGCACGAATCTACCAGTCGTAATCAAACACTCGTGCCACGAACACGTCCTCAACTTCTATATCTACCCATTCATGCCCGTGTGGCGGATACGGTACATTTGCCATGCCTGCGGCAACTATGGCAGCGCTGCATCCTACTTCTGCAAAGAATGCAGGTTACATCTCCACGTGGATTGCGCGCTACGGTTGGAGCGAAGTGTCCAGCACAAACGGCACTGGCACCCGCTCATTCTTAGCCCTCCACCGACGGACGAAACCCACGAGTACTACTGCGAAGTGTGCGCAGCGCCGAGGCATGAGTCCCTGTGGATCTACATGTGCGCCGAGTGCGAGTTCAAGTACGAGGCTCATGTAAGCTGCATCAACCCGGACGTCCCGAGGTGCCATCCTGACGTGTACCTTCCGGAGAATAAAACGGATGAGCAGCTGAAAAGGCTCAACGGCGAGGTCTATGATGATATAGATAACGTCCCCGGGGAGCTCGGTCCTAAACTAGCGGAAATCCCGGCGGCGCAAGCAGCTTGGACTGCGATCGATGACTATGGGAACATGAATTCAGCTGAAAGCAATGGAAACTGATGGGGGCGTTTCGGTGGATGAAGAAAGAAAGCCCCTTTCATTTTCATCATAGTTGTCCTCCAAACTTGAATCTAACTCTTTTGATGACGACGACGATAATTAAATAAAATAAATTATTTTACGTAATATATATAACATGTTTCATAGCCACATTTCCCAAGAAATTCCAATAACTGATTTCAGCCTCAGAGTCAGAGTCAGACCCTCTGATTCGTCATCATCATCATTCAGAATTCAGTGAATGGAAAAATTTGACACCAAAAAATAAATAAGAAAAGGGTTTTTCTTTTCTGTGATATGATTAGAACGATGTTCCTTACAGAATTTGTACGTTGAACGTAAACCAATCCCCCCGACCATTTTGTGTTGAGCTGGCTGGACAAAGATAGATTTGAAGGGGCGTATAGCGTTTGAGTTCAAGTGGCACAGGACCTTCGATCGGCATTCAACGTTATATCCGGGACAAGGAAAAGCTGGAAGATGGAATCCGCTTCAAGGTAAGTTGTCGAAGACCGGGCTTCCACGTACATGGAGTTGAGGTAACAAAACCCAACAGGAAGAAGAAGAAGAAATTTTATGGTAATCAAATTGATAAAATTCACTTAATCATTTAAAACTCCTCTTCCTTATCTCAATCAACTTCTTCGTCTCCTCCATGTTCAAGAAGAACTCCTGCACCTCAGCTGCACTCACGACCTCGGCAATTCTGAACAACCTCTTCCTCTTGAATGCAGTTGCCGCCGGGGAGGATCTCCTCCTAGTGGCGGTCGCCTTCTTCCTCGGGGCAGGCGGGCATCTTAAGGTGGGAGGGATTCTGTGGTCCTCGGACGTAGGAGTCTGGTACCCTTCATCCACGTCCTCTTCCGCCCTCGCCTCGATGCTGAAGAAGGGTGTCATGGTGAACAAGAATGAGATGTTGTTGGCTCCAGAGGAGAGAGACGTCTGTAGGAAGGCTTTAAAAGAAATGGGAGTTTGGTTTGTGTGTGTGTGTGCGGGGTGAGAGAAAAGTGGTAGGTAGGCCCGGGAGTTCTTTCAATCCCAGTGTCAAGATGATAATCAATGTTTGCTTCGTTTTGAATCAAACCAGCACCCTGACACGAATATTTCTCTTCTGTTTTCTTGGGTGGGAATTTTGGAATATATCACCGGTGGGTCACGTCATAAATGCTTCCTTTCGTGCCCATTCATTCCGAATCTCCCACGAGTTCACAACACTTGCCGTCGCCAGGAGTTCAGGCTGTGACATCCACGTGATGCTTGGAAAGTTCTCCTCCTGAGAAACGTAACCAACACACTGTATTTCTATAAAAATTTCTCCCTACTAATAATAATAACAATAAAATCTACATTCCCCTGTTTCGTCCATCCTTTCTGGACACATCCTAAAAGCTAATAAAGAAGAAGATTTGGGGGGGGGGGGGGGGGGGGGAGAACAATTAAGGTATAAAGGAGCCATTAATTGATGCATTTCTAGGATGAAAGCCAACAATAGCAGCAGCAGAAGCAGCCGCAGCAAGAGGGTGGGTATGAAAAGGATGAATGAATTGAAGTGAAGATGAAGGAAGCAAAGGATTCCCCCAATTATAAAAAAAATTGGAAGATGGAGACATAAATACGCCAAATCAATATCTACCAAAGTAACAATAAAAATGAATCAATCAACTGTGGACACTAACACCTTAACAATATAGAGGATAAGGGGGCATATGGGGTTGGGGCCACACACCCACGGCCATCACTCCATGTGGGAATTTATGCTCACCACGTTACCTTAATTTCCTTACCAAACTTTGTTCTTTTCCAGATGATCTCAAAAGACTAATAGTCTCCATAACATCACATTCTTCCATGTGAAGTTGCCTCTCTCCAATATGACACCAAAACCATATATAGCTAGGCAGACCATATGCGTGTATTTATGTATGAACAGAAAGTAAAGAGCCGTAAATGGACATGACACTATCAGACCGGACCAAGGTTAGCAAATAATGCCAAAATGAGCTCAAGTTTTTTTTTTAATGGAATGCATCATGGGATAGTTAAAAATTCTCAGCATGTTCTTTTGATAGGCTTATGGCGTGCATTGCATGTGCATTATACTTTCAATAGAAAAGATCAGCAATAGAAAAATAAATTTACCAGACGTAACCCTCGGTATAGCGAGCTGCGATGTAAAAATGGCCAAGCTCCCATCCCTCCATATATATCGTATATGCAAACTGGTTGCCCTGTCCTCTCAAATTCCCCCTCATCCCGTTCATTTGCTCCAAAATTGAACTTTTCTGATTGCCGGGCATTACTGTATATATCATTCTATGATTCCAAATCCTTTTCCACTCTTTCCTTGAGCTAAAAGATTGCAAAAAGGTCACACATGAAAGATGTAAACAAATGAAAATCTGACAGCCAAAAAGTTTCAAAAGTCAAATGAAATGTTAGAATTGAGAATAATACCCACCTCCTCCATGTCGACTTGCTCATACTTTTCTGCATCTTTCATTTCCCTCAAAATATCCCGATCTTGCTGAGCAGGGAAATCTTTCGGAATTTTTCTGCTATTACTGGATGAGTTTCTAGGTACCATATCATCCGTCAACTCTTCCTCTAGCATATAGATAATACTAGCTCGAGTAGGAAAGTCATCCTTGTGATCTGGTATGCCAATGGAATCTTCACTTATTTCATTCCTGAAAATATCTCATTCCCATGTGAGCTGCTCGAGCTGAAAAACAGGACCTGGCAGTGTGTCTCGAAGAAAATTGTTCTCCAGAAGCCTGGAATAAATGGAGATGTATTCCGATGCAAGCACGTCCTTAGCTAGCATTTTTCCAGAAGATGCATCTTAGCAGCAAATTCAGAAAGTCTATCATCTGAGACTAACAAGAGAACACATTCATCAAAGCCGTCGGATCATGCTTGGGAAAAGAAATCATGTGGGTTTCATAAAAACCTACAAATGCCTTTCACAGGCTTGGATGAGGCCATATTCAGCTGGACCTCAAATATTTTAAAAAGACAAATCGGCGACATACATGTTTTTTAATGGTTTCAGTATCTGGCATAATAATGGGGATCCCAAAAGTCATAGCTCGGATAAGCAATGGAGGAAATCCCCGTTCGTCTCGTAAAGAACCATAGAGGACAATGTCTCCCATAATCAACATGCTATTGACATCAGCATTCATGCCAAAATGCTGCAGATTCCAACCAGAAACTGCAGACAGAGAAAAATCCCTTCCGTTTGAATAAAATATTCAACATTAGCAAGCAATTTTTCTGGAGGATATTGGACTTTACGGATAATAACATGAGATGCTAGAATGCTCCCAAGATGACAATATACCTGAGTCATTTTGGTTTACAAAATACAAGGCAATGTAAGTCAACACTCTTACAGCGTAGAAACAAAACTACATTCAGAATATCCTACTTTTATATTATATTGATTCGGCAATGCCTTTTGAAATAGGTCTTTAACCAAACATCCTTTACTTCTACTCTACTTTAATGCTATGGCCACGCTTCTACTTAGGGCCTTAATGAAGTTCTACTTATTTTACTTAAGGCCTTTATCATTGTAAAAAGTATTTCAACATTTTTCCGCGAATATCAACACATTAGAATGATTGACACCTAAGAATCCAGACTAACTGAAAAAAGGTTAAGCTGAAAGATTACCAGAAAAGCATGATTATGTTCATCACTGGAATTACCGCCTAGAAAAGCAAACATAAAACCAGAAAAGCATGATTATGTTCATCACTGGAATTACCGCCTAGAAAAGCAAACTTAAAAAAACCTCCATCACGGTTCCTTACACACTTAACTTAGAGAGTCTCAATGGAATGCATTGCCAAGGATTGGTCCCATGAAAGTTCATTATAAGAGAAGGAACAGCCAATGATGACAACAACCAAGTCTTCTCTTTTAATGCCTCTGTCTTCTCACTTGATTTTTAGAACGTGTCTTGCTAAACCATTCCGTGGTCCACACATCTTCTGGTGACCCCGGAATGACCAAAAAATTTCCAGAGTCGAGTGCACTATACAGCATCTGCACGAGAAAGGCCCAATAATGACCTCTCAGATGGACAAGAATTCCATTGGCTATAACAAGGAATATACTTCAATAAACAAAAGAATTCGGCATATGACCCAACCTTTCTCAGCCTTTATTTGCTTAAACAATCTCCATTTAGATTATAAATTATCGGAACTCTTGGCCCTACTGAAACACATTGGTAGTCCCCGATTCTGAAAACAACTCACCACCAGATTGACTGATCCAAACAACACTATCAGCAGCTGCTGAACAGAGTGAGGGAGAGAGCTACTCACGAGAGCAATACGCGGTGGCAGAACCCCGACCCTCCCCCTCCCTCCTGGCCCGATCCAACAACCTCTCACCATCCACGAACCTAAGTCCACTCCCCAAAGGAAGCCCTTCCCTCCCCTGTCTCCCAAACCGCCACCCTAATCATGCTCTGATCGCGCCAGGGACAAGCGCATGGACGAAAGCCGCCAAAAAGGATCAGGACATTGAGCAGGGATTTGCCCCTGAGGGGCGGGAGAAGCGGAGGTGCGCTTGAAGGGGAAGGGTAAGCGGTCGCGTACGGAGGGGGAGACGTCCATTGGGGATGGATGGATCAGTGGGTGGGTGAGGGTCGGTTAGGGAATGGGATCTTGAGGCATAAGAGGCGGCATTTCGGGATTTGGCGGGAGAGTCCCTGGCGCCAGATGTAACTTCGGCTTTCACCAACCCCCACCACCCACCTACCACGCCCTTGGCGGCTTTCTCTGTTGGCGAGGAGGATTTGGGCTTTTATAAATCCTGTAGGCCCAACCAACCACTTCAATCGAGCCCACATAACTATCAATCCAACCCCCCTAAGTTACGCCCCATCACTTTCCTCTTTAACCCAAAACAAACAGGACACTCCAATTCGATTAAGAATAAATATTTTTTTGCAACATACATCGCCTGCTCTTGAACTTTCTTTCATGGCCTGAACTTTAAAATTTTTCTTTTATGGCTTTAAATCGATATTTTGAATCATTTATGAGCTTATTCAAATTATCTTACCCGATTCTACGATTTGCCGTAACTTAATATCGTTAATTCTGAAAAAATATCGATTTTTGGCTTTAATTTTTTACCGACTTTCTTTTGTGGCTTAAACTTCGAAATCTTTTTTTTATAGCCTTAAATCAATATTTTGAATCATTAATGACATTATTGTAATGGTGTAACATGAATGTACTATTTGTTAAAATAGATTATAATAAGGTTATAAATGATTCAAAATATCGATTTAAGACTATGAAAATTTTTTCAAAACTTATGACACAAAAGAAAGTTGGCGAAAAGTTGAACCCACAAATCGATATTTAGCTGAATAATTATGACCTTTGAGTAACGGCAAATCGAAGATTCGGGTAACGTAGTTTAAATAAGGCCGTAAAGAATTCAAAGTATCAATTTAAGGTATAAAAGAAAGATTTTAAAGTTCATGACTAAACGAAAATTGGAGAATAGATCATACTACAAATCGATATTTTGTCGTATTTTCTTAGTTCCTAGATTTTATCATAAACTTATTTATGCTTGAGGTTGTTTTGGTACGTTCTGCTTTATTTTTTTTTCTTTTTTTCTTTGAAAGTACAATTACTTCATAAATAAAAACTCATTTTAATGCTTCTCCGCTATAGCAAACACAAGAAAACAGAAAATAAAAAAATTCAAAGTGTTAACTCGTTTATTGGTACAATACCCACGACAGGCTCCAAGTCCGAGTGCAAAAGCCTGTTATCCCTAACTCATTGTCAATTACGATTAAAAAGATAAGGTAAAATATACTATATATCACAAATTTTATATTTTGACATTAACTTTGTTATATAATTTTATCATTAATTTTTATTTTTATATTGATTTTAGTTAATCTTAAATTTTGTCTGTTAAAAGTCAAACAAAGCCTTAATATAATCTGACCCCATCTTATGATAGTGGATATCCAGAAATGCTAAAAGTTAGGAGCATGCACAAATCTTCGTAATGATATTATTATTATAATATTAATAATAAGAAGTAACTAAATCCCAATTAATTTAAATTTCAAAATAAAAATCTTTTTAATTTGAACAGTTTAATATAAATTTTATAGTGTAATGTATAGAAAATTAAGTTATTTTAATTAAATAAGAATAATTTTGGTAAATTGTAGGTTCTTGTACAGAAACGGAAAGGATTGCTAAAACCTAAATTAGGTACAATAGGAAATTTAAAAAAAGAATAAGCAAATTATAGGTTCTCGAAAAGCTAAAAATTACTAATTCAATTATAAATTGGAGACCTAAATTAAATATCGAATCAAATGATCATTTAGTATTTCATTGAACAAAGAAACTCACTTAACAATACAAGGTAGGTGTTAGCACGCTTGGAAGAGTGCTAGGCAAGGCACGGCCCAGGACGGTTCTTTGAGCAGAGCTAGTGAGGGAGGCATGGACAAGCTGGACATCAGCGGTAAAGGGAAGCTAGATAGTTGCTTACTTGGGTCAAACGTATGCTGGGGCAGGTCTAACATGTTCAGTGACGCCAGAGATTACTTGTGGCAGGACGCTGCGGCAGGCGACCATGGAGCCCTCTAACAGATCAGCTGGGAACAGACGACTCTTGGAATGTCACTGACGTGACTAGAATGGGTGCTGGCACTTGGAATGCTCTTGCAAGTCGGAGCTTGATTTGCATGGTGTACATTTGTAAATTATACACATCCCTCATGACCCCTATAAATAAGAGATATAAAAAGGCGCAGACAAAACATTATAAGATTGAGTGAAAATACAATTTATGCTTTGGCCGAAATTCTTTGTGTTTCTTGTATCCATTGTGATCGTGTTTCTGTCCTTGCGAGCATTCTTCGAGTGTGAGCGGGACTAAGAGGAATTCGAACGTGAGGGATAATCATACTTTTGCAAAACATTCTGAAAGGCTTTTGCAAAACAAATCAACACGTAGGATTTAAAACGACACTACAGCCGAGAGGGGGGGGGGGGGAGGGGGGAGGTTGAGGGGGCATTTTGAGTTTTCTAAATGAACCACTGGCTGACGACAACATAGGACAGACTTTTGAAAGGGAAAGTAACGGGGCCTGACATTTGCTGACTGCTCTTCTGCTCTTTACCCCTTCATTTATTTATTCTTTTCAATTGTTAAGGCAACATATAATTTCTCTCTCCACTTGCCTCTCGTCGACGCTTGCTCCACATCTTCCGGCCGAGTTGGGCTCACCTCCCTACGTCCCTCCCGTAACCACCATGATGACCTCCCGCCTCCTCCTCCTCCACTCCACTTTACTCCCTCTCCACCCCCGCCGCCCCCTCCTCCTCCGCCGCCCCGTCTCACTCCCCTCCCTCCCCAACCTCCTCCGCCCTCCCCCAACCCCTCGCCGCCCTTGCTGCTCCTGCTGCCTCGCCCCGCCCTTGTCCGCCGGCGACGCCGCCGCCACCTTGGTTGTCCTCGCGGGCGCTTACTCCCTCGTCTTCACCTTCGATAACCTCACCCAGCGCAACCTCATCCACCAGGTCACCGCTCATCCGTTACTCAGCTCTCTCTCTCTCTCTCTCTCTTGTTGGCTTCGATGATCCTTGTCTTGCATGCTCGGCCGAGTCAACTCATTTTGTTGACTTAATAGAAGATTTTTGCTGATTAGTGTGGAATCGGAGATAATCTGAGTGATGAGGTTTCTGCTTGTTTTGCTTAATCCCTTTCCCTTTCTTGGAACTGAACCAGAGTTTGAGCAGGAAGTTAGTGCACATCTTGTCTGGATTGCTCTTCATGGCGTCCTGGCCCATTTTCAGGTACGATTTGTCCTTATTTTCTCAGTTGATCGCCTGCTCAGTGCTGAATAGTTTGTGGAATTGGGCATAAGATTCGAGTTGAAGTTGATAGATTGTAGTTGTCGGCATTGTTTTGGCTGACCAACTCTTGTTTACTCTAGAATAGCGATGCAAGTTCTGCTCGCTACTTCGCCTCCTTTGTTCCCTTTGTGAATTGCCTGAGGCTTCTGATTCATGGTCTCTCGCTGGCTACGGATGATGGGCTGGTTAAATCGGTCACACGTGAAGGAAATCCGGCGTAAGTGTCCTAGGAATGAATTTTTCCGTTCAGATCTTTTCTCGATCGAGCGTTAGTGGTTTCAGGGTGCATATACAGGGAGTTGTTGAGAGGCCCGTTGTACTATGTCTTGATTTTGATATTCTGCGCCATCGTCTTTTGGCGCGACTCGCCCACCGGGGTCATCTCTGTCGCGATGATGTGCGGGGGAGATGGTAGGAAAGGAATCCCTGTTACCCCTTACAATCTGTTATAGATCGATTTTTGCACATGGTCTTAATCCTCATTCTACAGGCATCGCTGATATAGTTGGTCGGAGATTCGGATCATGGAAGCTGCCTCACAACCCGCGGAAGAGTTGGGCTGGCAGCATCTCTATGTTCCTTTGTGGTTTCTTGATATCGATAGGGTGCGTGCCACTGCCACCGCCTGCAGTTGCGTTCCTGCTCTGTTGGGGTTTCACTTTAATCTGGTTCCTTGATCATGGCAGGATGCTTCGTTACTTCTCGGGCATGGGATACTTTGAGCTAGACTGGTCCGTATCACTAGGAAGGGTCGCCTTGATTTCTCTATTTGCGACCCTGGTGGAGTCACTCCCAACAAACGAGCTGGTCGACGACAACATCTCTGTTCCTGCTGTGAGCATCTTATTGTCACTCTTGACTTGGAGCAGCTGAATTCCAAAGAAGGTATTTCTTTTCCGCATCTAATGGTCTCTGATTCAAGCCTAATTAAGTAAATTGAATCATGTGCTTTCCTAGTTCCATAAAAGAATATGTGGATAACACGTCTTTCCTTTTCTGGGCATGTCAGAATTTGGCATGTGACAGTAACCGAGTTGGTAGGTGAGCTTTTGATTGACTTACTGCGGTAAAAATAATATGGGCCCACAATTGCTCTAGTGCTCAGTGGAAGTCTCGATTCTGACACAAAAGTCAATGAATTGATTAGGCTGAAATTAGGACATGACAGATAGCCAATTTAAATGTTGATCTGACATGTTTTCTTTTGAGAAATCGAATGGAAAATATGTTGCAAAGTAAAGACAGCATGTGGGTGGTCGGCCTCGCCCCTAAGGGGGAAGGATGTCATTGAATTCCGAGCGGCCATGAACGCCACAGACGGGAGGAGACAGCTTAGTCGCGAACTCGTTAAGGTAAGGTGGAAGTAATTTATTACCCTCAATGGATGGTAACATGTTGGGGCGTACAAAGAAAACCTTGGGACTTAGTCCACATTTCCCAACCAAATGACTGCGCATCGGATGTTGTCCGAATATTGGCAATGTGGTCAGAGTTACTTTTGACTCCATCCCCTTGTTCGGCCAGACAGCCATAAACGATTCCATCCCTCAAACACCCCCCCCCCCCCTTTTCTGGATAAAACAGATGTTTTAATGAAGTATTTATTTATTTATTTTTCACAATTTAGGGATTTCTTATTAGTAGAATCGTGAAATGCCATATCCCTCCTCCTGGAGGGTGTGCATGTCCAAGATATGGAACAAGGACGGATCCTTGGACAAAGAGCTGGCAATCCTGTTGATGTGCGCATCGGTAGGAAGGTAAGTTCTGATGTGCGCATTGACAGGAAGGTAAGTTCTGTGGATGCTGCTTGTTTGCGGCTGAAAGAGGCTGAAGGGCAGGTCTGAATTAACAAAGGTGCGTCAGAAGTTGCTTGCGAAAGGAGAAGATCCTTGTTGTAGATAAACCATAGAATTGAAATTGACGGAATCAAAAAAGGTGTACCATTGGTTTACTCCTACATGTTGGAGCATAGCTACATAATATGTACAACTGTAATTTACATTCACGCACACATGACCTCTTATAAATAAGAGTGTTGTAAAGAAGCATGGGAAACCATTATAAGGTTGAGCTTGAGAAATAAAAATCGGTGCCTTTTGAGGTACACGCCGATGTATCTGACCATGCGGTAAGAGACGTTCTAGTTAAGGAAAGGCACCCCATTGCATTCGATAGTGGGAAGTTGAAGGATGCGGAGCAACGATATTTTGTCTATGAGAAAGAGACGATCGTCATCATCCATTGCTTGTGAGTTTGGTTAGTTTACTTATTGGGGAACATATTTATTCTCAAGACATACAATGTGGTCAATACATTCTTCAAACTTTTTTAACGTTGTCCATGTGGCACGTACGATAGCAAGAGTTCTTGGCTGAATATGACTTCGAATGGAGCATTGACTAGGATGGTGCAATGTTGTGGCAAACCCGAGTTGAAAGCCAATGAAAATGTTAAACTATATAATATAAATAAAGCATCACATAACAACAGTACGCGCGCCTTCTGACCTAGCACGCGCGTGACGGTTCTGATGACACGAGGATCTGATGATCCGGGCCCGCTCCTTGGGCCCATCCGATCGGCGCCTCGACTCGACCGTCGGGCGCTGCGGAGGGGACCGAGGTGAATCCTGCCTCGATTCCTAAACGGACCTACCCGAGCCCTCGCCGATCGTCTCTATGCTCCTTAGGAGACGACAGGCAAAAAGCGGGGCATGATCCGTAAAGGAAGCTTTGGGAGGATCCGGAATGGCTCGTGTTGCCTTCACTTATCCTTGATGGCTCCGTAAAAAAGGTTGGTGTTGTTTAACTTAGGTAAACTAAACGGAGTCGCCACCGACTTAATTTTAAAAGCTTGGTTTAAGTCAGAAAATCAGAGTAGGATTCGGGGATTCTTATTACTAACTCTTACATCTACAGATGCGAAAAGGTGGCGTTAAAGAAAACATGGAGCCCCGCACCTCCCTCATGTACCTGAGGCCCGTCTGGTTGGCATGTCATCGGCTAAGGCATGATCGGTTGGGGCCGCTTTAATGAAGATTTCGTTGCAGTCAATCCCCGCTCGCCGCCCGTTTTTGGATGGTCTTGGAGATCCGTCTTGTCAAGTACCTCAGAGATCCGTTTTGGAGACGCCGGGGCAATAGGGGTCTACCGTCGCTGGATTGAGAGATGTCAGGGAGGGCGTGGTCGTTGTCGCTAGATCTAGAGACGCAGGGAGAAGATGGATTCGTCGCTGTCGGTTCTAGAGGTAGGTTGTTATCTGGTCGTCGCCGAGGAAGATGTGGGTTGTCGGAGGAGGAGATCTAGTCAAGCGCAGGAGTGGCCGGAGTCGACTTGTTGGTAGACGTCAGCTCGGGACATTTATTTGTAATGATGGTCTGCTCACTGGTTGTTGGATGAGGAAGAGGGGCTACTGGAGAGAGTGCTCTCCATGGCGAGGTTCGGAGGAGGGAAGTTAGCGTGAAGACAGAGAATCGATCACAAGCTCCTCAGCAAACCTACAAACCTTGGTTAAGAACGGCTGAGGAGTGGGAACGGCGAGGGAGGCTTTCTCTGGAGAGGCGAAGGAACGATCAAGTCTCCAATATTTTTCTCTCCACCGAGCGTTTCTTCGGGGACAGGTTTTTATGGTCGTCTGGGTTTAATCAAAATCAGGATAAGACCATGGGGATAAGGGTTTCCTTGATAGTGAGGCAGATCAAACGGAAATCGCAGATTTCGAGCAATCAAGACAATTATGACCAATTAGGGGATCTACGACAACTTCCGCTTTTACGAAGGCGTTTACATTATATCAGAGCGGTCTCGAATTCAAACTCCGTCATGTACGCAAAAATTCCCCATTATATGGTAAAATGGGCCAAGAAGCCTGCCTGGATACCTGGGTCAAGAGCCAAATAGATGTCAGTCCAGTTTGACTTGATGGGGCATGTTAAACTATATAATATAAACTAAGACTCACTTAACAACTTAAGCTTGGTCGGGTCCCTGTGAAAGTATTGGCCGGAGGATGACTTGTTGTTTGGCGAGGGCTATCGCCTCTATGTCCTTTCGACAAGGGATCACAGGAGCAAATCATGCGATATCCCATGACCTCATTCTGTAAGGACTTCCCTTCTCATGAGCCTTATCTGTTCTTGAGCTTGTAGTACGTTCAACAACTCCGCCAGCCTTATATCGGACAGATCCTTAGTGTTCTATAGAGAGACAATTGTAGCTTCAAACCTTTCTGGCAACGACACCAAAATCTTCTGTACGGTCCGATCATCCTTTATATTTGTGCCCAAAACTCTGATTCTGTCGGCCAAATTGATCAATCTATCAGAAAAATCCTTTACGGCCTCATCCTCCTTCATTTGTTGTCTCTCAAACTCTCGCATCAAATTCAAAGTTTTCATACCCCTTATCTTCTTGTCACTTTTGTACTCAATCTTCAGAATCTCCTTTGCGGGTTGAAACTTCATGATTATGTTGAATATAGAGGGTGACACTGCATCATAGAGGCACAACTTCACCTTCGCTTCCTTGTGACTCTTTCTTTGTGAAACCGGATTTGGTCGATTGTAAGATTGTCGAGGAGTGGGGCCACTTCATTATCATTCTCCACTGCTTCTCACAAGTCATTACTTTCCAAGAAAGCGTTCATCTTTGCCGCCCAAACTTGATAATTTTCTCCATCGAACAAGAGTGGCGTCATATAAGAAAAACCCCTCCTGCTTGCTTCGATCTCCTTTTGTAGGACAAAAACAACTTTCTAAAAACTTCACAAGACTTTTATAGCTCCCGAAGAAGACTAAGGGCTTTGATACCGATTGTAAGCTCTCGCCTTGCAGAAACACTAAACATCAATAACAGAAATTATAACAGAAGCGAGACGGAGAACAACATAACATTATGCAGATGTTAGCTTCTGTAATGCAGAATCTTCTACAGATGGAGGCCGAAACTAAATTTAAGAAAACTCAAATACACTTTGAATAAAAGCTTTTTCTGGATTTCGATTGATAGAAAGTGGATAACCATTACATCACTACACTTAAGTAGATAAAATAAAAAGAAATGAAGAGATACACACTAAAGGAAATGAAAGGTCACCATAAAAGCACAACGAGAAAAAACAAAAGACAATAAGAGAAAAGTTCTTCTCCATTAGCTTTGATTCAAACCAACAGATTTGTAAGAGAAATGTCCATACATTCACAGGACTGTAAATTTGCCCGTTCTCTTACAGTAAGTTTGTGCAGAAGATGGAGCGATAACTTGGCGGAGAAGATAGAGTGCCATGAAATTGCTGACAAACAACATGGGCTAGATGTAATCGTACCATCGTTTTGAGATGCCCTTGTTCTTTTCGCGAAGCTCCCATAGTACCTTCCTCATCCCATCCTCAAAATCTGCAGGCTCAGGAGCGTTATCTTCTAGTATTTTGTGGATTCCTCCCTCTTCATAAGAATAAGCTGGAATACCTTGGACCACACAGTGTGGATGAGCTTCGTACCCGCATCCCTTGCAGTAGTATATCCAGTAATCGGGATGCCTCCTCTCCGCGCAGATTTCGCAGTAATACTTGTTGGTCTCATCCTTAGGTGGCATGCACAGCGTGAGGGGATGCTCCTTGTGGCGCTCATGGCGCAAGGAAGGGGCAAAATTTCGAGACATTGCTTGTGGTAATGAAACTGGCACTCCTTGCAAGTATACCAGATTTTGTTGCCGAAGCAACCACAAGCGTGGCAGACGAAGTGCGGGCCCAACAGGGGGAAGTCCATGGTCTTCAACTCGAGTGGGTGGGGATGCAGGTGGTGCTCAATGATACGCCTGCCGGAGCCTATACATTCATGGTGCAGGAACAAGTCTGGATAGTGCAAGCATCCATAAAAGGGTCGCGGCCCTTCTTGGGTGTAATTGTTGCAGTTGAGGCACATGATTGCGCATAGGGATTCTTGCGTGAGTAGTTGAAGAGATTGCTCCCATTCTTTTCTTTCAAAAGGATGACAAGGCGCAGAGAATGTGAATGAATGGGGGATTTGAGATTCTGGGGCAACTGGGCGCAAGTTTTATGCAAGAAGAAACGGCAGCTTACACACCCATTGTAGTTGTCTAAGCCCGACATAGACTCCGTGCAAACGCTACAAGAGGGATCCATGCCAGGCACTTTGACATCACTTCAAGGATTCAACAGAAGTGGGTGACGGTGGCCGAAATGCCCAAACTGCAGGGAACCCGGGGTATCACCGTGATTGAGCTCGACTCGAGCTCACTATCGAAGGATTCGATGAACCCCAATATAGCGAGACAACAAAAAGAGGAAGCCCCGTAAGTGGAAGTCCAGGAAGATCTGCTGCAACCTCGTGAGCATGCATTCGCTGGCATTCACTGCAATGACGGCAGAAGCAAAGACAGGTTTAGACTTTGCAACCACAGACGAACTACTGCCAAGGAAGATACAAGCCGCTCCCACTGGGCTTGCCGAACTTCCAACGAGCTTGAACGAGGGACAACTTGGGGTTGTTGATGAGGAAAGGTACGGTACGAAGGAGGAAATCGGGGTCAGGTTGGAAGTTGGCGTCAAATATAGCACGTAATCGAACAGGCTGACGTATCTGTGCTTCATCCCTTCCTTCAAGGAGCCGGCTTTGTACCCTTCCCTATCTGCTCTGGTATCGTGCTTCACGTTCACGCCTTTTGCTGCCCAACTATGGCACTCGCTCTTCACCAACTCCTGCAACATTTTTCAGTGTAGTCGGCCCAGTCCCTTAAAAAACAACATAAATTGACGAAAGCCTATCCAAACCTTGATGGCAGGGTCTGTCGAATCATCGAGGACTTGGATTATGATCCTGTCGGCTGGCCACGAAAGCCCACAGGCGGCTTAATGGACAGTCGATAGACCTGTACACGCCCACAACCCTGATCAGCCATTGAAGAAGACAAACACTGCCGGAAAGAAAATTTCCCACATGAGCCCCCTGCCTGTTTCTCGTTGTGCATGGGAATCTGCCCTAAGACCATGGGATACGACGAGTCCCCTGCCTCGACATCGTACTTCATTGGCTCCCACTTGTACCTCTCCTCAGGCTTCCTTCCAAACAACTTCACGAGCATGATCCCGGACATCATGAACAACTTATCCCACGAAACTCACCAAGGACATGACCAGGCAGACCGCCAGGAGGAACAATAACAGCGGGACCATGTACGGGTCCTTGGCCTGCTGCAAAGCCAACATTACATTGCTCGAAATCTGCTCCCTGGAGAACCTCTAAGTCTCCACCCGACGTCATTGACTTTGACATCGTGAAATGCTCCGCGCCACTGTTTGGATCTGTGTTTCCACCTTGAATCCCTGCCTGCATACCATTTAAAGGGAAATAACAGTCCTTGGATGCTACAAATTAGTTGGGTACTAAACAATGATTAATTCCGTGAATTGCTTCGACCATTTAATTATTAGTTTTTGCCTCTAACTAATTGCAGTTAAGTCAAGAGTTTCACGCATGTAGCATGGGGGGGATTTTATTATACTACTTTTTGAGCATCTCCCGTCCCGTGTGTATACAACAAACCAGAAACTTTGACATGCCAACTGGAAACAGCAACAGGTGTTAATATAATTCAAGTCACTCTACACGCTGCTCATGGTTCAAAAAAAAATGAGCCTCGTGCTCTCCCAGAGTGGTCGAAAGTCATTGGAAAACCTGCAGCTCGTTCGAACCGCTGGGGAGCATGTAATCAGGATGCAAAACACAGAGTGGGATTAGCTTTGGTGGGAACATGAAAAGGAAGCAAAAGAAAAAACGAATTTTTCTTACAGATAAGAGAGACTTTTTATTCAATGATAAGGTCAAGTTTGTCGTCCTCTCCAATGTGCCTATCTTCTTCTTTGGCCTTACATCTATCTTCGGACAAGCGTGCAACATACATTGCTGTCCCATTTTGATCACCTCCTGCACCCTGCTAATATTGATATCAACTTCCTGCTCAGGAGATAACTTACCAGCCTGCGATAATGATCGTTCAACTTTTCTTGTTGTGCTCTTCCAACTGTCCATTCTGGCACAGTTTTTCCAGTTCTCTCAACCTGCTCGAGTCAATGGCCGGACCGAAACGAGCATCGCACAGATCCTTAAATTCATCCTATGAAAGCTCTGGCCAGTCCTTAGCCTTCCTTACACGTAAAAACCAAAATTGTGCACCGCCATAATAAATTCAACGATGCCAGCCATACCTTCTCAACCTCGGAGGTTTGATGGTAGTTGAAAGGGTACTCGCAATGGCGTCCTAACTACATCTCTTGTAGTTCATATTGGGTTTTCAACGGTTCTTGATCAGCATCAAACCTCTCGAGTAGCCGGCGAATTTTCTGGACTTGGCTTATCTCTTGGAGCTGTGGACGTCTCCCACTGATAAGGGTTGGGGTGAAAAGTACAACATTTGGCAATGAGAAAGATTATACTTAAATAAACCAGAAACAAAACAAGCGGAGAATCAGCACACAAGATGTTAAGATCTTTTCGACTAAGGAAGTAACATTAACTTTTGGGACCAAATGAGTTATCCCCTTGTATCATAGGAATGCAACACCGATGAGTAAGTACACCACTGAAAATAAAACTCAGCTGGAACTTCGATGGCACATTCTCATGGAGAAAAGAAAAAGGGAGTTGCTCGTGTGCCAATTATCATTACTCTCCAAAGGAAAAATGATCCATACAAGTTAGTAACACCTTGAAGCTTATCCTCTGTGGTTGAAATAACACCCAAGATTCTCTCCTGTATTGACCGAGATAAGTGATTACCAAAGCCAAGCCTTCTCCTTGTTGCGTGGTGGAGGGGAACCACAGCTGGAGGTACAACATGCTCCAAAACAACAACAAAAAATGATGGATCATCGGGTCCAGCGAGAAATCAATTGTGTCTTTCGCCTCATAGAACAGTGTTGCTCTTAGTAAGGAAATCTTTCAGACAAGAGCTATGAAAGGGTTTAGTCAGAAGAGGTTGCAAAGATGTACAGTTGTCACTATGGCTCTCCGTGAAAACCACCATGCGGGGATTATCAGAAATTCGATGTCTGACGGACTTAAGCTGATCCAGGTAACCACTCTCATCTCCAATCCCATCGACCACCTATCACACATTAATATGAAAACAATGCAACTAAATACAGAATATTTAGCACCTTCGCCGCTAAATGATAAGATAAATGCCTAATTACAACAATATAGGGGGGGAAGTTCACCATAACAGTAATATGAAGCAAAAACAACAATATTTAAGCCTTTATCCCAAGTGCTTTCTATGATATTTCACTTGGTCATCATAGCACTATATTTCTTGTCATATTCTCCATAAAGTCAATTTAGTACAATCAAATATAAAACATTAAATTTCCTATCAATGCTTTCCTCTGAAGTAAGAGATGAATGTCAGCAGATGGAAAAAACAAAGCTTTATAGGTGGCACGAGCAGCATAGACTCGGGGAGCCTGGACAGTCAGAGACTTAGCTCACAGATAAACTTCTGGATGAAATGGGAAAATATTTGCAAAGACTATTTTTCCTTCTTTGGATAACAGATTTATTTGAGTTGATAAAGAAACTAGCTAAGTAAGATCTTTCTGTCTCAGTAATGGAGTAAGGAGGTAGTAAAATGCAAGTAATGAGTATGAGAAGAAGTCCGCCACCCAATATGCAGAAGAAGAATGGTGAAAAGGAGACCTACTGGAAAGCTCCCATAATGATCAGAAGCGAAACCATACCAGCAAGGACGTCCCAGATATATCGATTGCCTTCACTGAAATAAGCTCCAAAAGCCTCCCGGGCGTGCATACTAGAAACTCTGGTTCACAGCTTTTCAACCTGTTAAGAGCCAAACAGAATTGTCAGAGCAATGGCATAACACATGCATGGAACACAAACGTTTCTTTCGTCTCGTAACAAACTAGATGGAAATTTCAGGTTATATTGACTATTTTAGGAAAGCCTAAGGACAATTTCAAAGAAGAGAATTCTCCCCAGAGACAAATGTATAATCTATCCTAAATCCTAACTAGAATTAAATCAGAATTCTAGTGCAAGGAAAAGCAATAGGAGTGTCTACACAATGGAAAGGGCAATGAGTGCAAAGAAAATCATACTTACCCATGGATTTGGTGATCCATGGAGGCTCCTGAATGTATGCTAACGGTATGTATGCCATGGGCCTTCAAAGGCTTACACACAGCACGTACCTAGGCATGAAAATAGTCACAGTCTTAATAAGCACAGCACATCACAGCAGGATGGCACAACAAATTTAACTTTAAGGAAAAGATAGACATATGACATCCAAATTTGCTTTTTTCAGGCGGTCCTTTTTACAGTTAATGTAATGTTATTCTTCAAATATGGCATGCATCTAATAACAACTGCCTTTAGGAAAAATGCAGGGAGAGAATTGCAGTATAAGATATGAGACAGATTCTAGTAACGAGTGAGATGGACCAAATAAGTTATCTATGATCAAACAAAAGACTATTTTCATGGAATCATAATGCGAAGTTTGATTGCAGCTGTAAATTTCTAAAACGCGAACAAAAGCAAAACAATTAAAAAGAGTTACAAAGATTTAAATGCTTACTTTAGTGGCTTTCTCCATCCCTGGAACAAGGTATAACAGAAAAGGCCCGGAAAAGGATTGACCTTCTCTCTCCATCCTCGCAAAACAGTCGGCGGCAAGAGAAACAACCCAAGCAATTTGTTCCGCAGAGGAACAATCCCCACCCTCTTCCAGAATATCTACTCCAGAAGCGAACAGCTTCGCAAACTCAATACCCCATTCATTGACAAACAACGGGCTGACCTCATCATCACTCTGAGCATCTCCTGGGCACAGCGCATCTGACAAAGTCTTTAGGCACAGAATGAGAAACTTGGACGGAGACGAATGCCCCAATGCTACTCCCTGTGGAAGGTCACAACCATCCTTCTCACTCTCGTCAAACTTCGTTATTGTTGATCCACGGCAGCCATCCCTCGAATCTGGGCGGCAGACACCATCCCCATCAACCACATCACTTTTCCTCTCACGGGCTCCTTTCTTAGGTTTTGAAATGACTGCACCAGACTGTCGAGAGTCTCGCTTCCTCTTACCCTCCTCCAGAATCGCAGGATCCTTCTTACCGTGACGGTCGTTGAACGGATCGTCCTGGGTCGGCAAACTAAAGCACATCCCCTGAAAAATCGACAGGCATAAGCGACTCCGTGTCAAACCCCCCACAGAATCAACCCAAGCAGCGTTACCGGAAACAAAAGAACCAAAAATTCCCAATCACAAGAAATCCCTTTTTATCACAGAAAGGAATGAAAGAAGGAGGAGTCGCGGTTGAACCTGGCAAATGCGGCGTTTCCCGGACTTCCGGCGCTTCTTGGCGGCGATGAGAGAAGCGACGCGGGATGAGACGGAGGAAGGGCCCTCGCCCTTTTTATGGAGCTTCTTCCTGGTGGCCTTGTTCCGCTTCCTAAGGACGGAATCGTCTCCCTTCGCCATTTGGGGAAGGAGTGTAAGCCTCGATCCTCTTCTACATGGCCGCCGGAAGAGGGTTTTATGAATTATATTTAGTCTGCTGTTTCCACCCTTACTAGGTCTTGGCGACGAGGGCAGTATCGTCAATTCATTCTTGCCCATATTAAATGGGCTTTTCTCGTCGACTGGCCCATGATAAATTGGGCCTATCTCTTCGCATGGTCCATTCTGGCACAGAACAATCTTGCTGGAGGACGATTCTTGGATTCTCTGAAACAATGGTTAATAGAAAAATGGGTTTTGTCACCGGAGTCCCATTTGTTAAGAGATACAAATAATATTTAAGATAATTTAAATTATATTAACCGACTAACAAGTGCCCTAGTAATAAAATTCTAGAAAAATTATGGGTCAAATGAAGAAGTGATTATTAAGAAAATTCTTGAAATTAATTAACTGCTATAAAAGTCTAATCCCATTTCCACCAAAGGAAAAGGGAATGTATGGAGGAGGAATTCTAGAAAAGGTGGGAGATCTTTTTCAGTATGTCAGGCTGGGTGCTCACTGCTCACGAATCAGGATGTTTCCCTTTCAAGATAAGAATCAAACACCAGGGACTCTGTTTGATTTGTGTTTAGTCTTCCTCCTTAGAGTAAGCAGTGCGCCAGGATCATCGCCCCCACCAAAAGGGCCACGATTGCCTTTTTTCTTTGGCTTTTGGGCACTCTTGGAGGAGGAACACAGTGCAAATCAGCCTAAATTTTTGCACATGAAATAACAACATTCACGCCTCCCCGAAAGGTGGAATTCCATCCCTTTTCTCATCACCCTCACTCTGTCAAAGAAGAGTAAGGTGGGTGACTGACCACTACTCAGAGTGTAAACCTAGACATTGTTGGAAAACTTCCTTGGCTGAAAATAGCATACAATCTTACATGCTACTGACTGGGACTATAGTTATATGCCTAAGGGGTACTCAGACCGAAAATATTAGCCATTTAACCGACGGGTATCAGATTGCGACACAAGGACTTTCGATGTATGTACAGTGAAGCGCAATAGGCAGAGAATCCGAGTGCATGGAGAACTAACTGCCTAGCAGGATACCAATTTCATCTCACCACGGGTTAGGCGCTCGATTGGTTTCCCACTTGCTCCTGACCCTTGTCTCTCGACGACTGCCTAATGTTGTCCGTGGGAGGGGCGGCTTGAACACCACAAGCCGTGGTTTCCTCACGTATACACCACCCTTCTTGGATGGGGTTCATCAGAGGGCAGTTGTGGGATCTCGACGAATTGCTCTGATTGGCAAGTATACAATGAGGGGAATGGTACGAAGCCATGCCCCGGTGGTATCGATGAGCCGAACTAAATAAGGGTTGCATCAGGCGTCTTTTCTCGGGATGTTCCCGTAATGATACCCGACAAACAGGACAAGTAGGGTGCTGCTGAAGCCACATGTCTATGCAGGTCGCATGGAAAGAATGCCCGCAATTCGGGAGGATCCGCAGTATGTCCTCATGGTGATACTCGGACAGACAGACCGTGCATCTGCAACATATTTTAGGGAGCTTTTTAAGTTGCCAAAAAAGTAACGATGGTCCTCCAGTGCCGCATTCCAATGCTTCTAATATTTTTTATAGAGTGGTAACATCCACCTTATTAACAACTTCATTATGAACCATGGGAGAACAACCATAGTATTATCGGCACTTGACTATCGTTTGAGAGTTACATCTGGATAACGACATAAATTTCCTTCTCAAATCCATACCAAGGTTCGAATAATCACTGTCAGATAAAGGACTTGATGAGATATTTAGAACGATTATGGTGGTTGCCATCCATCATACAAAGGCAAGGCACAGTACAATAACCACAAAGAGAGTGAAAAGTGTCGCAGCGGGTCTAGTCTATTGATAAAGGCCTCCCACATGCCGCAACCGCAACTATAAAAAGATGGCATCTCCTTTTGCCTAGACTTTAGTGGCATTGACTTAGATTCCTCGTTTTAGACAATTTATAAGAGGTAACCAATACGGGTCATTTCTAAGGAGAAGAACTCATTCATCTCCATATGGAAGAAAAGTGCATAACTCGATCACAGATACGAATCACCAAAGTTCCTTCTAAAAAAAATTGCAAGTGTGAAATGTTAAGCAGGAAGGATATTCTTTTACATATCTGGGAAGCCATGAAAATATCCAATCATAACCACATAACCAACCAAACAATGATGCACTGCAAAAAACTAAAGGTCCCACTTAAACTATGCTTTCTTTGTTCAGTGGATTAAACGCCTCGTCAAGAAATGAAAAAAGAAGTAGGACGTGATTACAAAGGCAGAAAAAAGTGCAAGATTCTTTACCAACAAAGGAAATAATCATGTTGTACTGGTAATCACTCCACACTTGGAAATGGAACGCCCCAAGCAAAGTTAACAGGCAATGTAAAGACACAACAGGATAAGGGCAAGATAAGGTGAGAAAATTCATACTGGGAATGCTCGATGCAGGAGAAAAACTGGTCACTGTATTTCTTCGTCGGGAAGTTGGATATAATCACAGGCTCCAAACCGTGCAAACCCCTCTCCATCTGGGGCACAGATGAACAAGAAAATCACTCAGAAGCCATTGGCCTAAAACCAAATCGAAACAGTGATTTTTCCACCATTCGTGCGATTCAAATCACAAGGACTCAGATTCTTGTGTACTTAGATCCCATATCCATCAAACCACAAAAAAAAAAACAAAAGAAGAAAAAAGCCTAATCTACCGACTAAGGATTCCCAGCCGCCACCAGACGAACAACCTGATTGAAATCCCAACAACCCACGAAAACATCAGGGAACCAGTACAGGTCGACTCACAAGTTGACATAATCATTTCTCCCTTTCCCTTTTAAGAAAAAACTAAGAAACAAAACGGGTAGTAAACACAACAGGGAAAACTCACAATGGCGAGATCGGTGCGGGAGGAAATTGGGAAAGCGGAGGACGACGCAGAGCGGCGCCTACGAGCGGCGTGGAGCTGAATACGGGCGAAGATGAGGCGGGTACAGATGAAGACGATGAACAGGGTGCTGACTCCGAAACCGATCACAGTCATTACCAGATTCAACCCCGAGGATATCATCCTTCCCCCTCCCTCCCTCCCTCCCTCCCAGACAACAAAGGAGACGAAACAGGCGACTGGCTAAAAGCTTCAACCTTTAGAGGAGAAAGAGGGGCGGCCTCCGGAGATGGAAACTGGGCATGTCGTCATTCCGCCGGAGATAAAGAACTTCATGGGCGGGGCGGAGGCGGAATCATAGTTGGGAAGTGGAGAGGAAGGAAGGAAGAGGGGAGAGGGGAGAGTGTGAAGCGGCGGTCGGAAGAACCCAGGGAGTGTGCTTGTACTGCGGTAAGAAAGACGCGTAGGGGGTATTTATGTCATTTCATATCGGGTTATTATCTGATGCCGTCTGGGACCTTTTTTTTTTTTTTGTTATTAACTATTTGTTTTTGTGATTCGCAATTTTTTGGTAATTTTTTTTCTGATTATATATATATGTTGAGGGGGAGGAAGGTCAAGGTCAAATCCACACATTAATAGATCTAGAAACTACTGACTAATTCATAAATCGAGACTAATCCCGAGACAGGAATCTGACTTCTTTTGAAATTGAATTATCATAGTATTCTGTACTTAGCTTAGCTTAATATATATATATATATATAAAAGGAAAACAAATAGCCAAGTCTTTATCATCCAGTCGTCGCAACGTGAAATCGAGGCGGCTAAGCAAGACACAAAAGCACGGTAGGTGTGTTATTTTAACGACTTTACTCCGTAAATTGTTTTAAGAAATATGATCCTAAACAAACGTCTTAAAGGCATTATTTAAGAGAATTTACTACTTTGGACCCATTTTCGCGACACCGATGTTTTTTCTTATAAAAGCAAAAGCTCATGGTGCGAGGGGAACAATCAATCGTTCAGTCTTATCAGTGCTTGTCAACTTCACATGGGACGAAGTGGTCCTTCAAACAACATGCACACGCATTAGTAAATAAATAATGATAATTTAGGAATGGGGTTGTTTTTGTTGTTCAAGCTAATTATGTGGGGGCTTCTTTTAATAAGTAACGACAGTTGTTGATAATGTAAAATATTTTAAGGGATGGATGGAGGTGATGGCATCATTTATTTTTTGTGTTTTCTTTTAACCTTTTTGCCATAAGCAATTACGAATTGACAGAAAGGGACTGATCCTAATTTCTTGGGGTCAAACCCAGAAAAGTTAATCAGGCAATTAACAGTGACCTCACCCTCGCCTTCGCCCTTTTGCACTTATAAAGTATTATCCTCTGGGCCGGTGCCATTAATTAGTATTGATTTGATTTGGGATTTTGTTTAAAATAAAAATACCATTAAACAGGAGGGCTGTGTATGTACCGATCCAGATTGCATCTCAACTCAATTTTTTTTTTCTTTTTCTAAAAAACTAGTAATGACATCTTTTTTGGGGGGGAATTTAAGGCAAAATTAGATTTCTGGACTCGGTTGATTTTCTTTTGTAGTATGAACTTAAATTTTTGTAGACTTAAATTAATATTATTAATCATATATGGCCTTATTAGAACCACGTTGCTCACTTTTCTAATTTGTCGTCATTAATTATCCTTTGTGACTTATTTTACCATAATAATCTTCTTGGCAGATTTTGTAGCCCGACTTTTAAATATTTCTTTTATAGCCTTAAATCAATATTATTAATCTTATCTTATTAGTAAGAGGTTACTCGTTTGGTGGTTTATTTTATTATAATAATTTCAGATTTTTTTTATCCGACTTTTAAATATTTCTTTTATATCCTTAAATTAATTTTATGAATTTTATATTTGCCTTATTGAAACGATGTCACTAACTTCTCGTATTTGAAGTCACTAATTACCATGTGTGTCATTAATTAAAGAAATAATTTTCTACGTGGGTCATCAAATTCTTAGTTTGAACAAATAGGAAGCACCATAAACCGAAGAAACATTTTGGGGGAAATGGGAATGAGGGTCGGGCGAATAAGCAAAATGTTTACTTTTTCCTTGGAGAAGAGATGGAAGAATTCTCTCCTTATTTGTCATAGCTGTATAAATTGTAAAAAGGCCGACCGATTACAATGTCAATTGCCCTTACACTTGATCCATCATTCGGGAGCATAACAAATTGGAATCAGAACCGGACATGGGCGAGGTACAAAAACTTCAACAAAGGCTCAATAGGAATAGATGAATGGAGGGTTTGGAGGTCCGGAGCGTGCGAGTGAATCCCATTGACCAAAGAGGAAGGTAGCTCCCAATTGTCTGGCCATAAAGAAGATCAAAATGCAGAAGAATGGGAGTAGGAGTTTAGTATCACGTTTTATGAAAATGGATTTTCCCACCTCTTAATGTGGCTGAGTCATTGCGAACGTTTCTTCAAACACCAGAGCACGCGCTCTTAGAAGAAAAGGTGAGCATAGCCTCATCCAAGCTCGCTCTTGGAATACGCCCAGTTGTTGTTCCTCCGAATCAGGGATAGCCATCCAGATTTAGAGTGTGGTCAACTCGGTGTTGGGATTGAGTAAATTGGAAGAATTGGCCAAGCTGCAACAAATTTATTCGATTTTAGAATTCGATCGACATGTCGAACAACTCTTGCCTCAAGCGGAGAAGCTCAGCTTGAGCATGAAATCGAGTTATATATTAGTGGTTTAAAGGAGCCCACACGCATGAAGAGGTCGAACTACACCGGCCGAAGGATTTATCGGTGACTATGAACTTGACAAGGCTGTATGAGCGAAGGATCACCGCACAAAGTAGCACACTTTTAGGTCATCACTTGTTATCCCCTGAATAGACTCCTTTTCAACAACATCCATCGTGAAGCGACTCCCTTGAGTAGAGTTGACAGAAAGGAGAATGAAGGAAATTTGCTATAATTGTGATGAGTCATATACCCCAAAACCTCGAAGCAGACGACTTTTTGTCTTGAAGATGGATGACGAGACTGAATTCGAAGAGGTTGGAGGTTGATACATTGGCGTTTGTCCGATCACGTGGTTGAGGACAAGCACGATTTGGATAGGGAGTACGGGTAAATCTTTTAATATCTTAGGTGGTTATGATTTAGGTAACTGAGGTATATCAATCTTTTTAGATTTCTTATAAATAATCATATTTATAAAAATAAAGAATGAACAATATTTGAGAAAAACTTTACTTTTTCTTTAGAGGAGTGAGATGGAAGGTTCCCTCCGACAAGCTCTTATATGACGGATTATAACATCAATCATGTTAATCAATCAACTAAATGGTGTTCTGCCCCAACCCTCGCTCGCCTTTCCCCCCTAAAATGTTTCTTCAATTTAGGGTTCTTTCTTTTTGCCACAATTTGATGACCCACGTAGGAAACTGATTAGGCCACTCACATGTAGGAAAATATTGACTCATGCAGAAAATTGTTTATTTAATTTATGTTACACATAATAATTAGTGACGGCAAATTGGAGAAGTAGTTAACACCGTTCCAATAATAAGATCATATAAGACTGCTAATATTGATTTAATTATCGGTCAAAAAGTTAAGTCCAAAAATATATATTTTATCTGCAAGTAGAAAATAACCCGCGTAAACGCTGTCACTCAGCATCATCGACTCAAGGAGAATGGTGAATGAGAATGGGGTGTGATAAAAGAGAAGAGAAGAGGGTTGATATATTTCTAGAGTCGGGAGGGGGTTTTGTTGGAAGAAAAGGTATAACCCACACGGTCTTAAAAAAGTTTTTTATACAACCCAACTCTTCGTCAGAATTACTCGCCTGAACGCACAATACCTGAACTGTACAATTAATTATTCAATGGCCACTACTAGTTCGAAATTAAAGATGAAATATCTATAAGAAAATAAATCAAAATCATCAAATACCTCGTTATATTTGCATCCCAAACACAAGAATTACTCGCTGCTTTTCTGTTGCGAAACTAGTTAACTGAATGACCAGGACGAAAAATGAATTGGAGCAAAGAAGGCTTGCCAAGAGAAGAAAAATGAGATAAGCACAAGCTTGACTATGTATCATTAAGGGATGTAAACTCTGCAATGTCACCCAATAGGTAAGTCTCAGAACTGTGAATGAACGTGATGCAGACAAGGTAAACTAATTTCCGAGTCGCTACAATAGGACGGGGTCTGGCTACGATGCTAACAACACAAAGGTACCTTACCTGGTCTCGTCCAGATTATGGAGCATATCCCACCTGTTGCTGCGTTATTTTGTTAATGTCTATACATAGGGGACCTGGAATATAAATTTTCATTATACATCAAGGGATCGAGCCGAGTTACTGCGGGCGTCGATGTACCGGAAGCAGGAGCGGGTCTGTGAGTTCCGTCATGAGAAAGCATCCCAGGCATCGGATCGAGATAGGTATGGTAATGTGAATGAGAATGGGCATTCATATCTTGGTAAGGGCTCATTCCGATGTTTGGCTTCAAGGTTCTTGGACCCGCACCAAAGAATTGTACTGAAATGAGTCTATCATCAATGAGGAAACCTGGATTGATCGTATGGTGGTGGTTTCGGGTGGATGTATGAACAGCAGGTAGCACGTCTCGATCCCCGGGATAAAAGCCAGCCGAGCTCAATTGAGTACCCGAGAGGGGCACATAGCCTTTGGAAGTGCTGGCCATAGAAATGTCAGCCGGGAGTCTGAAGAGCCCGGAAAGTCCCTCAGGACCATCCACTTTATTACCAGGTTCTGGTTTTGGCAAGCACTGCTCCGGTGTATTTCTTCGAGGTCCATTACCGGATGTTGGAACCCTTGCAGTCTGTTTCTGCAGCATTAGCCTGGCTTGTTTCAGCGAATCTAAGACACCTGCCAACGGGCCATCAATCCCATGAGGCACGAAGGCATCACTCTCTCCTCTATGTAGCGTTGTATGAGCTTCGAAAT
This sequence comes from Melastoma candidum, assembly GCA_023653495.1. Taxonomy (NCBI): domain Eukaryota; kingdom Viridiplantae; phylum Streptophyta; class Magnoliopsida; order Myrtales; family Melastomataceae; genus Melastoma; species Melastoma candidum. Next base: position 3,573,328 of record CM042886.1, read on the forward strand.
GAGGATCATGTGCCACGTTCTCCTTCAGGGTATCATGATATACTGGGCCATGGCTAGTGGGTGAGGTCACCAGAGGCGGTTGACTGCAGAAATCCGTGCTCTCATGCTTTCCCTTCAAATTTGGCATGAGAGACATGGCCAGTTGATCTGGGACACCCACATTCTTTGAAAGAACTTCCTGTTTGTTCAGACTTAAAACTGAATGGCCATTATTTGTGTGCGCGACAGGAACAGAGTATTTTTCCTGGATTTCGGACAATGCCTGGGGGACAGAAACATCTCCAACAACTGGTTTAGCTTCTGCTGCTGGCCCCTTAACTGCTAAAGGAGCTCGGAGTGCTTGAGGCTTCTCCTCTGCCTCCTCTGTTACGTCGGAATGATTACCAGGATCACAGGGTTCCTACAAAATCACACAAACTTGGAGATGAACATGTGACTCAAAGGTCAGACAACGAAGAAAAGAATTGGAATCAAAGGTACAGAAATATTAAATCGAAACCAGATGTGACAATAAAATTATTGGGTCAACAAAGATGGAAAGACATGTAATATACATATGATTCATCCAATTATGTATGAAAATTTCAAGAATCGTCAATCCAATTATCGCAGAGAAACCACATGCTGCTAGTCAAAACTATCAGTCCAAGGAAAAACAGGTGTTTATTCTATTCAGTCAAGAATCTTACGAGGGTGTTGTTGGTGTTTCCCTAAACTTCTCTTCCCATTCTCTTTGGGCCTCTTCCATTGCTTCATACTGGCCGATGAGCTGTGCTTGATGCTCCAATGCCTCTTCCATGTTTGTCTCCTGCCCACGCTCATTGCATTCATCATGTAGAGGAGTGGCTGCATTTATTTTATTTATTTCATCTTTTTGAAACTCCACGTAATCACTGAGCCACTCAAGTTGCTCGCCCCCTGAATTTATACACACTTTGCAGCTATAAACTTCGCCACTGCCATGGTTTGGTTGCTGAGAGCTGCTTATACAATCAAATGCTTCAGAACTGCAGTAAGTAAAGTAAAAGCGGGACGCTTAATATTTTAATTAATCATGAAACTGATCGCTGCTGTCAGAAAGAAGGTAGAAGAGCAGTACTTCTTTCTCTGACCAAATATATGCAATCGCTCCATTAACAAACTGACCGCTTAATCAGTCATCAGAAGTAAACAACAAGAAACATCACGCATTATTACACACATTAGCTCATATTTTTCACGAATGATTAGATCATGGAAAATGGAAATTCAAAACATGGACGGCAGAGCGATAAGGATTTCACGTTAAGCAGAACCTCTGTTCACTTTCTCTAATTTGACGATGTGATTTTCCAGGATGATGTTTCGAAGGTTTTCCAACAGATGAAAGACCGCTACGCCTTCTTACTGAAGCTTCCTTATACTTTTCAAGGCATCGTGAAGAATCTTTACGGCCTTTCCAAGACAAGCTTCAACCAGAGACTCTGGAAGAGTCAACTTCAGGAAAGGAGAAGTCCTCGGATTCATTTCCTGCTACCTTTGAACCAACAGAACTTTCTACCTCTTTAGCAAAATCAGTAACCTTCTTCAGCAAATGGGGCAACTCATCACAGTCGGAATTTGAGTAGTAATCTTCTGAAGCATCAGTTATCCCTTGGGTCTCCAATATAGCAAGAACATCTGCTGTGGCCTTTTCAGCCTTCTTTCCTGAATGGTCACAATCTTAAGCTGTTCTTCCAGCTCAGCAACCTGCAGGGATAAGCACAAGGCAAATAGATTCACATCAAAACAGGTCATCTCATATTTTTTAGAAACAGTTCAGCAAGATAAACTAGCTAATAAATTGTCTAATCTATGCATTTTATCAAGATGAACCCGTTGTGCCAATTCATCGGCTCTCTGCCTAGCTGTTCTCGAGACAGTTCTTTCAGACAGTAATCGTGCCCGAACAAAATCAATGGTCATTCTGTTTGGATCTTCCATTATTTGATTTTTTTTCCTGATCACAGTAGTGTTAGAAAGTGCTTTAACAACAATAGTAACAGCAGTTAAATCCTTAAATGCTGATGCAAAATAAAGAAGTGGATGCATGATATATAAAATGTAGGGAAAACTATTTGATTTCATGTCATTTTCCATTCAGGATGAAAAGATAATGACAATGGTCCCAGAATTCCACTTAGCCGGAGGCTGCCAACTACCATTACATTCTCTGGTCTTTGTTGACATATTCATTTCTCAAACTAGCTCTCTCAGACCACTGAAAGGCTCAAGAGAGCCACTGAATATTGTCCACCTAACACAGATTACGGCATCCAATCATATTTAACCAAAAATCATCCGTACTCCCAATATAACCTATGAGCACACCCAATGGCCCTCTGCATAGTGCAATCTTGATACGAGTTATTGAATTCCGCAATTTCAGACCGATAAGAACCACTGTAACTTCAGTGAGGACTTCACCTTTTACTTCTTCGGTGCTCCCTGCTAAGATTAGCCCCAATTTTCAAAGATTTTTGAGCTTTAACTGATCAACAGAGTCATGTCAAACTTTCAGGAAGCCGGCCCTATGTCCCTAGGCCCGAATCAAAGCATGAATATCTATTCCCTTGACTTCATACTACCAGGAAACTAATTTCATTAACGAAACCTGAAATAACACTGGGTTTATCTATTTCATAACTGCAACTCGGATCATTTTTTGGAAAACCTACAAATCCAGAGAAACAGCACCAAACAACGAATCAAGCCAAGAAGTCAAATACAACACACAGTTATCAGCTCCCAACTCGCCTATTCAGCAACCGACTCTGCACCAACAGATAATGAATGCTCTAGTACATAAATGAACAGCTCCTCAAAGACCAAGCTCCATCCGGATCACCACCACTCACAGGACTTCTATACTTATTAGCGATTTGGCTTAAGCACACGCTAACCAAACTACTAGCTCCTACAGCATAATCTATTAAGAAAAATCAACTCCGAGCAAAAAACGAAGAAGGTAGTCATCGGATAAAAAAAGAAACAACAAAGCTAGAAGAGATTACTAGAGAATCGTGGTGGTTAAGGAAGACCTCGCCGGCGAGCTCGAAGAATACGACACGACAGGAGATCGGAACGGAGATCAATCGGCCGGCGAGGTGATGCGACGAAAGTGGAGGAGGACAACAACGACTTCACGTTCGAACGCACAGCCACAGAGAGAGAGGGAGAGCGACAACTGACTGGACTGACTTAACTCAACTTCCTCTTACTGTTATTGCCGTTGAAAAACCAAGGGGGAACCAAAAGTTACCAAAATACCCCCCAACCCAAAAATAATACGTCCAAAAATTAGTTCATATCGTCCATGACGACCATGCTATAACTCACCCATGAAAGCCACATCCCAGGTGCATGAAGCCGACGATAGAACGTGATCTACAAATCCATTGATCAAGAGAAGGTCTGGCCCCAATTTCACATTTCAGATCATCATCGATGCAGTGCTTCCTACCACCTACTAAGTACATCATCTTAATTACATTCGCTTGCGGCAGCCGCTTTGCCACATTTACACGGCAAGCGTTCAAAAGTTTTCCTCCCTCCTCCAAGATCACCATTTCAATGTCAAGCGAGGTCACCAAGGTTACCGCAATATATATATATATACACACATATACACGTTCAATCAGGCTATATACAGAGTTAATAATACCCCCCCGAGACAGCTCCCACCAAAGTCCAGAACCCTTTTCACCATCAGTCGAGGAAATGTGATGCGGCAATGTCTGGGGATTCCGTCACTTGAGCTGCTTCAGCGATTCTAAGAGTCATCGCAGCTCTATACGCGGCCAAATCCGCGTTCTCGGTAAGAAACTGAGCCCTCCGGCGTTTGTTAATGGCGAGCTCTTTTGACTGGTTAGCAATCTCGCGAGCTTCCTTGACCCTGTGCATGGCGGCCTGCTCCTTGGCGGGGTCTCTTTCAGCTGCTATTGCTGTAGTTCAACAGAGCTCGGTGCATGAGAACAAAGTTCTGAATGAGCCAACCAAAGCTACATGAACTTAGAATGGAAACCAACCTTGTAAGAATGCTGGCGGCTTGCCCCGTCCTTGTTGGCTTGCTTGCCTCTTGAACGACCTCTTCTTACGGAAGACAGGCTTAAGGACAAGAGGAGTTTTTCTCGGTTGATATCCCTGCTTGCACATCAACACATTAAGGAAGCAGTCAACCAACGGGAAGGCATTTGGCAGATCCCATGAATAAAATTGGCGAAAAACCATTCATCATAATGGAAAAATGAAACCTTTACTAACAAATAGAGAAACCAGCCCTCAAGCACGAGTGTTTCCCGATTAAAAAAGTCTTAGAACGACAAACATTTCCAACGATTAGTTAATTGAACTTTATGTAAAGGAATGCTTATCGAACAGAGCATCCACAATAGACATACCTGAAACACCCTAAACAACGCATTTCGTCTATGTTTTCGTTTCCTTGTCCAGTAACCATACACAGCCTCCAAGACATCCTTATTCGTCATTTTGGTACAAATATGTGATGCTGGTTTCTCATCGGAGAAATCATGAGGGTTGCAGTAGAAATCCTTCTCAAACGCAGCAATCATATGCTCAAAACTTTCATCTGAAACTCGCTCAGTTAGCTTGTCTTCCTGAAGGTGTTCAACATTACTGATATTATATACTTTGAGCCATTCCTCATCTTCAGAGTCCATGTCATAACAGGAGCCTGTCGATGTCATAGCTCTAGACAGCTCGTCCCCCTTTGATACAATATAAGAACTTGGTCTCAGAAAGGTCGCATAATGATCCTCCTCATACCCCAAAACCTCACATACCCGAGGAACAGGAATTATCTTGGGGAAGCTAGACCGGGGAGAAACAACTTGCTTGTTTCGCTCAACACATTCTCTGTGGAGATCCTTAAATTTCAACCAGTCATCACGGTCCAGGAATTCTAGTTTCCAGCCATTATCCCCATTCCATACAATGGGATGAAAGAAACGGTTGGCAAAACAAGGCTTCATTGCCTCAAGTGCTTTGCACATGAACCTGGTCAAACCATCTTTCTTCCCGACAAGAGAGCACTCCCCAGAATTTGAAGATTCTAGGACAATATTCACACCTTCCTCCCGTATACACTGGTCTGTCTGTGAAGTCAAGAAGTTTGCAGTACAAAAAATAGGCACTGCATCCTGTAATGATGGTACCTTTGAAATTATCTCTTCAAGGTTCCCTACCGACCTGGTTCGCATAGACCCCCTATTCTTTTTGTCAGACACTACAGAAGAGAAAGGGAACCCATTTTTCTTGGCACTGACTAAGTCTGAAGCTAATGACCCATTACATTTGCTCGTACCGGAAAAAGAATGATGTTTTCCTCGCCTTGCTCTCAATGAGCTTCTTCTTCTCTGAATGCTACGAGAAGTCCCACATCTGCGTAGTGAATATCGTGTTTCCATTTTCAAACTATTTACAGGCAGTCGTAATACCGACACACTCATAGGAATGTCAATTTTGGGAGTATCGCTTTCCCCTGCAGGACAGCACTCCATATCTTCACAATCTTCTAAATCTATCTCCACGACTGAACTGCATACCATTTGCCCAGTGGCAGACATACGTAGGAAGGCCAGTGGCACAAACAAGCACCTAAGAAGTATTTGGCAATGCATGAGCATGAAACAAGCGGGAATTGCAGAGAAGTCCACAGAAAAAATGGGGCAATGCCCCTGGGAACCAAGTATTTTGCAGAACCCAGCAACAAGTGCAAAACCAGAATCCTGGAGGAAAAGAGGATATCTCGTCAGAACATTTGTGAAAAAGCCTCAACAGACGTTCAAGCGACCAAGAGGATCCTGTTATCTAACTAAGAAGAACAATGCGACAACTTCAATATCTCCATAGCTTTGCTCAAGAAAGCCATTACAGCAACACCCATGCTGATTGACAAAATACAACCAAATAAGAAAACAGTAACAGCGGACACTAGACAGGCCTGATTGAGCACGTGGACAAACCATATCAGTCGTAAATACAATTTGCAACAAAACTAGGCAACTAAAAAGTGACCATTGATCTCCATGTAACGTACGCTAAGTTAAGAACTCGACATATATATGAACATTAGAGAGGCAACTTCACTACCTGGGAAAACTGGACCCCTTGGGATAGAAAGACCTCACGAAGAGGCTCTGACATGAAGAACATGATCAATGCTGGTAAACTTCCGTCAACCGTCCTCATGTACTTAAGGACAGTGCCCAAGAAACTACAAAGCACATTGCTTGCGCAAGAAGATCCTTTTTCAACCACTATAGTGAATCCTCCTCCACACTGCGGAGCAATCCCGCTGGATATGTCTTTCTTCTGCCTCTTGTTTCTCCTACAATAACTCTTCCCATATCTCTTCCCACTTGAAGCAAATCCATTATCGCCCTTGCCCTTCCCCTTCCTCAAGTAAACAACACCAAACATCTTGTTACCGCCATCCTCCTTGGAGTAACTCCCAGGTTTGGGATACATCCCATCGAATCCCTGGTCCGCTTTATCCGCCAAACAAACCTCTCTGTTCAAGTTCATGTCCTGCACTTCCCCATTTGGCCGGGATTCGTCATATGTGTTTCTACTAACCAAACCTCGATCACCACCCCGGTCACATCCAATCCCACCATCACTGTAAACCATGCTCTTCAACCAATCATCCCGGTCATTCCCCTTCCGCAGCTTGGCATCCCCAGTGTCCGGGCAGAGCATCCGGCCCGACCGCAGCACCCGCGCCCCATCCACCCCCTTCGCCAACCCGAACACCCTGGTTGACCTTCTCATCCCAACTGATGGCATCTCAATCAATCGCAATCCCAAAAGGAAAAAATCGAAACCCGCCACCAAATCACGCCAAACCCACTTCAACCCAAATAAGCGAAACCGCCTTGATCCCCACAAATTTCGTCAAAAGAACAACTTCCCCCACAAATCATCACCCCAAATCCGAGAAGGGTCAATAGCTCAGTACCACTGCAGGATCTGTGTCGGAGGATTTCTCGAATCTCGTCCACGGATAACATCGAAAGAGAAAAACGATCTAAACATCGCCACGGGTCGTCAAGCCCGACAACGGTCCCGAGATCACAACGATATTTAAAAAGAAAATATCTTTACTGTACAAACAAACAGGGTATGGATACAAAAATCAAAGTGCGGCATACAATAAGAAGAGGGAAACAGTAAAACACAGCAAGATCGAGACTCGAGCGGGCGGGAAGGGGAAGGGGAACGGATTGGGGAGGCTGATCGTTATCAGTGGTTAGGGTTTAATGGGAGGAGGAGGAGAGGCGGCGGCGGCGGAGGAGAAATAAAGTCGGCAACTATTTCTCCGACTAACAGAGACCGTCCGATTAAGGAACCCGACGGTGAAGATCGATTAGGGTTTTCCCGGGGGACGCGGGATTGGGGAAGGAAATATGGAAAGGGAACATTTTTTAAATCCTTTTTCTCTTCGTGAGTTTCTTCGATAATATCTTGGGAATGAAATGACGGTAATAGCCTCGAGGGGGTTTCCTCCATTTGGGAAATGGAGGAGGGTCAAGTTGGGTTTTTGGCACACATATTATAAATCATAAAATATAAAATTATAAAATTAAAAAAAATTAATTAACTGGAATCAATGAAAAGGCCGAACCATTGTTTTCTTCTGGCATTATATAAATGTTATTCCATTTTTATAATATTTTAAAATATAAGATTTAAAAACAAATTTCGAGATCTATTCCGCCAAAAAGACGACTTACTTTTATTAAGTGTCATCTTTCGGGCCAAAGTCCTCTTCTAGAAAACTACTTTGATTATTTCGTAAAAAATTTAAGAAAAAAACTTTCCGATAAAACTCAACCAGGAAGTAAGCACTAAAATAAAAAGGAAAATTTTATGCCCCGATATTTCGATGTCTAAAAAAGTAAAACGATACACCTAACAGCTTCTAGGCCTACCGGATCGCAGACGACATTTCTCTGCTTGGTGCTGAGTTTTATACGGAAATACGGTTAGTTTTAAAAAAAATTACGAAATACTGTCCCAGTTTCGTAAAATACGGTTTTACCGTCGAAGGGGCGCGTTCTTGGATTACAAAGAGGGCGCGGTCTCAAAACGGGCCCTCCGTGTGCTTGAGTGAGGGGCGGGTTTTAGACAAGGGCGGGTTTCCAAAACCCGCGTTTTGAGACAACGCTCCTTGTACACTTAGGCGTATTCCCTCATCCCCTTCTCGTGTTTGGGTTGGGTTGGGTCGGGGAATGCGTAAGAGGCAGGTTCAAGCACACGGAGGGCACGTTTTGAGACCGCGCCCTCTTTGTAATCCAAAACGCGCCCCTTCGACGATAAAACCGTATTTTACGAAACTGGGACCGTATTTCGCAAATTTTTTTTAAAACTAACCGTATTTCCGTACAAAACTCGTTAGGTGCTTTCAAACTCCCTTCGATGTTAAGATGCTCAATTTGTGATGACTAAGTAAAGGTCATAATCTCTGTCTGTGTCGATTTATCATGTCGTAGTCTCCTCTTATGTGGTGCTACGGGTTTACTCGCATCGGGTTTATCGAGAACAAGAGTGACGTATTTATCGCCCTGCGCATGAATGTATATATATATAATTGTGACGACGTATACTATGAGGGTCCAATATCTCCTCAAAGGTAATGATCCTCCCAAAATGCATCTCATCGTCCTCGTTGTCACTTCATCATGGTGTGTCATGAACCTTACAAGGAATGTGAGCATACTCTGGATGACTTAGATCACTAGTAGTTGCTAATGCATTTGTACAAGCATCTACAATAAACCGATACGGCACATGCTCTGAAGTCGTAGAGTGATCACATAAATGATTCAGGGTAATAGTCTATAAACATAAATTATTATTACAGCTAAAATAAAATTCCAATAAATGAATGTAAATTATTACTTAGTTTACTTACCAAGAGCTCCAACACAGCTCTTTCGTGTCTTCTACTTATACCAAATGATGTTAGTAGGATCTACCTAAGCAACGGGTCCAAATATGATTATGAGATAATCTCTCTTGGTATCCCAATGACGTAATAAAGCTGACTTCATGTAACTTCCGATCATGACGTAAATTGACGAATAACTCACTCGGGTCGATGCATCTCCACAAGCATGAAACGAACTAATGAGTAAATGGAATGTCGAATATCATCCAAACAATATGCCGATAGGCTCATCAATACATTATTAGAATATAACATCCAGACAATCTGCATAATGAAAAAAAAATTATTAACATATAGAAATTCGTACAAGATACAACATGTGTGGCAAATCCATAGGTTCCCTTTCATTAAGGATCATCTCCTCAAACTCATGGGTCCTACGGTAAAAACTCTCACAACTACAAGGAAGGGGATCATAATATGCCTTATTTTCGTGCCATTCAGTTGGCTCCTTCTCATCGACAAACCAAGTGGAGTGCATATTAGCCCAAAACGTGACAATCTGGGGCTTCAGAGGCACTTGCATATTTACACCGTCTAAGGTTCATATGCCATCTATTTGAGGGCACATTTCATTTTCCTTTTGCCACAACAGCTCTGTCAGCTTTCGGGGTCATTAGATCGATGTGTTCAGGTAAATCATATGTGTGACTTGATACACGACTATAATAACGAGTCTTAATTGATGGTTCTAGGTGTCGTTCCATATTTCCTATTTTAATTTCAATCTCTCATTCACTGTTCTCAATCATCTTATATACTTTTCCAAACTCCTCCAATAAGAATTGGAGTAGTTGCCGTATAATTGAGAGGTCAATCAACAAATGGGTGTTAGAAGATCTCTCCTGCAAGAGCCTCTCGTTCTCATGGATCTCCACGTTCGAACAAAGGATATCCTCTGACTCCCCGAATTTATGAGGTCATTTACAGACGCTCCACCAATCTTACCAGCTTTTTGTACTATTCTATTCACATTATGGTCGTCAAAAGACGTGTTGACTAGCAAACATGTCGAATATCTAGCAACAAACACAATATTCCATTTTTCGGTTCGATAATGTGATCGTGATGACTAACTAAATTTGTTAGTAATAACCCAATAAAACCAAATTTTTAATCAAAGGAGGTGACCCTTCAATTTCACATAGAAAATAAGGAGTTGAGCTTCTAAGAAAGTCCTTCCAATGACAAGGGAATCTCCCGAGTGTTTACACATAAGAAGCCAGGAGTTGGGCCATAAAGAAGGCTCAATTGACAAATCAAAGAATGAGAAACCATGAAGGTCTCGAGATGGTCAATCCCGAGAACCTCGAGTTGGTAAAGGTGAGGAGTCTCGAGAGTGATACTAAAGATTAAGATAGAATGTTAGGAAAATTGGCAGACGATGTGAGACGTGACTGTGGGATCCCTATATATCAAGAGAACCTTTAGATTATGTAACTAACAAATCTAACACACGCCCTTAAAAATTTAAGGTTATGTATAACAGTATAAAAGATCAAGATTTTGTTCATGAAAAGTACGATCAGCTCATAACTCCAAAATGACAAAGTTGGTCAACCGCTTTCACTTTCTTCTCCAGCGTCATGAAAGTGTCAAGAAATTGTTCGATGTGTCCTGAATCGCCCTATTCTCACCACCGTCAGCTGTACGTCTTTGAAGGAAGCCCTCAGTAAAGGAGCTTGTTGTAGCATCCTATTCGCTAGAATAGCCCGTCGTCTTTCGTCTCATTTGTTTTCTTTTGTCACATCATGGTTGTGAGTGTAGTTCTCAATCTGCAAAACTCTTTTGTTATGTGATTCGAGTTCTTATTTGTATCATTTGCGCTTGTTTATTCTGTACGGGGATCACAAAATCACAAAACAATCACAGTTAACACAATTTGATGCGTGTTACGGAAAATACGTTAATACCTTCGCCCTTAAAAAGACAAATGTATAAAAGATTTCATCAAATGAGGTTTAGTCAAATGTGGTGTTAATTTTCATCTTGACAGAAACAATTAAAATTAAAAATCAAGTACACCTAAATAAAAAATTTCAAATGAGTTGTGATTGTTTGATGTCGTACGTGGAAAACCTATTTATAAAAAATCCTAACAACTACCTAAAATTTAGAGCTATCTTCATGCTAGATTACATTATATCTTAACTACTACAAAGTCGCGCTTTTTTCTTTCTGATCGCATCAAATTCTAACCAACATCTTCGTTATGTGACATGTGTCCTTCTTGCCTTTTCACATTTTTCATTTGGACGAGTATGAAACTATAGGCTCATGTTTTTTACTTGGACGAGTTAAAAAATATCGCTCTCCTCCGTATAAATATCATGTGACGCTCCCTTCTTGTCTTCCCATGTTCATCAATTGAATGAGTTGAAAACTATCAAATTTATTAGGAACGAGTAATGAAGACTAAACGATCAATCGCATATTGAAACCATGCCCATTATTAAGAGAACGATGCCGACGGGCTATAATCTCCCGAGTGAAAGCCAAACTCCAAACCGCGAGCGATGTTGGGCTATGATATGACAAGCAAATAATTTCTTTCATTAGGCCTGGGTCTATTAATAGACCTAGTCCTCTATTAATTTAATAAAAAAAATCGTGCGAATATGAATTTCGTATCCATCTTATCTAATTTGTCAGTACATTACATACCTTATCGAATACGAAACCCTTTTTCGGTTAGTTAGTTGTGTTGGAGGAGGGTTGGACTTGGCCCAATTGGACGATCTGACACACGTGGTTTAGTTTCATTCTTCAGAATCATCGTCCTCCGCCAACCCTGTTGTCGTCCCCGAGGATTTCCGGGAATGTAAACAAATTTAGGTAAATGTTAAATCCATCGTTTCTTGAACTGGGTGTTTGGCAAAATCGTTTCTTTCCGCCAACTCCGCCCCGGGTGTTGTTGTCTGGCTTTTTTGTTCCTTGAATTGGAGGACGTTGCCCCCATTTTGTATTTGTGTAATCTAGGGTTTGATTTTGATTGATCCTTCTGGTCTTATTTGATCGTTGATCCGGGTTTGGAAAATCTTTAGTTTGGTTAGTCCTGTTCTAGCCATTCTTGTCTTGAAGTTTGATGTCATTGAGAGGCTAGGAGCTGCCCCAAGGTGTTCTGTTTCTCGTCAAATTGAACTAGGCTGATTTCATATCTGAAGTTGTTGTTTATCTCTGTCATTCTGTGTGATCATGACCTTTACTTGTGTTCTCTGCAGGCTGACCAGCTCGCAGTTGTATTTATTGTCTTGTATTCGTTCTCGCATTTGATCATTTGCATCCAGAACCAGTGATTATGGCCACTGTGGGAGGAGTTCTTAAAGTTTTCTCGGGAGCTGCTCCTCGCGGCCGCTGCCATGAGACTAGTCACAGTTCAATGACTTCTTCATTTTTTGTTAATCCCTTCATATCACGTAAGAAAAGGACTGCCTCAAGGAAGATGATTACGCCTTACCATTCAAAATTGTCATTGGGAGATTTAATTAATGTGAGCCCTGACGGAGCGAGTGGTGCTTTGTGTGCTAATAGAAGATTTAATAGGTTGGAGCTTCTTGGTTGCAAGTGCCAACAGGCAGAAAATGATGGTGAAACCAGTTCAAGGGATGGGAGTGAGAGTTGGTTTATGGAGAGTAAAAACGAATTAAACCCGTTGGACACTATGATAAACGGTCCAAACCTTTTGGATTTCTCGGGGACTCCTCTGGTGAAAGATGAGAAAGCAGGTATGTCAAATGGCACCCAAAAGAATAGTGGCCCATTGTACCCTGCAAACGTCGACTCAGTTGAGGATGAAGCATGGGACTTGCTTCGTGATTCGGTTGTTTATTATTGCGGAACTCCTGTTGGAACTATTGCTGCTATGGATCCTTCCAGTTCCAATGTTTTAAACTATGATCAGGTCTTCATACGTGACTTCATACCTTCTGGTATAGCTTTTCTCTTGAAGGGAGAGTACGAAATTGTTCGGAATTTCATCCTTCACACTCTTCAGTTGCAGGTAATTTCTTGTCTGGTTGGTCAAGGATGTGGCTAAGCATGTTTGAAGTTCCTTTCTTTTGCTGAGAATGAATCCGGAAAAGAAATTTCGAATCCCACCACAAAACACCTCTTTTGCCCTCTCATTTACCCAAGCTTATGTATCTCTTCTGCTTTTATTGCAACTCCTGCCAGAGCTGGGAGAAGACAATGGACTGTCATAGTCCTGGACAAGGACTTATGCCTGCTAGCTTTAAGGTGCGAACAGTTCCTCTTGAAGGGGATGATTCTGCCACAGAGGAGGTGCTTGATCCCGATTTTGGAGAAGCTGCTATTGGTCGAGTTGCCCCTGTTGACTCTGGTACCGGACTTCTCCCTTTGAGGTTTGAGCTGTTGGTGTATTGTTCAGTTAAGAATATCGATCTAAACTTGTGCTTTGCAGGATTATGGTGGATCATTCTGTTACGTGCATATGGCAAGATCTCTGGGGATCGCACTGTCCAAGAACGAATCGATGTACAGACAGGAATTAAAATGATTGTGAAGCTGTGCTTAGCCGACGGTTTCGATATGTTCCCCACATTGCTGGTGACAGATGGTTCATGTATGATAGATCGGCGAATGGGAATCCATGGGCATCCACTTGAAATTCAGGTGAATATATTGTAGCTGGACAACAGGACTTGTTTGGATCATTCTTATTATTTGTTCTTTTTGGTAATGATGCAGCTAATGACTGATTCTGGCATGATATGGATTGTTGTTGCAGTCACTCTTCTATTCTGCATTGCTCTGTGCAAGGGAGATGCTCGCTCCGGAGGATGGATCGGCTGATCTTATTCGAGCTCTGAACAATCGTCTGGTGGCTCTTTCCTTTCACATTAGGGAGTACTACTGGATAGACCTGAGGAAATTGAATGAAATATATCGATACAATACCGAAGAATACTCCTATGATGCGGTTAACAAGTTTAACATATATCCAGATCAGATCCCTCCATGGTTGGTCGAGTGGATACCAAATGAAGGTGGATATCTGATTGGGAACTTGCAACCGGCTCATATGGATTTCCGATTCTTTTCTCTGGGAAACTTTTGGGCTATAGCCAGCGGTCTTACGACATCTAAACAGTCGCATGATATTTTGGACTTGGTTGAGGCCAAATGGGCCGATTTGGTGGCTGATATGCCATTAAAGATATGCTATCCGGCATTAGAAGGACAAGAATGGCAGATAATCACCGGAAGTGATCCAAAAAACACGTAAGTGTGGATCCTAATTTTGGGTAATGTTTTATATTCGCACTAATGATCTGATTCTGTACAATTTGCCATTTTTTATGCAGACCTTGGTCCTACCATAATGCTGGTTCCTGGCCGACACTACTTTGGCAGGTTAGTATCATGTAGAATATATCGACATTTACTTGCATCGGTAATTTATGATTTTCTTTAATGGGGTTTGTTGGTAGAAGACACGCGTCGTAGTAGTATATGATCTGATTGAAAAATTGATTTACTGCGGACATGAAGCTCGCGTGAATAGCTTTCACGCGTACCTCACAGCCTGGATATTGCGTCATTGTAGTTTGTTATGTTATGGTAATAGAGAAAAACATGTGGATGTCCTTGATTTTTTGGAAGCGTATTACTCAAATTAGGCTCAGCGGTTTCCTTCTCTGGCATCACGAGATAAATCTACTTGCCGTTTATTAAAGTCTTCGTTGTTCCATTTCAAGGCACTTGGTGATTAGTCATTGATTCCATTTCTTTCGTGCAGCTTACTGTTGCATGTATAAAGATGAACAGACCGGAAATCGCCGCCAGAGCTGTTGAGATCGCAGAGAGGCACATATCCAGAGACAGATGGCCGGAGTATTATGACACGAAGAAGGCAAGGTTCATTGGGAAACAGGCCCATTTATTCCAGACATGGTCGATTGCCGGCTACCTGGTCGCGAAGCTGCTACTCGCCGACCCATCCTTAGCCAAGATTCTTGTCACAGACGAGGACTCAGAGCTGGTCAATGCCTTCTCTTGCATGATCAGCTCTAACCCAAGACGGAAGCGTGGCCAAAGGAGCTCCCCTCAGAGCTACATAATATGAAAGGGAAAGAAACCCAGTTCTTCCGGATTGCTTGTGTAGATAAGGTAAAGTATAAGTTCCATAAGGTTACTCTGCCATGATTGGAATGCATAATTAGCCCATTGTCTTGCCGACTCGTCTCGCCTTGCAGGCCAAATGGTCAGTTGTCGAAAAAATTAGCTTATGAACAGTCTAGAGGTGGTCTCCTTTTGTTTTTTCACGGGAGGTCAATATGTACAACATTGTTTTATGTACTTATGGCTTTAAAGTGCTGCGGTTCGGTCTATAGTTCCTAGTTTTCCCAGATCTGCCTATTGGTGATTGACGGTCCGGCCACGGAAAGGGTATCGTAGACTCATCAATCTCTGAATTTAGGAGGCTTCATCGTTATGGTCTACATGAAATCGTCACCTTCTCTAATCACCTTTCAATCCCTTGATTAATGCAAGAAAATTGCAAAAACTTCAAGTTCAACAATAACGACAGCAGTCCATTCCATGCTACTCTTTGATGTCACACCAAACAACACACCCTCCACCCCCTCTCCCAGTTTTCGAGCCTCTTCTCGCATATAAATTGACATGCTCAGCTCTCCAGCAATACACAACTTGTAAGACTTAGCAGGGGAAGCAATGGGTGATCCAAGGGGAGCGATGCAGCGAGAGCTTTATGCGGGGATCAGCTTCATGGAGCAAGAGGTAGTGATGTGTTCTAAAGCTGGCTTTTCCGAAACTTTGGGTTTATCATTGTCTGATCGATGTTCCCCTGATTGTTTGATCAAAGCAGGGGATCGTGGATGAGCGTTTCATCATGGCGTACCAGTTGAAGGAGAGATCAGGACCAAGGTACTTTGTCGAAACCATCCCCCTGTTCTGTACCAACACCGAAGCATCCATTGCTCTCATGACTGATCTCATGTAAGAAAAATAAACAACTCCCTTGTCCTCCTTTAAGGTTGTCAAATCTCTTTCCACCTCTTTGATTTTTGTTTTGTTTCTCCTCCCTTGTTTTGTGACGAACAGGCAGCTTCCCATTTTGGATTACTACAGTTTGGACCAGCACTGCATCAAGATCAGGGGGAGCTCCTCATGGTAAAAATGGCCAAAAAAATCTTCAATTCAGCGTGCCACTATAACCTCGTGATGTTTACCATGTTCCCGTTGTCTCATCGTTCTCTCTCGTGTATTTTTGGGTGTGGAAATTCCGCATGTGCCTCGCCTTTTCCTCGCGACCTAAATTCACGTGTATTCTTCAGTCTGGGTATTCACAAGCTGGCAGTGGCATCTAAGGACCTCCGCGACGCTTGCAAGGCAGCAAATAGACCGCAGTAAGGCGAACCAACCCTGGGAATATGATTACGAGTGACGACGGATCGTATGAATTAATTCCGTGTATTTACCTCTATGGGAATCCTCAGGTGCGCGTATGTTTTCGAGAATCTAAAGCGGGAGTACTATAACTTCAAAGAGAAAGTCACTCCGATCCTCAAGGTGAGACTAAACACTACAAGTTCATTAGATCAGCAGGCATAACACGATCACCCGGCCAAATACTCAAAACTAGACCCTGGGTTCTCTGCAGCTGGAGTGCAGGATCATCGCTCTGGAAGGAAACGGCCCGCAGCCAGCAGCAGCGGGGACCAGTACCGCGGGAGGGAGTGGCGCAATGCCGTCCTAAGAAGTCGTCCGACATTATGTGTCCGCTGTCAGTTTCTATATCTATTTCCGTGTCGTGTGGTGTCGTGTCCTGTGTCCGCGCGTCCTATCCGGATCGAATGCGCGCGTAGTAGTGGTCGTTGGTCGCAATGTTATGTCAACGAATGTCCTTTTAAACCTGCTGCCCCCATACAAACCCTTCTCTATCAATGGCGATACTTCGGATCAGATCACAGGTCGCGCCTCCTTTTCTTAACTGATAATATTTAATCATAACGGGGATTAGATTTACAAGATGTTAATACAAAGTATCTCCCTGGATTAATTACGTGATTAAACTAATACCCTGCAGTTCTTCAAACTGATACAGTCAAGTCTTTGTTTGCTAACTAATAATATTGTGAAGGACTAGATTTTTGTGATACCCTTATGATAAGAATTTCGAATTCGAGCCCGGCAAAAGAAAGCTGGTGTTGGAAGAGCTTCAATGGTGACGTAGAAATCCGAAATTTCCATCGCGAAGATACCAATGGACACCTAAATTTGGTGTGAAGACAGGGATGATCACGAGAGGCTTCTTCTACATCCTGCTTGCCAGATTACAGGCACAAAAGCGAGAGTTATAATTAAGTGATGTTGAAGCTAATCACATTATTATTGTTCACGCCATCCAATACCACTGCCACACCATGACATTTTTCGTGGCCTCCTCCTCCCCCTTGCAAGAAAGTTATCGGTCCCGCGATTTCGTAGGCTGAGATGGTATCACGTTCTACTTCCATGGCTGAATGGAGAAGGATTTCTGCATTGTGTCGGACAAGGACTTCCACATCAACGTGCGCTTCATCGGGAAGTGGAACCCCAGCCTGAAGCGGGACTTCACCTGGGTCTAGTCCCTCGGGATATAATCTCCGACAACAGGAGACTCCTCATTGGCGTGGCGAAGACCTCATAGTGGGAGTCCGGGGATGATCATCTTGTGATGAGCCTGGACAACACCCTGAAAGGGATCTGTTAATGCGATAAACTGATTCTGAGCCCACGGACTTGAGTCCATGAAGAGTCGTCGTAGCAGATACTTATATAATCGACTTTTGATTTAGCTGAAAGATGATTGAAGTCCATGAATTGAAGTGCTAGAAGATGTTAGGTCGAAGGATTCCAGTCGCATGATCTTAGTAGAAAGTTTCCTTTAAAGAGGCTAACGATCAAATATGAAAACAACATAATGATATCAGAAATCGAAGCAAACGTTGATTGAGAGCCATCGACGATTTCTAGGAGTTATTACAAGCAGTTACTCTAATGATTTAGGCGCGTGTTTCATAAATAGGCTGACCTTTTAAAATTGACTGACATGACAATCACTTGAATCCCTCGAGGATATTTCAGTTGTCTTCTTCGTTTTTCATTTGGTAGACCATTTCTTTTTGTTATCTTGTACTGCGAACTCATGTCAATATCGCAACGTGTTTTTCCTCGTAAACAGAATCCCGAACAAGGAAGGACAGTCCTGGAAGTCACAGTCTTAGCCGACTATAGCGATCACCTATTCGAGCGACGCCAACAGCATGTCCCTGGAGTACTGAGGGGAAATTCAAGATCGAAGCCACTGTGGTCCCGATCAGGGAGCTTGAGTCGAGGATCCACCGGTACGACATTGGCGATGACGGCCGCTTCGCACCTTGAGCTCGCGTTCAAGTTATACACCCCGATGGACACAGTGGACCGGGGTCCTTGGACACATGTACGCGAAAGGCTACATCAGCCAAGGTGAAGGTAGGGGCAAACATGCCGGTAGGGGGGGGGGGGGGGGGGGGAGGGCGCACAGAGATACACAACCCCAAGCCTGTTTATGGCGAGTCCCGACAGCTGATGCCGGTGATGATCGAGGAGGAGGGATGAAAGAGCGGGATCCTTGGTGGTTTTGTAAGAAATGAATAGGACGAATACTGTGTTGTCACATATTAATTAATTGATTAATCTCGTAATAATCTACTAATCACGTGAGAATAAGAATTTATGGTCACATTTAGAATAAGAATATTATATTCCCCCCCAGAGTTACAGTTACGAAAATGAAAAGAAAGAGAACTCGATTCTTGTATTTTTTTTTTTTTTGTAATTTGGGGTTGGTGGGGATGGGGATGGATTACTTTATTTGGTTTGATTTTATTATGATTTTCTTAGAATTAATATTCTTGGAGGGGGGAGTTGTCTTTTTATACAAAAGTTGGCAGATGATGGACCGACTTCTTTGGGGACAACGATCGTGAGCTTAATCTGATAATAACAGATAACCATCACTGGGATTTTATTATTATTTTAATTGAGTTGGGAATTTGCAAAGATCATCCTGTTATTCCTATCCACTTTCAATTGAAAAAGTAGAGTTTATATAGGGTTTGGTCATTCGTATTTTCTTAAATCAAATTGTTACAAAGCGAACCCGGTAGGACAACGAGTTTACTTCTTAATCCTGCAAATAAACAAGGAAATTCGTAGTAGGGTTTGGAACGGAAACATGATTAAGAAACCCTAACGCGGTCAAAGCGAGAGTTTATCCTTAAGTGACATGAATTTTCTTATAATTATTATAGAGAACAAAATTTATGTATATCTCATATAATTAACGGTATCTTCTTCCGTGACCAGGAGATTAGCATTACCCCTGAGTTACTAACATATTTAATAGAAAAGAATAATTAAGGCCATGATAACGACAGAGGAAGAAAAAGCTCCGATTGAGATGGATGGATGCAGTCCGACTTTCAGGACCGCCCCAACTTAAGGTTGGATTCTCTCCTCGTTACTTTCTAATAACACGAAGCATATTTTGTAGTCCCATTTACAAAACAACAACAAACATTCGATTCCATTCACGTGAACAGAAGAATTTAAAGCACAATGTTATCATCACGATTTCATCCTCCCCCTCACTTAATTTCCCACCCCAAATAATTTAAGAAAAAAAAAAGTAAGCGAGGAAAAACCTAAGTCGGTTCTCCATTTTCATACGCCATTCTTTAAATTAGAGCGCAATTCGACAATGTCATGAACTCGAGTTATATCCAAGAAAGTAATAAGAAATTTGAGGGGAATCTCATAGAACGATTATCTGCTTTATTATTATTCCATTCATTTGGAGGATACGCTACCCTCTATAAATAAGCACCTCCCTTACCTTCAAACCTCTTCATCAACCCAAACCTCTTTTTTAGATCACCCTAAAAATGTCGTCTGCTCAGTTGAGCGCCGTCCGCCACATAACCGAGATCGCGCCCCCACGCATCCTCCACGTGGAGAGGAGGCAGCTCGGGGTAGGAAAGAAGTTGGAGACGATTGACGAGGACGCTAATGAAGGTGGAGGCGGCAGTCAAGCCTACCTCAAACTACCGCCTCCTCTTAAGGCAGATTCCAACAGGCAGAGGTCTCCCTCAGGGTTCGCAGGCTGATATGGACAGCAACAAAGAAAAGCTCCCATCTAGTCCTTTTTCCTAAGGTTGTTCTAATACAATCTCCATCATATAATCTAATGAGGAAGGTGATAATACTAGTTAAATAAAAGGCGGTTTTTGTTGGTTTTTGGTAGTCTCGACTTGCTCGGGTATTAAAATCTCGGATGATTGCATCAGTTGAGTTGCTCGAGAGTGGACCTTAGGAGGGAGGAGACGGATGCCCAGCCGTTCTGCGACGGATGTATGTCGTCCCAGAAGAACGATTTCTGCGGTTCATCACATACTGCATACATCCTCTCCCCTTTCTCGTCTAAGCTCCCACAGAAGTAGCCTTCCTTCGCCCCTAGGCAACACGGTTTCAACACGCTCTCCAAGCTTCCTGGATCAGATATTAGAGTAAAGACCAAATATTCTACCAGAGATGCACCTTGATGGTCTTGGGCGGTTGCAAAAAGTGGTTAAACAGAACGATAGGATTACCTGTTTCTAGTCCATGCCTAATGAGCGCGGAAGTGAAGGCCATTTGTAGGTCCAACACCAGGACATGACCTGGTCCCCCCTTCTCGTTCTTCGATTCTTCAACCATTTCTTCCAACTTCTTGTTATGGGATTCGGCAAGTGAATTCCAATGCGCACTGCAATTCTTGTAGTTTACATAGGAAGTCAGCTGGGGTAAACACCCTAAGGGAGGTAACCCGGTGACTGCTATCTTCGCAACTCCCAAACCGTGGATTCGCTTCAGATTGACGGAAAGCTGGTCAATCAGCGCAGAAATAAACACCTGCAGCCCCTGCCATTTCATGACCCCACATCAGAATAACAGTCCCGTAATAACCTATTTTCGTAACCTATTTGCGATATGGGAAATCTTGCCTGTTGGTCTTGATGTCCCCGAGCATAAGCGGCATAGTCATTGCCAGCAACCGAGACAAGAGCAATGGACTTGGCGAGGTCTTCCTTGGAGTAGACCTTCCTCTCAACCAAATCTTTGAAAAATTCTATCTGGGTTGTCATGTTTGGTTTGTTCACCAAGGTATTGAATACGCCAGTACCGCCATAGGCGAAGTTCATCCCATATTGTGGGATGGACTTCATCGTGTAACTTCTCTGGTTGTACGGTGGAGGACTTATTGCTCCAAAGAACGAAGCTGCCAATGGAACTGCTTAATATCTTCACTACCAAGACAATGAAGCAAAGTGGATTACAGCACAGAGAGGGTAGCTAACCAAAATAATCAGTCAGCACACGGCCATCTGAGAAACGACCGCTTGGTTTGCCAGGGAATGTAATCCCGTATGGCAAATGCCAAGAACCGCCAGATCTGTCCCAGTTTCCGGTGTCAGCATACGAATCCCCAAACACAAAGATCCTCACCGGAATCTTCTGTTGAGGTTGCTCCCGTGTTCCTTCGCTTACACCCAGTCCTGCAATGCAGATAAGCCCGGAAAACACATTTTTCATCCAGTCGTCTCGTGAATCCTAAAAAAAAAAAAGAACAAGAAAAAAAGACAAATTCTCTTACCTGAATACCGACAGGAGAAAAAGAGGCAGAAGAGAAGCAAGGTGCTTTGCTTTTCCATTTGAGAGGTGTTATGACCACACCAAGGGATGTAGAATTCACCTGTGGTGGAGTAAAAAGAGGGAGGCACACTAGTATTTATAGCTATATGTCAGTCTTTTACTCTGGAGAGTCCACCGCCAGGAATAGTTGAACATATATTTTTCCACCAGAAAAAAGGGAAAACAAAGAAAATGGCAGGTGTCCTGGGAGAGAACCATTATTGCAGAAATTGAAGCTTACAGGCTTAACCATGCTGAGTTGAGAAAATCACAAGCAAATTAGCAGACATTGTTTGGTAAACTACATGCAGACAATATTCTTGGCATAAGTTTCCTAACCAAACTTGCTTGGCTACTCCTAAGGTTTGCCGAGCAAAGTTCAGATTTAATCATCGCTGCAGTTAATGGGTAGCTGAACGGGACCTTTCACGAGATAGAGAGGGAGGGGAGACTTCAATGTGAGCAGATTTATATGTAAAAATGATCGTTTAATGAAATTGATGATGAGATTTACAAAAAAAACCAGAGGAAAAAAGGAACGGCCAGTTTTGATGTCTGAAACATGGCATTAAATGGGGAGAGATGCTCCATCATTGAAGATAGGAAGGTGCAGCAATAAGTACTTCCATTAAGACTGTATGAAGAACTCCTCCTTTGAAATTGATCATAATTCAACTGGAAACCACCCCTTCGATAACCCAGAAAGAACCCTCTACATCGCATGTGATGTAATCATAATCAAACACTTTATGAATATTTGTGACCGTAATACTGCACACATACACAAGAAGCTCTGCAACATAGACGCCTTCATTGAATATGCTCTAAAAGTAAGACAATAAAAGGAGAGAGACTGCAATGAGAAAATCCCAGCACGTCACATTGAATATGCAGCAGCTTCACTACTTTCACCGACCAAACAATGAATTCCATGTGAACCAGCCGGTATAGCCCACCCGATAAGAGAAAAAACCTTGGCAAAAGTTGGAGGTATGGTTTGTGTATGTTTCCAGTCCCGGAGCTATCTGGTCTCAGATGTATAAAATGATAGCACTGTATGATTTAGGAAATGAAATTTCAACCAATCGTTGTCGCACAAAAGAGCAGAATAGGTCTGCTGGAATGAAAGAACAGAAGAGAATATTTTGGTAAAGTAAAGCTTCCATAACAATCAAAATCAAAAGCATTGCTCATAATTCTTTACAATTATTTTTTTCACGTATAAAAAATTGCAGGGTATACAGAACTAAAGATACACTACAAGCAACAAAGTAGACAAAAATGGAGAAATCCTACCTGTCACAAAAAGCTTCTTTGTCCTTATAGTTGTTTCCTCTTCAGTTGCTAAAGAAGAATCGTTCAACATATTTCCTGAGAAAGATGCTTGGGAAACCAGCTAAATCCAAGTGTAAAGAAAAAATAAGACCACTCCGTGGTCATTCGTATGCAAAGAAGAACTCAATGATTCCACAAAGCTGGCATTTCAAGTTCAATGTCACAGTCCTCATCGTAAGGTGAAAACTTCCAATGTATAAAGACATGATTCTTAGCCACTCTTTTTGGTGAACAAGAAGATTGATAGAGAAGAAAGAAACAGCCATACATATGCTTCTCTTGGAAAATGAAATGTGTCTGAGGCTAAGAATAAGAACAAGTATTTTTCAGTCCAACGTAGGCGTGGGACTCTTGAACTGGCCTGCATAATCAGACCCCAAGCTTTCATCTGGTTGAACCGATAAAACTCCAGGAAAATTTCTGCATTTTAGTATTTGGGGGGAAGGAGACAATGTCAAGCCGGAGAAAGCACAAACTCCAAATAAAGAATTCACTGAGAGTGAAGCACTTGCCTGCTAGTTATCTTGCACATTCCTCATCGAGTTCTCTTGCACATTCCTCATCAAGTTCACAGCACATTGCATGTTTGCACGATAAAGCGAACCAGTCAAAGTAACCATCACGCATTACAAATCATCAAACGGAAATACGTACTTTCCCACAATATGGGCTAATATTTTTGCATAGTAATCAACCATCTGCGCCTTGGTAACCAGTCCTATGGCAGGTTTACTTATCTTGACGAGCCATTTTTCCGTGCTTCCAGAATGGAATAACTGATAACTCCCAAGTTGTCCGATGGATACATAATCCTCTCCAATGGAAATGTAGTCATTGAAAGGTCTAACGGACAATACTCCTGGCAAACCTACAAAGGGACAACCAATAACTGCTAATTTCCATCAATTGAAACTCCCCCATTTGCTATAATCCAAATATAACACAAAACATGCCTTCAGCCTCCTAGAAATCCTGTGCAAAAGAAATCACAATGGCAGGCATACCAGTGAGCTCACGAGCAGTATCTTGGCCGACCTCGCAGCAAAATCCAAAAGGCGCTTCGGAAGACTCTCCATACAAGCATGCCTGAGCATCCCTCTCACTCAAAGAACCAAAAACTGCCCTTCCAAAAAACATAAAGCCCCAAATCACCATTCCAAACAAGCCAGAACTCACCTACCAAGAACCAGGGAAAGAATGCCGACATAGTAACAACATCCCGCTTCGAAGGATAAGACCAGGGGGACGGGGGCTCGACGGTCACCACCTAACGGGAATACCCCTTCCAGCTCTCAAGCGTGCGATAAAAAGCGCCAGGCTTCGCGGCCGTCGAGGAGGGAGAAGTCGCGGCAATTCCAAAGGAGAGGTGCAGGGGGGAAGCAGAGGGGACAGCGAACGGGAGAGCTCTGCTGCCAAAGCTGTTCTCGACTACGCGCTTGAAGAACAGCGCGCAGTAAGCGCTGGATCGAATGGGAAATTCACGACCCGTGACGGCGGCGGCGGCGGGGAGAACGGCGAAAGCCGCGGCCATAGTAGGCTAGGAGGACCGTGCGGACTCTGGGTGTCCCCGATGTCGGACTTTCCTAGTATTTAGGATTAAAGCTAATTATTTTCGAAAACCTTTTTAACTGAAACGAACACAACTACAACTACTTCCTAATTTAAAGTATAAACATGACGCAGAGGCTCTTTTCGCAAGAAACTTATCCATTCTTTTTATAGTTTTGTACGGATAATTTAAAAAAAATTTACGAAATACGGTCTGAGCTTCATAAATTACGATTTTACCTCAATTTACAAAGAGGACACGATTTCAAAACGCGCCTTTCGTATATAAAAGGAAGGGGTGGGTTTTCAAAACCCGTATTTTAAACGCGCCCTTTCGACGGTAAAACCGTATTTTACGAAACGCGCCCTCTCGGCGTTTACGCGTCCTTTCGACAGTAAAATCGTATTTTACAAAACTGAGATCGTCTTTCGTAAAATTTTTTAAAACTAATCGTATTTTCGTACAAAATTCCGATAAGTTTCCTCCGCCCCCCACCTAATCTTAACGGTTAACTATTGTCCCCCCACCCACCCCCGACAACTAGCCGTTAGTTAATGCACCCCACCCACAAGCACGTGTATATAAGCTCCCTCCTTAAAGGCTCCTCTTAACTCGTTAAGTCTGTTCCCTCCCAACATCTCCCACCACGCCCGGGAAGTTACAATGGGTGGCAGCCGCGTCTCCCCTCTCTTTCTGTTCCTGTTGTTCTCGTCGTCTTTCCAGCCGTTCCTGACATCCGCCGGTGGACAGGTAACTCAAATGACCCCCAGCTCTGGCGTCGCAAACTGGCAGAAGACGTGGTGCGTGGCGAAGCCATCCGCCAATGATACCACCCTGCTAGCGAACGTGAACTATGCTTGCTCCCAGGTGGACTGCGGGGTTCTCCGGAAGGGTTGTCCCTGTTTTTACCCGGATAACCTGATGAGTCACGCATCCATCGCGATGAACCTGTATTACCAGGCCAAGGGGAGGAACAAGTGGAACTGCGATTTTAGGAGCTCGGGACTCATCGTTGTCACTGATCCCAGTGAGTATCTGGCCTTTGCATTGTTCTGGCTCTTGAACTCCGGGTTTGCTGTACATATCTAAACCACTTTCTTCTTGTCATCGCTGCAGGTTACAGCGACTGCGTCTACACAGCCTGATGCTTTTATATTCCATAGTTGCTCTTCCATGCAGTGTGGTAGCAATAGGAATGTTTCCGTCTTTAGTCAGTGATTCTCTGATCCGAAAATGCATCTTACGAGGGGAGCAAGTTCGTGTTCAAGGTAGTAGTCTTACCATCAGACAGTAGGGACGTGTAATAGAGCATTTAAGGACTACAAAGGTCCATCCTCATTATCATTATGCTGTTTTATTTCACCGTCTGTTCCAGAATTAACATCCTACTGCTATTTTGGAACAAAAAGAAATTATTAGCAAGACACAAACATGTGCTTCGACATCTGGAAAGCAGGAGATACTGTTCAGAGCTATTCATGCTGCTAAGGCCGCAAAGAAAGGGCATCCCCTGCTCTGATTCATGTATTCGGATTGATTTTTCCGAGGGAAAATTTCGACTAGGACTCCTCCATCTGACTAGCTAAACTCGGCTCTTCGTCTTCATCAACTTCTTGCTCCACTCCCTTGACCTGCGAATTGAATTTTGTTCACAGATTCGAGTTACTATAGAGGAAAACCTGTGGTCGAACAATCAATCACACAAACCATATGGGGATATCAGATGAGCCAGCACCTATTTGACTCTAATTTTTCATGCGCAAGCCAGTGAGAACACTGGAGAAGTAAGTGCACAGCTTCTATATTGAGTAGTGTGCCACACAACGTACATTTTCCCAATTGATTCCTAGATATGAGAGACCTTAAAAGCAGGCTTCAAACTTAAATCATAGACCCTGGAACAGAGAAGTAGAACATATTTTCAACTGACACATGCATGAGAACTTCCTATCTCAACAACAACAATGACAAGCCTTTATCTGGCCAGCTTAGCTTTGCTACAATGATATTTTATCGTCATATGCCCTATTCTCAATCATAACCTTATCGTCAAGTAAAACATGCCTTTTTTAATAAGAAAGCATTTCTTTTTTCATTGTTTCTTTTGATGTCATCATGACTTAGTTTCTTGGCCAATTGAAAAAAGAGATGCAGGTGGAACAGTCCTTACCTCTGGAACATAGTGCATCAGCATGTTTTCAATCCCTGATTTAAGAGTGACGGATGAGCTAGGACAGCCACTGCATGCACCCTGCATCTTCAATTTCACGACACCAGTATCCCTGAAAAGCAAGTGTTTGAATCGAATCAAGTATGCTTTTAAAACCAGCTCGAGTTCAGATCAGCCGTACAAAGTCATGACTTGAGTATTCCAATAAAGAACAGACACATACGGATCAAATCCTCGATACAAAATGTCCCCACCATCGTCTTGCACTGCAGGACGGATGCGTGTTTCTAGCAACTCTTTGATCATAGCAACAGTTTCTGAATCATCCTGCAGGTGCACATGTAAGAAATGGGAGGTCATTTTCAATCTTAACAACCCGGCAGGAATTTAGCTATCTTGACCATGATTGTGACGACCTATACCTGTTTTACTAGGAAGATTTAACTCATAGATGGAGATAAATTCAGAAACCTTACTCCATAAAGAAACAATAAACAACAAGCAGGGTCCATGTAGATGTTATACCTCCTGAATAGCAGTATCCATTGCAGAGGCAGTTTTAGAGTCAAGAAACAGCGGCTGCCCAGAAGAGTAGAAGTCCATGATAACAGCAAAGATCTCGGCTTTTAATAAGTCCCAAGAAGCATCATCTGACTTAGTAACCGTGACAAAATCCGATCCATAGAAGACTCGAGTGATCCCTGCGTTAACAACATCAGCATCCATGTTGTATGGGCAAAACCCAAAGATGTCAGAAAGGACAGGCGTAAGAGCAGCTAACCATCAATCCCAAAGAGCGATCTAGCCAGAGGAGAAGTCATAGCCGTCCTAGCATTAGGAAAATCCGAACTCCCGACTTCCATCACGGGCTTTCCGGGATAGAACATGAGAGACATTGGGTTTGGCGTTGATTGAGTCTGGATGAACATATTTCTCTTCTGTACTGTACAGAATTGCAACCCAATGAATTTAGACAAGAAAACGAGTTGCTGAAATGCAAATATGAAAAGTCAGGCTGTAAGCACCACCATACTAAAAATCTCTAATCATATTCCACTAATCAGAAGGACAACTACTGATAAGAAAGCTTTTAGCTTAGCTTCCATCCACAGTTTAAGATCATAATAACATTCCACTAATAAGAGAGAGGTGGGTAGCTTAGCTTTCCTTCACAGGTTACGTACACTAGAAATCTCAAATCATATTTCACTAATCAGAAGCATGGCCACTAATAAAGAGTTGTTCATGGCTCAGCCTCCATCCACGGGTTATGTGGGGCAGCTACTGTGATGTGATTACTCTCGATATTTTAAATGGCATAAACATTACCCTAATTCAAATCAATTCTTCAAAGCCAAAATTAGGGTTAGCGGCTGCAGACGGCAAGAAATGAACATATAATAATCACACGAGTCAATCGTATCAACGAACCTGCGAAGAGATTCCATCTCTCGGAAAGAAAAGAGGAAACTGAGGGTGCAGGAATAGACCCCCGATTTCGTATACGGTCTCCTAAAACAACGGCAGAAGACAACAACCTAGGCATCGCCCGAGATTCATCCCGGCGTCGGAGCGAACTTCGGACAACTCTTTGTACACCTCTCAGGTTTACCAGGGACTTCATATGAGAAGGAAGTGAAGCTGCCTGCAATCGGTAGACGGGGGCAGAGAAACAAATTACATCCACCCCTACTAAACAATAAAAATAATAAAATCTCTAAAGTTTTAATTTTATAATTTTTTAAATAAAACAAACAATTCATAAATTTTAAAAAAAAAGGACAACCACTACACGAAAAGAAAGATAAATCACGAACAAAGTCACTATATTCTAGAGTAAAAGACTGCAAAAAATGATAACCCTCGAAAGATGAATTTACAACGATCCAGTAATGGAGAAGCATTAAATACAGCACACACCGGATGCATATAGCTCGGCAATGATCTTTGAAGACACACTGTGGCCGTGAAAATCGAACGGACAAATCGGACGCATACATTATTCAACCGAGCCCCGCAATTTGATCATATGCAACAACACTGCACAAAGAGGATCTGATCCACTCCCGTAAACGATTGCAGAAAAATAGTACGGATTCCAACAAAAACAGCCCACATTTAAACTCCCTCCGCAGCCAAATCACAAAATCTACGCCGGAACGACTCCCTCGATCCCAATCTTCAGAAAGATCGAGAAAATAAGACCAGTCAAGACGCGCGCATTCACGGTTCCTACAAATCGACTCACTGGATTACTAGGGCGAGAAGAGGAGAATCGGGACGACCGCTCGGGGGAGTTTCCGAGCAGCGGCGATCAATCCACAAGTCTCGAATCGGATATCCGGTAACGTGAAAAGGGCGAAGGAGGGAGGGGAGATCGAAGCCACGCCGGTTATCGGGAAACTTCGCCAAAGTCTCTAGACGACGCCGATTTTTTTTTTTCAGTTTCGGAGGGGGTGGAGAGGGAGAGATGAGAGAGGTGGGCGGAAAGAGGCGGTGAGGGGAAGGAACGCAGGTGGGATGGAAATAGGAGTAAAAAGGGTATTTCTCACTCCGAAGAGAGGGGAGGGTTGCGTTTCGTTTTGGCTGTTACTATTGCTCGCGATAACCATCAAAATATCAATCAATTCATGTGGATGAATTTATTTGAACGAATTTATATTTACTTCAGTTGATTTAATATTTTTAATCGTTTGTATTTGTAAAATACATTTTCATTTCGAGAAAATAACATAAATAAAGCTATTAAGTCGAGGGGGAGTTGGCTGGACTAGGGTTTTACTTGGGACTTTAAATTGGCGGTCAACAAGGTTCGATCTTGTTCGACCTGTCGAACTTATGAAACCGGTCGGTCGGAAAATATTATTATAATATAGGTGTGCACAACAACTTCTAAAAATTGCAACAAATATATCATTGGTCCTAAAACTTTGGCCTAACATTTAATTTTGTTCTAAAACTGTTCGATCGATTAAAAAACTTTAAAACTTAAAAATTTGAAGCCCTAAATATAACATCTGCGGTGCGACGTGGACATGAAAAATTAGGTTGCTGCAATAAATTAGTATACAATTACACTAACTATATAGAGAAAAAATCATTTGTTAAAATATATATTTTAGGTTTATAAAATAAAAAACCGAACACTCGAAGAATATGTTACTAGTTCCACGTTCATATCCTACCTAGTCAGAATCTGCTCATCCTAGTTATAGTAATATAGTTTTTTTCCTAGTCACAATGAATGTAGAAGCATTTCGACGTCTTGATCCTTTATGATACAAATGATTTGTCTTTAATATTAATCGGAATATATAAACGTAATCTAAGTCGGAGAGTTTGAACGTTATTATAATCACTCGACATGTTTAAATTTTCACTAGCAATTTACAAACTAGTAAATTTAAAAACTGGACTTCCATTATTTAAGTTAAACGGACAAAAGCCAAACATTTAATTTGATTTTCAAGATAAAAATATATAATCCCCAATACACGGAATGAATAATTATTTATCCCCAGGGCATCAAGTAGCCAGCAAACCCTCGTTCGGCATCGCCCCCAAGTCCCGATCTTCTCTGCCTTCCCATGACGCTCGGCTCAGGCGGATCCGGTGTCGTCGGTGAGTCCCCGCTCCCATTCTCCCCTTTCCCCCTCCGTCAGATCTTCTAGATACGCCTACCTCGTTGTTCGTCCGAGGCCCTTCGAGAGAGAGAGAGAATCGATGTGCTGCGTGGCTGAACCCCCGAGTCGACTTGATGCGACTCTGATGTTGGGGCGGATTTTCCTCGGATGGCTGGAGGTGTACAAATTAGGGTATAAATGTCGGAGTGGTGGCAAAAAGAGCAACTGCCAGTGTGTTTGTTCCCCCCCCCCCCCCCCCCCCCCCTTAAATGTTAATGACAAGCCTGATTACTGAGTCTATATACTTTATGTCTTTCTTGGGTTAACCATACTTGTTGATTTCTTATTTGAGTTTGAGGGGTCTGCTTTTCTTGGTTGAGTTGATTGCCTGCCCCCTCCTTTTTTTGCGGATTATCTTCTTTTGGATACGTTAACTTACTTCGTTCGCATGTAGTTCCACGGAATTTCAGGTTGCTGGAGGAGCTCGAACGAGGAGAAAAAGGGATTGGAGATGGCACGGTGAGTTATGGGATGGACGACAGCGACGACATCTACATGCGATCTTGGACTGGCACAATAATCGGCCCTCACAATGTGTGCTTCCTACTCTCTCTCTTCTCATTCAAGGAGGTTCCTACATGGAATTTCCATGGTTATAGTGAGATTTAATTACTGGGTTCCAGTCTTTGCTATACCTTTTTTTTGTATCTCTAGAGTTTCATGCGATCTTCTAATTTATGTATGCTTCCTGTCCGTGGGCCCTTTTCGATTTTTAGACTGTACATGAAGGTCGGATCTATCAGCTGAAGCTGTTTTGTGACAAAGACTACCCAGAAAAGCCTCCCAGTGTTCGCTTTCACTCACGCATCAACATGACCTGTGTTAACCATGAAACTGGATTGGTAAGGAGTTATTTTCAGTTGATCTTCCACAATGCTGTGTTGTTATAGTGAGATGGTCCGTGTTGTGCTTTGATATTCTCTGTGATTTTGATAATTGAACGTTATCTCAAGACAGATCTCAACTTTTATGGGAAATGGAACATGAAATGTGTTGCGAGCTTACGAAATGAATCGGTTCTTGTTCAATAAAATAACTAACTCTCGAATTCTTTAGCAGTTCTTTTGCTGGAACTTTCGGGGTATTTTCCACTCTATATATCCCCTATAGGAATTGATTCAGCTTTACCGTGTTGCATTTACGTGGGCTCTTGAGCAGGAGATGGTGTAAATTTGTAATGATCATTGTTTCGTGCAGGTGGAACCAAAGAAGTTTGGGCTGCTGGCCAACTGGCAGAGAGAGTACACCATGGAAGATATATTGACCCAGCTGAAGAAGGAGATGGCTGCTCCACACAACCGGAAGCTCGTCCAGCCCCCAGAAGGCACTTTCTTCTAGCTTTTTCAATGTTGTATAGATAATAGACATATCGCCTGTTGATGATGATGTACGCTATAGTTTGTAATGCCATGTGCCTGCGTTTGAAGTCACATGCTATGCAGGGGGGAATCTTCAACAAGAAGTATTTCCCATTCCTTGGCTGGATTGTTCTATGGGCGAATGCCATCTGAATGTCGAATTCAGCTTTCTATTACTAAGCACGGTACTTGCGTTGCAGTTTGATGCCTCGTATTTTGTCAGTGTAAGCATCTATCTGACTGGTTCATTGCACTCTTGCGCATGCGGATCAACGCAGAGACTGCATCCAAGGGTGCATTTGATGCCAAGCCCATAACAAGTATTGTGTTTCTCATGTCCCAGTCCCCATTGCTCCCCTTGAATGACTTGACTAGGACCCCCCTTAAATTCTAGCGCCAAAGCCCGAATATGCAAACATTGTCACCGCTATGTCTGACCGGTTCATACTGAGCAGTAACCACAAAATGAACATGTCCCCAGAATGATCTCGCGGGATCGGTATGCACAGAGTCCCATAGGAGACGAGCAGGAGCTCAGGTGGGGTTGAGGTATGTACAGAGTCCCATAGGAGACGAGCAGGAGCTCAGGTGGGGTTGAGGAATCTTAAAGAAGTTGTGCTTGAAGGGTGGGATTGCGCCTGCTAATTCAAAAGCTGCCAATGCCATGACCGAGAGGGTCGACAACGATCGAACTTTGGAATGCAGAGAGAACGTCACGGGGAGCTTTTCTCCATCTTTGTTGAAATTTTGTACTGAGAAAGTAAGAAGTCGAGAGGAAAGTAAGAAGTCTGTTTTGAACCCAACCCAATCTTTCATACACATGTATGTCTTCTGACCTCTGGGTACCGTTAATAAATAGTAGACCTTTCCAAGGCTACTCTTCAAATATCATAAGATTCTATAGACACTTCTAAGTGTCCCTTACTAGAGCAATATCTGCTCTAGTATGGGAAAGATAGATGAGCTTACCAATCGACCTCTGATATATTTTCCCCTCCGTATTGGTGTTCAAAGAGATTACTCCCCCCACACTCTCCATTGGTGTAGTAGGTGGTTTACACCCAAGCATCTCAGCATCAAAATAACAATTCAAGTAGTATATACTTCCTTTGATCAATACAAATTCGAACGTTAGAACGAGCCACTTTCATCCCAAGAAAGTGCTTCAATTGTCCTAAATCCATGGCCTCAAATTCCCTGGCAATTACCTATTCCAGTCTCATCAGCATCATCTCCTCCTGTGACAATAATATCATCCACATGCACAATTAAGATAACCTTCTTATCATCCCTGTGTGTTATTTGAGTGAGACTGAACATAATTTGCTCCTTTGAGGACTCTTAATGAGGACAAGAGGGAGCTTGATCGCGGACTCTTCAGAGGCTCCTTTTATTCTTTTTGTAGATTCCAAGACTCTGAATTGTTCGAGTCTCTGAAGGTCAACGACTCCATTGGCTGGGCCGTGGATGTGATTGACCTGAGGGAGTTCTCCTGTAAAGTGTAAAATGCTTAGGAAGTGAGTGGTTTAGACAGGTGTTGTTTGCCTTCCTGTCGTCTTGTCGACCTAAATTTGGAACCCCACTTGCAGGAGTAAGGTTAACCTCAGCGACATGTCGCACGATTCGACAATGGGGCTTGTTCAGAGGTTCTTAGAAATGGGGATTCTGCTAACTGAGGTAAAAATAAATATAGTGGAGCATTGGTTTGGGTTTCTTGCTGTAGCGAACCAATGTAGAGCATTCCGCAATGGCACTGTTGTTTATGTATCATGTTAGGTTTATGAGGACAAGGTAGGAGATGTGGAAAAGTATAGACTCAAACTTTCTGAGAGATTCCCATCAATTGAATTCATGGTTTCAAAGAAGACCGATAGTCTGTATCCGGTTGTCGCTGGAGCTAGCATAGTTGCGAAGGTGAACATCTGATTATAGTGTCGACAGTCATTTCACGGTTGGATTAGAATGAGTTTTTCTTTAACTGGGTTGTTTTTTGCGCTATAATAAGGGCTAGAGCCTTGCGTGATTGGGTGCGAGATGACACACCAGGAAACATTGTGAGGAACTTTGGCTCTGGGTACCCTGCAGGTTGAGTGAATTACTCTGTAATTTAGGTTCCCATGTTGACTAAATCTTAAAGAACAAATGTTTGCTTGGTTTTTTATTTTTTGGCACAAATGCAGATCCTGAAACAAGGGTCTGGTTGGAAAAAGGCACAACCCACCCAGTATTTGGATTTCCGATCCGCTTCAGTTGGGGCACATGCAAACCATTTTTCAGCGACTCCATTCAGGTCACTTGGTAAGACCTAGACTTTGCTCTTTTTTGGTCCTATAGATTGTATCTTGCCATCCAAGCTCGGAAGATCAGTTGCATATCCAACTCTGAATGAAACGTAACCCCACGTGCTGCTGGCCACAGAATAGATGACCACGAAACTAAACCTCCCTGATTCCTGTTATGCAGGGAAGCCGATCAAGCGAGTTCGATGGTAGTTGGAAGCGGCAGGTGAAGTCGAGCAGCCTCGGTTTCACATCCAAGAGGAAGATAGAAGAGACTGAATCCCGTGGTTTCAGCCGCTGCAAATTTTCCCGGAGTTGAAGACTCGACCAACTAACTCCGTTATAGCGAAGGGAAGAATAGATCATCCTCCATCCCTCCATTGTTGCACTTCGTCATTGGTTGCGTCATGCTGGCATTAGGAAGCCCTTTGCATTCTTTGACACCATCCACATCCCAAATCTCAAGCAATTGGATTGTGCCTCAAGGACATGTTTTGTCAACTAATAGCTTTAGATTGACTTTATTTAACGAATCAAGACAACCTTCAATTCGATGTCCCCAAACTATTCAATCAACAAACACTTTCATTTTCAAAATTCAAAGGTGGTTGTAATGTAAGCTGAATCCTATTAATGCCCCTCTCTAATTGGGCCTAGGCCTAACAGAATTTAATTGGGCCGACCGAGGCCCAAACATTTCCATTCCAACCCTAAACCCTAATCAACACGCACTATATAAACAACCCCCCAACTAGAGACCTCCAGCCGTCCCTACTTCTGCCCCGTCTTCGCCAAAAGTTGGATCTTTCCGTGCTTGGTCAGTTGTCGACGCTTCATGGTGAGGAATCAGACCGTGTGTCTTGGGATTTCTTCGATTATGTGTTCCGGATATGCAGTATTTGGCAAATTTTTTAGCTGGTGGTAATGGTTTTGGTATTCTTTTGGTGCGCGTTTTTAGGCACCGAAGAAGGACAGCAAGGCTCCCCCGCCGGCTTCTAAGCCCGCCAAGTCCGGCGGTGGCAAGCAAAAGAAGAAGGTAATGATCCTTATGCTTTTCGCCGATCTTTGCATTGGTTTATGGATTACTGGGTTGTTTCGATTTAGGGTTTGCTTTTGGTCCGGGGAGGGGAAATCTGGGGAGAGGGTGGCTTTTTTGTTTGTTTTGTGAATTTAGATGTTGAACTAAGAGATAGTGATGGAGAGTTGTATAAGAAAATCGGCGGTGCTTCTGTCACATTTTAGCTTTGAGTCGAGTCAGTATTGTCTTTGGTGCATTTGGTCTAGTTTTTGCAAGATGATACATCCGTAATGTGACAAATTTGGATTTATGGACAGTACTGTTATATGGTGTTTGTACCCTTTAGACTAGACCTCTTCTAGGTCTGATCTGATGGTGTACATAGACCGTTGCATTTAAATTTTGAGTCTCTTTTTAACTGGACTTGCAAACAGCTGATGTGTTTATGGGTAGAAATATTCAGAACCCTTGGACTGGACTTGCAAAAGGCCGATTTTATGAGTGGAAATATTCAGAACCCTAGGTAGTAATTTCCATTTCAGTGTAGTTATATGGACTCTCTTAGCTTAGTTATGAAGAGATAACTTTAGTGGCTTTTCTTTTGGCGATTTTTGTGGAAATCGTTTAATGTGAGTTCTTGTTTGTTGAAGAAATGGAGCAAGGGAAAGCAAAAGGAGAAGGTGAACAACATGGTCTTGTTTGATCAGGCGACTTACGATAAACTCCTGACCGAAGTCCCCAAGTACAAGCTCATTACTCCTTCAATCTTGTCAGACAGATTAAGGGTATGTCTGCCTTTTCTGTTAGGAAGGAAGATTTCTTGTTAGAAAAACAGCCAAGCAGTTATTTATCTTTTAACGGGGTTAACATCGATAGGTCAATGGTTCACTGGCACGAAGAGCAATCAAGGACCTGATGGCGAGAGGTCTTATTAGGATGATATCTGCACATGCCAGCCAGCAGATCTACACCAGGGCCACCAACACATGATTTTACCCGCATATCTTGTTTGCTGGTTTTTTGAACTTCTACTTAGCTGTATCTCTCCAAACCGGACCTGTTGGCTGGTTATTTGCTGCAGTGACTAGAAGAAGGTGCCTCAGTTATCATGGTTTCCATTTTCTGAATTATGCTGAGCAGTTAAGAGTATGAGTTTCGTAAAGTTGTAATTCGACCATGTTTGTATTTCTCGGCCAATTTAAATTACCACCACCACCACCACCAATATCATCAGAGGCCCTTTACATGGAGGTTTTCTGTAATGGGTTTGACTGTGGATGAATGGCAATGCTCGGTTTTGTCTAAATGTTTGTGTTTTTGCTGGTGTTTCATTGCAGTAGATTCAGGGAAATGATTCTCAACTGCCCTTAGTAGTAAATACCAGTAGATCCTTATGTTTGATGAGGTACTGGCTGAACTGAACAAATACAAGGCCGTACGTGTGGTTCTATACATGCATTGATTTCGAGATTAGATATGTTACAAATAAATGGAGACAAGTTCGATGTTTCCCATCCACCGAAAAAGAAAATGGAGACAAGTTCGAAGTCCATTGGTGGTATGTCCTCGTGTCCACAAGATATGTGAACAAGATTTATGTAAGAAATGCCTAGATCATCAATACCGTGTGCTGCACAAATACCTGCAATAGCATCTGATACTAATTTAGTTCGGATGCTTCACCACGTAGCCGTAACATAGTACTAGCATGTAAAAAAAGAAAAGAAAAAAAAATCTTTTGAATTTCAAAAGTAACTTTAACTAATCAAATAATCAAAAACTACTCTCCGCATCAACATTTATTTACGAATAACCCTTATTATCAACGTTGCCAAATAGTTGTTGGTGTAACGGCTACCAATTGACCTCTTCACGCATTCATACCGGGATCTATCGAGATATCATAACGTGGTTGTTTCAGTATGATGTTGTGCCTTTTATCATCAAAATCGGAGCTTTCAACCATTCTATTGATCTAAGCATCCTCGTGAAATGATAAAGCATCACAATTCTCAGTCATTGATAATCTTAAAGCCATCGTAGTGACGCTAGTTGAAGCTTCGTTTAAGGGGAGAACTTGAACAAGCTCCTCTACATCGTCATGCTAGTGATGTTATTATTCTTAGTAATTGAAGCAACTTCTTATACTTTCTTTATATATATGGTAAAATATACGTGTCTCGGGCCAACTTTCTATTTTAGCCTTAACTTATATTTGGTCAAGCAAAGTAAAACGAGGTATTAACATAATTTGACCTATGTCACAACATTGGACTTCCAACTTTTCATTTTCGTTTTCATCCACCTCATCCTCTACCTTCCCTCCCATAGCAGCATATCCCACATCCGACTCGTCAATCGACCTTCATCAATTTTGCCTAGTCTTGGCAAAATCAACAACTACCATCCTTGTCCAGATCTTCGACTTCCAACCCATTTGATTTGGCCATTAAAATCCTAAACTAGAAAACCCTACGGATGCTCCGTATCACAAGTTAACGGTAAAATAGAAAGTTTATACAAAACTGAGACCATAAGTCAATATTTATATTCTTTTTATCACTGCAACTTGGACTGCATTCTATCAAACTACTTGCATCAATATCAGTTTTTTCATCAGCACTTCAATAAATTAAATCCTTTCACAAACTAATGCTTTGTTATATTTTACACAATAAAGTTATTTTTATGGGAATTATCTTGATGATTCGAAGCTGGTCGATGGATGTTGCTCAACAAGAATACAAGTAGAGTTTGATGTTAAGGTTACATTGAAGAGATGCTTGGAGGTAGTTAGCATTGATGAAAGAGTGACAGCATATAGATCGACTATGAGTATATTCCACCGCAATGCCTCCATTATAGAGTTTTTGGGCACGTGGCAGCATGATGTCCAACTACCCCCTTGAGGCCCAAGAACCTAAACAAGGCAGTGTGTAAGCTTCTCTGAGGTTCAATGCACAACAGTACGGATCACTAGGGGAAGTGAGAACGTGGGAAACCCAACCACAGAAGCAACAAGAAGTTACATTATAGCAAATGATATATCGTCGTGTGCCACTCCCACCTTCTCCTTCACAATGG
Source organism: Melastoma candidum (assembly GCA_023653495.1). Classification (NCBI taxonomy): domain Eukaryota; kingdom Viridiplantae; phylum Streptophyta; class Magnoliopsida; order Myrtales; family Melastomataceae; genus Melastoma; species Melastoma candidum. Next base: position 3,611,534 of record CM042886.1, read on the forward strand.
CCCAACAACAAGGGACATTAGTAGCAAGTGCCACAAGAAGGAGACTGTTGTAGGCCAGCACTAATCTGCGGCAGCTTTGAGAGACTGATTACATACTCTTTGTATGACAAACGTTCAGACCCCACTACCAAGTTCATTCATACATGAGGAGGGAGTCGGTTCGAGCCACAACATCTCGGTGGAGAAGGATGTGTCACCCTACATCCCCCAAAAACTAAGAGCCTCAAGAAGCATCAACTTGCCATTGCACAAAAGATGAAGATGGGAAAAAAGAAAGGCGGCTAGAATCAAAGTTGCCTTCATATGAATTTAGCATGGTTTGGTTTGCTTTAATGGTAGTGTTTGGGTAGTCACATCAATTTCATCAACTTATGTTTTGAGGACTATGATAGATACGTAACCTAGAAGGTCTATTAGGCCTATATTAGTTAGACATTTTACATTACACTTTTGGACAGTATGTCGTATTGTTTGGGCTAATTATATCATATTATTTCGTTTCTTTACAGATCTTTTTGGGTTGGTAAATAAGACTCCGCCTTATTATTTTTCGACCATACTTTCCTTTTATTAGTCCACACAAATTTAAAAGGACATTTATGTCTCTACTAATTCTAAAGTTCATTTATGAACTTACTAATTTCAAACATACTATTAGACTCTTGGTTCAATTTATTTTACAAGACATTTTAGAGATATATTGGTAATTTTCAAGACTGGGGGATTAAATTTAAATTTTTGAAAATTTAAAAATTTTCGAAAAATCCATACAAATGATATGATATATTTACTAATTTTGGGCTTATTATTTTGTCTATAATTCATGCTTATTGGAAACCACACCATTTTTATTTTAACAAATGATTTTTCTCTATATCGTTAGTGTAATTGTACGTTAATTTATTGCCGCTACCGAATTTTTCATGTCCACGTCGCAGATGTTATATTTAGAACTTCAAATTTTTATGTTTCAAAGTTTTTTGAATCGATTGAACAGTTTTAGAACTAAATGAAATGATTTTAGAAGTTGTATTTTAATAATATTTTCCTACCGACCGGTTTAATAAGTTCGACCGGTCGAACAAGATCGAACCTCGCTGACCGCCAATCTAAAGTCGCAAACAAAACCCTAGTCCAGCCAACTCCCCCCTCCCTCGACCAGTGCTCTTCGCAAAACACACCGCGGCGCCGTCTCCCTTCCTGCCTTCTTCCGACAACTCCTGCGAAGGTTTGTTCCTAACCTCTTCTTCTTTGAGATTCCCTATCGATATGTGGTCGTTTAAGTCCGTGGGTTTCGACTTTGCACCGGTGCTCGTTAGTAATGTCGTATCGGCTGTTGTTGTGTATCTCGTTGGAAGATATTTGATTTTGTTTTGGAGAGTTATTGGAGTTTGAGGTGACTATATCCAATGTCGAATGATTTCTTGCAGGCTTGGTGTGTTGAGGGATGGATGTGTTTTTGTGTGCAATCCTGCGTGGAAAGCCCTTCTTTTCTCTCTAGTTGATGCCTTGATTGTTCTTATTGTCAATATTGATTTGACTGCTCGACCGATGGATTATTTGTTCTCGGATCCGGTTGCTATTTTAATCCATTGGAACGAAGTATTTCTCTCTTTTTCTTGGTACTGAAAAATCAGTGCATTTTTAAATCAGAGTATTTAGGGAAGATAAGTGGGTGGCGCTTCTTTGGAATCATAGCAGATCAAAGATAGTCTTCTGGATTTTTTTTTTTGGGGGAGGGAGAAAGTATGTGCTCATATTGTTGTACATTTACTGGATTGCAATTGCGTATGTTAAAAAATACCTCTGTATGATTTGGCGTTATCCAATTAGACATTGTGATTGTTGGGGGTATTATATGCTCATATTATGCTTTTTAAATGATGGACGACCCGTGGTTTTTCATTGTCAACACAATGTGTTGGTTTTGGTTTCTTTGGCAGTGCTTGTTTATTTTGTTGGGTTCTCGGAACTTATCGGAGAACTGCTTCCTTGTAACAAAAGCTTACGATATGGGTAGAGTTCGCACCAAGACCGTGAAGAAGTCCTCTCGTCAGGTCATCGAGAGGTACTACTCCAAAATGACTCTTGACTTCCATACTAACAAGAAGATCCTTGAGGAGGTCGCAATTATCCCCTCCAAGCGCCTCCGGAACAAGATCGCAGGGTTCTCGACCCACCTGATGAAGCGCATACAGAAGGGACCAGTCCGCGGCATCTCGCTTAAGCTCCAGGAGGAAGAGCGCGAGCGACGCCTGGACTTCGTGCCCGACGTCTCAGCCATCAAGACTGATGAGATCAAGGTTGATAAAGAGACCCTCGATATGCTTGCCGCTCTTGGGATGTCTGAAATTCCCGGGCTTGTCGAGATCGAGCCACAGGCCATGATGCCCGCACAGGTTTTTGGCAGAGGTGGACCTCGGAGGTACTGATTAGTGGGAGGACTTTGAGAAACAGCATCCTCTGTTTAGATATTACTTGTCTTTTATTCTGTTGAGAATTTGGCTTTCCCTTAATTACCAGTGTTACATGGAATGAATTGTTCTTGATTTTGCTTTCGAGAGAAAACCTTCGTTGTCATTGGAGAATGAATCCACTTTGTCGATGATGCTGAGTTATTCGATCTTAAGATCGGCTGTTCTGGAGGTCATTGTTTGTGCACAATACCTGTGGCCGCGTTCACAACCGTATTAAAGGTTCTATTTGCCGTCAATCCTCACTGATTCATGCTGAAATCTGAAGAGGGGATACATTTATTGCCCATTATTTATGCGATTTTCCCGTTTACAAGGATTAGAAAGGGCTACTATTACACACAGCGCTCAGGCAAGCAGCTTGCCACAAGCTTATCAGGATTCTTCTTGGCCAAGTATGGGAAACTGGAGATTGCTTTGCTGCACCAAGACCTCTACAGAAGATAAGTAGAAGCAATCAGGGATCAATAAGCTTTAATTTTTAATAGATGAACATAACATTTTCTTTTGAAGGGATGTCCAGAAGAACCACTTGAGACTAAAACAGTATAAAAAGAAGATGATAGCCCATAACAAGAGATTAAACTGATTAACAGGAAATGCTTACGCTAAAACGGATGGAGAACGGGGAAAACAGGACAGGCAATTCTGATCGGAATCCCAAATTCTCTCCAACAGATGAAAGGACTAGGGATTAAGACAGCTGGCCAATTGGTTCCACTGAAACAGCCACCGCTGAGCTCATTTCCCACATAACATGGATCTGGCACCCAAAATGGCCCAGGGAGAAGATGATAAAGAATTGGGAGCAGAACAGGCACAGCTCCCTGGCAATTAACAGCAAGCACAAGATGTAAGATCACAGAAAAAAAAGGAAATTATGGCATTCAGGGACATACATCTTGGGCATACGGATTTGCCAATCTACTGATGTAGAAGAAAATGATTTCTCCAAAACAGTTGGAACAAAATTTTTCCAAGTCAGATAATGAACATCTTTGGAGTATCACAAGCAACGGACTGAGGAACTATATCCGTCATAGACCCGAAAGAGGTAAGTCATTTACCTGAGCAGAAGCAATGATGACAGGCACAAGGAAAGGAGAGACAGCAATTCCTGGAACATGCACCGGGTGGTAGGAGAAAGCATTATCACCGAAAGTTTCAGGGTATCCATCTTCAACCTTGTCAGCTGTTGACTGGATCTCCCTGACGATGTCAGATGGCAACCAACTCTCTCCATCTTCTAGGTTTGGGGGGAAATCAGCCATGGTCGATCTTAAGAAAGACTAGTGTGCTAGACCGCACAGAGACGAAAAGGAAAATAAGAGGGAATTACAGGACAGGAATGAATACACTCGGCATCATATATAGCATGCATTAAATCGTAACCGTTGTAGCATTTACACAAATAAACTGGAAGATAGCCCTTCGGATTTTGTTATCAACAAAGACAGTAAGGTTTTAATTGCCACACCAACTCTTTAACACGTGGTTATTACTCTCACGCCAAAGAAAAAGCGAGTGTATGATCGTGATAAGATCCTAGCCATTTTCTACGGATGCATAAAAGCACAGGAGAAAAGTAAGATACATGAGCATATGTACATCAGAATTACCGATAAATTCTATAGTGGTTACAAATAATGCTGCAAAAATCTAAACTACTTTTATAAATTCAAATGCAACAATGAGCTACAATGACATGGAAGGGACTCCAAATATAAAGATTAGACTGAGCATATCGCATACTGTACCAGCAGAAAATTCACTGCATTGCCTTAACCAAGTGCTGAAACTCGTCTGCAACAATTCCTGGAGCAAACCTAGCTATCATGTCTTCCCTTGCTTTTCTCCCTTTTGCTGTACTTCCTTCAGACCTTTCAACCACACGCCTCATCAAAATACTGAGTTGGTCCACTGAGGGTTCAGCCCATAAATGCCCTTTGAATGGCCCATCCAAGACTTCACTCATTTTATGCACTGGCAAAGGATAGCTATTCTCATCTGTCAGATACTCCGTTGGACCAGACCAGTTTGTCGAGATCACAGGCAAAGACATTGCCATTGCCTCGATGAGAGGCCTCCCCCATCCTTCTCCTCTTAATGGAAGAACAAAAGCATCTGCGGCTTTATACTTTCTCGGTAAATCCGCCTGTGCAATATGTTTACTGATCACATACACTCTAGCCCAACCATTACTTGGCCTGTGCAGACCAGAAATTCTCACAAAGTCCAGGATCTTATTCCCAAAATTCCTATCAGAGTGATAAGGATTGGTTAACAAGTACAACGAAACACCGGCACTCACTCGCCGAGAACTCACCCAAAAATGCTCTCAGCAACACATCCCAACCTTTTCGATACTCCCACTTGAACACACTTAAGAACACAAACTCTTTATCCTTCAAATCCCCTGCTTTGTCACTGCCCAAAACTAGTTCTCCCAGTGAGGCGAGATCAAGAGGCTGGTACTTTGACGGATCGAAGAACTCCACATCCACCGTCTGCACCACTTTCACCACCTTGGACCCATCAACCCCACTACTAACAAAAGAAAATCAGTAGGAACCCAGACAGCATCCATCCTATTGCTCTTGGCATGTTCAACATTCACCCTATCGGATTCGAACATCGTCCGCCCTATCACTGCCATGTACTTCCCGTACCCATCTGGCGGGCATGGCGGGGTCTGGAAGAGCGGGGGGTGCCACGCCCTCGGCCCACTATGACACACGACGACAGTCCTCTTATTCTCACATCCCACCTTCCCATATAGGCGGACATCAAGGGACTTGGTATCCTCGGGCAGCCCGTCCCAGAACTCGAAGGACTGCAAGTTGCCGTGTTGCTCGATCGCGATGCTAAAATTAGAACTTCCTTCCAAGTGATCGCTCAAGGACGCGACATAGGACCACTCCTCGGAGGAGTAGCCGCCGCCGGAGAGGAACGAAGCAATCCAAAGGATGCATAAGGGAAGTAAAGACGCCGCCCTTTGTGGAGAATCCGTGGATTTGGGACTTAAAACAGGGAAGTTGCCAGGGAATGAGGTAAGTTGGGTTTGATGATCGCGAGGGCAACGGCGAGGAAGACGACTGTTATGGTCAGCGTGTAGTGGAGGAGAGAGTATCGACGGCCACCGTGCGGCGTTGGAGGCTGCGGCGGCGGAGTCATGTTGACCACCGGATATCAGTCAGTCCTAACCGGAGAAGAAGACCGCCCGGACCAATTTCTTCGTTTATAAAGAAATTGGACCAGTCCAGTCCAACGGGCTTAAAAATTACTGCGGGCCCAAACAGTTCCTCCGGCACCGCATCCCGTGATCGCCGAAGCAACGGACTCCCATCCTCATCTAACCGAAAATTCCAAAAGCCGGCGATTGGATCTCGCAGCTCGTCAGTCAGTTGATCCACCAATTGAAGATCCCGGTTGTCGATATCGGCCGATCGTCAGTTCACTGCATCAGGAAGGTTTTCCAGCCCATTTTGGGGATCTGGAGCGGCCCGTTCGGAGTTCCGTCGCCGTAATCGAGTTGATCTTGAGGTCGATTTTCGGAGGTTTTGTTTCTCAATGGATAAACCGAGCGCTCTGGAGTACATCAACCAGATGTTCCCTACAGGTTCCTTTTGGCATGTTTTGACTGTTGATTGAAGTATTGGAAGATGAGATGTGGATTGCTGACGACGCCGTTTTATGCGTGTATAGAGGCGTCTTTGTCTGGCGTGGAGCTGCTAATGCAGAAGATACATAGCGAGATTCGGCGGATCGACACCGAGATCCTGGCTGCCGTTCGACAGCAGGTAGCTGCTTGTTCGGTGACGTAGAACTGTAAGCTACTGGGATAATTTCGTTTGTCTGATAATACAATTGTGTGATTGCTTAAACTATTTCAGCAATAAGTTATTTTGCATTTGTAATTATTTTTATTAAAGAAACATGTTCACAGACTAAACTGATCTCATATACTATTCCTAAGTGTGTTATATGAGGCCTAGAAAATTCGACCATTCGATCTGATTTAGATTTGATGCTCTGATTGTTTCTGTTTAGATCAGGATTATACTGTCTGTGATCATTGGGTCAGGATTTCATTGTATGGTTGTTTATGTGTCATCACAGTTTTCTAGTGTCATGGGATCACATTTGCATGGAGACGCTTAATCTACTTGCATGGAATAACAAAGTTACGCCATTTTTAGTTTGTTTTTATTGAGTGTTCTGCAATGATCATTTTTTTCTTGTTCTTCCATTCACCAGAGTAATTCAGGGACTAAAGCAAAGGAAGATCTTGCTGCTGCGACACATGCTGTACAGGTTTGATGAGTGATTCAAAGTGATGTTTTTCTCGTAGACATTAATTAACATGTCATTTCCAACTAATAGGTCTCTAGTCTCAGTGATTTGCAATATTGAAATCGGCCTGTTCTGATCTTTTGTACATATCATTTAAATCAGGAGCTTATGGATAAAGTTCGAGAAATTAAAACCAAAGCCGAGCAAAGTGAGACGATGGTTCAGGAAATTTGCCGTGATATTAAGAAGCTAGACTTTGCTAAGAAGCATATCACGACAACCATTACTGCTCTTCATCGTCTAACCATGCTAGGTTGGTCCATTTATTGTTTGAGGAAATGGAGTTTCATGTTGCATGGCCATACTATAGTTACAGGTTCATCCTGATGGACAGTTGGAATTAAACCCTCTACAAATTTTGTTTTTTCTCAGCTTTTCCTTGATTCAGTTGCATGAAAACTGATCTAGGTTGAAGATGTTGTTGAGGAAATCTGTGGTGTTTTATTGCTAGTAACTATTTGAGAAAATATATCTTTGCTGTAACTGTATGCAGAAATTTTTCTAAGAGTCAGATGGTATTATTTTCATGAGAGGCCTTATTTCCATGAAACAGCTTTTCGCTAACATTTTAATTCTTTCTCTTATTCCCCACAATCCTTTCACGGCACATAAATATTGATCAGTCAGCTGAAAAATGCATCTTGTTGTGTTTGTTGTCTCGGCAGATTTTATAATGGGTTATGTGATGTACTGTGAATGGTTCAACATGTCACTATCATGTAAAATTAAGTATGAACTATTCACAAGTGAAATGCTTGCTGAACACGACACACTTTGTCAAATGACAGTTTCTGCTATTGAGCAACTGCAAGTAATGTCTTCAAAGAGACAATATAAAGAGGCTGCAGCGCAATTAGAGGTATCTTCCTCTCTGCAAATTCTTTGATGTTATCTTGACCTTTTATTTGATGTCTGTTGAAGAGATTATTTGGTTCCGCAGGATAGCTTGGCATTAACAATGAGAGTGCTTGATTTGAGGAAATGAGCAAATTAAAGAACAAGATTAAGAAGAGAAGTAAAGGAGAGAGCTAGTTTTTAGGGCCCGTTTTCAGTATTTGGTTTTTCTAAATTTGCACATTATCATTATTCATTTAAGGCTGGTAGTCAGGCTTATTATGATCTTAGGGCTTGAAATTTTCATTTCAGGGCAATATTTGAATGTGTAGTTTGAATATCTATTTGAACCTCCCGTGCTGCCTTCTCTTTTGGAGTGCTATCTATTTGGACAGAAAGGTGTTCCAAGAAAAGGAATCAGGGAGCAACTGCAGCTTCATTCTGCAGCCCTTTCCATTGAAACTGTTCTGGATTCACTCCTTTGTATGCTTGATTTGATCCATAATCTGGGGAAGCATATAAAGGTCATTATGTACATATATGGGTTTGACTCTCAGTTGCCGCTGTCGGTTCATATAGACCCATCATTGATTACAAGTGCTTTTCAGAGTCTGAATGCAGGTGGCCGTATCCCTTTGATGTGTGTAACTGCACATAGTTATTGTATGCCTTGGTATCTCATCCTAATGCAAATACATTGCTTTTGGGTCATAGCATACTTCTGATGTTGAGGGTAGCTTTTATTTTGCAATATAAGGATGATCTCGAAATGAATTTGTTTAGACTTTCTGTCAATGATTCCAGGCTGTGAACCAGTTATGCAATCACTTTGAAGCTTATAGGGATATCCCAAAAATTACCGAGCTTCGTGAGAAGTTCAAGAATATCAAGCAAGTGCTTAAGTCATACGTCTTCTCAGATTTTTCGAGGTGTGTTATCTCAGGTTGAAGTTATGTTAATAAATAAATTAGTAATTATGAATAAATGAATAAAGTTGTTAGTGGGGTGTGTCGGGATATTTATGTGAGCATGTCCCTGTTAACTGAGTTTTAAGAGGATGTGGTGCTTTGGTGTTTCTTTTGTGACAGTGATATCTCTTGGCGAAACCAAGCATAGCATACTTGAATGGCTTTTTGTTTCAGCTTAGGTACTGGAAGAGAAAGCGAAGAAACAAATTTGTTGCGACATCTATCTGATGCTTGCTTAGTGGTGGATGCGTTGGAGCCATCTGTGCGGGAGGAGTTGGTGAATACATTTTGCAGCAGAGAGCTTACTTCATATGAACAAATATTTGAAGGAGCAGGTATGTCGTCTTCTTTTTATCTTTTTGATATACATATGGTTCTTGTAGAAGCGTTAAAGTTATTCTTTGCCTTTGTAGAACTTGCCAAATTGGATAAAACAGAGCGTAGATATGCCTGGATCAAGCGCCGAATGAGAACCAATGAAGAAATCTGGAAAATCTTTCCTCCTGGATGGCATGTTCCGTACCGGCTGTGCATTTTATTTTGTAAAAAGACAAGGTATTGTTTAAAACAGATTGCATTAGTTGTCATGATGCCAGTCTCTTCTTATTTGGATCTTTATGTATTAACTTAAAGAGGCTGGTTCTGATTGTGAGCTGTTGTAATGTACAATTTGAGGAAACAAATCAATAAGTGGCTGTGCCGGTATCTGTCTTCTTTGTAAATTCACCTTTACTCCAGAGTTTAGGTTGATTCCCTTTGAGATATACATAACTTTGCCTCCAGTGGTTTTGTTTCTATAAATTGGAAGCTTTTGAAGAGGATTTCTGGATGGCATATGCAGTCTAATGGATTTTATTGTGTTCAGGAAACAGCTTGAAGATATCCTTGTCATTTTGAAAGAAAAGCCTGACGTTGGGACACTGCTTTTGGTAAGCAGACCTTAATATACATTCTTGTTCCAATCCTTTTGATGGAGGTCCTAAACGCCCCTTTGGCATACAGATAATTGATCAAATTAAACTTTAAATTGGAATTTACTCATTGCACTCCGGATACTAAAAGTGCCGAAAGGCCACGGTTGGTTTGCCAAGTGAACGTGAAAGGAATGTCATGGAATGTGGTTATGAATGCTGTGGGATAAGAAAAAGAAGGAAACTGTTAAGAGAACAAAATAAGTCTTCATCATCATGCCAAAAAAAGTGAGACGGAATATAATCAAAATCCTTTCTTCCTGACCCAAAATCCTTGAACCAAACATGACATTAGCTCTTCCTGGAAAGATGTTCCTGCAATGCTATGTTATAAATCATGTGTCTTCACCTAGTTTTGCCCCGCATTGACAGTTCTTTTATCCTCATATGACTTCTGAACTTTTATTGATCTCCCCTTGTCATGCCTCCTTGTTCCACTACATCGGTAAAATGCATTATTTATGGTTTTAGTCTGCTTATGGCATTGAAATGAAGTGTCGTGGAATGAACCTTCAAATTCATTGCTTTTATGGTTGGAAGTTTAATAGAATTGCACCAGTAGAAAAAAGATCTTCTCCGGTGGTTTAGCTTCATAAATCTATTTCTGCAATGCTTTTGTAATGATGCTCAGGCACTTCAACGAACTTTGGAGTTTGAGGATGAACTGGCAGAGAAATTCGGGGGAGATGTTAGAAGCAAAGAGAATGATAATGAGGATGAGAGTGATAAAGTGGAAAAAAACAAACAAACAGTTTCAGATATTCGGAAGAAGTATGAAAGGAAGCTTGCTGCACACCAAAAGACAGAAGGCGAAGTAAGTGTGGCTGCAGAGAAATAGAGACGTTCGAGAGTTCTTTCTGGATTCCTCAATTGTTAGCCTTGAGTTTATAGTGCCTTCCTGGGGTAACTTTAATGGTTGCTCTGGGGTCTTTTTTGTGTCTCCTTCTACTCGGTCTTTCCATTTCCTGTGAAGGTTGTCATTTTCAATTTCATCTGGCTGCATGATAGTTCCTCCTGCTAAGATCTACACTACAAAAACATTGGTGCATCTGTCTTACATGGCATATGATTACATCTACAGGAAACGGATGGAAACAAGGACTTGTCAGTGCCAGGAGCAGGGGTAATTTTTTCTCGGGATTGTCATATATGCAATAGTGCTTCTTAAAAGTCTCGTGGGCATAACAATAGGAATTGGACATGTCCCTTTCCAATTGGGTTAAATAAATTGTTGTGATGCCAAAAAACATGATGACTAATTACTTTATTTACATTCTTGGCGTTCTCCTAATGGAAGAGATTTATCTATCCTCACCAGAACCATAATATTCTGGCCCGAATGACGGCAGTAATTATAGGTTGATCGGCTTAAGTGAAAGGGCTTTTCGTGATTATATTCTGTTTACTCCACAGACTTTTCAGCCATGGAAAAAAGGTCCATCTTTTTGTTTATAGACTAGTGCCTGTTGCTCATCATGTTCTTTCTGTTATCTGTCAAACAGTTTAACTTCAGGGGCATCATTTCATCTTGCTTCGAACCTCACTTGACTGTGTATACAGAATTGGAGGAAAGGACATTGATGGAGAATCTAGAAAAACTTATTCAGGTAATCATAGCTATTTCCTCAATGCTGCAATAGCTCGTTTTATTTTTTTATATTATTTTTCAAATCATCTTATTCTTTGCAAGCATGACACCTTTTGTTTTCCTAATTATCCATAAAAATTCAACAAAATTGAGGGACAACATTGGTTATTTGGGTAAACTGTTAGTATGAGTTCTTGGCCCATGCCTTCTAAGAATACTTGTGCCAATTAGATTTGTGTGCATGTGTCTATCCGACTAATCCTACTAGTGCTAGGCGGGTTCTTTGCACTTAGGGCGGCTTCTACTCCTACTTCTGCATGAATTACTGAGCTACTGTGACAGGAGGAAACATGGGATATTGAGGAAGGAAGTGAGAACAATGTCTTAACTAGCAGCATGCAGGTAAAGTAATATAGAGTCAGCTTCTCTATGAAAAGCATAAATGTTTTAGCATTTTGCAATTCACCAACCGGACCTTGATGGTTTACTCACTGCCTTCTTTTCCCTTTGCAGTTGTTTCTGATTATCAAAAGGAGCTTAAAGCGCTGTACTGCTCTGACAAAGAACCAGACACTATTCAATTTGTTCAAGGTGTGTCGTGCAAATTGAACTTTTGTATGCTTGATTATTTGTTCAGTGGGTAATTATTGTTTTCGATGTTATGATTAGGTATTTCAAAGAGTTCTTAAAGCATATGCAACAAAGCTTCTTGCGAAACTACCTAAAGGTGGTACAGGACTGGTAGCGGCGGCCACCGGAATTGACAGTCAGATAAAGGTGCTGTGACGTTTCTATCAGGGTATTTCCATGTTGAAACTTATTTTCTATAGAGGGCTAACATGACTTAATTTCTATCCTGTATAGACTTCTGACAGGGATGAAAAGGTGATCTGCTATATAGTAAATTCTGCAGAATATTGCCACAAAACAGTTAAGTCCTTGAATCTCATGTTCCCGTGATCTTTACAATTTGCTTATAGGAATGTGCCCCCCGAGTTCAAAAATTTGTGTGCTGCCAATTTCAAGCCAACATCATTGTCAGTTTTCTTTTTTTTTTTTTGCTGGAAGAGATTTAAAATCAGCCGCATTGGCTGGCTCGATTGTTCGCGTGCTATCTTAAACATTCCCCAGTTTCTGACATGCCTGTGATTTATTACTTGTGGAACTTCGGTGCTCTAGTTATTCTGACTTCGGATTAACTGTTTCTCAGTCTAGTGAACTAGCTGAGAGTGTATCAAAGATAATAGATTCCCAATATGCTGATGGTGTCGACATGTCAGAGGTTCAGGTACCGCTGTTTTTCTTATCTTGCTGGTCTGTTTGGGGAGGTGGTGCTGGTTGTTATATGTAGGGTAGTGTCATAGTATCGCTGATTCATTTGAGCTACGGCAAAATTGCAGGATGAATTTTCAATTGTCATAACTAAAGCATTGGTCACTCTGGTACATGGTCTCGAAACAAAATTCGATGTGGAAATGACTGCAATGACACGCATCCCATGGAGTACTCTTGAAAGTGTTGGCGACCAGTCGGGGTGAATTGATCAAAAGTTTTTTTCCCAATGCTTATGACTTTTCATCTTCAGTTTGTTAACAATGAAATTGTTCAGGTACATCAATAATATAAATTCGATGCTGAACACCAGCATTCCCGTTTTGGGTAGCCTCCTATCGCCTGTCTATTTCCAATTCTTCTTAGACAAGGTAAAGTTAACAAATGGGTAACTTATCTTTAGTAAACATTGCTCCCTTCTTTAGTTATTTTGTTACATTACCTAGTGAAAAGGGGATTTTTTTGGTTGCCGGTTTCTTTCTTCATGCTACTGGTGCCACAAAATTTTGTTGGTCGTTTTCTTTTCCATGTAATTCCCATGAACTGTAGCATGAGTTTGCTGGTTCCGCTTTGGCATGCACGTTATTGTCTGCGACTACTACAAGATTGAATGCATGGGCAAATGCCCGATGAGCACTACATTGTTAGTGCTGCTGGAAATTATTTTTTTTTTATGATGCTGATTAGTTCTCTTCCATTGCAGCTGGCATCATCTCTTGGTCCACGCTTCTTTGCGAACATCTTTAAATGTAAACAAGTATCTGAAACAGGAGCTCAACAAGTAAGTCTTCATTGTCATATTGTCAATGATTCAGTTACCACTTTAAGAGGTTGCCTGAGGACAAAAGTTCGCTAATTTTGGGGCGGCAATAGATGATGTTGCATATGACTCAACTGTGTTGATGTTTTGGCAGATGTTGCTGGATACTCAAGCAATTAAAACTATCCTCCTAGAGATTCCCTCATTAGGCAGACAAGTAAGTCACCTTCTGTTTCTTTTGTTTTTTCTTCTTTATGGTGGAAGTCGCATTCTGATTTTGAAATCAACCTACTCAAGTATTATTATTATATTATATGGCAATGTACTCAAGCATTAATTGCTCCCAATGGTTCTTGTGTTCTGTAGACATCGGGTGCTGCTAGCTATTCCAAGTTTGTGAGCCGGGAGATGAGCAAGGCCGAAGCACTTCTCAAGGTTTTTTCTTCTAGAATCTGCTCTTGAACTCCTCATGGAATTCATGCTCGTACCATCTCTCATTTGGCTTGATAATTGTCTTACAGGTTATTCTGTCTCCAGTTGAATCCGTTGCGGATACATACCGGGCATTATTACCGGAAGGAACGCCCATGGAATTTCAGCGTGTGCTGGAGCTGAAGGTAACAACCACAGCGTGTTTTTTTTTTTTTTGGTCGTGCTATTTTGGCGTCCTGCTGGGCTAGTTCTCTTGTCATTGATCTGTGTGAGAACACATATCATGCAGGGACTCAAGAAGGCAGACCAACAAGCCATACAAGATGACTTCAACAAACACGCACGACCCGTAATCACACAGCCATCCGCAACAGCAGCAGTCATCCCGGCCGTCCCAACTGCTTCCCTGATCACTCCAGTGACGGCAAATCTAGCTTCCATCGGTCTCATCGCCTCCGGTGAGGATGTTCTGACCAGAGCAGCAGCGCTCGGTCGTGGTGCGGCCTCGACGGGCTTCAAGAGGTTCCTTGCCCTAACAGAAGCCGCCAAGGACCGAAAGGACGGCCCTCTTAGGAAGCTTTTCAATGCTTGAGGGTAGGAGTCCGGGAACCCACATGATTATTACCTGTACCCGTGTGGTCAGTTTTAACTGGTCCTTTATTGAAGCAGTTTTGATGCGGATATCTTATCTATATATATATAATGTCGAGGATTTTGTACATCAATAACCGAAATGTGAAGGATAGCTGGAGTTTCCTTAAGCAACAGTGTCTGTCCCACTCAATTGAGAGGATTGCTGAGAAGGGTGGAGGAGTCAAATGTTACCTAAGCCGGCCAGAACGAGAACGATGGGATTGCCAATAAATGATAATGGGCCTATAAGACGGCAATGATTATGGGCTTGAGAAACGAAATATTCTTTTTCTTTCCGCTCTGTGTCCGAGTCAACCGAAAGCTGTCGAGATCTCTCGCCTTCGCTTCAATATCTCTCCTCTCTTTCTCGTTTTGACCAAAGAAAGGAATGAATTGTGGTGGCCGTAAAAAAAAAAAAAAATATGAACGCAGGTAATGGAACGAGATGACTCACCATGCTCGTTGATTTCATTGGCAAAGAAATGAGAACAAAAGAAGCGGAAAGCAGAGACAACCAAACTGAAGCCCTTCGGTGGTTGTTGTATTAAATATATGGCATGTCAATGGATGTGCAACAGTTGAGTTTCGCAGGGGTTTTTGGCATCTTATCTTATTTTTAGAATTTTGGGGATTTAAATTATAGAATGTAGAAACCTTACCGACTTAAAAGCTTAAGCTATTAGGTGAAACTTGGTTTATATTTTATATCTTAACGTGGATATCTTCCGATCCTACTTCGGCAGTAGTCCTTTCGGAGGTATGTCGGTGGGAGAATCTAGGAGTTCTGAGCACGTGATGGTACCAGAGTCTTGGCGAGCTTGACTGCTTTTCTTTTTCGGTTTCTATTATGCGGTGGACACAGCAGAGGCCGCCTAGAGGCAAAGGAGAGGAGAGGATGTTGTTCAACCTCAGAAGGTGTCGTTGGAACTGTACACGAAAGAAATTGTCGCTTCCTCGCAACGTAGTTGTGTCCCAAATGCAAAGGGTTGGTTAGTGAAGTTTGCTAATCTGATTGTGAGCTCATCGTTGATTCATGTCTCCGTGGAACGATAGTTGGACCCAAGGGGTACTTGCTATCTACCAATAGTAGTATGGTTCATGTTCCCTACTTTCTGGTCTCTGGAAACGGGTGGGAAGTCCTTTTCGTATGAATTTCCTCGTGTCCTTTGTCGCATTTCATGGAAGCTGACAGTGAAGGACGACCCTGAATTTCTTTTACTTTTACTTGCCTGCCAAGACAACCTATTAAATACCCATAAACCATGACCAAGAATTTTTATGGTCTACGGGAAAAGTACAGACAACTTCGTCTTTGGCGTATCATCTCTACTCATTTTTTCGCAATAAGATTGGGATTTCCTGCCCGTTTCATGCCTTAGGAACCAAGACCCAGCTCTAATCTCCAGATCAGATGAGTGATTCGCCGGATGCTTCGGGCCAAGATTCTGGCAATGGTCACGGGATTGCAATCGCGATTGTCATCGTCGTCATTATAATCATCGTCGCGGTCGCATCTTATGTTTGCTCTCGCGTGTTCTGCCCTGTTCAAGACTACCCTGGCGACCCGGGCCAAGGTAACAACCGCCTACAAGTTGCGGAAGAGGGCCGGATCAAAAGGGCAGCGAGCAGGCAGAAGGGGAACCGGGACACGAGCCCTTCCTGCTGCCCGATATGCCTGGTGGATTGCAGGAAGGACGATGAGCTCCAGTCGTTGCCCGACTGCAATCATCGCTTCCACAAGGAGTGCATTGATCGGTGGCTGAGACTGCATCCTACATGTCCGATATGCCGGAAGTCTCCGCTGTCGATTCCCGGGTCAACGCCGCTCGCGCTCGCGGTGGCCGCTCCTTTACGAGCTGCGGGCATAGCTAGATGAGGTTCACCAGCAACCATGGCACTTTTTGACATGTCTCCCCCGTTAGAAGCACATATAAGCATACGATATTACTTCAAATGAAAGCGATACGTAATCAGATTGCTCATATTTCTATGTATTTACTTATTTTCGTATCCATAGTCGTAGGCGCGTAGCTTAGACTCCTGAGCTTGAGTTATGGGCCTAGGACCATGATATTCGGCCCATAATCCAACCATCCTTCTGAAATCACGGCCCGGCCCATCAACGGCTCCCTCCAAATTCGGAGGTGACGTCATCATCCCGGAAAAAAGCAGAGAGACTTCCGCCGAAGAGGGAGCGGACCGGAGCTCCAGGCGAGGTGAGAGTCGAGAGTGGTCGTCCGCCACGCCCTTTGTCCTCCCGATCGTGTCGCAGCAATGCCGGCTGCAGGCGAAGGTCCGGTTTCGTTCTGCTGTGCTGTTCTCTCCTTTTTTTTCCGGTTCTCGATGGGTTGGTTTTCAGCTTTGGAGTGTTGGTTCTGCTGTCCGACGGAGTCGATCGACTGTGGATTGTTGATGCGCTCTTTGGAGTGATCGACTGGTGGCAAATGTTGTTCTGTTCGAGGTCGAACTAGTCTTTGTCACTCGTCGGGGGAATGGCGCCGACCGGGACGAACATCAGTTTGAAATGCTGTTGTTCGAATGATTATTTCGGTCTGTGTGCGCTCGCGTTTTTGTGGGTTTACTTGATCCTCTTTTGGTGATTTCTGTTGATCGAACTTCACCTGTCACTGTTCATTTTCACGTGATCATCGATCGGCCGCTTATTTGGTTATATTTCGGCTGTTTCGCTAATAGGCACTTGGAAGTACATGTTCTAGCTCGACCTGGTGATACTTACTTTCGAAGCTACTTGAAATCCTTGTGGATGGCGCAGTTCGATTTTCTAGCTGTTCTCCTGTTCTTTTACTTTTCATTTGTTTGTGCCGTGAAACATGATTACATAAATACGTTTTAATGTTTCACAGAATCCGCTTGTTCTCTTGCTTTGTGGTTCGAATGCCTAAGAAGGACCTATTTTCTCTATCTCGCTAAATGCAGGCGAAGCAGATTATGCTGCCGTGGCAGTTATACTGGTCGTGATTGTTGCGGTGATCATTATAACTGCTTTTGTTTCTTGTATCTGCACACGCGTGTTCGCTTCTGACAACCCTCAACACCTCTGCGGAGACTTTGAGACCATCCACGTCGGTGTCGAGGATGGCTTCCACAACAAATCCAAGCTTCAAATGGCTGAACCGTCTCCCACATGTCCGATTTGCTTGGAGAGGCCTGAGGAAGATGACCTTTTGAAAGGTCTACCTGATTGCGGTCACCTATTTCACGAGAAGTGCGTCGACCCGTGGTTGGAATTGCACCCTACATGTCCTGTTTGTAGGCGATTATCTCCGCTCCCGACGCCGACTGCAACACCACTTGCCGGGGCGGCCCGGCCTCGTGATGCATGAAACGTCTTCAAGAACAACAGATTGCACAGTTAAAACAGGATAGGTCACTTCTTTGTTTGGTCGGCTAATAGTGCTTTCATTGACCTCGAGGTATGAGAAGCATACAACTCCTATAGCGTATTTGAGTTTAGGAAAAGTGACGATTATCGTAAATGGATGATGCTACGAGTTCCTACACGTACTTTTACACAGGATGTATACCATTACATTGCCGAGTACTACAAAAAGGTAGATCTGGAATTAATCTTTTTCCTTTTTATTTTCAAGTTATTTTCAGAGAATTGATGTGAAGTGGTGACTGCGGAAAGGTCTTCTTCCGATCCTCTGTCGCTAATAGTATTCAAAATGGCACCCATCATAGGCTGCAATCAAATGAATCAGAAGCTGAGGAAGTTGGAGGATCATCGGAAAATAATTTGTGATATGGAGATACTTACTGGGATCGACTGTGACGAGCATTGCCGTGCCTCCAAACGAGCAGCTGCCTCCGGCAACTTTAGTCCTCTGCCAATAACTGTTGAATGCATACGAAGCATGCGCAAACAAAGTATTGGGTTGAAAGCATGATCCTTCCGGCTGTATGGAGGAACAGTCTGCCCCTGATCCGCAAGCATAGTTCATCGCCTCCTGAATGATTGGGTCAGGAACAGATGGCTTTGCAACACACCACAGAGCTATGCTCGGCGTGAGTTGTGGTGGTGGCGGAACAGTTGGAGCGGGATAAACGATTGGTGGATGGAATATTGGCGGGCTTGGGACGATTCCTCCTCCACCTGGTGATGGAAAATAGGATGGAGGACTGGGAACAAATGCTGGTGGGATTCGAAAGTAAAATGGCGGGCTGGACGCAGTTGGTGGACTAGGAACAGTTCTAGGAATTGAAGGGCTAGGAGTGGTTCCAGGAATCGACGGGCTAGGAGTGATTCCGGGAACCGAAGGGCTAGGAGATGTTCCGGGAACCGACGGGCTAGGAGATGTTCCTGGAATCTGCGGGCTAGGAGTAGTTCTGGGAATCGGTGGACTTGGACTGGTTCCGGGAGACAAGGGAGCAGGAACAATTTTAGGGGGGTAAGGAGAGGGGAACGATTCGGAGGGACTAGGAGGGGGGTTTTGAATCGGGATCACGGGTGGGAAGTAGATGTAGGGCGTCGTCGGGGTGGGCGTGTAAGGAGGTTGAGGTGTAAAAGGGGGGAAGATACAAAATGGAGGACTGAGATCGGGTAAAGCAATTGGCGATATGGAATCGTACGGTGGCAATGTGAATGGAGAGCTCACACCGTATGGCCCGGTATTAGACGATGGGAAATCCATGTTCTTCACCACCTTCAGCTTCGTCATCTGCCGGATCAGCGAAATCCTGAACTGCTTGTCATCGGAGAACCGGGGAAACACCGGGAAGCTTGTTTCGGCAACTGTGGGGGGCACATTCAAGAAGCCGGTTCAGGCAGAGACATGCAAAATGATCAACAAGGACAAAAAGGGAAGTTCCCCAGAACCAATCTTGCTTACCACAGGGATGGAGAAGGATTGATGAAGAAAAAGCCAGATGGAGGAGGATGAGGAGTTTCCGACAAGCTCTTGTTCCGCCCATGTTTGGTAGCGGCATAGCAAAGAGTGAGCCTCTGAGTGAACACACACTTCTCCTTTAACAGAAGCAAAATTCGAAAGGAGAGATTCCCGACAGTTGAGCATTTGTGAGAATGTGGTTCAGGGACAAAATCTCAGGAGGCAAGCAAAGCCATTACTGTTAATAAAATTTTGGTCCTATGATTGGACCATCACTGCGGGGATCAGATCAGATCAGTAAAAGGCCTCTTCTTTCTTTGCATTATCCATCCTGTCCTATGAATTGAATGCGGGTATTTCCTGTGTTCGTGTGCTTGTGTGTGTTGGGGGGGGGCATATATTCTTGCTTGCCAATGGCAAAAATATGGGCAGGCATTTTGCTGCTTTATATTTATTTTACATATCTTTTGCTTCCTCTCCACTCAAGGTTGTGTTTTTGCATTTGTTGCATTTCGGATCTACCCTGAATGTTCCCTGGGTTTCTCGATCAATCGACTGGGTGTTATTATTGGACTAAATTGAAGTTTCCATCGATAGTAAGAGGATCGAATAGAAAAAACAAAAAAGTTATAAATGGCCGACCTTCTCCGCTTCCGTCGGTTGCATCTCAACCGTCCATGCCCCTGTCCTAACGACCCAGATCCACGGACCAAATCCAATCCACCGCCTCTAACATTTTCCTCCTTTCCTCAGCCGACTCCAAAAACTCCCCTCTCAAACTCCGCCGACTTACAAAAATAAAACCAATCTTCTCGAAGGAGCTCCAGAATTCCTGATCCCCTCCCTCCATCAATCGGCCGTGGCGGCGGCGGCTTTGTTTCCGTCTACGGCTCGCAGTGATTTCCAGGTGCCTTTATTTTTGTTCCTCCATGGTTTGGGCTTATTTGTACGACCACCGACTTTATCAGGGCAGCCTTCTTCTCGTTTCTTCTTTGGTTCATCTCAGGGTAAAGGCATCCCCTAATCGGTAGAGGAGCGACAAGGATGCCTGGCATCGCAGCTGCCGCATTCACCAAGGCAGCTGCAGCTCCGGCTCAACTCTCCATATTCGTCGCTGATAGGTATTATCGAATCGTCGATCACCTGACCCCCCCTCCCTATCGATTTAGTGCTCAGAATTTGTTTGAAATAGGGAATGTAGGACTCCCAGTGATTTCTCGAGAACCTGATGTTTGTTCTAGTAGCGAGGATACTGATGAAAATTACAGCCGCTGCGCTTGAAAAAGTTTTGATTTATAGCTGACGAATCCGCTACATTTGGGAGAATGGATGCCGTCAGAAATTGTTTTATCAGTGATTTTAATGTCAGCAGCAGTGATAAGAATCTGTTTCAAATTTTTTGGTGGATTGATCAGGTGCTCAAATGCTCGCTGGCAAAGATGGACTGAGAAACCAGCATCAGTCGCTGTGCCATACAGGGCGTGTAAATATTCTTTTGTCGGCAGGGAGACTCGCTTGTCGGTGGGTACAAGAAGAGCAGGGTTTAGGGATCTGTCTCTGAAAGGTACGTGATCTATCTTCGCTAGCGTTCTGTAGAAACTGGATGACTTGGTTCAGATAGGCGGATGAATAGTTGGAGAGAGAATTCTGAGTTCGGTCCCAGAGGAGTGATTGACATATATCAGAGTGATTGTGAGTAACACAGATATTCCAATCTTTTGAAGGTAGTCCTTCCTTGCCCGCCCGTCCGCGTAGACCTCTTGAACCCCTGAGGGCTTACCTCGACCTGCCGCACAACATCCCTTATCCTAAATTCACAACGAAGCCCGAGTGGTGGTGGAGGACTCTGTCCTGCGTACCTTACCTTATGGCCCTGCAAATCTCTGACACGGCATTCTACTTCGTCCCATTAATGGAACGCCACGAGCAGTTTGAGTTCCTGAGCTACTATGTCCCGGGTGCGATCCGGCGGCTCCCGAGCTGGTTCCTCATGATTTACTGCTTCGGAATCTATGTCGGCATTGTCAGGAACAGGAAGTGGCCGCACTTCTTCCGGCACCACATGATGATGGGGCTGCTGCTTGAGAACTGTATACAGATAGCGTGGTACACAAGCAACTTCCTTCCGCTGATACACTACAACGGGACATTCGGGCTGTACTACTGGGCGTTGGTGGGGTCAGTTTTCATCCTGCTGCTGCTGCAGTGCGTGAGGTGCGCCTTGGCGGGGGAGTACGTGAATCTCTCGATCATCAGCGACGCGGCGTACATTCATACACCGTACGCTAGGGGCGATGATTAGTGGGATGATCATTCATTCACCCCTAAAACACTAGAGTTTATTATTACCCGATCACGACGGGGAGGGAGATGGAGGGGTCTTGTGAGAATCTGGAGAAAGCTTACTTCAACTGAATTCTTATACTTTATTGGAAGGAGTTTGGAATAAAAGAACAGTAGACGAGTAAAAAACATAATTTGGTAATAAAAATTATTTCACGATATCAAAAGTATCTTCAAAGAAGAAAGCCACAAAAAAAAAAAAAGGATGGGTGTTGTTGAAGGTGTACGACTACAGTCTAAGAGACATGTAATGAAATCACAATTTCAGAAAAGATGGGGTGGGAGTGCCCCCTAACCAGACCTCTCATCCGCGGATTAACGTCCCAAAAGCAGAGTGCCCTTTCCTTATTTATATACCATATCGGATCGGCGTCCCTAGCCGACGTGGGACTTTTTCCATGCATCACCCAACCCCAACTCCGCACAATTGAAAAACCAATCAATCAAAACCAAGTGTCTCATAATTGTCCTTTTTCTTTAATCGATCCCTTTTTACAATTCCTGATCAACAATGTTAAAATATCATAATTTATTTATTTATTTGAGGTTCTGTTCATGGTTAGTCCATTTCACTTTTGTTTGGAAGAATGTATTCCAAAATCGTCTGAATTTAAATTTCTTTTTTTTTTAAACTGGCATATGACCGAATTACAAGAAATAGTTAATCACGATATAAATTATTTTTTTACTGATGTAATTTATATTCCGTGATATTCATGAAATATTTACTAGTAAAAGAGTAAAATAAATACATCAATTATCATCATTACTCTTTAGGATTTGATTCTACACCAAACTAACCCTTTACTGATGACGTCATTTGCATGAGGATGAAACCTTGTCAATGGTAAGCCTCCACCCTCAGCTAGTTTTTACTCCAACAAGGCCAATCATGTTGTCGTTGCTCCTTCCTTTCACGCTCGCCATCTCAACCCCAACCACCCTGGCGTCCCCCGCCCTCGACTCCCTCCTCACCTCGCTCGTCAACTCAGCCATCTCCAGCACCACCTACAACAACTTCACCTTCTCTTCCCCACAGGACACCACCTCCAACAACTAACTATGAGCAACAAACAAGGATCGGATACATGTGGTCGGTTGATACAAGCGAGCCATTCCTCCCCTTCACCGGAGCCAAGTCTACCCCCTCGCGCGAGTGGATGCCGAACGGACGAACGAGGCAGCCACCTAATATATGTTCTCCTAGTCCGAGGCCAGGGGCTGCCGCCGGCCAAGCCAGAGAGATGTTATCTGAATATGATAAAATGACCGGAGAAGCATTTTTGGCATTCAAAGAGTTCGGAT